>OW026299.1:10000000-11250000 GCA_932273695.1 Apotomis betuletana
ATGGTTCAATCTTAGATTCCTTCGCTCGCTCAGCTTTCAATTTCAACACTCGCGCCAAATAACAACTTTGCAGCCTTGCATAACAAATAACTATTTCTGTGCTAGCAGCACAAGACACGCTAAAGAATAGCATTTTTCAGTCAAACGCTCAGTCTTGTAACTTGAAGAATGATGGCAAAGTCGTTTTGATCGGAACTCGCGACAAGTACGGTGGATTGTACAAACTAAATGTCAAGACACTGATGCCTACTGTTGAGGTTAACCAGATTAACCAACTATCGACGTCACAAAATCTTCAACTATACCACGAACGCCTAGGACACCAGAACAAGAGACATGTAGCTAAACTAATACAAAGAGAGCTCGGAGTGGAGCTAGACTCGAGATCTTCGGATATTTGTGAAGGCTGCGTCTTCGGCAAGAGCCATAGGTAGAAGTTCGGAGAGAGACCACGAGCTACTAAACCTGGAGAGCTAATCACCACTGACGTGTGCGGACCTTTCCCGTATTCGATCTCTAAATGTCAATACTACGTTTTATTCAAAGACACTTTCTCAAAATATCGATGGATTTACTTTCTGAGACATAAGTCTGAAGTTCATGCATGCTTGAAGGATTTTTTGGCAGAAGCTAAAACTAGCGGACATGTAGTACAGGAGTTACTAAGCGATAACGGAGGAGAATTTAATAATGAACAAGTACGAAAGACTTTGAGACAACAGGGAATAAGACAAAGGTTTACTATGCCATACACACCTGAACAAAATGGTTCCTCAGAACGAGAAAATCGCACGATTGTGGAAATGACAAGAGCACTAATGCACGCTCATGATGAAATACCGAAAGGTTTGTGGGCTGAGATCTCCAAAGCATCAGTTTACATACTGAACCGAACGGGACCTACACCAATAGATGGAAAGTCTCCGCACGAGCTCTGGTTCGGCAAGAAGCCCAAAATAAGTCATCTCAAAATCATAGGCAGTCATTGCTATGTGCACGTTCCGAAACAGAAGAGAACAAGTAAGTTAGACAAGAAAGCTGAGAGAGGTATACTTATTGGTTATGACGGAGACGAAGGATATCGAGTTTTTGACTTAAATAGCCTAAAGTTGACAAGATCCCGAGATATCATTGTTGACGAAGCATCTATACTGAAGAAAAACAAGATTGACGTAACTTCAAAAACACCTTAACCTGAGAAAAATATCTACGAGCTACCACAAGTTGTCCAAATTGTTTCAAGGAAAGTCATCCACAAGTACAGTCAGAAACAAATGACAGCGATAGCGTCGAAGATTTGGATTTTGAGTCACTCGAAGAAGCCGAGATATCTGGAAACAATATAGATCCCAATGTTATGACACGAGAAGACGAAGCTATGCCGCCAGTAGACAACGAGCGTCAACTTCGTGATCGAAGCCAAATCAAACCACCAGAAAGGTTTAATTTTGAGCAGTTCATTAACGAGGCTGTATCAGTTCCTGAGCCGACTTCATACCGAGATATCTTGCAAAGTTCTGAAAAAGATAAATGGATCGAAGCGATGGACAAAGAGCTCAAATCTTTACAAGAAAATCAGACCTGGGAATTGACAAAATTACCTATAAACCGAAAAGCACTTCGTTGCAAGTGGATATTCAAAATAAAAAGAAACCCCGATGGTACAGTCGACAAATTTAAAGCCCGATTGGATGCTATTGGCTACAATCAGAAAGAAGGGATCGACTATGATATAACATTTAGTCCTGTAGCGAAAATGAGCACGATTAGAATTCTGCTAAGCATTGCTGCGAACGAAGGATTAGCGCTTAGACAGTTCGACGTCACTACAGCCTTTTTATACGGTACTGTCAAAGAAGAAATCTTTATGCGACAACCAGAAGGATTTGATGACGGCACTGGTCGTGTGTGCAAGCTAAAAAGAAGCCTATATGGATTAAAGCAGGCGCCTAAATGTTGGAATGAGTGCATTCATGATTTTCTTATAGAAGTAGGCTTTATCCAGAGCGAAGCAGATCCCTGTCTTTATGTCCGTGAACGAGGACAAAAGAAAATATTGCTCGGTCTCTATGTAGATGACGGATTATTGGCTGCTACAGACGAGAAAGAGGCTGAAAATTTCATTGAAAATGAATTAAGACGTCGGTTTAAGATAACCACGAAAGATCCGTCTTATTTTCTTGGATTAGAAATAGAACAGCATAATGACAGCATCAAGGTTCATCAAGCCGCTTACACCCAAAAATTGCTGCAAAAGTATGGAATGAGCAACTGTTAAGCTGTTGGGACACCAATTATAAAATCTGGAAAAGAAGAAGCGGTAGATTGTCCTGAACAACAGACAGACTTTCCTTACCGGCAAGCGGTTGGGTCCTTGTCTTATCTGATGGTTGGAACCAGACCCGATATTGCATATGCAGTTGGAGTAGTGTCACGAAACCTAGATAAACCTACCAAAAATAATATACAACAAGTAAAGCGGATATTTCGATACCTGAAGGGGACTGTTGATACCGGACTAGAATACAAGAAAGGTGAAAAACGCCTCGTATGCTACAGTGATGCTGATCACGGCGGTGATGACAAAAGCGGATGCTCAACAACCGGAATGTTGTGTATGTACGCAGGGTCAGCAATATCCTGGCGCAGTTCGAAGCAAACTATGGTTGCACTGTCATCCACTGAGGCGGAGATAGTTGCGGCCAGCGAAACTAGTCGAGAGATTGTTTGGCTGAAAAGATTGTTACAAGATCTGAAAGCGAATATAGTAAGCCTGATTTGCGAATTGATAATGAGTCCACAGTCAAATTGGCATATAACTGTCCTTATACGCAGCATCGTAAAAGAAAACACATAAAGTTAAAACACTTCTATGTGAGACAATGTGTGTCTGAAAACGAGATAGCCATTGAGCAAGTACCGACAGCAGAACAACTGGCAGATATTTTTACAAAGCCTCTTTACAAGCCAAGACTAATTAAACTATGTGAAGAGGTCGGCTTGAAAAAGATGAGGGCATGTTAAGGAACACTTCCAGTTACGTACGCTTCTAGCTACTATATGGCAGTTGTGTTTTATATCTGTGTATACGTTGCTATAGTTATTATTGTATTGACTCCTGACATTACTTTCAATATATCTTTTCTCTACAACTGCATTTCTCTTACTTTAATATTAGTCATATTCTTTATTTTATTTGAAACACTAAAAAGCAAAAAAAAAAAATTACAAAAAAAGAACCGGCTTCAAAAAAACTTAAAAACCAAAAATAGCCCGTTCATGTACAGATTACATTTGAATCAATTTAGGACCGAACGATGTTTTAAAAATAAAACAAGTATTAATTTAAACTAGAGCAATAGGGAATCCCGGCCAGAATTAATTCAATTCAAAGTTTTTTATTTCAGACAACATGATCCTTTGTTAGTAAACTTAAGTAACTAAAGTAATTAAACTTTGATGTCGAGAATTGATAAGATTACTTTATAAATTTGTATTTATTCTGATGACGACCGATCAAAGGGAAAAAAATAATGAGAGCTTATAATATAACGGTTGCACAAAATGTTTCTTCGTTCAAAAAGGTACAAATGTTATCCATGTTCCCAGAAATGTATATTTTAGATTTAGAAAATAAATTTAATTTTGCAAAAATGTTCTCAGAACATTCTTGAGAACGTTTCCACGTTTTTTTAGGGTTCCGTAGTCAACTAGGAACCCTTATAGTTTCGCCATGTCCGTCTGTCTGTCCGTCCGCGGCTTAGCTCCGTGATCATTAGTACTAGAAAGCTGAAATTTGGTATGAGTATGTGTATGTATCACGCCGACAAAACGGTAAAATAAATAGAGAGCGGATCTGAAGTAGCGATCTCAATATTAATATGGATATGACTGGTATAATTTATTATTTTTTCTACACACAAAAATAATGTAACTTATCGGAACAAAAAAAAAACTTTTTGGAAGCTTTTGTAAATATTGAGCAAAAATTATGATGATAATAAATAAAAACATCGTTAAACAATGAGTCATTCAAGTGTGTAAATTCACGTTTGATTATATTAAAGTGATTGTTGTCATGAACTATTTGTTGGTACGTAATAAATACGAACTATCTTTGAGTTGTATAAAAACTCCTTTATTTAGAATAAAATAAGTACTTTACTTTAAATGTAATTTGTTGCAAAAATGACATTCATGAAGCAGATATCGTCAACCGATTGAGCTGAAGTTTTGCATACTTACTTAACTTTGATGACAATACAATAATATGGTACCATGGGGCTGATCTGATGATGGAGCCGGAAGGTGGCCATAGGAACTCTATAATAGAAAAAGCAATCCTACCGAGCTTGGGCTCTTTAGAATCGTCTCAGTGAGCATTTGATGGATATCCAAAGAAAAGTACAGTCGGCTATAAAAGCTTTCCACTAAAATGTAATTTATGACAGAAACTTTTTGCAATCATCACTACATATTTCTCTGTCCCTTTGTATGCTTAAATCATTAAAAGTACGCATCGGATTTTGATGCGGTTTTTTTTAATACATAGAGTGATTCAAGAGGAAGGTTTATATGTATAATACATGCATAATTTATCAGCATTGCACCCGTGCGAAGCCGGGGCGGGTCGCTAGTTTCTTTATATAGCTGTGGGTGTAATCACTAATCATTCACCCCAACTTTCGTTGAGATACAATTTGGAATACGTTTTTTTTGTTTGAGAGGCAGAGGCATCTCCCATACATATTGTTGCAGATCTGATGACGAGATCCATAATAAATAAAATAAATAAAACAATATTTATTGCCACCAGAACAACAAAAATACATGACAGAATTATAATATACTACATTGTCGAAGACACTGATAACTATAATCAATAAGAAATCGAAGGAAATCTTCAAATATTATGACATCGACTTCAAAAGGTGATTTAAATGTAGTCTGTACATGAACGGGTTATTTTTGGTTTTCAGTTTATTTTGAAGTCGGTTCTTTTTTTTATTTAAAAATGTATGTATTACCAATTCGAAGTCACCCGGTATGACTTCGTGACATAATGAATTATTTTAGCCCCTCATCAAATAATTTTAAATTTTTGCTTAGTAGGTATCTCACCTTACGGTACACATACATATTTTGTCATCTTATCATTTTATACTTATGACTTTTGACAACTTACCGGAGCGTCGTTTATGAACAATCGACCAACAATACAATGTAGGTACCTAGTCTGGGTATTATAATTATTATCTAATAGAAAAAAATATAGGCGAAATAATCCCTATGGGCCTTTTATTCAGCCATTTTCCATATGCACTTGTTTTCATTTGTAATACTTTCGTTTCATACATATTCAATTAATCTACTATTTGTACTCTGCTCTCATATTTATGTTTTACCCTGTTAGAGATAGGTAACATGACAACATAGAACTATTTAAGAATATAAAATAGATTACTAGGTCCGTGGTTACCAATACGATCGTTAAATAACCACCATGACACTAATTAATTTTAGTTACAATAGAGAAATGTTCATTATGATTTAAATATTATTGTTAATTATCTTTATCAATCAGATAAGAAGGTCTTAAGAAAGTAGAGGGACGTTTGCTTGGTTATTATTTAGGTAGGATTAACGTATAAAAATACGAGTGACATAAAAGTAAACAAAAATATAATTCATAACTTATATACAAATCAAGTCTTTAGTAATGAGCCATCAAGTCAGTGATCTTCGTTCAGGGGTAGTAGTATCCGGGAGCGTTGGGCGCGATCAACTTGGCGGGAGCCGCGCGCGCGAACACCGGGGCCGGCGCCGCGGGCGCAGCATATGCCGCGAGTGCAGGTGCCGAGTACGCGGAGTATGCCGCCGCTACGGGCGCGCCGTACGCCTGCACGGGGGCGGCGTACTGGGCCGCCAGGGGGGCGGCGTACTGGGCCGCCAGGGGGGCGGCGTACTGGGCCGCCACGGGCGCAGTGTAGGCAGCGGTGTACGCCGCCACTGGAGCTCTGTACGCGGCAGCCACTGGCGCGGCGGCGTAGCGAGCAGCCACCACGGGGGCCGCGGCAGCAAATGGAGCGGGAGCATAACGAGCGGCCACTACAGGAGCAGCGACAGGTGCCGCGGCGGCGTAGCGGGCTACTACGGGAGCGGCGGAAATCCTGGCGGGAGCTACGGCAGGAGCGACAGCGTAGCGGGCGAAGGCGGGCTGGGCTACCACCGGAGCGGCGGCGATGCGCGCTGGCACGACGGCGGGCTCAGCAACGACGGCGGGAGCGGCGGCCACCAGTGGTTCCTTGCGCACAACAGCGTTGAAGCCGTTGACCGGGTCGGCAACGTAGTCCACCACGCGGCGAGTACCATCCGAGTCAACAAGCGAATACTGGCCCTGCACCAGATCACCATCACGCTGCTCCGTCTGGCTCTTGTAGTCGCCGGTGAGTGAGTCCGCCACGTCGTAGCCGAACCGGTACTGCGGCAGCGGGTCGAACTCCTCGAGCCGCGCCGCCGCGACCACGGGCCCTGCTGCGATGGCCGCTGGTGCCACGCTGCCGTGGGCGAACGCGACCAGGCAAGTGAAGACCAACAACTAAAAAAGCAATAAAAACAATGATTAATTGTTTTAAGTAAAATCATCATTTGTGATGACAGATATGAATTAAATTCATTAAATTCTGATTAATTGAGCGTGCCGAAAAGTGCTTATAAAATTTTCAGCAAGCGCAAACTTGGGTGTTTAATTGTATCTTTTAATATAATCCAGAGGTCACAATCCTTTACATTTGCACTTTTTCACGTTCACTTTTTTGACACTTCACTTTCCATAAATATCCGAAGATGTTCCGTACCTTGAAAGCCATTGCGATTGTTTGATGAGATGTGCTCGGGGTTGGTAAGACCTGAGAACTGTACCCCTCAGTCGGCACTAACAGCATTTATAGTGAGTCCGCGGCGCTTGCCTCATCCCGGCGCATCTCCAAATTTAAATATACTCAAGTACGCACGTACGAGCCCAGCCGACGGGACGGCTGGACAATGCCACGTAAACAAAGCGCTACTTACTTGTGCAACCGCCGCAACGGACGCGTCGCGGTCACACCGATTCTTCACACACTCGCCAAATAAACATCGATTTTTCAGGGGTTCTGTAAATTTTGCACGGTACTATCTATATGAAAAGACAGCCAAGAAGATATGGAAATTATAGCAGGAAACGTATCGTGATCAATAATAATTAAAACGGCAATAAAAAAAGTAATAATAATTAATTATAAAGTAAACTTATACAATAAGCAGTGCTTGTCTGAAATCAATTCCCTGACCATGAAAATCGCCCAACGTAAATTAATAAAACTCCGTTACCTTGTTAGACGTCATAAATCTTTTTTAACAGTCATAGCGTAAGTGGTCTAGTTTAGGTCGTCGTGTACATTTGCGGAGCCGTCGACATTTGGAACTGGCTTGGACTTGAGACGAGTTACAAATTACGACATGTCTAATGAACTTTAAATGTTGCTACTTTATTTTATTCAATGCTATAGTATAGGCTATAGCTAATTTATCTTACCCCATTTGATGATAATGTATCTGATCACATTTAAGCCGTTCAATATTGTAGATAGTTGTGTGTATAATGAAATTTAGGGTAATAAATAAAAAAAAAAAATTGTGTGTAGAATGTTAACTCGAGCTACGAGTAATATCTACGTATAAACTATTTTAAACATTATTATACTGCTGACGACTATACTTGGGAAGGAATCAATGCAGACTTCAAAATGTATGTTTAATATGTACACTATACACACCAAGCAAAAGAAATAGCATATAAATATAGAATAATACGAAAAAATAAAATAACATATTTTTGATTCCGTAACCGCAATTAGCCCATTTCACTTCATCTTTAATGTACCTACAGTACAATTTGTAGATGTATACTGAAATACAACATGTGCATGACCCTGAAACAAATATTTGCCCTTGCCGGAATTTGAACCCAGGGCCGCTATCTCAATAGGCAGCACCAATACCACTGAGCTACTCAATATGCTCGATTTCGTTTCTTAGCTACGGTTTATTTATTGCGAATTGTTCAATTGGTAAGTTACAAAAACTTACATGAAATTTAACAGTACCTAAGTTTCACATTGGAGACATACAGAAATGAAATCTAAATGAAAATATCACTTTGAAAACTTATACAAGCTATCTATCATTGTCAAACTGCTTTTCAAACTACTGGGCTCTGTAAGTTGTAGACTTACCTTTTTCTCATGTTTTGAACGTTTTCAACCCCCATATTTCCGCTATTTTATCAAACCTTCTCAACGAGAATCGGTTGTTAGTTCACCTATAAACGAGAGCAACCGGTCATCAGCCGGACAGATTATACAATAACATTTTTCAAGCGGAAACGGAGACTATTCGCGAAAATTGGAGTCATGATAAGAAAATAAAGACCGACTTTTAACTTGAATTATTTCTAACTATTCTGTATTGAAAATGAAGACAGTCAAATTATGTAGAGTCGCCAAATTCAAATACGTAAGTGAGTGAAATGTTGGATCATTGAACATTTGACGAAAAATATTGCTTTGAAAGGGTGGACAACGTAATTTAGAAATTAATACTTGGTTATTGAATTTGACCCGTCATATTGTAAGTAAATTTTTTTACAAGCAGAGTTTTAATAACATTGTTTTTTTAGTAAAAAAATAACGATCTTAAAAAAACCTTCCTATTCATGCCTCAAAACCCCAAGCGAAAGTAGGCCAGTCGGCTGACTATTTTAGGCGCACAGTGAATAATTTGTATACCGTCGGCGTATTTGCATCAGAATAAACAGTTTTCCAGCAGTGGACGAGCGCAAGGTCCGCAAGGTCGCATACCAGCGATGACAAAGAGTATGAGCCGGGACAAACCTTTAAGTTTAAATCGCCGCGATAGTCGATATTCGTTACAATTCCAAAAAAATCACTGTGAAATATCACTACGACTACCTATGTCTTGCCTGTTACTCCAGTCACTTAGACTTTGCTTTTTAGATCCTTTTAATGATTTTACCGTGATTAGTCGTACTTGTTGCTCAAATTAATAAAGGCGTTTCGGGCCCACATTTCACTATTTTATCTAAAATAATAACTACCCTGAAAAAAGTGTACCGTAAAACGCAGGGGCTACTTTGGAAAAGTGTTTTTTACGCCATATCCTTATTTTGTATTACTATCTGTGGCAACGAAATACCTACCTTCAACAATGACCTAACCTTTTACTTCATTTGCTCAATCGCACTATGAATATTTGCTTTTTATCACCATTTTAAATATATCAAAATAGCCCCAAATTTTCCTAAAGTAACCCCAGTTTACGGTAGTGCCTGTGCAGTGCAGTGCCGCGTCAGATATCACGAGAAGGAGAAGAAGGATCTGCGTCATTTTATAACATTGTTCTTTTGTTACAAGTCACAGTGATACTTTTTTTGTCGATCACTGTGACATCATGTCGTGACGCCGTTTATCACCCGTCTCTAAATGGGCATTGGAGATTCATGAATCCAGTGCCGACACGTCGCGACGTGACTGTCACAACCGCGTGTATGGACACTATTTATCACACGCTGGCTACAAGTTCGGCCGACCCAATAAGGTAGATACAAGTAGGGAAAACAATATTTTAACTATGTTATGAATACTAGGTAAGTGTTTACGTAAATCGGACGTAAATTTTGACTTATCTAATTCCCGTGCTGGCGGATAAACTAATAGAGGTGACTTTTTGCATAGGTGGCAGATATACTAGCTCTTCGGCTTATTTAGGAAAACATAGATTTTAGAACGATTGGTTTTTGTTTTTATTAATCGAACTCCTCGGCCAACGTTTTATGGCATAATATTTTTCGGGAAATTCATTATCTTTACGATAAAAAGTACTTTTTACTAGGATCAATCTCAATGTAATGAAAACATAGAGTCTACTTACACATTAAACACTGAACAAAAATTGTTAAGCATCTTTTCTAACCTAGCTTGTCGGTACCTATTATTTAATAACTTATGAATTATTGTTTATGAAAGTATTTAAAAATAGCACTTTACGCTTCTGATAAATCAGTTTTCATCAGTTTAAATGTTAAATGAAATAGAACGTTCAGGACAAAAAACTTTTTTCACGCCTCCTGCTTAACATTATTTTGGCTTCGTGAAGCGGGCTAAAATGGTACAGGTTTAGCCCCTAGGAACCATATAATAATTTCTATGAGAGTTAAAAACAAATCTTGTTAGCGACCAGCTCCGTAACAGATACAGATAATTGAAAACAAACCAACCTGTACTGGTCAGACCGCTAAAAATGCAGGTAATTTAAAACAAACCAAGTAGTTTCTGTAGTTACTGTAGAGTTTTTTTTTTATTCGGAATAGCAAAATTACAACTCCTAGATTTTTAAATAATTATTGTACATTAATCAACACAACATAGTTACGGATTTTAGCTTAAGTTTAACTTAGAACACCGAATTTTCAAGTAACAAAATGTTTTTCAACACACTTGCTCGTAAAGTGGTCCATATTAAACTGTTTCTATGGCCATAAAGTATCCTATAAAACACGCGTGCTTTTGACTTTTCTATTACGCACTAGTGTCTTTTACTTTTCAGTTTTTTTTTTAATTTCAACAAAGAGTTTTTACTTTTATATAATAAGCAAAATTTTTGTGAATAAAGTAATTGTGATGCATTAAACGCAATAATTAAAAATTATTTTCATGAAATTATTTAATTTTGTCATGTAATTGACACTAATTTGCATTAGGAATAATTAAATATAAATATTATTATATTTTTAATATTTGGCTGTTTGACGGTTTCGTCATTGCTTCCATTTTGCAGCTGCGCGCGCATAACTATTTCAACCAATGGAAGGCGTGTAAAAAATAAATCTCCGCGCCATTTTGCTTTGCATGAAATTTGTTTATTCGAGTTTATCGCTGTACTTAGTTTGTGACTGATTAGATTTACAAAAATGTCGAGTTCTAGTAATGAAGAAGATTTTAGATGTGGAATTGATGCCTCCGGAAATACTTAATGATGCAAAAAATGCTACTGACAGCCTCTTGCCATTGAAATCTAATGCAAAGTATCCAATAGCCTATGAAAATTTTATTCATTGGAAATCCAGCAAAAAAGCCCATTTGTTCTAGGAAAACGTATTTTTAGCTTATTATTATGAGCTAGCAAATAAATATAAGCCCGCTCGCTGTGGTCTATCTACTCCATGTTAAAAAGCACTGTTAGGAACAAAAAAAGATATTGACATAAGAACAATCTGATTGCGGTCTTGAAGAGGCGCTCAGATGGTTACAGAAGTAAAAAATTTAAAGTATTGTCCTCAAAGGACATCGAAAAGTTTCTGAAAGAAGAACCGGATAGCCAGTACCTAGCAAAAAAGGTCAGTTGAAATTGTTATTTTATTTAAATACCTACGAAATTTCTGTACACTGAAAGATTATGTTTATAAAAAATTAAAACGACTAATACTCATGAGGCTACTCATCTACTCAACTATTTTATATATGTTATATATCTATGTAGGTAAGTGTGTATGTATTGTTTGGCAAGCCATGTCAAATCTAAACGACTAGACTAGACTGATTTCAAATATTTTTGTTAAAAAATAACTGGACATCCGCCCAGACATGCTTAGGTAATTTGCAGGCAGTAGTAACTAAATATGTATTTTATTTACTTTCAGGTCTCGTTAATATTCGGTATTACTGGAGCATGTAGACGTCAGGAACTGAGTAATATTGCTACAAAAGACATAGAAAATCACGGCAAAATGCTATTAGTAAAAATTACTAACACTAAAAACATAATACCACGATCATTCAAAATTCACATTCATAGTTAAAAAAATACGAAAATTTACGTTCAACGAAGGCTAAAACATACTGTACAAATGCGATCGAAATCCACTGTGTATCATTTCAATAACTGTACTTTCACAATTTGTTTTAAAAATTAAATATTTCATTTATAAACGGGTGTTTTTTTCCTCGCAAGTGTGTTGAAAAACGTCGTATGAAACTCGTGTGCATTTGGTCATTACACTCTCGGCTCTATTACGCCCTCGCCTACGGCTCGGGCTGCAAATCCGCCTCGACTGTAATGACCAACTTAGCACACTTGTATCATAATGTACTATTTCGGAACTGTAAGTAGTACAGTACCAAAGTAGAAACATTTTAACGGAACTTTAAGAGAAGTACGTTTTGGAAGGTTATCCTGCACGTAAAGCCCGATATCAAATACATTTTGTTAAAAGTATGTTGTACGCAATTCTTAGCTGATGTAAGGTACCTATTGTTCGATTACAGCTGCCCCTGAACACACCTGATGAGTGATCACAAGTACCTAGCCCTAGCGCATGAAAATGGGCTTGGGCATTTTCTCGCCAAGCACGTGCGGTCCTTCACAAGGCTGCCAAGTTGCGCAAACGTCGCCGTATCTATAGCCGCTACGTGTCCATCATACTTGTTGGAAGCATTTTAAAACGATACCGTTCCGTTTCGCACATTATTTTTCCTCGAAGATCGGGAACGGAGAGGAGTGGGAAATAAATATGAAGACAACCTTGTCACACAAATCGATCGATTTCATTTTCATGGAAATTATTATAAGGTTTCCATTTTTATTTTATTTTTATTTTTAAACAAACAGTTTTTTTTACAAATTTTAAACCTTAGAGGCTAAAAGCACTATTTTAGCCCCGCTTCACGAAAGCTAAAATAACGTACCTACTTTTTGAGCAGGAGAAGTGAAAATAACTAATATTTATGCATCTTCAAAACATCCATAATTGTACATAGATCCATAATTATGAATCATCCAAACATCCATTATTGGATTCTGTAGTGATCGAATTTATATCTAGTTGTCCTTCAAAATATAATCTTGGTATTGTCACCATCAATCAAGAATGTCCTTGTCCTGGGTATTCTTAATCGATGATTGTCACTCAATGCAGCTGGAATCCACTATACGACAAGTGTAATTCTTAACACTCGCGCGGCGCAGTTTGCGCGTGACCTTTTCGCTTAATAAGCGTGCGCGACGCATGGAGCTTGCTGAATAGTTTACTTTCAATTGTTACAATTATTATTATGACTCACCGCTTGTAATTCAGTTTCAATGGCGATTTAATGTAATTAATAAGGATAAACATAAAACCGATTTAAAAAAATTACCTATTGCTTAAAGCGCTCCCTTTAACGTGCTTTAACACAGAATATCTTTCGATATAGTTCAAATGACTTTTGTCACAGTGGTTATTAATTTGATTATTGTTACATGAGAACTCCATGACCTTTAATCCAATAAAAGACACATATTAAACGAGCTTTAGACACGTTCGATTTAGTAACACCCCACATCTCGCGTAAGGTTATAAAAACACGCTGTGATTTGAAAACGTGAAGTGCAGTAAAAATTTCACGATTTAATTCATTCCACGATCGGTGTTACAGAATCTTAAAATTACTCAAACAAATCCTCAATAAGTACTTGCAATGAAGATTAAGCTTGCAATTAGATTTTTTCTGCCTACCTGGTACCTGCAATCCTGCCTACACCTATGTCCTGTGTCCTGGCTGTAAAAATATTGTCAGATTCATATAAATGTAACGGTAAAGTTTCGTCTGTATAAGCAACCACCGTCGTGATGGCACGGTCATGGTTCAACTGGCGTTGCGGTGCCCGCATTATGCTCGCTCAAGCCCATACGTTAGGCTTTGTGATGCTGTCAGGTTCAGGTTGACATGCACTGGCGCAAGCAAGAAAGAATCAGTCAAGTTAAAACGTCCAATCTGATTTTGTTGCTCAAAAACGAGCGATTAGAATTATGGCAAGAGTACCTCACAGTCAACTTCTTGTAGAGAGTATTTTATAAAATTTGGCATCCTAACTGTCCCCAGCCTTTATATACTAGTAGTACTTAAGGACCTAGTTACCCACTTAAATAGAAGGGAAACATCAGAGGAAAGGGAAGCAAGACTGGCCACTAGAAGATAGGACTTGCCACAAACCATAACAACCAAACAGTAGTGAAGCATACTGAGAGTTTCCAGGGAATTCATCTTTTTAATAAACTGCCCTTGGAGTTGAAGTCAATCACAAACAGTAATACCTACCTTTAGCAACAAACTAAAAAATATCTTGCTTACACAATGTTTGTACTCGGTAGAAGATTTCGGTAGGACAAATGTATGATTATTTATTATAGTTTTGTTTGACATAGTTTTTATTGAAATGTAGGTAGTTTTTAAATTGTAATTGATTGACATTATACAATAATAAATCTTAAATAATAAATCTTTATTAATAAAAAACATAAGAATAATCGTTAGCATAAAAAGTCTTACATCTACACAGAACACACTTAATACTTGTGCCTGAACTAGGAAAATCCTGTATCTCAGGCTTTGAGAGAGGTCATTTAATTACCAAAATTCTTAGTCAATTTATCTCACCAAAGAAATAGATAAAAACGCGTACAAATTATATTTTAAGTGTCAACGTAATTGTTTACAATTATACTATAAAACTATTATACGAATTTGAAATGACATAATAATTGATTATGAGTCAATGCACAGTATGTAGAATTCTAATTTTAACAATGGGACATTGGAAGAATATGTTTTTATTTTTTTATTTTTGCGTAATGCATGTATATAGTTGTAATTAATGTATAATTTTTAATGCGTTGAAAAATTAGTTAATGTTTTATTATGTGTACTTAGTATTATTTTTAATCGTGTTCTTTCTCAAATATTGTATTGTAAGACTTATATTTCAAACACAATGTACTTACATTTGTTTATGAATAAATAACTATCAAACTAGTTCATCTAATTAAACACTAGATCTTTCTAATACTATTACACTTCGCTGCTATGGGAATTTCATAATGTTTTATCATTATTCTTGAACTACATTATAATGTGTGTGAATATTTGATTTCTTCAGTGTTTGTGCTGCGCGTTGATAAGTCAGTCAGTTAAAATTATAAATACGGTAACTATAGCTTTTATCTTTCAACTGGTTGATCCACAAATACCTTTCTCCTGGGCGTCAAATGTACATAGTATAAAACAAAGTCGCTTTCTCTGTCCCTATGTCCCTTTGTATGCTTAAATCTTTAAAACTACGCAACGGATTTTGATGCGGTTTTTTTTTAGTAACTAGATAGTGTGATTCAAGAGGAAGTTTTATATGTATAATACATGCATAATTTATCAGCATTGCACCCGTGCGAAGCCGGGGCGGGTCGCTAGTGTATAATAATAATAACGTAATCAGGGTTCGTAAAATGCGAGAAAAATTTATTGAAATTCTAAATAAGGTCGTCACTGATTGTCATACGTCATTTCTATCTGATTTGCTCGCATTTTACGATCCCTGAACATAATGCATCACAAAAATGATCACAGACAAATGCAGAAAAAACGCGATAAGTTTTTCGGGTTCTTATAAGAAGCCACTAGCAGCTACCTACTTATAATAATAAATACTTTATAGAACTTCATGTCCGAATGATATTACAATGGAGTTTGAATTATATATTTAAGTGTGCTAAGTAGGTAGCTGCTAGTGGCTAAGAACCAGAAAAACTTATTGCGTTTTTTTTGCATTTGTCAACTTAAGAGGGAACACTACCAGCACATTTGGAAAATAAGAATTTAAATAAAGTTATAGTAGAGTTGTTAGTCCGCTGTTTTCTAACATAATTGTGCGCATCGGGTTACAAGCATGAAATTTCTACCATAGATAGAGTGTTCCGCGGTGATTATTTTCAGATGTGGAGGGAAGTCAGATTCGTCCTCTGTGAGGTGGAAGAGCGGAGTGAATAGGACGAAATGTACCTCTTTTCTTTCTTTATTGTTGGTCAGTTAAGTCTACTTGGACTTGTCTGGTATCGTTTCCGTGTAAAAAAGATATCAGCAATTCATTTTTTACGTTATTTTTGTATAGTTCTATATAAAAATATGGGAGTAGGGCCTAAAAGGTAAAAATCACAACAAGTTTTTTTTATTCAGTGAGGTAAATTAGTTAAATTATGTTAACATTTTCAAATTATTATTATTATTTTAAAAAGCTTGTTTAATCTAGTTTTTAAAAATATATGCATGTTGGGCACTTCTCATACAAACAGTAGCTTAAAATATATGTTTACGTCGGCGTAACCAACGTAAATCTCCGAACGCATCCTATTTCACTTCATGAAATACATTAAATTATGATTATTAACATGTTTTTACATGTAATATTTAGCATATACGTCCTAGAAAAACAAATTAACGTAATTAAAACAAAATATTTCTTTGCTAATGTATCACGAGCACACGGGCTAATCTCAACTTGAACAATTTATTTAAGTTACTGTTTGTATGAAGAGTGCCCAACATGTATATATTTTTAGAAATAAGATTAGATTTGCTATTTTGTAATATTTTTGATAGTTGTAAATATTCAGGAAATATAACTAATTTAACTCCCTGAATAAAAAAAACTTATTGTGATTTTTATCATTTCGAAAATACACCCGTATTTTTATATGGTACTATAAATAAATAACATAAAAAATTAATTGTTTATATTTATATCTGTTCTACACGAAAACGATACCACACAAGCCCTAGTAGCGTTAACTGATCAGTAATAATAAAAGAAAGAGAGGATCCTTTGCTCTATTCATCCCGCTTTCCAACCGCACAGGGGACGAATCTGACTTCCCTCCACATCTAAAAATAATCACAGCAAAATACTCTATCTGAGGTAGAAATTTCGTGGTTGTATCCCCATGTACACAATTTCGCGACTTAGCAAAATGTACCAGAGCACGCAGGCTAAGCTAAACATCAATATTTTTTTCAAGGTACTTTTTGTATGACATGTGCCTAATATGTATACATTTTTCAAAACTAGATTAATTTTAACTTAATTTTTACTGGTGTTTCGTTTACTAATAAATATTTTTTGTAAACAAAATAATAAAATATGGAATAATAAACTAGATTAAATTTTCTATTTAGCAATATTTTTTTTAAATTGTAAATATTCAGGATATATAACTAATTTATCGTTCTGAATAAAAAAAACTTCTTGTGATTTTTACCTTTTCGCCAATAAACCCATTTTTTTATATCAAACTATTCCTAAATAACATCAAAAATGAATTGCTGATATGTATTTTCCATGAAAACGATGCCGCACAAGCCCTAATAGCCTGAATTGATCAGTAATAAAAAAAAGAAAAAGAGCAGTACTTGGTCTTATTCTCCCCACTCTACCGCCACGCAGGGGACGAATCTGACTTCCCTCCACATCTGAAAATAATCATTGCAAAACGCACTATCTGTGGTAGAAATTTCATGCTTGTAACCCGATGCGCACAATTTCGCGGCTTAGCAACTCTACTATTATGCCATTTCTATAATTTGAAGTCTGGCTCTTACTTATTTCCTCCATCATTATCAATTTTGTTATATAATTTAAATGGTTTTAGTCAAATAGAACAATAAAAATATTCACACATTTTTCGCACTCCATTTTTCATACTACGTAAAAACAATACATTACATCATATATATATATAAAAATAAATAAAAAACATTTTTCGCACTCCATTTTTCATACTACGTAAAAACAATTACATACATATAATAAAAACACTATGGACGAAGTAATCGAGAGTATTTGCATGGAAATAGCACCAGTAGCGTCCCGTCTTAAAATATCGCGATCAGCGCTACATGTCATATCCTTGAAAGCATTAAAGTGGTCTACTGGTCGCGTTCTGAGAACTATCCAAGGAAAGTGCTCGGCTACCGACGGGGCGGGGCGATGCAGCCGCGCATATCAAACAGATGTGACTCAGCCGTAACAGCTGACGCTTGCGCAACAACACGGGCATTCCTCAATTAAAATTAGGCTACTTCTAACCGACTTCTAAAAGTGGAGGTGCTAAGGCCGGAATATCTTTGTCTATTTATAAGCATATTTAGAAATAAAAATACTTTAGGGTTACTCCCATAAACATTTTTAGAATACATTACCTCGATTTAAAAATGCTTACCGTATAAGTGGCACATTAGGATAGGTACTTCACGACGACGACGCGGTTGGCGCAGTTTGTAAACACCTGCCTACCTACTGAGCCGGCGGTCCCGGGTTCGAATCCCGGCCGGGGCAAATATTTGTGTGATAACTCGAATATTTGTTATCGGGTCATGGATGTTATTTATATATGTATTTATATATCATGTATATCGTCGTCTGGTACCCATAGTACAAGGTTTGCTTAGTTTGGGACTAGGTCGATTTGTGTATGATTGTCCCATAATATTTTTTTTCATTTTTTTTTTCAACACGTAATCAAAAGTTATATGAAAACTTGATTGGTGTTTTGTAACATTACAGGCAAATTCTCACGGTGTAGAGTACCCTTACAGCTTACAAAAAGTCAGAGTACGTTTAAAATAATAGAAAATGAAATAAACCCGGTCAATTGAGAGTTGAACTCACGCACCGCGTAAACCATAAAAGCATGGCGCTAACGAAAATACAACCTTGATTGAGGGACAAACTTAACTTTGCCGTACAAAGTACTTTTCAACACACTTGCTCGTAAAGTGGTCCATATTAAACTGTTTCTATGGCCATAAAGTATCCTATAAAACACGCGTGCTTTTGACTTTTCTATTACGCACTAGTGTCTTTTACTTTACAGTTTTTTTTTAAATTTCAACAAAGAGTTTTTACTTTTATATAATAAGCAAAATTTTTGTGAATAAAGTAATTGTGATGCATTAAACGCAATAATTAAAAATTATTTTCATGAAATTATTTAATTTTGTCATGTAATTGACACTAATTTGCATTAGGAATAATTAAATATAAATATTATTATATTTTTAATATTTGGCTGTTTGACGGTTTCGTCATTGCTTCCATTTTGCACCTGCGCGCGCATAACTATTTCAACCAATGGAAGGCGTGTAAAAAATAAATCTCCGCGCCATTTTGCTTTGCATGAAATTTGTTTATTCGAGTTTATCGCTGTACTTAGTTTGTGACTGATTAGATTTACAAAAATGTCGAGTTCTAGTAATGAAGAAGATTTTAGATGTGGAATTGATGCCTCCGGAAATACTTAATGATGCAAAAAATGCTACTGACAGCCTCTTGCCATTGAAATCTAATGCAAAGTATCCAATAGCCTATGAAAATTTTATTCATTGGAAATCCAGCAAAAAAGCCCATTTGTTCTAGGAAAACGTATTTTTAGCTTATTATTATGAGCTAGCAAATAAATATAAGCCCACCTCGCTGTGGTCTATCTACTCCATGTTAAAAAGCACTGTTCGGAACAAAAATAGTATTGACATAAAAACAATCTGATTGCGGTCTTGAAGAGGCGCTCAGATGGTTACAGAAGTAAAAAATTTAAAGTATTGTCCTCAAAGGACATCGAAAAGTTTCTGAAAGAAGAACCGGATAGCCAGTACCTAGCAAAAAAGGTCAGTTGAAATTGTTATTTTATTTAAATACCTACGAAATTTCTGTACACTGAAAGATTAGGTTTATAAAAAATTAAAACGACTACTCATGAGGCTACTCATCTACTCAACTATTTTATATATGTTATATATCTATGTAGGTAAGTGTGTATGTATTGTTTGGCAAGCCATGTCAAATCTAAACGACTAGACTGATTTCAAATATTTTTGTTACAAAAATAACTGGACATCCGCCCAGACATGCTTATAGGTAATTTGCAGGCAGTAGTAACTAAATATGTATTTTATTTACTTTCAGGTCTCGTTAATATTCGGTATTACTGGAGCATGTAGACGTCAGGAACTGAGTAATATTGCTACAAAAGACATAGAAAATCACGGCAAAATGCTGTTAGTAAAAATTACTAACACGTAACACTAAAAACATAATACCACGATCATTCAAAATTCACATTCATAGTTAAAAAAATACGAAAATTTACGTTCAACGAAGGCTAAAACATACTGTACAAATGCGATCGAAATCCACTGTGTATCATTTCAATAACTGTACTTTCACAATTTGTTTTAAAAATTAAATATTTCATTTATATACGGGTGTTTTTTTCCTCGCAAGTGTGTTGAAAAACGTCGTATGAAACTCGTGTGCATTTGGTCATTACACTCTCGGCTCTATTACGCCCTCGCCTACGGCTCGGGCTGCAAATCCGCCTCGACTGTAATGACCAACTTAGCACACTTGTATCATAATGTACTATTGTTGAACATAGGACGCGGTTAGTTTACCAACTACAAATATTTCATTTACTTGGAAACACAGATTTGTATTTATTATAGGGTCTTTTTCAACCCACGCCATATGGCGGATTTTTAGTGGTACTAATTTATTTTACTGGTAGCGAAAAATTTTTGGTAACTGACGTTGAAAGTCGGTGAATGTCACTGATGTAAACAAAGAGGAAACAGGACTAAATATATATTCCGAAAATTTCAAGTATTTTTTGCATAATAAAGCCAAAACTATCCACATTAATGAAAGTTAAGTTTTTTCAATAGGATTCAGTAAGTACATTTATTTCGTAAGAAGAGCGAAGGATTGGGGGGGTTAAATCGGGGGTTAAATATAAAACCTTGGATGATTGAATAGCTTGTTTCAAATAACCGTGGGTTGTTCTTAGAAGTTAAAAATAAATAAAATAATAAATATAACCTGTTATAGACCTTAATTTCACCTTGTCTTTCAATAATATATCTCTCCAAGTCGTGTTCGGCTTGCTTAGTACATACTACATACATAAAGGTTAGCACGATTTTAATAATTTAATTTATATGAAACCTAAGAAAATTCCGTGATCAAGAGGTCAAGTCTTTGTTTTAACCGGCCCCTTACGTCAGGTTCAGCAAAAAGCAGGCAATGGAGTGAATAATTGATAATAACCATTGACCTTACGCCTTGACTCAAGGCCTGAGCCTTCCGCACGATTTTACTTACGCGAATCGAAACAGACCAAAATGCCCAATTACCAAGATGCGAATAAATTTTCGGGTTACGTTTATTATGCCAACTCATTACCTTGATTTAATTTGTGTATCTGTGTGTCTGTCTGTAGCATCGCGCATCGTAGCCCCCATGCAGGTGGACCGATTTAAGTGCGGGTTTTTCTGATCGAAATCGGCCATCTTCTCTTTCTCTTCTTTTCTTTTTGCCTGAATTGTCGAAATGGTTCTTAGCTTTCTTTCATGAAAATCGGAGCTCTCGCCTTCAAGTTATTCAGCTTTTAGTGAAACAATTAACCTGATCTTAGGCAATATTAAAGCTAGGAATTCATAATTTCGTTGTATGTTCAGTATTAGTAGTATTTGTATATCACTCATTAAAATGATTATCTTAGATCCTCTCACGACAACCAGCTACTTGTGTCGTAGGTGTTTTTTTTTATTTTTTATTTAGGTTATTTGTTATTTATCAATTAATTTCGTATCATTTCTAAGGGCAATAGTGTCCCGATCCTGTTAGGTATTTGTAGGTTATTATATTAGTTAGTTTGTAGGTTATTTGTTATTTATCAATTAATTTCGTATCATTTCCTAAGGGCAATAGTGTCCCGATCCTGTACCTTTGGGAAATGTCAGTCGCCGTAACGCATAAAGGCTAACTCATTGCGTCCACCTTGTTGATGGGACTAATAGCTGTACTCATTTGGAGAAGGAAATTTAATAAAATAAATGAACATCTCCTTCGAAAAATTGACTATTTGTAAATAACTACAAACAATAATTTAACATATCTCGTCTCATTAAACGGGTACCACATAATTAAAACTAAATCCTTCAAGCGTTTTAGACATTAATAGGCGTTGATGGCCGTGGTCTACCCGAATACGGGCTCTGTTCAAGGTTCGATAATAACACAATATCTATGCACAAGTAGCCGAATGCGTGTGGTATAATAGTCTAATTTTAGTTAAAGGCGGTTCAACTTTTAAAGGAGATCACAACACTCAATTAATTACTATATGGTGAAAAAAACATATATAATAATTAAAACTCTACATCCTAAGCGTTTTAAATAAGTGTTGACGGGCATGGAAATGTTTTGAAGGGCCGAAGATAACACAATATGCATCGAGTAGCCGATAGGTGTGGCTAGTAGGAGATAGATAATCGCCAGTGGATATGGCCGGTCACATGTGGAGCCGGATTTGAATTTGAACACGGGTCAATCTAGTTCATGAATCATGATCAGAAGTAGAGCATGGCATTGGGTGATCTGGATTTGCTTATTCGAAACATAGATATCGTGATATGTGTGTTATTGTATTGTTATGTTTTTATTCCAAGAAAATAATAAACACTGGCGTGATGTAGGTAGATCTTCCAGGAAAGTCTTTCATTTACATAATCTCTCGTAAGACTTGCAGTGGCAGATTCTAAATAACTAATATGAAGTTAGTTAAGGCCTTATTTTAACATAAATGTCTGACATTAACGCCTGCTATTATGCGCTGCATTAGTGTCTGACTGAGTGAATACACAAAAAGTGTCGTTTTCTAAGTAGGTATTCTAAACCATATCGCATTTTGTAATCATACATTTTCAAACATCATCATGGTCCAAAAATTATAAATAACCAACTTGGCTATAATATTTATGTGATTAATTGTAATCATAATTTAAAAAAGAACACCCGACACAAGGACCTGGTCATCATGAGACTTTAAATTAATGAGTGATTTAAATATGCTACTAAAACCACGAGTTTTGGAATTCTTAGCTACAGTTGGCTTCAATATTGGCTGAGATCCTGTCACTACTTGCAATAAAACCTGAATATCTTGAAAATTTCTGCTTTTATGCTCGCCAGATAATATCTGGTGAGCAAAGCCTAGCTATATCGGGCAGATATGGCTAAGATCATCTCTACAGGGCTTCCAGTAAAAAAAACTACTTTCAAATCGGTCCATTCATTATGGAGCTCCGATCCCATAGACAGTTAAAATGAAATAGATACACCCCTGTTTTTTTTGTAAGGGGTTAATAAAATTCACAAGTTGGTCTATGAGTGGGCTAATTTATTTTTCAACTCACTCGCTCGGAAAACCTCCGTTTATAGGGCGAAATCTGCGTGCAAAAGTCTATTTTATCCGCTAGCGTGCAAAAGTCATTTGAATTTCGAACACGACGATTTTGATTCTCTGTGGTGCATCAGGTGCATGCAACTTTTTTATATTTAACACTCCTTCAACGCGTGACTGATTTCGTCAGTCGATTAAATCTTCGAATAACCAATCAACGCACGCTAATAAAGGGCGATCTGGTCAGGCCGGCTAAAATCATATGTAGGTACGTTTGAATACTTCTTTTAAAAAAAAATACACCTACAATATCACGTCCAGAAACCTTACCCAGAAATTACATTCTTATGTTCCAACTTTTATAACAAATAAATATTAAAATTTGTGTTGTATTTAATATATTTACTAGTCAAAAACTGTAAATGAAACTGAAATGCTTACTATTAATATATATAAACATAATATTCAGCATAAAAATAAAGTGTAGAAAAATAAAAACTTGAAAATCTGTAACCACAAACCAGATTTTCAAGTTTTTATTTTTCTACACTTTATCTTTATTTAAGTAATTTCTGAACACACCCGAGAAAAAAAAAATTAAAAAGTTGGAAGTTTTCACAATTCCAGAAAGTTGTTCTGTGGAGAATACATACCTGTTGTCTTACTTTATAGGAATATCGAAAACAAGAAAGTTAAGCCCAATTTGGAGTATTTATTCAATGCTAAAAGCCTGCATTAAAACGAAAAGGATTTGTTATAAATATTTGGAGACAATAAGTAATTTATCGAAACTATTGGCGTTTTTAAAGAAGATAAAGCCGAAATAATCTTGTTCAAATCCCATCGTCCAATAACTTCCAAAGCAAGTGTTATGGAAAATACTTCCGAGTGGCCAACTAATCCTTCCCAGAATGCCATTCTCCCACATTCACAACGAATGTGTCAAGTAGTTTCAAATACAAATATAGGTAATATAACAGTGCTTAAGAAAAACTCAACGATAAAATTATGATTATTTTTATGTTTTAACTGTTTTTGTTGCATTTTCCTCGCTGTAGTGAGGTGAAAAGTTGTGTGTTCCGCATGGCTGCCAAATTATTTAGCTTCTCGTGTCTTGAAAGCCTCGCTACGCTCAGCTTTCAATTTCAACACTCGCGCCAAATAACAACTTTGCAGCCTTGCATAACAAATAACTATTATTCGTATTCCATACAGTATTTAAATAACGTGTGACCCAATTACACGGACAACAAGTCGTTACTTATGTTATTTTATGGCTACTTAAGTAATCAGATATTTACTAGTGTAGGTAATGTAATTGCATCAATTTACAGGGTAGTGTTAGTAGATAATATACATAGATATGTCCCAAATGCACATTACCACATTACTCGGGGTTCTGGCTTTCATATCGGAAAATAAATACTTAAGTGCTAGAGTTACATCAAAATATGTTTGATGCTGTATGCTGCATCATTAAGTGACATCTAAACATCCATACGTTATAACAACGTTTGCATTCAGTTTTTTTTTAATATGAGATACTGTTAATCGCTTTATATTTTCTGCTGCCAGATCGCGACGCATTCTATAGGTATGGCGTACTAGGTACTTCGTTTCTCATGAAACTTATATGAGAAATAAATTCGTTGTAGGTAATATAAAAAAAGGCAATACCTTTCCTCCAGACAAGCTACGACACCTTATTCTCTAATACTACCTCCTTGCATGCGTACATTAGGCCATTAGTAACTGTCCGAAAGACAGGTTAAGCGGCCATTCTTCTATCTCTTATCGGCGTCATCTCGCCGGTGGGCGATGTGATGGCGAACATTAACCACGTTAATGTCAAGGTGGAGTATTGTTTCTGATCAATTCATAACTCGGGCCAATTCAATCTTATGTCTGTAATGACGTGTCCGAATAAGATTGAATTGTTTTCGATCAATACAAACTGCACAAGCACATACTGGCAGCAACACAATATTTTTTACAAAATCAAATATAAGAAAACCAAAATCGTAGTTAACGATGGAACTAGAAGAAGGAAACTCTATGAAATTTATTAAATTACGCCGAAGGCACAACATAGCACAGAATGAGGCTTACGATAATTAAATTTCAGAATCATTATAATTAAAGTACAACGATATTGGACAGATCTTCGCAAGCAGTACCTCGGAATTTAAAATTATATGTCCAAACCAAACGCACAGCTGCTAAATCGTAACCAGTATTTTATTTTAATCCGCGCATTCAACCCCTTCATAACACATAAAATGATGAAAAAGGAATCAAATGGTCAAAGTAGTGCTAATACCGGTATATCTGTAAAATTACAAGTATTGTGTGTTAATGGCCAGTATAAATTGATGACAATTAAGTTTAAGTCATAATAATAAGACTAAAAGTTTCACTAGTTTCTTGGATATTTTTTTTCTCAAAATATAATCTAATAACTAACTAAAATGGTAAGTAAATACTTGGGAAAATCTTATATGTGTTTATACACGAAGTTAAGATACTGGCTCCAATAATGCAACTCTGACATGACCATGCGCTGGATCGCGGGGAATCAAGAACAATTTTGGACAATACGACCACACAATTTACGAGACCGCCGCGCCGTAATGCCAATGCCAGGGCAATTTACTGGCAGGTGAACTTTGTACATCCAAGTGTAGGTACTGCCGGTTGTGACCGAATAAGTGCAGTGCAATAAAAAAAAAACAGGCAAGTGTGAGTCGGACTCGCGCACTGTGGGTTCCGTACTAACTATGAGTGCACTTTTGCTCTAACGAAAAGACAAATTGTACTGAGCGACAAACTTAACTTTACCGTTGGAAAAAGTTTTTACGTTCTGTAAATAAATACTATATTATTAAGGATTTAATCACAAATTTATAGTTTTTTAGATTTTCCCTTTTACTTGTAGTAAAAGACGGTAATACTTGCCGAATTTCATAGTTCTAGATCAACGGGAAATACCCTATAATTTAAATTCCCTTCAGAGTGTCGAAGTATACGTTTTTGCGGCATAAACGGCCGTATCTTTTTTTTTACGTTTACTTAGAAGTTACGTATCACGGATTAGAGTTATCACTTATCACTAAATTATATGGCCACCAGTATGGCACCGATATCGCCAACTTTAACTTAAGAAATCAAACTCAATGGAGAGTTATAGTCAGGCTGGTCATTTAGGAAACAAATTATAGTAGTAACTATCCCTGCCATATTAATACAGTAATACTGCCATATTAGTAGCAGATTTAGTACAGTAATACTTGGTTCTCCTGCTTCACTGATGGCTGTCATAGAGAAGGAGCCCCCAAACACAGGACCAAGATCGCCACAGAATAGCTTGAACGGAGATGCACCACCCGACGGAATTAATAAGAGAGCCTTTTTTGGGCATATCTCGCCCGAAAAAAAAAATAGTAGGCCCGGTAGTGGAACAAAATGGACTCCCGATAATATATGTGGTAACGAGTGTGAATGACATGATATCGGTGAACTTTCCTGTACAGCGGCATCCTTGAGAAGAGCGCGGCGCAGGCGCGGCGTTTGCGCAACAAATTGTAACAAGAGCACGCGTGGAAGGCAAAATGCCGAGACACTTGCATGACAATTAATTACACAGACTTCTCCCGACTGCCTCATGTATAATGCTTATACATAGGTACGGTCTTAGAACTCTAAAAGTAGGTCTTAGTAATAAGTACACAATCATCATCATCATCATCATCATCAGCCTATTTTTGTCCACTGCTGGACATAGGCCTCTCCAACTGCACGCCATTGTAAGCGATCCTCGGCTACTCTCATCCAGCTTTTGCCAGCCACTCTGCACAAATCATCGCTCCACCTAGTCTGAGGGCGTCCCACACTACGCTTGCCGATCCGCGGTCTCCACTCAAGAACACGTTTACCCCACCGGTTATCGGTTCTTCGGATAATATGGCCAGCCCACTGCCACTTCAAATTGCTAATACGGTGAGCTATGTCGGTAACTTTGGTTCTCTGACGGATCACTTCGTTCCGAATTCGATCCTTCAAAGAAACTCCGAGCATTGCCCTTTCCATAGCTCTCTGAGCGACTTTAAATTTGTGGACCAGCCCAACCGTGAGTGTCCACGTCTCGGCACCATATGTCATTACGGGTAGGACGCACTGGTTGAAAACTTTCGTCTTCAGACATTGTGGAATTGGCGATGTGAAGACCCGACGAAGTTTGCCATATGCTGCCCAGCCCAGCTGTATTCTTCTATTAGCCTCTCTCTCGAAGTTGTTTTTACCCAACTGCAATATTTGCCCAAGGTAGACGTACTCTTTAACAACCTCGAGAAAGCTGCCATGTACCGCAATTGGTTCCGGACTAACATGTTCATTGAACATAACCTTGGTTTTGTCCAAGTTCATCCGGAGGCCAATGCGTTTTGAAGACTCAGCTAGGCCGTTCAGCATAAATTGCAAGTCTTGCAGCGTTTCCGCCAGGATGACAATGTCGTCTGCAAATCGCAAGTGTGAAAGGTACTCACCGTTTATGTTAATGCCTTGTCCTTTCCAGTCCAACGTCTTGAACATATCCTCCAATGCATTTGTGAACAATTTACACAATGCAACGTCACATTATGAGTAAGTATAACGTAAATGTCACCCAGTGGAGACGAGGCCTGTGGAAACAGTCTATTATTGGAATGAAAACGGCGAACATTGCTACTGGGGTTGATCCTTGAGTAACATGTATTCAGAGCGCACTACCAAATTGAGCTGTAGCAGACTCTTATAAGTATTCATGTAGGTGTATCGGATACTATAATACACGATATATAGAAAACATCTAAAACCCAGGAAATTCGACCTCATCATATCTTTATTCACAAAACCCAGGATCGCCGTGCTAATATTGTAGCGTAGCACTTAGTTAGCGCTAGTGTTGCGCGCCAAATAACAAATGCAAGTTAGGTATTAGATATCTGAGAATAGGGTTTACTCTTTGCTCGGAACATTACACGAAAACAAGCTCGCAAACTTGAGCCCATTTTCAATTTTCCACCGACTCCAAAAAAGAGGAGGTTGAAAATTTAATTCTAGGAAATAAGCACAGTTTCCCCTCGTTAAGAAGTGACTATCGAGAATTCTTTGGTTGAGTATAAGTCTGTCCAAAATACGTATCGAGAACAAAATAAGGGATCTGCCCGTTTCACATGCACTGCTCTATACACCGGGGCCCGAATAACCCGACATACTTTAACCACGTATTTTTGATGGTATTACAAGTAAAAAATGTTATCTCAACATAGTGCATAGGGTCAATTCTGTAATTAAATTAAAATGAGGCCCACCCACTTGAAGCATCTCTGTTTGGACCTATAGTTGACTGGTAGAGAATGCCATTAGGCATTATGTTTGCTATTTGTACTGACTTTTGATTTGTGCAATAAAGTTTAAATAAATAAATAAATAAGAAAACCAATCCCTAGTAGAGAAATAAGGTAAGCGAACATTTCACGACACTTCACGAATCACTCCGACGTCATACATGTACCAACTCGTTTTCAGGGCGAAATTCTTTTCATACTTATAATATAGCATAAATGATTACTTACCCTAATAATTAACCAGATGTTTTACATTTCGTATTCCAGATTTGTCCATAAGCTAAGCGTACCGTAAATATTTACATAAAATAGTGTAACAAATATTTGCGGTGTCTAAACACAATTTACCCGTAAATTGCGCCGAGCTGGCTCATGTTTCCATTCGGCAGACAATAGTTATTTGTTATGCAAGGCTGCAAAGTTGTTATTTGGCGCGAGTGTTGAAATTGAAAGCTGAGCGAGCGAAGGAATCTAAGATTGAACCATGAGCGAAGCGAATGGTTCAAAGATAGATTCCTGAGCGTAGCGAAGCTTTCAAGACACGAGAAGCTAAATAATTTTGCAGCCATGCGGAACACACAACTTTTCACCTCACTACAGCGAGGAAAATGGAAGTTCAAGAAAAACAATTAAAACATAAAAATAATCATATTTAATTTTGCCTTCTATTTAACACATCAAATTTAAAACATTAACACACTCAAATCCAAACCAAATAAATACGAGAGAAGCACACATATTAAAAATATGGCCGTAATTTGTAATCGTCGTGTATATTTTATCGTTGAGTTTTTCTTAAGCACTATTATATTATATTTGTTTTGAAACTACTTGACATATTCGTTGTGAATGTGGGAGAATGGCATTCTGGGAAGGATTAGTTGGCCACTCGGAAGTATTTTCCATAACACTTGCTTTGGAAGTTATTGGACGATGGGATCCGCACAAGATTATTTCGGCTTTGTCTTCTTTAAAAACGCCAATAGTTTCTGTAAATTACTTATCGTCTCCAAATATTTATAACAAATCCTTTTTCGTTTTAATGCAGGCTTTTAGCATTGAATAAATACTCCAAATTGGGCTTAACTCTCTTGTTTTCCATATTTCTATAAAGTAAGACAACAGTATGTATTCTCCACAGAACCAAATTACGTTGTTTACGTGAATTGTGAAAACTTCCAACTTTTTAATTATTATTTTTTTCTCGGGTGCGTTCAGAAATTACACTCTTATGTTCCAACTTTTATAACAAATAAATATTAAAATTTGTGATGTATTTAATATATTTACTAGTCAAAATATGTAAATGAAACTGAAATACTTACTATTAATATAAATAAACATATTCAACATAAAATAAAGTGTAGAAAAAATAACAATTTAAAAATCTGTAACCACAAACCAGGTTTCTGGACGTGATATTGTAGGTAAGTGTATTTTTTTTAAAAGAAGTATTCAAACGTACATATGATTTTAGCCGGCCAGACCAGATCGCCCTTTATTAGCGTGCGTTGATTGGTTATTCGAAGATTTATCGACTGATGAAAATCAGTCACGCGTTGAAGGAGTCTTAAATATAAAAAAGTTACATGCACCACAGAGAATCAAAATCGTCGTGTTCGAAATTCAAATGACTTTTGCACGCTAGCGGATAAAATAGACTTTTGCACGCAGATTTCGCCGTATAAACGAAGGTTTTCCGAGCGAGTGAGGTGAAAAGCACAATTAAAGCTCACCTTTATGCGGAATAATTTCGTCACAACGCAAATCTGGAGGTAGGTAGGTATATAAGGAATAGGGCAGGATCCGTTTCCTGAAATTTGATTTGATAGAATATTTTTTTATTCTAATTTGGTTAGGTATGAAAAGCTATCAGTCTGGCTTTAATTTTAAGTAATCAAAATTAAAAAGTAAAGTTCAATAATTGATAGAACGAAATGGAATGGAATTGTCTCTACCTATTAAAGTATTAGTATTACGCCAGCAGATCTTCATCAAAATCACACGGGATCAATTTGGAGATGTCTCCTTTCGAACAAAAAATACACCCCAGGCCAAAAGTATGGAAACAAGCTTATATAACAATACAAAGCTGTGATTTCCTTATGCAATAAATTACCGAATTACCTACACAGTAAAAATTATAATAAATATTTTACAAGTCAATAACGTAAATTCTGCTTAGGTATGCTGCTGCCAGTGCAACATTTTCTAGAAAGACATTAAAAACGCGACATGCAACCTTTTTCCGGAGTTGGGAAAGTATATAGTTTTTTTACGTTTTGGTTATTACACGAAATCAAAACAGCATAGTGGTTATTTACACGGTAAGATTAAATTTAACAACTACTCTAAAACCTTGAGGCGATGTATACACCAAGCTCAGAAAATTTCAAATGTAAATTATGTATACAGATCTAAAAATATAGGTAAGGCTACATGGGAAGTAATTAAAAATGTGTCTAATAAAACCAAATCAATTAATGCCAATTTCGAAAAACTAGTCATTAATAATAGTATAATTGTAAAACCTACTGACATTGCTAATTCTTTTAACGACTTCTATATAAATTTAACAAATTCTAATGAAAATTATAATAATTTTAAACCTGACCTATTCTTGGTAAAAGCAAGTAACGCTAACCTATTTCTGGCTCCGACAGATGAAAATGAAATATGTAAAATTATTGCAAATCTTAATCCCACAAACTCCGCTGGTCATGATGAAATACAAACCAAAATAATCAAAGGATGTAAAAAAGAAGTTGCTGCCGTTTTAAGCTACTTGGTGAATTTGTCCTTCACCAACGGTATCTTTCCGGAATCTCTAAAATTGTCCTTAATCAAACCACTGTACAAAAAAGGTAATAAGGAATCCGTAGAAAACTACAGACCAATCTCACTTCTCCCAGTCTTTTCAAAGGTATTTGAGAAAGCATTCCATGCACGTTTAACGTCATTTTTCAATAAATTTAAAATTATCAAACCTGAACAGTTTGGCTTTCAGAGAGAGAAGTCAACAACATTAGCTGCTTTCACCTTGACCAATAATATTCTGGGCTACATGAACAGAAGTATGTCTGTAGCTGCCATTTTTTTCGACATGAGCCGAGCTTTTGATTTTGTCTGCCATGAAACGCTTCTTGCCAAATGCGAACTGTATGGCATAAGAGGTGTTGCTTATGACTGGCTCAAGAACTACTTGTATGGTAGGACACAATTCGTAGAGGTAACTCAAACTGACTCTTTAAATACCGTAATTGCACATAAGTCGTCTACTAAAATTAACAAGGTCGGTGTACCACAGGGAAGTATATTGGGGCCCCTACTGTTTTTATTATATGTCAACGATCTACCAAACATTACGAACTTTGACTGTACCCTTTTTGCTGACGATTTATCTATCGTCATACCGTGCCATGATGCCAGAACATATAATAATGACATAGTTAAGACAGTTGTTGATATTATAACATGGTTACGTAAAAAAAAATTAAATGCTAATATAGATAAAACGACATTTATACAATTTGTGAATAAAAATGGTAATAAACATCCACTAACCGTGACCTTGGCTAATCAACATTTAAAGGAATCTTTTCACACAAAATTTTTAGGAATATGGCTAGATGATGAGTTTTCCTGGAGCAATCACATTAATGAATTATGCAGCAAAATAAACTCATTTGCATATGCTCTGTGGAAACTTACAAAGGTTAGCACAAAAGAAACTGCACTAAAGGCCTATCATGGATACATTTGTTCTCTGCTTAGATATGGCATACTTCTTTGGGGGAACTCTAGCCATGCGCGACGAGTACTGATAGCTCAGAAGCAGTGCATAAGAGTTATATGTAATGTAGATGTTTTAACATCTTGTAAGCCGTTCTTTAAAGGCCTAAAATTACTGACTGTACCCAGCATATACATATATGAAGTGTGTTTATTTGTTAAACTTCATCCAGAGTTCTTCAGTAAAAAAAGGGACGTATGTAAATTTAATACAAGATACCCTAACCAACTTGCTATTCCATCTAAAAGAACGAAATTATATGGTAAAAATGCATATTGTATGTCAATTGATATTTACAACCGGCTTCATGATGACATTAAGGAATTGCCGCTTACTTTATTTAAAACTAGATTAAAAAAATGGCTTATTCAAGAATGTTTTTACTGCGTAAATGATTTTTTTGATTATTATAAAGCTTGAGTGTTGTATATAATAAATTGTCTTACTTTAATTTTGAATAATGAATATTAGATATTGAATATTGACATTGTAAGTAATATTGTAATTTGAGATGATGACTATATGTAGTCTATTGTTTCATGTGTCCATTTTGCATGCCAGTTACTGGTGAAATGTGTGTTTCTCTATCTACCTGTCTGAACATCTTATGTACCACGTTTTAAGCAGAATAAATGACTTTGACTTTGACTTTACAATATTAATATGATGTTTTAATAGTGAACGTTTAATGTTTTTCTCAAAAATTGCATGTAATGTTGCCTTACCATCGCTAGATAGACTACAGTAAGTGGAACATACCGAAGACTTTTTAGAAGTGTCCAGTAAACAGCGAGATTTTAAAATTGGAATCAATATTTGTCCAGTAAGTAAGTATGTAATTCCTATTACGTATCAAGATATTTGAATATCGAAACACGATTTACATCGTCACCGACCTACAAAAAAACTAAGGATGTGAAGGCGATGAGGTCGTATATAAATGTAAAAAGGATGCATTCCACAAATTGTTTTAATTATAGGTAAGTACAGTGCGAGAGCAAATTGTAGAAATTAAAAAGTGGCGTCCCTTTTTCATAGATTAAATAGAAAGAGACGACATTGCAGTATACACTTGCAATTTACACTAAGAGCAAATGTAAAATAAAAAGAGGTTAGTACTATTGGCAGTATAAACGTAACTCAAGAATCTCAAGATGCATATTTAAAAAAAAAAAAGTAGCGACAAGTTTTAGTGCGGAAGTTTGTATGCAGCGGTTAGTTGTTAATTGTGCTGTGTAAAATGACAATGATATTTCGGAATTCCTTCCTTTTTTGTGTCGTTTAGAAAAAACCTCGGAGTTAAAATTGAAGGTAAGCTTTATGATATGAAAATTAGTTAGAAAATACAACAATGTATAACAATAATTAAATTTTATCTTTAAGACTTAGATTTGTAAGACAGATGCAAATAATTAAACGCAGTATTTATAAAAAAAGAAATTAAGGCGGGATTTAAATTAAAAGACAAAAATTTCAAATTTGTTTGTGTGATCTATTACAATAATTCAGCAAAAATGAGTTCAGACGAGTCTGATTCCGAATAGACGGCACTCCTCCATACTTAAAAGCGGAGGCAGAGTTAGCTAAAATAATTTACTTCCGACTAAATCCAAGGAGATATAAAAAAATACAAGAGATTCATTAAATGGAAAGAAGAAAATCAAGTTAATAGTTGGTCAGATAATGTGTGATAAGGTCTGAATATTTCAACAATCTTTCTGAGACAATCGGATGGCTACAAAGGAAAGAAATCACAAATATTCAGCAGCAAAATATAGAAAAGTTCTTAAATCAAGCTCTAGATGATAAACAGTTTGGCGATGAAGGTAAATAAATGCTGCCATGCTTAATGGTGCCTGCGACGACGAATATCACAATGTGTAATAATAAAAATGGGATATAACAAAAATATTCATTGGAAAATGGCCGAATATGAATGTCACCTATAAAATATAATTTTAATCTAATTTTCTTGTTTAATTTTTGAGAAAAGCACTATACTTGCTTCGACCGTAAGAGCCATCCTGGCCTCGTATTATATCCGGACCTCGCCTACGGCTCGGTCCGTCTAATTCCTACTCGGCCAGTATGGCTTACTTACTGGTCTCTGCCGTAATGTACTATTAACCTTTTTGGGGTGGCCTAATGGTTACTAACATTTATACAATGAATAATCATTGGAAACTTGAAATATTAAAAGAAACTCTTTCCGGAGTTAGGAAAGTATATATTTTTTTACAATATTAATATGATGTTTTAATAGTGAACGTTTAATGTTTTAACCTTTTTGGGGTAGCCTAATGGTTACTAACATTTATACAATGAATAATCATTGGAAACTTGAAATATTGAAAGAAACACTTTGTTTCCATACTTTTGGCCTGGGGTGTATTTTTCCAAATAACCATAAAACTCTGGTCAAATGCGAGTCGGACCTGCGCACTGAGGGTTCCGAACGAAATATGCAAGCACTGCATACTGCTCTAACGAAAAGAAGAACCGGCCAAGAGCATGTCGGGCCACGCTCAGTGTAGGGTTCCGTAGTTGCTCATCCTTTACAATAAACTGCTGTTTTAAGCCCGAGGTTTACGTTAAGAAAGATTTTAAGCTCTATAAAAAGGTCGTAAACGCCCTAGAAACTGTAATCACTTATTACCTTCTGGAAGTCAACTTACGACCTTTTAAAGAAAAAATATGAAATTTGGCGATAACTCAAAAACGGCTCGACTGATTTTGTTCAATATAGTTTTCATTGAAAGTACTTATAAGGCCTCATTAACATGAATTTTTCAGATTTTTTTGATCCGTGGTTGAAAAGTTAGAGGGGGGGGACACTATTTTTTGTTTTTGGAGCGAATATTTACAAAACTGCTGACTTTATCAAATAAATAATGTTAGAAGACCCCTATTATTTTTACAAGACCTATTCAACGACACCGTGTGGGGTGTCGTTGAATAGGTCTTGTAGTGTTGAAAAGAAAAAAAAATTCACCCCCACTTTAGGTGTTCAAGAGGTACCCGAAAAAAACATTTTTTTTTTTTATTTTATTTTACCGTTCTGTCGGCGTTATACATACCTACACATACTTATACCAAACTTCAGCTTTCTAGTACTAATGATCACGGAGCTAAGCCGCGGACGGACGGACGGACGGACGGACAGACGGACATGGCGAAACTATAAGGGTTCCTAGTTGACTACAGAACCCCAATAAACTATACTGAGCGGCAAACTTAATTTTACCGTTGAAAAACTGATGTTGCGCGTACTTTAAATAAATATTTTACAATTTCTATTTAATTACTAATAGTTTACAGATTTTTCCCTATACTTGCAGTATAATATAAGACAGTTATTACTTGCCAAATTTCATAGTTCTATTCGAGGTCAACAGAAAATTTCCCTTGAAAGTGTCGAAAAATATACCTACTTTTTTGCGGTATAAACGGCCGTATTATTTTATGTACCTAAACTTAGATGTTTGATTTTTGTGTAGCTTCGAGGTACTGTAGACGTGAGTATATAGTTTTAATTTCAACTCGATACCTTCATGCGTTCCCTAGAAAAAGGGTCTTGACAGACATATGGACATACAACAAAGGGACCGTATAATATTAAGGAACCCTTATTGTATGTCTTTTTTTCCTTTTGAGGTAGGGAACCCTAAAAATTTTAATAATAAAGAATATAAAACCAACCAATTTTATGGTTTTTGTCGGGTTGTGAAATTTAAATATTAGTTAATTAAAATTAAAAAGCAAAGTTCGAAATTACCAGTAACATTATGCAAACGGAGATCCATTGAACTTTGCGGCACTGCACCGCGTGAACGGAGTGACCTGGCCCTTAGTAAGTTCTGGGTCATGCGGGTACTCCGGCTGATATTTTAATCCTACGTAACTGTTGAGGACAGGAAATTAAAACTATACATTTAACACAAAATAAAGAATCTAAATTTGTCTCTATAAGACTGGAATAGCCTAAACTTTATTGTATTCTTAATCTAATATGATGGGATACCTACCTAAAAATGGGTATTATAAACTTAAAGTGTATTGTAAATAACTTCTCTATGGAGATTGTTCATTATTTCAGGAAAAATCTGGACAGCGCGATGTGGGATATGCATGTGCGCGCGGCGCCAGTCGTACAATGCCATCTGTTGGTAGAAAAAGTGTCCTCTCATCACGCCGGGACGGCTGGAAGGATTTTAACCAATTTTGGTACAGGGATAGCTTGGACATCCAAAGATGATTATAAGATACTTTTTACCAGACTGCGGCAAAGAAAAAGGTTTTGCGTGGACAAAGCTGCGGGCTCGTGTAAGGATTTGATAAAATTAGAATTGTAAGAAGCAATTTACGTGGAGATAACGCTTATAACTCTTATGTTTACGTACCCAATTTCAAATCAATTTGACACTGAGTGAGGGTAAATTAGATCTAGGTACAATAGGTACAGCACCTCTAGCATAACTATGATTCGCGACTCTTTGTCACGCGACATATACTACCTGTCACTTCCTTTCCATACCGTGCGAGCAGGACAGGTGATGCTGAGTCGCGCGACAAGCGAAGTCGTGGCAAGATGTGCTAGCCCTACTGGTTTGACCTAACCCTGAAACCAGTTCTCATCCTCTAAGGGTTCCCCTCAAAGTTGATAATAAGTAATAACGATTGATCCAACTCATTATATTAATTGATTACTCATTACAATATTGACCCACGATCTCGAGAAGAAACAATAAATTCAGTCAGCTCGTCAGCACAAATTTACCATGGAAGAAGAAATGTCTTGACTAACTATTTAAAGTCTCTAGTTACATATGCCGCTCATCTTTATGCCCGCACCATACCATTTGGTACCAGGAAATCACACACAATGAGTAAACCAAAACAATAATAGGCTTAATCAGCGCGGAACCTTAAATTAATTATAGGGACAACATGTGCGGGATCTATCAGCGCCCCGGGCGCGAGTTCACGGTCGCGTCGTCTGCGCCGAGTGAAAGGGTGCGCCCGGTATATAAGCTTCCAGCACTCCTCATCAAGCATCATTCAACACTCGATCAACACACCACACAATGGCATTCAAGGTACATGCTAGTACGATCCAAACCGTGTTTTTTAAAGTTATAAAACGCAAAGGAAATATGTATATGAAGATCTAATTAATCACGGCGTGCTAGATTTTCGTCAAACGGTGCATTAAGGATCTAGTTGAAAAATAACCCTAAAATTTACAAAACAGAAAATAGAGTTACGAGTTACGCTGAAATCGTACAGACCCTATACGCTCGAGAATTTAACATCACATTTGTTTGTTACAGTTTGTGGTACTGGCATGCCTGGTGGCGGCCACCACCGCCGGCGTAGTGCCCGTCGCTCCTGCGGCCTACGCCGCCGCCCCAGCCTACCACGCGGCCCCCGTGGCCTACGCCGCCGCCCCGGCTTACCACGCTGCCCCAGCCTACCACGCTGCCCCGGCCTACCACGCCGCCCCCGTCGCCTATGCCGCGCCCGTAGCCAAGGCTGTCGTCAAGACCGTCGAGGACTACAACACGCACCCGCAGTACAGCTTTGCGTACGACGTGCAGGACGGTCTCACCGGGGACTCCAAGACCCAGCATGAGACCCGCGACGGTGATGTCGTGCATGGTTCCTACTCCGTTGTCGACCCTGATGGCACCAAGCGTACCGTTGAGTACACCGCTGACGACCACAACGGTTTCAACGCGGTGGTGCACCGTGAGCCCCTTGCCGTGAAGGTGGCCGCGCCGGTGGTCGCTAAGGTGGCCGCCCCCGTCGCCTACCACTCTGCCCCCGTCTACCACGCCGCACCCGTAGCCAAGCTCGCCTACGCCGCCGCCCCCGTGGTACACGCCGCGCCGGTCGCGAAGATCGCCGCGCCCGTAGCCTACCAGGCCGCCCCAGTCTACCACGCCGCTCCCGCCGCCTACTCTGCCCCTCTGTATCACCACTAAGCAATACCAAAACTAGGAATAAGTTATGGAGTAGCTGATACTACGCTTAAAGTGTGATGTACGATACTGCCATAGAAAATATAATTAAATTATTATTTTCTACTTACCAATCTTTTTTATTACCAATAGATACAAAGTGTTCGTCATATACCTATTGATATTATGGCATTTACTTATACAAAAGGTTCAGCACTTCATCTATTTACGAAATGGTAACTCAGTGTTTGCAAAGCGACATCCGTTGGGCCTTTTTGCTTTGGTAATCCCAATCTTTCTTTTTTTAATCTCAGTTTTTTTTTAAAGCTACATAATTAAATAGATAGGTAGGTATAATTAACTACTGAATAAGTTTACAAGATAGAAATGTTAAAATAGAGGGTCGAACGTCTACGAGACACTTAAGCAAAAACTAGCAAATGCAATCAGAATAGGATGGCAGGATGTTCGACACCAACGGTGCTGATTCGCGCAACCTTGATATTTCCCGTTTTCCCACGACCCACGACCTGCGCTTGCGCCTGCACTTCATTTAATTTCGCAATAAGGGCACTAAACTAGTCAAAACGCACGACGCCACACGGCTCTTTTCTCAAATATGAGCTAAATATTATATTAGCTAGTATACCTACCTACATTGTTACTTGATCGAATTGTATGAATATTAATAGAATTATCTAATCACAAAGTTCTAAATCATTTTAATACCAAGAATTTTAAAGTTACCATCACGCTAACAAAATATAACATTATTGTTAAGACGACAATGGCAAACAATATATTTTAAATTACGCGGCTGAACAATATTTACGTCAATACTCAATAGTGTTGTAGGGTTGTCACTTAGTCTTACCTAGAAAGGAAATGTGTATTTTTAAATAGAATAGTTACAGTCCCATATAAAGCATGAATGAAATACGTTATTAAACTGGGTCATTGTCACTATTTAATTCATTACAATATAAAATTGTAATATTTTTCGTATTGAATGGCTCGGACTGCTGCGCACAATGCAGCTGAGTATGTGCCATGGAGCTATTATGTAAGACAACAGGAGTGCGAACTGAGAAAAAGTGTGCACACAAAATTAAACCTTAACAAAAACACATAAAATATACTCTACAATTGAAGGGGCAATGATCCGACAGACACCGCACGCACTTCGTTTGTTTGTCCCTTTTTATTATTGCCAGTCACAATAAATAGTAGTGATTAGTAGTTTTCAAATAAAATTGTAGTTATTAGTAGTTTACATATTTTTTTAAATTAGCACAAAAGACTCCAAATAACGATATATTTTATTCGCTAAACGTTATTTCGCGTCACTAAAGAAACTAACGGAAATTTTTGTGGACGTTATTAAATCCGTTAGTATATAAAAATAAGTGTATGTTAGTACCATGGCAGGATAAAACCTTTATATTTTGAAACCTTATTCATAGAATTAAAAACTTTCAGCACTTTTGCCAGTGGTTGATGGTGTCTTTTCTGGTTATTTAATAAAATACATACTTATATTTGCTTCATGGTAAGAATGTGCTGAATTAAAGGTTGCAAAAGTTAATCTTTTGGTGGCTGTAGTAGGTATATTTTTTCAGGTAATAGGTATATGGTATCGTATATTAATATGAATATGTATAACAATTACGAGTTTGCTGATAAAAATTGTGTACTATATAGTACACAATTTTTATCAGTATAGTAACATTCGTAACGAGTACAGGAGTATAGGTTGAATGATAATTTTTATGAACGTTTTCAAGTACTTAGTGTTGCTGTGCCGTTTCGTCCCGTTGTTCCTCCACAGGGTTAGTAACCGTTAGTATTGTAATAAAAAGTAGTGCTTAGTCTTGCTTTGGTAAAACAGAGCTATACCGGTAGTTCATAAAGTAATGGTAGTCACAATCTTACCTACCTAATTAATATCCTCATGAACGTGTTCTTGTCCACGTACATTAGTATCAAAATATATATATTTTTAAGTTTGAAAAATACTTATCTACTTAGTCTTAACAACGTTTGACATTTATCAAATCAAGTAACAATTACGAGTTTGCTGCATTCTGTTAACATAAAGGAGTGCCTTACTTACTGTCATCCCTTTCCCGCTCTTTTTATTGATAACTGTACAAATATCCTGTGTTGCGATATGTCTAAGACCCGTTCCAGAACTTCCGATCCGATCCGATTTATCGGAAGAAATCGGATATTGTGTAGTGTTTTAGGTCCTAACTATTGCACTACACATTATCCGATTTCCTAATAATTACGCTACACATTATCACAGGTTTAAAACCCGTTCCAGACCTTCCGATCCTACCCGATCCGATCCTACTTATCGGATAAAATGTAGCGTAATTGTTAGGAAATCGGATAATGTGTAGTGCAATAGTTAGGACCTAAAACACTACACATTATCCGATTTCTTCCGATAAATCTGATCGAATCGGAAGGTCTGGAGCGGGTTTTAACGTTGACATTGGCGAAATACCTCTGGCCAAAACAGCTAGAAGTGAAAGCCATTATATATATAAAATAAAAACATAAAGTAGGCCAAAAGTGTGTTTTTGCTGACATATAGCTAACATTCACTAAATAATATTTATAGTGCCAGCCAAAACACTTTTATAATAAATAAATAAATATTAAGGGACAATCATACACAAATCGACCTAGTCCCAAACTAAGCAAAGCTTGTACTATGGGTACTAGACGACGATATACATAATATATAAATACATATGTAGATAACATCCATGACCCAAGAACAAATATTTTGCACAAATATTTGCCCCGGCCGGGATTCGAACCCGGGACCGCCGACTCAGTAGGCAGGTGTCTACCAACCGAGCCAAACGCGTCGTCAAATGCTTATAACAAAACGGAGCAAGGATGAGTCCCACTTTGTTGCTAAATATTTGGTTACCCCAGTGGAGTGGAACAAACGGACTACTTGGTGGCTATTTCACTTGGATCGTTGAATCGTAACAACACTCAGTCCAGGTGTATCCTAGGTCCATGGTCTGTGTAAAATGCCTAATTTTGACAGCTGTCATTTCGACTTGTCCAAATGATGCTCGGCGCCCCATCAAACCCTAATTGTCAATATTGAAAAGAAAGTGCAATACAGCACCGCATAACTATTTTACCTTAGTTTGGACTCATAGAGGCAAACAATAACATGACCGGGTTAGATGACGCCCGAACAAATCCAAAATAAATTACTTTTATTTGGATTTGTCGCCATTCAATCACATAGAATTTGTGTTAAACATATCAAACAAATTCTATATACGATAGATTTTATTATATCATCGAAGTTTTACAAGTTCGCGATATAGTTAGCGTTCTATACTAGGCGCGGGAGTATACAAACTGAGATAACCCCTCACGGGTTTGTGTTTTATCAAGTTTCTACGGATGTGTATTTTATGCAGCTGATATTATCACCATTCTAAAATACTCGTGTCTTACCCTGCCTACTTGTGAAGCTAAAATGGTGTCGACAAGAGGAGTACGCTATAAATTCAGTGAAGGGGAACGTGTTTTGTGCTACGAGCCAGACCCCACTAAAGCTAAAGTTCTGTATGATTCTAAGGTACCTACATTTATGACTATTATACTCTATCGTTCTCAATATGGATACATTTTATTACTCAATTTGTCAGAAAATTCAATTTGATCTATTCTGGTTTTCTTACATCTTTTTGTGAAAAAGCTTCCCTTTTCCCTAACTTATGTTTATCTGTTCCATTATGTGGTATTTTTTGGCAAATTTATTCAACTGCACTATTATTATTTCATTTTAATTAAAACTTTAAAGGTATTGGAGGTTATAGAAAATAAAGATAAACGAGGCAGAAGGTCTGTGGAATACCTGATACACTTCCAAGGTTGGAACTCTTCTTGGGACCGCTGTGTCAGTGAAGACTTTGTGTTGAAAGACACTGAGGAGAATCGGCAGCTACAGAGGGACCTTGCTGAGAAGTCACAATTACAACTGTATGTCTTGTATTTTATTTTTATTAGATATTATAATATTTCAATAAATAACAAGTTAAAAAAGTTATTAAAGCCACTAACATTTTCATTTTAAGATTTCTTGAAACAACAGCAAAAATGTTGTCATGATTTCCAGTTTATCATAATTCAATGAAAACTGTTTATGATGATTCTTAAAATTAAAATCAAATTTGTAATTTTTGCTATGTCTAGTTTTGAAATATTCATAAAATAAAACAACATAATAATTATATTCACACTGCACTCCTCTTACGAAAATAATTTATTGGCTTTTTTTGTGTAGGGGCGCATACCTGTACCGTCGCGAGCGTAAGAAGGGTGGCAGCGCGGGCCCCGCCAAGCGCGCGCGGCATGGCTTCAGCGACGATTCCTCCAGCAGCACCCAGCCCGACGGTGAGCCCGCCACCCAAGACAGCGACCATAACAGCCACCGACCAGGGACACCTACTAATCTACCATCAGGTAGACTTGTGCTTGTTTGACATCACTCCTAATACGTCCTTCTTTTGTTGTGTATACATATTTCACTGAATAGATAGGGTTTTTACTGCTATTAGACTTCCTATCCTGCCTTAAGGGGCTACCCGCTCTCAATGACCTTCGATCTGTTGCGATAGATTTTCCCATATTATAAATAGCTAATCATAATAACATAGTTTTTCCACAACAAAATACCGTATCAAGTACCTTTCACATGTCACTGACTTTGAGATACAGGCCGTCAAAGTTTACGATTTTTTCGGGGAAAAAGTTGTGGAAACGGTTTTTTGCGTTTTTCTCGAAAAGTATTGAGAAAAATAGAAAAAGCTTCAAAACAAATTTTGTGGAATATGGTTTAGAACAATAAAATGTAAGATATTTTCTACATATACACCGGGGATAAAAGTAGAAACGAGATTAGTGTATTTTTGGTCCTTCACCGAATATTTTTTTATAAAATACACAGTCGTTAAATCAAATTCGGGTCACTAAAAAGTGTTAAGCATAGACCATACTACAATATATATTAAATAGGACATTATAACTCTATAATCCACAAACTAGATACGATGGAAAAATCATCAAATTGGCTGATTTCTGTAGGGAGCCCCTTAAACAAACCATAAGTAACAGAGCCGCCTACAATTCAACGCATAAAAAAAATATCACTATGTCACCTAGAGTCATAGTTTTATCCAGGGCCGTCTTAAACTAGGCTGAGGCCCTTGGGCACACAATAATTTTGGGCACTTGTGGAAAGTAAAAAAAGCGAATTATAATAACAGTTTTTTACTAAGTATGACCATTTATTGTGTGAGAGAAATTGTCGGTCCTTCGGGGCCCCCTGAGAATGGGGGCCCTGGGCACGAGCCCTGTGTGCCCTTATGGTGAAGACGGTATTGGTTTTATCAGTTAAATACTGTTTGTGTGCAGTTGTATATAATTATAAATATTATGACAGACGGGTCGACGGGCGACACGGACTCGTCATCGGCATCGGCCTACAGTTCTGCGCCACACTCTCCGCCGCACTCTATAGGACGCGCACACATCGCCCTGCCCTCCGCGTTGAGGTAAGCAACCGTATCGGGCTTGGTCAAACTACCGAGTACCAACCAATCACGTCGTCTCATTCAGGGGTCACTAAACTACGCCGCGCAAAAGAAAACCTTGTAGTAGGGCCAAAATCTCTCTCTTCTCTTGTTTCTTTCAAAGCTCACCTGAAAGAGCATTATCTATCCCTCTCAGAGTTCGTATTTTATTTAACTGGTCCTATTATCTTTTTGGCTCCATGTGTGTATGTATGTTTTTATTGTTTACTTATTATAAACAACATTTTATAATAATTTATTTAGAAAAAGTTTGGTTTTGCGAGTTACATCAGAGGCTTTCATAACCCGGGCAAAAAATATTGACGGAGTCGCTGTCGCCGGAGTTTTTATTTATTATATTTATGTATTTATTTATTTGTTTATCGTGTATATATATATTATTCCTTGTTATCTGATTTTTGCACCACGTAATAATAAAATAAATTTACAAGTTCTCCACTTTAGCGATAATACCGCCTGTTGTTTGCCTCTAATTGTAATTTCTTGCGTTGTATTTCTCCCGTATGTTTTATGAGGTGTGCATTAAAGATTACTTGTATTGTATTGTAAAATCAACATGGCGATAGTGTCATAAATCATTCAGTCGGCGCTCTCACTCTCACTTGTTGCTTCTTTTATAGAGCGAGTAAGACGTCTAGCCTAATTGTTTGAGTCCATGAGAACATTCAGTGTGGCCCGACTAGTCTGACTGTACTATACAGGTGTATAGCAATAAGTACTTCGTTTTGAGCTTTACCTTAGATACATATAGCTCAGCGGTGCTCTTGATGATTGATGATGATTTGGTGTAGGGACGCCCGGCCGGAGACAGGCGGGCTGTCGATCGCTTGAATGCGTTCATTCAGCCCAATTCCCAGTTGGAGCCAACGGTTACTGTCCCGGCAGCGCTCCCATACAGCCTTCTTCCTCGAATCTTCTTGTTCTCCTGCAGAAGGAAAGTACATCTTTAAGGTTAATGTCCCTCAGCTCCTCCTCTTCTAGTTTATCTTTCCCGAAGATGCTATAGCGTACTATCGCATACATGCCACACTGCTATAACATGCTTACTTGTCTCCTCATGGCCACAACAGCGGTGCTCTTACAATAGATGCGTTGTTATTCCTTAGAGACCGGCTGACGTTCGACTACCACCTGGTGGTGAAGCGGGGCCGGCTGTCGCGGCTGCCGGCGGCGCCGTGCGCGGCGCAGGTGCTGGAGTCGTTCGTCAAGTGGTTCGCGCGCGCCGGCGCCTGGCACCCCGCGCGCCCGCGCCACGACCCGCCCGTGAAGCCCGACATGCTCGACGTGTCCTGCAGGTCAGATACCATACTCATGTTCTATACGTATTCTTTTTTTTTTTTTTTTTTTTTTATGTCATAGGGGCAAACGAGCAAACGTATCGCCTGATGGAAAGCGATTAATAATAATAATGATAAAGCCCTTTATTCTGAAATTAGTAAGTTTACAATAAGTTATTATAATTTCGATTAAACTACAATATATCCCTAATTTCAGTGTGCCTTTTGGCATAGGCCTCCTCCAAGGACTTCCATTGGCTTCTGTCACTTGCAACTCTTCTCCATTTTAATCCCACAGTCAATTTCAAATCATCCTCCCATTAAATTTTTTGTCTTCCTCGCTTTCTTTTTCCATCTCTCGGAAACCACTCTGTTATTTTCCTGCTCCATTTTTCCTTTTTTTCCCGCATCATGTGGCCGACCCATCTCCACTTTTGCTGGTCTATTTTTGTTAGGATATCAGTCAGTTTCGTTCTTGATCTAAGCGTGGTGTTCCTAATGAAATGAATGATGTAAAGCGATTACCGTCGCCCATAAACACCTGCAACACCAGAGGAGTCACAAGTGCTTGCCTACCCGGTGGACGAAGATAGAATGCCTCTATGCTAGTAATTTCACCGGCTATCTTACCCCCACACCGGAACACAACAATGCGAACATTGCTGTTTGGCGGTGGGTTAGTAGGCAAGACGGTAGTAATAATCCGGACGGACCCTGCTCGAGGCCCTACTACTCCAAAAATCAAACGATAATACCGACTTTGATATTCATCATAATCATAACGCCTGAGACACGCTGTCTTTAGCACCAGCACAATTGATTCGCGCGACTCTTTGCTATGCGACATATACCATTTACCTATCTCTTCTGAAACGCGAGAAAGATTTCGTGACAATGCATCACGCGCAGCCCGTCATGGTAGACAGGCGACAAAACAGGTTTACCACGCGATAAAGAAATGAAAATGATTCTGTGGCGTTTTCACTTGATAAACAAAAAATTAAACGGTCTGCAAGATATTAATGATTTTGTCAGCAGAAAAATCAGATGGTCAACTTAGTTTAGATTAGAGTTTGGCTGATCAAAACATCAATTTATGCAAGTGATGCAAGTCCAATGAAATCATACCCTTTGACAAATATGTGAGAGTGACAGATGCTTTATCATTATCATTTGATAAATGCAACTATCAAAGGCCCGGAGACATTCTGTAGCGCCAAATTAGGTCCTCGTTTTTATAAAACCATGTGATACATATATTTTGTATAATTATCATGGTATGCAATAAAGAATATGAATATTTATTTTCGCAGACTGAATTTGGTACGAGAAGTAGCGGACGGGCTCCGCGTGTATTTCGACTTCGTGTTGCGCGCGCAGCTCCTCTACAAGCAGGAGCGGGCCCAGTACCACGAACTCTGCGGACAATATCTCGAGTGAGTATGCCACCATTTTTACTAACCCCCAATATGATAATTGTTGTTGTTGAATGTGTCTTTGCGTCTTCCCTCTCTCTCTTCCTGACTATATATCCCATATGTCTTTGCCGCTTCATCACACCAAAATGGCTAGACCGGTTTCAACTATTTTCGGTCCATAGACTGTATCGTCCACGAATAGAACATGACTATATATAGAGAGGTAAAAAAAGATGGCGTAAACGAAGTTGCAAACAGCTTTTATTGCTCAATAAACTTGTTTTAAAATCTTTTTTTATCGCAATACATTTCTAGATACCGTGTTTTTTTATTTTTTTATAACGGCACAACATAGTGGCTCCACTTCGCCTGATGGTAAGCAAAAAGGGGAGCCCAAGTCGCAATGGCAACTGACGAGGAACCAACGGTGCCAAGTCAGTTGACACTGCCATGCTGGCCCGAGAGATGCTTCTTCACGCTTCGTTTGAAGGGTCCCAAGTTATAAGAAGGAGGAAACACATGAGCCGGCAAGGAGTTCCATACTTTAATAGTTCGGCAGATGAAGGAATTGCCAAACTTCTTGGTACGTGTGGGAATATTCTCCACGGTGAGGCGATGACATGTGATCATTGTTCACTCGCTAGTCCAGATGCAGAAACACGTCCAATTGTAAATACCTCCTAGCTTTCTGTAATATCTTAATGTATTTCAGAGAAGAGACCGAGGAAGAGGAGATGAAATCAGAAGTGGAGGAGGAGGAGCCAGTGGCGGCCGACACGGCGGAGGAGGCCGCCGAGACGCCGGAGGACATCAAGAGCCCCAAGATACCCGAGTACGCGCACCTGCCGCCCGACCCCACCGAGCCCGACGCCGCGCCCGAGGCCTCCGGTAACTACTCTGTGTATAATTATACTGCTCACCTGCAGCTCCACATTACTCCTACTATAGTACAAATTTTCTAAGCTAAGCTAATCCACTTAAGAACTGAATGCCACTGAGTGGTAAACCACAAATTAAGATAGCGAGCTCGTAGTAAAAGCAGATTGTAACCACCTTGGAAACCTAATATAGATTATCGACTCTATTTCCTTAGACATGAAACTACAAAATACACTAACAGAATAATGGTAATCATAACTTTTTTAGATTTTTACAACCGTCCGACTCTCCACAAGAACGAATTCTCTTGAAAAAGGACTATGAACTCTCATCATCAACCATTTTAAACCTATTCGACAAGGAATAAGGTTGAAAATTCAATATCCACGCAATGTAGTTCTAACCTTTTTTTGTAAGTAACTGGTTGGTGCTTACTAGAACAAAAGCAGATAGGATTGTAATAGACACAATGCCATTGTGAATGCAGGTAAGCGGATGAGCTTAATTTAAAAAAAAAATACTATACTAACTCTAAAGACCCAGCGTCACCTCTCTCGCTTACACAGTAATTAAATTATAGAGACGGTTATCGTTTGCCCTACAAAAAAGAGTCGAAATTGTGTTATAGACACAGGTGCGCATAAAATTGATTAGTCGTAGGAGGGAAAACCGCAGTCTCTCACGCACTGAGCATTATGCGAAAGATAGAGTGCAAGTTCTGCCAGACGATATTAATAATAATATGAAGATTGAAAATGAAATTAATATATATGTGTTCGAGAGTCAATTAGAGAAGAGCTCCAGTTATGTATTGAAGAGCGCCTGCCAAATCTTATTAGCAACGCAGTCGCAAGTCAAATTGCCCCTCTTATTCAAACAGTGGCGCAGTTGAACTCTAGGGTAACTACCATTGAGGAAAGGGTTCTGGTCCTGGAAGACAGACTAAACACTATATTGGCTGCCAAGGTGGTATCTGCCGGGGAGACCTACTCCTCTGTTGCTGTCAAGCCAAAGACACGCGCTACTCTTAGTCACGAAGTAGCCAGTCAGTCATCGGTATCCCTGACTCAAAATAGGACTGCTGATCAGGCGCAGCCAACGTCTGTTACAGCCGCGCAGCAGGCTAAAGAACGTGATTCTGGCGAACGCTACAGGGAGTCGACCTTAGAGAATACTTCAACTTCAATTTTAGACCATGAGGACGTCGGTACAACTCTGAGTCGCCCGCGCAAACAACTAGACGTGAAACGCGGTACGGCAGCCCCCGGCACTACGTGCCAGCTGGAACCATCGGAGAGGCGCCGTTATGTTCATTTATATTATGTTAAGATGGGTACTTCAGAGGACCAGGTACGTGCTCATCTTGCTACTATTTGTGAGGAAGACGTGTGCTTTGTCGAGACGCTTAAAGCAAAGGGCAATTATGCATCCTTCAAACTGAATGTCCCACTCAAATTTGAGGAGCGAGTATTAGATCCTTCTAACTGGGCGCAAGATATATGTGTTAAGCTCTGGAAAAATAATTTTCGTAATTTTCGCAACAGGAACTCGAGGGAATCTAAATGATTCAGAACGAGTAATTAGTACCGCCTCCCAAAATTCGAGCCTTATACGACGCTGTACCCAACGCCTAAATATAATATATCAAAATGTAAGGGGGCTTAAAACTAAGCTCCAGCAATGGAGATTGAACCTTCTATCGCAGGAAGCGGACATAGTCGCAGCCACTGAAACTTTTCTTGATGATTCCGTTAGCGATTCGGAGGTAAACTCAAACGAATGGAGCATTCTTCGTCGAGACAGGACCGAACGACGCGGAGGAGGAGTTTTACTCGCGGCGCGTCCTGGTATAACATTGCAGCGACATCCCGAGCTGGAGACTGACAACGGTGAAGATTTATGGTGTTCTTTTTGCATAAAAAATTTCAAATTTTACGTAGCCGTAATTTATATCCCCCCGAATTCAAAGGACTGTGACTATCTGAAATTATTTCAGTCCATTGAGGCCGTTAGTGATAACTTAAAAGGGCCTTTTATTCTACTTGGTGATTTAAATTTAAATAGCGGGTCATTAAATATCAATACATACTACTGTTATTTCCTAAACTATTGCAATATAAATGATAAAAATAATGTGCTCAATGCATATGGTGGTAAACTTGACGTTGTTCTGGTGCAGGAGGCTTGCTTGACAGCAGTCCATAAGATAGTTGATGGGGGGCTCGTACCACGCGCCGATCCATACCATCCGCCTTTAGATATATTAATTGACTTTGATCTGTCCCAAATTAGACATAACTCATATTTAAACGTTAGCAATCTTGACATAACAAGGGATTGGAACTTTGCGAGGGCCAATTACGACTTACTCTACCAAAAGCTTCGGCACTGCGATTGGTCTATGCTTTACGAAACCACTAACGTGGAGAGTGCGGTAGAGACTTTCTATAGCATCGTTTACAGCATATTCGATGAATGCGTTCCTAAAAAAGTACGGCCGCGCAAGAATTCAAGATGTTATCCCGTCTGGTACACACGGGAAATCATTAATGAAATTTATAACAAAGCCTCCCAACATAAGTTGTGGAAGTCAACGGGCGATATGAAATTTTACCTTTCATTTAGTTGTCTAAGAGCGCGCGTTAAGACTCTAATAGCAAAAGCCTACGACGATCATATGCGGCTTGTCGAAAGAAATATTAAAACGAAACCTCAAGAATTTTGGAACCATGTCAATAGCTTAAGGTCTAAGGGCGGTTTCGAAGCTACCATTTCATATCGAGGAAATGAGTATGAAGGAGTTGATGCCGCGGTGGCCTTTGCAGACTTTTTCTCCAGTGTTTTCTTACCAGTCATCCCGTCTCTGAATGCTGAGCATGCATTGAAGTATGATGATACTCATTCCGCCAACCGAATAGAGGTTAAGGAAATATCACTGGAAGAAATAGCTGATGCAATCAATAAACTGAAGCCTAAAAGTTCGGTGGGTCCTGACAACATCCCTCCATACATCATTAAAGCCTGTAAGGACTTTTTTGTTTATCCCGTTCACTACATCTTCAGGCTAATTTTACTCACTAGTAAATATCCATCTCAGTGGAAACTATCACGTGTGAAGCCTATACCGAAGTGTAGAGATTCCTCAAAAGCAGAAAATTATCGTCCGATTGCAATTCTTTCTTGCCTACCCAAAATATTTGAGTCAATTTTACACAAGCAAATCTCTGCTCAAATAAGCCCATATCTTACCGACTGCCAACATGGTTTTCGAACGAGGCGGTCCGTGAATAGCAATTTGCTGTCTCTTACTGACACAATATCGCGATATTTAGACCAGGGTTCCCAAGTAGATGTCATATACTTTGATTTCCAAAAGGCTTTCGACCGCGTTGATAATGATCTTCTACTGGGAAAACTTTGTGAGATAGGCTTCACCCCAAAGCTCCTCAGAATCGTCGCTGACTACCTCAAAGATCGACAGCAGTTTGTGCGTCATGGTTGCTACGTCTCCCCACCCTACCATACCCGGTCAGGAGTGAGTCAAGGCTCTATTTTGGGGCCATTGTTTTTCATTTTGATGATAAATGATTTAGATAAAGTGGTTCGTCACTCTCACTGCTTACTCTACGCAGACGATCTCAAGATTTTTCGCTGTGTAAATGTAATCGCGGATAGTGTTCTACTACAGAAAGATATCGATGCCGTGCTTGACTGGAGTAAAAAGAATAAGCTACTCTTCAACACATCAAAGTGCTGCATGATGACTTTCACCCGTGCACTTTTTCCTCTCAATAAAATCTACCTGTTAGATAGCTGTCCTATCTCTCGTGTGAACTCTGTTAAAGACCTTGGAGTCACTTTTGATCCAAAACTTACTTTTAACCAGCACATCACTTCACTTGCGGGAGATTGTTACAAAAGACTCGGGTTTATTATGCGCAACGCGAAAGAGTTTCGGGATCCTAAGGTAGCGCAATTATTATACACGGCGCTGGTTAGAAGTAAGATTAAATCTGCCTCGATAATTTGGATCCTGCATGAGAAGTCATATATACTACTCTTAGAAAAGATCCAAAAAGCTTTTCTTCGCTTTCTCTATAAAAAACTGTATGGGTACTATCCCTTCCTTTACCCTACCCAATATCTGCTAGGAATCCTGGGATATAATTCTTTGCAGGTCAGACGTAGTGCCGAGCTTATGGTTACTGTGTGTCGTTTTATGAGAGGTGAGACGGATTGCTCTGATTTGGTCGCGAGGATGTGTATGCTATTTGTTCCCAACAACTATCTCAGAGGCCGTAGCCACCGCCTCCTGGCGGAGGAAGGGGCACGCACGGTAGCTCGCAAACACTCGCCAATTGTCTGTGGACGGACAATGCTGAACAATTTTATTTCCTCCGAACCAGGTTGCGATTTGTTTACTGATAAATGGAGCGAACTTCACTTCGCAGTGATGCGTTATTGTGAATGGAATGTATAATTTATGCCCAAACTTTATAATTATAATTAGGTAGGTATTATGTTTTTACTTTGTTTAAGGGATTTTGTGTTAAAGGAGTTTCCTGTTCTTATTGTAATTATTATTGTATCTATTATATTGTCTGCGTTATGTAAGGTCTGTTACCGTTTTTGAACCATTATAAAGTGTAGTCTTAAGTCGATATTTTGTTAGTTAAGTTTAGAACTTAAGTTTGCCAGTGCCTTGGCGTATTGCTGTAATGCTGGTAGATTTATTAATGTAAATAAATAAATAAATAAATAAAATATATTTTTTAATCAATATAATAAGCCTACCATAGTAGATTGTACGACAAGTGCATTTTACACTCGACTTTATATTCATCCTCGCTCGCAAGCTCGCTCGGATGGATAAACGTCTCGTGTAAAATGCGTTTTATGGACGAGTTGCACACTCTACTTTTCACTTCGATTGCGAGGAAATGAAACTGTATCATTATAAATAACATATATACACATATCATTAAAAACAAATTTAGTTAAAATTCAATGAGAAATATTTAAAGTAATAGTTTAAAAAGTAATAAATGACAGTAAATAAAAGTTACAAGTTTATTTCAAGAAGTTTTATTGTGTACTTTGGCTGTTGGTATCTTTGCCTTGGTCTTAGAATACTAACAAAACGAAATAAAATAAAGAGTTAAATCCTGTTCCAGACCTTCCGATCCGATCCGATTTATCAGAAGAAATCGGATAATGTGTAGTGCATTTGTTAGGATCTTATACACATTATCCGATTTCTTCCGATAAATCGGATCGGATCGGAAGGTCTGGAACGGGTTTTATTGTATGATGTTTTATGTTTTTTTTTTTTACTGTTTATTAAGGACCTTTTTCGTGTGGCTGTTGGACCGATCGCCTTGGTCTTCGACGACGATTTTACTTTATGCTCTAGAGCATAAAAAGCGATTTTATGTCGCCTACGCACAGCATAAAGTCGAACTTTTAGAGCAAGAGAAGTGAAAAGGTTTTTTATAGTGATGACAATGTCCCTAAAGTTAATAAGTGTCCTCAAAGTTCCAGAAGAGCTCCCCAGCACTGAGTGTGTTGCACCGCCGGCCGGCTCGGAAGCCCCCGAGCCCGGCCAGCAGCCCGCGGGCGCCGACGACGCCGCCGCCGACGACGCCAGGCGCGAGCCGCGCCCCGCCGCGCGCAGCGGGCTCGTGCAGCGCAGGTGCGTGTCCGGCGTACGAGTTAAGAGGCCATATTCATTTTAAATGCTGATTGTTTTAGACATTGTTCTCAATGATCAAACATGTTTCTTAACATATTATTGATGTTACTACCTAGAACAGGGCTATTGGGATCTATTGGTATATATTTGAAACCTACAGTTTGAATTTTTTTCATTGATAATTTTTGTTTCAAAAACTACTCGAAATTGACAAAATTCACGCGGAAAATTAGTTTTTTCAATTTATTTTCGACTGCACGCAATGAAAGCATGAAATAGCTATGTTACTACTTAGAACTCGGGGAAAAGTATTATTCACTTCAAAAAGTTGGTTAAAATTATCAATACATTTGTCATAATATGAAAAAAATAATTCTAAAAGGAATAAGGCCTCTTAAGGCTCCTCTACCCGATGGGCCATCATGGGCCATGACAAGGGACGCAGCTATACGACGGAGGAGACGAGCGATATTGCTGTCTTGTCCTGTCGTATAGCTGCGTCCCTTATCATGGCCCATGATAGCCCATTGTGTAAAGGAGCCTTTACATACCTACCGCCAAACAGACTATCTGGCGTGCTCCTCCCTGCCCGGATCCCGGAGCCTGATTACCATACATCGGGGTTTTCGGAGCACGAATGGTTTGACACCTACTGACTACTGACGGCGTAGTGTTAAATCATTCGTGCTCCGAAAACCCCGATGTATGCTGATTACGCTATAATTGCAGTAATAATATGTACCGAGTGGGTACCTTATGTAGGTCCCAGGTCGGAAATCGCATGTACCTCCGTAGTTTTGAAGATATTATTCATTAAAGATTATCAGACTGCGCAGCCGGACCCCGCCCAGAACCACTGATATCCACTGCTTAAAGGCATGTGCGGATAGATAAGTAGGATTATTGCAATTACAGCCTGATCAGGATCCGGATCCGGCCAGGGAGGAACCCTAGGGGCATACATGTCCAAATGTCAGAATGTCCCGGGGTCATAATGTCCATTGTCGAAAAGTCCGAAAGTTATAATGCACCTGTGTCCTATTGACCAGGTGTCATAATGTCCACTTGTCGAAAAGTCCGAAAGTTATAATGCACCAGGGTCAGATAACTCTGGTGTCACAATATGTCTACTTGTTGAAACGCCCAGAAGTTATAAAACGCACCAGTGTCCTATAGACCTGATGTCATTATGTCCACCTGTCAAAGATATGATGGCCCTAACGATAACTATACGATTATAACAATAAGTAAGACGAAATATTAGATTTTTGAATGCTCACCTTTAACAAATTGGAGCCCAAGTCCCAGTCCGATCGACATGCATTTCCATAGTAAGACTAAGCTTTAATTTTACTAGCATAAGTAGTTTCCGTATATCATAAGGGTTTGTCAATCAGTCAGGACAAAGGACTAACTCTTATATTTTCATGATTTAAGAAATAAAACAATATTGTGGCTAAAATTATATTTTGTTTACTCTTAAACGACATTCATGTAATAAAATAATAATTAAATGAACATTGGCACTTAATCCAGAACATAATAACTTGGCAAAATAAAAGCGTGTTTGACTTAATATTTGTAGTAGTTGCTTAACTCCACGATACTTTCCAGCAATTCTATGATTATCTCTGTGCTCTCCTTATTTTTCTTTGGACTTATATTATTCATACTTTTTGACAAGTTGACATTATGACACCTTGTCTATATGGCACAGGTGCGTCCCTTAATTTGGCAGTGTACCACAGGAGGCACACAATCTTAGACCATCTTTTTCCATTTTTTTTCGAATTAGAATTTTTTGCTCTATTCTACCTTAACGAGGCTTGAAGTAGCGACCTCCGTATTTTTTTGTCAATTTAAGGGTTAAAACTTCTGGGCGTTTCAACAAGTAGACATTGTGACACCAGGGTTATCTGACCCTGGTGCATTATAACTTTCGGACTTTTCGACAAGTGGACATTTCGACACCTGGTCAATAGGGCACAGGTGCATTATAACTTTCGGACTTTTCGACAATGGACATTATGACCCCGGGACATTCTGACATTTGGACATGTATGCCCCTAAAGGCGGACAATGTATATCCAGCAATCAAAATTAACGAGAAAAACTAATGTCAAAATAATAATTTAACATTATCACACATTGTCACACTTGTAACGATGGTCTTGATTTTCTACAGACTTCGATCGCACAAGTCGGCGGTGTCTCAATCGGAAAATGAAGAGCCGGCGCCCTGCTCCTCCACTACGGGCGAACATCGCGCGTTTGAAACTCTATCGTCCAGGTATTCCAGCGTTTTATGACTTTGTTAGTCATTTCCATCTAAGCAAATATTGCTAAATTAGATGGTGGTTTGTTGGCTTCTTATGAATCCGATAGGTCCTAGTATGATCGCAGTCATAGCAACTTGACTTGTGGGGTCTGGTAAATATGGTATACACGCTCCAACTGTGCAGATCAGGAATTTTGCTCCCGAACGCCCCCCAGTGTTAACTTAAAAGACTAGATGTTTTTCTCTAACATGCTATATTATCGATTATATATGTTCCTGCGAAGTATCTGATTTCAGCAGAGAAGGACAAAAAAATATTGTATTGTATTGTATTGAATTTCGTACTACATACGCTAGGCTAGCGAACCAACCTTCTTTTGTTTCAATATCAATTTATGACATGTTTGAGAAAAGCACTATACAAGACTCTGCTCTAACAGGGTATGCCTCTATATCTAAGCGACGATCCGCAATTTGTCGGCCTCTGCAGTAACGTAGGAATTTTAAGAGCATTTCTCAAAAAGTTTGTACACAATTAAGACAGAAAATTAAAGTCCAATATAATTTTCCTATTTTGTTACCAATTATTTTAGTAATTTTATATCAATGTTATGGTTATGTTCGGCAATTAAGGTTCTGTAATGCTTATACTTTTTTAATTATACATAATCTGATATCATCGTATTGGAAATCGCAATAAAAAATGGTAACAAAATAGGAAAATTATATTTGACTTTAATTTTCTGTCTTAATTGTGTACAAACTTTTTGAGAAATGCTCATAAAGTGGTCGTTGTATCGGCAGCGTGGGCAGCAGCGGCTCCTCGCTGAGCGAGTGCTGGGCGCGGCCGGCGCGGGCCGAGCGCGCCGCGCCGCCCACCAGGACCCCGCTGTCTCTGCTGCTCGACAAGGTGAGCGGACTTTGTACTCTGTTGTAGACGTTTTTTTTTTTTTTTAATGTCATAGGGGGCAAACGAGCAAACGAATCGCCTGATGGAAAGCGATTACCGTCGCCCATAGACACCTGCAACACCAGAGGAGTCACAAGTGCGTTGCCGGCCTTTCAGGTGGGAATACGCTCTTTTCTTGAAGGTCGTATCGGTCCGGAAATACCGCAAGCGACAATTCATTCCACAATGCAGTCGTGCGAGGCAGGAAGTTTCTAGAAAAGCGCACATTTGTGGACTGCCAACTATCTAAGTGGTGAGGATGAAAGGATTGTCGCGTAGAACGATGGCGGAAAGAAGCGGCAGGAATCAATCCGAACAACTCCTCGGAGCACTCCCCGTTATATAAGCGATAAAAGATGCAGAGAGAGGCTACATCTCTACGTAGCGCCAAGGAGTCAAGCCGATCTGAAGTTCGCTGGCAGCCGACCGACCGTTAGGCCGACCGTTAGGCGACGTAGCTCTATTATTGCATTGTAACCGGATATTTATGCCCAGTTTCAACTCCATCTGTGGCCTGGGAAAAAAACACTCTTCCGGACCCATGGTCTACTTTTTTAGTATAGACGTTGTAAACAAGTCAAACAGATTCTACAATTGTAATTAAAATCAGTTTTCTATGTAGAAAGGTCATTATTGCAGGAAAAATCTTAACAGCGTGATGCAAGATTTATATGGGCGTGCGGCGCCAACCGCATTTGTTGGTAAAAATTTATTTATCCTATCATAACGCCAAAACGGCTGGAAAGATTTTAATCAATTTTGGTACAGGGTTAGCTGGACATCCAAAGATGGGTTGTAGGATACTTTTTACCCGACTACGGTAAAAAGAGTTTTACGCGGACGAAGTTGTGAGCACCTTCTAGTTTGTAATAAAATCTTACTTTATTCGTATACAGGTGGCGAAATGGCAGATAATCCCCCGGGAAGGCACGGAGCATCTCCCGTGTCGAGTGTACGGCGCGATACATCTAGCAAGGCTCTTTGGTAGTTATTTCAGTTTCAGTTTAAGCAACTTTATTAGTTGGTTATACAAGAATCCTTTCTAACGTGGACTTTTAATTTTGTTTCAGTGAAATTACCGGACTTCTTAAACGCAACACAAATGCCAGACTTAAAACTTAAACTCATCTTGAAACATATTGATATGTTTGTTCAGTAAGTATTAACACTACACATGTGCGTTCCCATTGAGGGTCCATGTTGCAATTTCGAGCTTTAGAGCCTACACTACACTACAGTTTCATGAAAAACATTGAACTTACCGATATAACATCAATGAAATATCAATTAATAAAAAGGAGCTGTCAACTTAACATCTTGCGTCGTTAACACGTGGATTGATTCACAACGCATAATATTAGAGACAGTTTAAAACAACCTGTCCTGTAACTATTTTGTTAACCTAACCATAGAAGAATTCCGGTACTAATTTTACTCATCGACATACTTATTGATGTTATTCATTTGTACATAGTGAACTAACAACTTTATTCTATTAAAACAATATTTATTATTAGGTACCTGGAAGAGCACAGTGAATGGTTCGGCGAGATGTACTACATAGCTGACAACGCGTCCCGGTCACATTGAATATTCCTTCTTGACGGAAGCTATTATTAAAATGCATCTAGCTGTAATTAGTATATACGTTGGTAGCTTCCTTATTTCGTAATAAGATGGTTTAATCAGGATATTTTCGTACATTGAAAGCAGAGTCGTAATTTACGAATTAATTGAGATTTGCTGTGGCATTATCGTTTACATTCCTAGTCGCTATTAACTAGAACGTTGCTGTCTCGTATACCGACATTGCCGAGTTACCCAGAGGTAAATATCGGCTACTGCCTAGCGGCCCAGCGCAGCGTCCGTTAGTGACCTGCCCGCGGCTGAACTAAACTTACATAATATATTATAATCATAACCTAGTGCATAAAATAATTTCATCCTCTAAACTCGGAAACTCCACAAGTCTCGAGTGTCCATTAATTACAGCATTAAATGATCAACGTGTATGAGACTATTATCAAATGTCTAGACATTTTAACAGGGACTAATAGTTTCATACTTGTTTTATTTCGCGCTTCGGAACCTGTAGTTTTCAAGTTTTCCTTAATACAGTTCTTTAAGCACTATGTCTGTACCTGCATTGAATCATACATAGATCCCGGTAACTCGACGACAAACTACAAACGGATATTGTAACTACATACGAGCGCAACTCATACGGCCCGGACACGAATTCGCGCGTCCGCTACGACCAGGAGTGAGCGAGACACCGCGCTCGGACGTTCCTCTCTAACCTATGGTGGAAGCCGGGCCGATATGCGGTTGTGGTTCCGCTAGCCGGAAACCAAAGTGTATCTTATATTTAATTCGCACGAAAAATTACGAATTCATTTTACGCGGATAGCAAATCTATCTTTGACATTGTAAAGTATTTACAATTCGATCGCTGTATTCACTACTTTAATAATTTACGAAGTATGCAGATATTATGCCTATATTTTTACATGTGTTTCAATAATTTGCCTTCGTAAGATCCGACAATTATTTAAATATTTTTTGTGGTAATTGTAGGTAAAGCCTAACCTGAAATATATGAGGATTGTCAAGAGGGCGCTATTTATAAGATTTATATGGCAACAATTTTGCAACCAATCGCAATCCATCGTCGTACCGTATGCACCATTGACCTGCCCCATCAATGGGGCAGATGAGACCAATTAGTTTCGTTTGCACCATTAATATTAATACAACTACTTCACCCTACTTTCCTAGGCATGGTAAAATAAAAAACCAACATAAGGCCGTATTTCGTTTGTGTGCGGAACATTTTTTTTACATAAATAAACAAACAAAAAGCAACAACAATAATATATTTTACTAATAAATTAATAACTACTTCATGTATAATAAGATGCAACCCGAAGAAAGCTCCGGGCGCCGACTCGATCCCAACATGGCATTGCGTCACCTTCCACAGCACACCATAGTGGCGGTGACGCGCCTCTTCAATGGGATCATGCGCTCCGGTCACTTTCCAGAGAACTGGAAACTTGGCCGGGTCATAACGCTGCCGAAACCGGGGAAAGACAGAGGAAGACCGGAGTCCTACAGGCCTATCACGCTCCTCGAAACCCTCTCCAAGTTCTTCGAGCGGCTCTTGCTGGGGAAACTCCTGCCCCACATAGAGCCGAGACCAGAGCAGTTTGGCTTTCGCTCCGAGCACTCCACGACCCTCCAGCTGACGCGTGTACTACATTTCATGGCCGATGCCATGAACAGGAAGACGTACGCAGTAGCCACCACCTTGATATGGAAAAAGCCTTTGACAGGGTGTGGCATGAGGGACTGCTGCATAAACTGTCAAAGACCACTGCTCCACGCCGCATAATCGCGGTTATCCGCTCATTTTTGCAAAACCGGCGGTTCCATGTAGCGGTGGATAAAGCAAGCTCGTCAGAGCGCCCTATACTGGCAGGAGTGCCAGTGCAGGGAGCTGCCTGTCACCGGCCTGCTACGCCCTATATACTGACGACATCCCGGTGGTAGGGCCAAGCCATAGTGACAGGCAGCCAAAAACCACCACCGCCACTACGCATGGGAAACCAAGATATCCCTTGGCAGCATACAGTAAAGTACCTCGGCGTCAAGATCGACAGAGGGCTTACGATGAAGCAGCATGTGAAGGACGTAGTCTCTAGAGCCAAGACGGCCCGGACGAAACTGCGTCCAGTCCTGAGAAGCAGCCTGCCGCTCCGCACAAAACTGGGGATCTACAAGGCGTACGTGAGATCCAGGCTCACGTACGCAGCGCCAGCGTGGTACGCCCTAGTGGCTACCACCAACCGCAACAAGATCCACGCTCAAGAAAACCTGGCACTAAGGACCATAACAGATTCCCCCAGGTATGTGCGGAACAACCATATCCAGAAGACGCTGGAATGGGAGAACCTGGACGCCTTCGTGGGACGTCTTACTCAACGCATGTTAGCCCAAGCAGACCAATCCCGTCACATGCTGCTTCAAGGTATTGCGCCGCTTCACGTCAGACCACCGGACACCCGCTGGCGCCCTCTACCGAGGGAACTTCTGAGACAAGAGTAGAGTCGAGGCTGCTGGAAGCAGCCACCTCTAAAAACATGCAGCCCAAATAAGAAGAAGACAAGCAGGAGCCTTCAGGAGCCAGCGGTACAACGCAGACGCCAAGAAGTCATCCTAGCAGACTCCACCTCCCAATTTGGGATTATAAAGACCAGTCCGTCGTAACGGACTGCGAACCCGCAACAGCCTAAGTGTGTAAATCACAGACAAGGCCCCCCACACTCTCAGAATGAGATGCAGACAGATCGATGATAAGGCTTCATTTCTGAATAATGATACGCTTCATTGATTTGATACTATAGTGTCATCTCAATGGTGCAGATGAGACTATACTCAACCCGCGATTTCGTTTGCACCATTAATGGTGCAAACGAAACTAATTGGTCTCATCTGCCCCATTGATGGGGCAGGTCAATGGTGCATACGGTACGACGGGCTATTATGACATTAGTTTTAAATACATGTCAGTTCCACTATGTTAACCTCGTAATGTCATTTAATGGAATACGCTCTTTGACTGTTTTCGTGTAGTAAACACATGTCCATTTTATTTATAATCTTACGTTCATGACTGTAAATGGTTTTCGGCATTTCTTTGGATAATTTTAAATATTTGTCTGTTAAAGAAATCACCACGAATGACATTGACATTGTTGACAAACCATCATAAAAATCATTGCCAGTGTAAGAAATTAGTTCCAGTTCAATTCCGCAATATGGTTCATCCTCATATTTCTGGTCATGGTCAGGCTTTATATGTATGTTTTTATTGTAGGTATATACCTATTTATGTCGATAGCAATTCTATGCAAACTGTGAATCTGATTTCTAGTACAAATCGAACTTTAGTGACCCAATACGATTACTTATATTGTTTGCCATAAGTTAATAAAAAACCATCCAAACCTGTTATCGTTTTATTTTGTACTTAGAGCATGAATGAAAGCAACCGGAGTGGCTACTGCCAGGAGTGCCAAGGTTTCCCTCTGCCGAAGGCACAAGACCGTCAGTGATAGGCTGATAGAGGTTATAATATAATACTACTTCAATAATCAATTGTACGCATTTTGATCATCGTTCTCAGTGGATGTGAAGCTCCATGAAAAAGCCTGTATGCACTGTTTTGGGGACTATTTAAATTCTACTACGTCCTTTCAATTTTTATATTCACTTGTCGTTCACTGCTGTAAAGTAGTGCGGAATGATGAGAATATTAACGTACCTATTCACGTGGAGGTCGCTAATGTGTAAAGCCTTTCAAATAAATAATGCAAAGATAGACACACAAGAAAAATTAGAAAGGTTGCTTGGGCGTTAGAGTGGCGGGAAGGTTAACGCGCTGGACCGACAATCCAGAGGTTGGTACCAGGTTCGATTCCCGGTCTCTTTACCAGGTTACGCATTTAAATGTTTCTTTGAGCTTTGATATTTGTATCAATGGTTGAATTAGAATAGTGTTTGTTGTATTATTTCAGTGTGGGTGTGTAGTAATGAGAGTTCTGAATGTGTGCAGATTGTTTGTATGTGTTACCTCGCCCCCGTCTCAGGCTTTGGCCGACTTTTTTGCACTTTCATAACCGACGAGAAGGATGCAGCAATACGAAGGAGTGAGATGGATTTATCTCCACACGTGTCTTACAAATTGCTGCATCCCTCTCATCAGTGACTAATTTAGGAAAGTGGAATAGCCGCATTTATGCTCGAAGGGTTATGCAGACTTTTTTATTTGGAAATATACAGGGAATGCGCCTACCGCTTCTGTGGGTTTAATGCTCTAAGGATTTTAGCAGACTTGCACGCCATCCATAAAAAAAGAACAAATTGTTTAAAATAATTAACTTTTTACTTCAAAAACCATTCAGATAAAGGTAATCACTGCGTCAAGCAATTACTACCTTTAAAAAACAATGCCAAATTAAAACATTTCCAGAGATCATAAAACAATTTCATCCAAAATCATTAAATCTGAACGGAAATCTTGACTTTTGCTGTGAAAGTATTGAAGGGTTGGAATAAAAATGGTTGAAAAGAATCAAACATTGTTTATGGGTGTGAAATCCTAAGGTTAACTAGCTTAGCTATGTAACAGTTATCAAATTTAGATACCAGCTCTAAAGACAATGCTACTCACTTATTCAAATTAATCAATTCACAACAGGGTCAAATAATTACATACATATTAACATTTTGCTTATAGCCAACAACAAGATTGAGACGTGCGTTACTAGATTCTAATCCCTGCTCTGTTTCGGAGGATCAACATTTTACAGGATTTTCTATAGATGTAGCGAGTAATTTGGCCATCGGGAAAACTCGGAAACATAACTCGAATCCTTGATCAAAATTATAGTGGTAAATTGAACTATTGTCTTGTTTATATCGTGATTCAATTACATATAATATAATTTTTTCTTATGGTAATATTTCAAAGTTAAAATTGTCATTTGACATATGAATCCTTCTTTTCCCGATGACCAATCTGAGTTCACAAAATCTGTAAGTCTTGGGAGTTCCCGTTCACTATTTGAGTTCTACGGGATTTACCATGAAGCATTTTTACAAACATATCCTAAATTATCCATTCAATAGTTAGATTATTTTACATCTCATAAAGATCTGAACATGTCTTTACATAAAATGATATAAAAAAACCTAAAACTACTAACTCATAATTAATAGATATTACTGGATACATTTTAAAACTATTTTAGACTTGAATTTTTGGACAGTTTAGTTTAAACCAAAAAGAAGAGAGCTGTAATATCGGCAAATAAATTATGAAGTGTTAGAGTTCGGCCGATTCGACGTTTTTTTTTTCATCTGGCTCGGCTCGCTCGCAGCTTGAGTTACATAGGGTGGGTCCACAACACTTCGGGCGCTCAAATACCGCGAGCCATCCGGCTGCATCTTTGATACTGCAACTACGCGTCATTGCTTTAACTATAACTGGAAAAGAGCACTCCTCCAGAGTACGACCTTTCGTCCAATAGTAGAATACTAAAGTGATGTATTCACTCAACAGTACCTGATATCTGGCGAAAGATCTGATCTAAAGCTAGTGTAATGTAGACTGGTAGTTCAAATCAAAATTTTCAAGTCTAACGGCATTTTGTGAGCCATTTTGGCAACATGACTTTTCTGATGTAAAAAAGCCAGCTGAATTCGATTCTGGATGTTGCCAAGCCGAATTTTGCCCCCCTCCCCCCATTTCCCCCCTTTTTACCTCAAAATATGCCCCTAATCACGGTTTTTACGGTTTTATACAAAAAGTATTACAGCTAGAAAAAAAATTTCAAAAACAAGAATGATCTCTATAAAATTTCCTATAACATGGTGTATAAACTTTTTTAGTAGGCCTTATGGTTTGTGAGCAATATCTTCCCGAACTTCATGGACTGGTAGAAAATTCTAAATATCGGCTTCCTTTACCGTGCTAACGGCATTTTGGGATCCATTTTGGCAACATGACTTTTCCGATGTAAAAAAGCCTGCTGAATTCGGTTCTGAATGTTGCCAAGCCGAATTTTGCCCCCCTCCCCCCTTTTCCCCCCTTTTTGACCTCAAAATATGTCCATAATCACGATTTTTACGGTTTTATACAAAAAGTTTTACAGCTAGAAAAAAAGTGTCAAAGACAAGAATGATCTCTATAAAATTTCCTATAACATGGTGTATAATTTTTTTTAGTAGGCGTTATGGTTTGTGAGCAATATCTTCCCGAACTTCATTATTTTTTAAAAAATTGATAAACTTGGTCGAGTCAGTGAAATGCACTTATTTTAGGATAATTGGTATCGCACAGGATCCAGCCGCTCTGCAGCGCTTGACGCTGACACCAGTTTGCATGCTGCTTATTATCTGTCAAGACTCACGAGACTTTCAGTCATAAGCAGTCGTCAGATTTACACGCAGAACCGTACCCAAGTCGGGCTAAAAGGGCCGTAGAAAATAAAAATGCTTTGCTTCTGAACATGAAATCCTTCGAAATGCTCAGTTATACGCCAGATTCTCCAGAAACGGGCCTTAGAAATGCAGTTACCCAGGATCTTGCAGCAGAAAACAATAAAGTGTCACTTCTCACTGCCAAGCAGCTCCTTAAAAATGACTCAATACCTTCAAACTAGGTTGGGCTCGCAGTTTTTATCCCGCGAACGCGCGAGCGGGACTAATGTCGTCGTAGTGCGAGGATTTGCAGACGAGACTAAGGTTCAAGCGTCACCAACTGAGGTCGATACCTCAACATACGTGCTATTCATGAGGAAACCGACACTCGACATGTGCTCCACACTGTGCATAGCCCACCCAGAAGACAGGTTATTAGTGTTGTTGTTGCTTATCATTCATCATCATGACAAAATTAAGGGACTGCTTTAGAACGTTAAAATATTCTAGCGTTTTACTCAGGCACTGGCGATTCGAACGGCTTTATTGCAGGTTGCAGGTAACAAAATAATTAAATTGATCATTTGCGTTTCTAAAACATTTACCTAGACACTCCTTTGATTAAAAGTATTCCGTTTTCCGATATCGAAAAGCACTGTGAACTACTCAATGAGATAAACATACACCCCATGAGCGAAAGGCTGAGAAGTTCCTGTCCCTGCTGTACAAGTCGAGTATGTGACGATGCAGGCTATGCTTTGTTTGGTACCACTCCAGCGCCTGAGCGTTTGCCCCCCACATCAGACGCAAATATGGTAGATTTTGAACGACCTGCCTTGTACAGGTCTTGAAGGTCGGACCTTAGTTCATTTTGAACTTTGCGTTGTAGCTTGTAGACCTGCACCCCTAGCACAACTGTCGCAAACGGCCATTTCTGGCGCGAGATTATTGCCGGTCTCTTTCTGTGCAGTAATGTAAGAGGGTCACGGGTAGCGTTATGTCGCGCGACAAGAGTCGCAAAGCATAGTTGTGCTAGACGGGCTGCTGTTGGTGAGCCTTTCGGGAACAAACTTCGTTACTTAGAGTGAGCCAAGCTGCTTAGCAGTGTGAATTGGCACTTTATTTTTTTCTGTTGCAAGATCCCGGGCAACTGCATTTCTAAGACACATTTCTGGAGAATCTGGCGTAGAACTGAGCATTTTGAAGGATTTCATGTTCAGAAGCAAAGCATTTTTATTTTCTACGGCCCTTTTAGCCTGACTTGGGTACGGTTCTGCGTGTAAATCTGACGACTGCTTATGACTGAAAGTCTCGTGAGTCTTGACAGATAATAAGCAGCATGCAAACTGGATGTCAGCGTCAAGCGCTGCAAAGCGGCTGGATCCTGTGCGATACCAATTATCCTAAAATAAGTGCATTTCACTGACTCGACCAAGTTTATCAATTTTTTAAAAAATAATGAAGTTCGGGAAGATATTGCTCACAAACCATAAGGCCTACTAAAAAAATTATACACCATGTTATAGGAAATTTTATAGAGATCATTCTTGTCTTTGACACTTTTTTCTAGCTGTAAAACTTTTTGTATAAAACCGTAAAAATCGTGATTATGGACATATTTTGAGGTCAAAAAGGGGGAAAAGGGGGGAGGGGGGCAAAATTCGGCTTGGCAACATTCAGAACCGAATTCAGCAGGCTTTTTTACATCGGAAAAGTCATGTTGCCAAAATGGATCCCAAAATGCCGTTAGCACGGTAAAGGAAGCCGATATTTAGAATTTTCTACCAGTCCATGAAGTTCGGGAAGATATTGCTCACAAACCATAAGGCCTACTAAAAAAGTTTATACACCATGTTATAGGAAATTTTATAGAGATCATTCTTGTTTTTGACATTTTTTTTCTAGCTGTAATACTTTTTGTATAAAACCGTAAAAACCGTGATTAGGGGCATATTTTGAGGTAAAAAGGGGGGAAATGGGGGGAGGGGGGCAAAATTCGGCTTGGCAACATCCAGAATCGAATTCAGCAGGCTTTTTTACATCAGAAAAGTCATGTTGCCAAAATGGCTCACAAAATGCCGTTAGGACGGTAAAGGAAGCCGATATTTGGATTTTTCTACCAGTCTAATGCACAAGTTTATCGCTATTACAGCTCTATTCCATTCTAAGATTCACAAGGCAGATTAACGTTGCCGAGGGGTCAGTGCCGTGCCGTAACTAGCGGTACGCGCTGGCGTGATGTCCACAGTACCCGATTCCGACTGGTTCCCCTAATTTAAGGCGTTTGAGTATCTATTCTAATTTCACGTAGTCTTGACTCTTAGCCAATGTGTTTCAGTTTTCCAAGGGATTTTTTGAAGCCTTCCCACTGATTGTATATACCTATATTATCCTCCTAAGACCCAACGGCCTATTTTAAAGACCAGAGATTGTACTCATTGCGGCCCAATGACATGTATGAATTTATCAAATATCCACCCAAGGGCCTAGAATTATGACACAGACTAAAAACCTAAAATTAGGTCACTGGGTCGCTATTACAAATGTCCTAAAAATAGATTGGGTCTTAGGAGGAGAAGTATGAACCAGTCGCACAGGTTCGCCACGGCCCTGCCCTGGTTGGGCGCAGGCTAGTCTTGTTCCATCCGGTGCAGCACGCGGCGGTACTCGCTCTCGAGCGCGAGGTACTGGCTGGAGAGGCGGCCCTGCGTTTCGTTAACGCCCAGCGAGCTCAGCGTCGCCGCGTACTCTTCGGGCTTTAGTACTTTCTCGAGCTTCTTCATTTCTAGTTTCTTTTTCTGTGAAAAACAAGGATTTTACATAAGTCGATTTCAAACTACTAGACTATGACTAACAACGATATCTATACGATTTTAAAATGTATGTATACTTGGGTACTTGATATTCAATGAAGCGACGACTTGTCGCCTAAACTAAGATGTGATGCACATGGAACCCAGATATAAGTTCTATTTCACGTTATCACTAGTGGTCGGCACGGACGGTGCAACACCGCGGGATTCATAGAGTAATTTTAATATGGACATCATTATAATATCGTTGATCTTGTTTTCGAGACTGTATACTTACATAAATAAACTTAGCTGCTTGCTTCTTATTCAGAATGGAGTGAAAATGCCAGAATTATTCGAAACTCCAAATTAAAACTCGAGATTCTCAGTACAATTTTTACAAATAAATACCTGGAAGGGCGCATTCAACCTATTCTTGACGTCGAGTCGATACTCCAGGTACTGCGTCTTGTCGGATGTATTGGTGGCTCGCAGTCTCAGGATTTCGTACACGCGCCGCACTTGCTTCTTGTTGATCTTGAACTTGGCGCATGCTTGTGACACCATTTCCGGAGAAAACCTGCAACGAGATTGAAAACATTATTTCCTAATGTCAATATAAATTAATGGATACCAATCATTCAAAATAACGTTCCAGAACAATATTGCAATAATGTTTGCTTATTTGAATATATGAAATTAAGCAAAATTCAAATAAAAGGAAGCAATAAGACCGTGTAGTTTAGTGACGACTCAGTTTTCGTTTCTCCTATAAATCTAACCTATTCAAATCTATTCTGGCATTTTAATGATTCATAAAAAGTTGGTTATCTGATCTGGTCTGTCAGGAAACATCCCTATTACTTAAGTGAAAACAACCGACTTTCAAGCTAGGCGCTCAGTATAAAGTCCCAGTTAGAACTGATACTGGCGACAGTTTACAATAATTGATCCCTCAATAAGTTGAATGAATACTTTGTTTATAATTCCATAATAACTGTATTTTTATAACTAATGGAAGCAACGTAAGTAGCTGTGATTAGTGTTTTTAATCCGTTTATCTGCTAATATTTATTTATTTTATTTATTTATTTATTTATAGCCTTTTCTCAGATACATGTTATTAGGTATAGTTCATTTATACAAATATTTTTATTTTATTGTGTATCTGTGTGCCCTTTGGCAAAGGCCTCCTCCAACACTTTCCAATCTTCTCTTTTCCTTGCCAGTCTAGTCCAGGTTTTGCCAGCTGTCTTAGTCAGATCATCTTCCCATCTCCTGAAGGGCTTTCCTTTTTTTCTCTTTCGACTGTCTGTCCGGATCCGGATATCACGTATCTAATCGATCTGTATAAAATGTATGAAAACGTGATATAATGCGTTATATATCCATCTTTAAAGGGTACTAATCTCAATACGATGTGTGGTGCTGTCTATATCATAATAAATCATATATTCAAGTAAGAACATGGCATTTTTCGCCTGGTTAGTGGCTCTCGGCCATCGGATATATCGTAGTGGGCGGGGTGGTGGTGGTGGTGGTGATATAATCTAATGGCGACTGTACTATTAATAATTCTAAAACTTTTATTTATAATATCTCATTGCTATCCGTTTTTATTTTAATATATTATATCTAAGCAATTGTTCCTTATGATTGTTTTTTAAGGTGATTATTATTATTTATAAAACTAGCTGCGCCCCGCAGTGTTACCTGGTCATCCCACGGCAGCACTGTATTTCTTCAGGATAAAACGTAGGCCTATGTGTTAATCCAAGGTGTCCGCTACCTGCTAAAAGCCTACCTGTTAAGCCGTTTGAGCGTGTAGAAGTACATACACACTCACAAACTTTCGCCTTTATAATATCCACTAGATTGCTTTTGGTAACTACGGCTACCTGTCACCGCTCTTATTTTATTATATAAATAGAGTCCAACTCAAAATTCGAAGCAATTGAGTGGCTAAACTACTCGTGTCATATTTAAGTACTTTGCGTTTGTAAAAGTGCTGGCTTGTAAATTAGCAAATAAAGCTCTTGAACAACTTTTTTTAAACAGATCCGTATTATCGGATAAGATCGAAATATCCGGATCGGCCCTATTTTGGTATTCGGATCCTGAAAAATCGGCGGAAACCCTAACTGTGATACTGACCCTTGGTGAAGTTTAGCTGGATAAAAAGCTGGCAGAGTTTCACAGTTTTTGCAGTCGACATAATCTCTGATCCTTTGGAAATCTTCTGAGGGGTCCTCCACTGTCATGTCTATTACTTCCGGAAGTGATACGAAGTGTGAGTAAATAGCCTGGAACATAATGTCAAGTTTGGTTTATATTATTTTTATTGGCAGTCGACTCAGTGAGTAATACTTGGTTACATTAAGTTTGCACCTGGTATCTTTCGCGTCGCATACAAACATACCGCAACCTGTTTATATTAATTATTATTCGTTTTCACAAATTTTACAAAAACTTAGTAAAAATTTGTGTGTTTTCTAATGAGTAATTTATAGGGCTGCCCCCTGCAGGCCGAATAGGCTATGGCTATATCATAGAGGCGATGGCATATCCTCACCAGAAGCAGGTTGGCGCAGATGCCGAGCTTGCGGAAGGGCGGCAGCGTGAGCACCTGCGAGACGCGCGGCCGCGCATGCGCCGGGTACGCGTAGTAGCGGTACACCGTCGCGTAGCCCGCCGCCGCGTACGCCCAGCCGCCCTCACTTGTCGGGTACTTTTCAAATCTAGAACGGGTACATTAATTCAGTAATTACATCTTTTTCAGACTTGACAAAGGTACTGAACACTACTTTTTCTAAAGCTTTTCAGACTGAACAAGACATGCTGCTTGAGGGCATTAATTGGGACAAAGGGTACCCAGATTTACAAGTATGCTGTACTTTATATCTATCATCCCTTATAAATATAGAAGTAGCATCATATTACTTAATGCTGATGTCTGAAATCAATGTATTGGTTTGAGGTAAATAAATGTCCTATAGTTTTATTTACGAGTGTTGGAGAAATGAGTCATTTCATGTTATGTATAGAAATATTTAAATATAACAAAAAATGCCCATAATTGGTTCTTGTCTATTACTGGTGCCGTCACCTAGGGTTGGTTACAAACTGCATACATAACCTTACTTACATGGATGCATGCATTTTTATGAAAAAGATTATCCAGCAGGAAAAATAACAGTTGTTTATATTATGAAGACAAACTTACACTGTAAAGAATGTCCATTGGTCATCATCCACATCGATGAAAGAGGCCGCGTCCACATACCACAGCAGGAATGTCTGCAGCCGCTCATGGAAGGCTAAGAAGCCTGGGGTTGTTGTGTCACAGAAATACACTTCAAATGTGTGCTTGTCTCCACCATCACCTGTTGCAATTAATAATTACACATTTTACTTGTATCAGCAATAAGGAAAATTCAAAATACTGGATAAAAGGTTCTAGACAGATGGCAGTGTGTCCGCCAAGTTTAAGAATCAAAACATTTGATTAATAATTATACACATATGTTGTTATAAAATTATTTTCAAATAGACATAATAAAATAAAAAACAATATTAGGATTTAGTTTACAAAATAAGTGATCAGAAAAATATATTGATTCACTTTGTTTGATACTTACGAGGAGTGGATGTAAAGGAGTGGAGCATTTTTCCCATTGGCCTGAATGTCTTATCCTTTTCTAACAATGAAACAAATTGGTCCAAATTTGTGGTATAGCCAGGTGCTAAGATCTTTTTCATAGCCCCTTCTATGTCATCAGCCTTCATTCCATCAGAAATACTAGGTTCAATCTAAAACACAGTGAGGCAGTGATTATATGAATATGACTTAAGAGGAACAGGTGAAGATTTATTTGTCATCAGAATTTAAACTTAAGAGTCACCTTTTCTGAGTATTCAATGCCGAGATAAGTTTGAAGACATCCAGCAGTGTAGTAAAGCCGTATACGTAAATCAGTATAGCCAAAAATATTTTCGTTCTCCCCAAACACTTGATGGCACATCTCGGGTGGGAAGCTCGTTTCTTCATCCTCGATATCGTCAGGGGATCTGACTGTAAAGTGTAAACACAAAGGTTATGTGGTTAACCCGTTGCCGTATACGAGTGCTTGGATTACCTTGACATTATTGTACTACTCACCTAATTTTATCTCCAATGCCTCATTACCGTCCACAACCAAATGGCACAACGCATCAGTCATCTCGAAATAAACGTCGTAAACTACAAATTCGTATTAAATTCTCATTACAAGATGTTAGGTCGCTTCCCGGCTTCCCGCGCAAATGAACTAGCAACAAAAGCAGCCAAACGTAGCCAAATCAAAGAAAAATGTTCTACATGCGCTACTCAACATTTGATGCAGTATGCAGCAAAACAATAATTCTTCTTGTGAGCTTTTGTGAAGTATTTACGGATTCGAATCAACGGTAATTTTAAAATTCAAAGAAAATGGCAAGCGAGTGAAAAACAACCAAATTCGCGATCATATTGTTTCTTTTGACAGTTGGTTACTTGGTTAACGAATATTTTTACTAATCTGTGATGACGATAATGAGACACAATTAAAAACGCAGCGTTTTGTATTTATGCCATTATTTTTACGTCTGTGGAACTAAAATCATTTTTTTGTTAGGCAATACTCACTAAAGTTAGATTTATGTGACGTCATTATGGCCTGGTTGGGTTAGGTTTGCTTGGAAATTTTTGTTAGAAATCTTGTATTTTAGTGTATTATATGTTGAACAGCTTATTTTAGAATAGTAATATAAATACCTCATAGATTAACGGTAATCCTGGTGCCAAGGAGTAATTGTGTCGCCGACATTTTCTGGCGAAAATGAATCGCCATGAAGGTGTGTAATGATAATCAAAATTTGTTCGATGCTTTTGTCACTATGAGTTTCTTTGCTTTGTTTTGTGAAATCTTCTTATAAATCGTTAATTGATTTGTATGCGAGATTAATTGTTTATTTTGCAAATTTAAACTAAGAATATCGCGGTTTGTATTGAATAAGTATGTATGTGTTTTCAGGAGTCAGCTGTGATTCTTGTTTGAAAAATAACTTCAGAGGACGACGGTACAAATGTTTAATATGCATCGACTACGACTTGTGCGCTGCCTGCTATGAGAGTGGCGCTACCACAAACCAACACACTACAGAGCACCCCATGCAATGCATTCTTTCCAGAAGTGACTTTGGTGAGACCTCAGTGAAAATTGTTATAGATTAATTTGCCCTAATTTTACTGAAATGTTATTGAAATGACAGTGTTAGTGCAAATATTTGGGGATAGTAATGAATCCAATTATATTTGATTGTTATCTAATATTTGGATACGGATTCTTTCATTGCATGTATATCATCTGTTCTAAGTAGCTCAGGAAATATGAAATCATATTGCATGAAATGAATCATCCATGGTTGGTACCTTCCTAAGTTAAGAGTAAATTCTTTACTTTCATCCTCCCAGTCCCTATAAGTAGTAAATAATCTGTAATTTCCATCTGCTATGTTAATTAATTTTGCATTACACCATGTAAATTATAAAGAACAGCAGAATGAAATAAGAGTTTATAGATTTGACTTTGATTCTTTGGTTCAAATATAATTATTATAAAAATAATACCAGGACAGGCTAGAGCTGTTGCATGTTTCCCTGACCTCATCTGACTTGCTGTAGCTCCTGTGTACATGTGAACTAAGGTTATCATTCTCTTTGTTACCTTGTAATAACTCAACTTCCTGTAAATGAATAATGTTGTGTTTTTTAATAGGCCTAAAATTGAATCCTTAATATCATTAATCTGTCATCTAACACTTCATTATTTGTCAAGACCCTTATTTCCTAGGAATCAGGGTTGTGATGATTTTAATTGGATGATTTAAAGCCCTATTAGCTATTGTACAGCAACCAAATCAACGCTCCCAGGATCTGGCACCCCCCCCCCCCCCCCCCCCCCCAAACTTTTGGTTTACCCATATCACAAGCCTACTAGATGCTTAACCTCTTGACCGCCCAACACTTTGACGGAAAGTTGTGTCCCAGGCGCCGAGCTGCCAGCAGATAGTATGGCATTGTATAGCGGCGAATGACGTCGTGGCGCCTGGGGTACAGCTTTCCGTCGACGTGATTTGCCGTCTTTGGCGCTCAAAAGGTTAATTTGGGACTAGATCGATCGATTTGTGTGAGGATGTCCCGATATTAATATTTTATATAATTATTGAATTATTTGTGAAAAGTATACTGACAGTGTTATGTTACCGAGCCTGCCAATAGTTATGAACATAGGAATCAGCTCTGCGTATAATCTGTAGGTTGGCTTAATATTGTAAACAAACAAATTAATTAACTAATGAATGATAGACTAAACAAACAAATTGTTTTGCAATTCGAAAGCAACAGCAGTGGTTCGTAAATATTATATTTTCCTGTTGATCACCATATCTATTAATAAAGAATAATTCGATGCAGATAAACATAGGAGAATAGCCACTTGTTCTAATATCATACCAATACCCAAGGACAATAAACATACAGAAGGTTGAAGTTTGATTGAAAAAAAGAAATAGTTGCGATTCGGAACAGTTTTTTACATACTTTATATCTATTTATCACAAATTTTATATTTACTTATCACAACATTTGCCCATAATCTTCCGTATTATAAAAAGCAAGATTTAAATGAATTGATTAATTAATATTAAGTGCAAATGCAAATATGCAAAGTGATTCTAATATAACTCCAATGCCTAACTTTCTCTTTATCTAGATATGTTTATCATTTTTTCCCAATTACCTTTTGGTTATTCTTAATATTTTATATTTTATAGGTAGTAACTAGTCATACATATTGTTTGTCATAAGATTTGTTTCTATGATTTAGATAAGTCAAATTACCCTGTATATTACTCACTACACAGACACACTAAACGACTGAATGAGCATTAAATTTATTCAATACATGATTCGTTTGCATAAGTGAAACAGAAGAAAAATAAGCTACATTGAAATTGGTTAACAATTTTGTCTATATTAGGGAATGCAATTGGTTATTTTTAGAATGAAAAAAAAGTTATCGACATACAAATCTGGTGAACTTGTATTGACCAGTCCATATTAACATTGTGTTTTTATTAAGAAGTGTTATTCTCCCAAGAGCCTGTGTAATAAAGTAGATTACACAAGTTGTACTCTTCGCGATTGAAGACAGCCGTGACTTTATAGCATAAATTTTGATACCAACTAAAACTAAGATTCGATTTAAACATAGCAATCGAAAAATATAGTTGTTGTTGTTGCCATCCTATGGTACCCCAGTGGTACAGAGGGCCTTCGTGAGACGTCGCCATCCGCTCCTGTCCTGTGCCTCGCGCTCTGCGTCGCTAATATATTGTACATGATGCAAATTGAGTTGAAGCAGCATTCGGTCAGCTTTGACTTTGTAGAGTACCGTGTGAAAGAGATGACGAGGTACGAAGCCAAGGCTGGCTAATTGGCTCGCTTGTGGCCTAAAAATACTCAATTGTCTCTTTCCTTTTTCCAGACTTGTACTATGGCGGCGAAGCCCTTGCCTTGGAGCAGCCGCAGGCTTACACGTGTCCATTCTGCAACCGCATGGGCTTCACAGACACCGCGCTTATGGAGCACGTCACAGCCGAACATGCGGACACAACTCTTGCCGTAAGTGCGATAGTGGCAGACTAAGGTAGAGGGGAAGAGGCGGTGCGCCCCGGCCACTGCTGGTGGCCTCCAAATCTCGAAAGTCCCTCTGTTCAGGCAAGATTATTAATATGTTCAGTATAAATATAGACGAAAATAATTATGTAGTTGGCCCAAATACCTACGTTTCTTTCTTTAAAGTAATAACATGGTCTCTTTTTTAATTTTCCGCCAAAATACTTTTACGTTGATATAAATCTTAAAACGATAGATCTTGTGCGTGGAATATACACCTGAGCTAACGACATATAAAAAGAAATATTACCTATGCCGATAATTTAAACTGTTTGGAGAATGGAAGTGGAGAGGAGTAGAAAAAAAAAATTAACGAGATAACTTTTTTACCCCCTTGTCGCTCCTTAAGTACCACTGGAAGCAAGAGTCGCATGTAATGACTCGGCAACAATAATCTTTTATTAAAACTAAGAAGATATGTTATACACTAACATGACAGCTGCAACATTTACTTCCCAGATCATGGTCAATGACATAAGCTTGATTATGTCAAAATTGTGTTATACCGAGAAAATCAAATGATTTCAGCTTACTTACTTGTGATATATGATTCCGCTTTCATTATTACGTTTTTTTTGCGTAATTTATTGAACTTACGCATACTCAAGGCAAGACAACATTTTGGGGCCAAATCACATCGTTACTGAGAACTTGACACATACACGCATCTGTCACCTTCCGGAGATACCAAAAGCATTGCCGTAGCATAAGCTCCATTTGACTCATATTAAGTGCTTCACTTTTGGAGCGCTTAGTAACCTATGTACTTATAAAATATCATTGCTTTGAAGTCTAGTATACAAATCCCTGTTCTATATTTTTTGTATGAATACATTGTGTGCTCATTTGCATTTTTATTATTTCAGGTGGTCTGCCCTGTATGCGCTTCAATGCCTGGCGGAGAACCCAATTTCGTGACAGATGACTTCGCTGGTCATCTTACTCTCGAACATCGAACTGGCCCTAGAGATCTCATCTCATTTCTAATATCCTTTTTAATACATCATTGAAAGTATGCTTGATTGTGACTGGGGATGAGTGGAAGACGTTATTCAAAATGAATAATAGACGCGTTTTACCTACCAATAAAACGCATATTAATTTACTTACCTTATTCGAAGCTTATTTAATTGAGATAGGCATGTCGTTTCCCGCCTTGTATTGCTATCTCTTTCTAAATAATATCCCCTCTACTAGTCTTTTCCTACCACCACCTGGCAGTGGGGATGAATCTGGGGTCTGATGAAATCCCAATTAGTTTCGTCATTGGCTCGAAATTAATGTCACCAGGCAGAGTTAACTCATAAGCTTCGAATAAGGTAAGTAAATTAATATGCGTTTTATTGGTAGGTAAAACGCGTCTATTAATTTGACTTGACCGTTATTCGAAGCTTATTTAATTGAGACCTGTTTGTTATCGCCTGGTGGTGCCGGAAAAGAAGATGCCAATGTGAATTTAGTGTAGGAACTGATGGAGGGTTAAGAAATAAACCGCATATTCCACTGTAAATCATTAACATTTATTGCAAAAGATAATATTATCCTCTGTTAATAATACATAATGTCAATTATTATTCAATCAACTGCTTCAAAAAAGTGCGACACAGTAATAGATTCACTAGAGGATACTGGCATTACTTCACGTCTATAATATTGATGGAACGTGTTTTCTGAACGCCAATTACCACGAGCTAATATGTCTTCGACAGGAAAGTTGTCGATCCAATTCTTAGACGCGACCGCTGAGCGGACGCTACCCGGGGACGCGGTAATGCCAGCCTCCTTAAGCAAACTTTTGATCCATCCCGCAATAATTGTTCGGGATGCAGTTTTTACTTCACCTCTTAAGGTGACAAATAAATTATTTACATTATTTAAGTCTCGTCTATTTTTTAACAATGCAATTGTGTGTTTGACCCAAAATACAGGATTTAAATTTTGACAAGCAGAGTTACATAGTAACTTCCATCCTGACTGTCGATGATTTACACAATCTGTCTTGGATCCAAATTCCGGCCAAAATACTACAAAATCATCTGATGACGAATAATGTTTACAATCAATTTTCAATAACGTTAGATCGTGTATTCTTCTACCGGAGCAAAGAAGAAGTAACATCGCAGTGTGCCGAGATGATTCGAATATATTTTCTAAATTGATTTTATATTTTTTTAAGTGATTAACAAGTTTTTCTACATTCCATATAGGAGGTTTTTGGTCACTGGGCTTCTGCTTTTGCAATGCTATTGATTTAAGAACTTGTTTCACAAGAATGTGCGAACTTAATTGGCCCGATTCTACCGTATTACATAATGTTGAAACTACTGATTTATACAGTAGGATAGTTCTATATGAAAGATTATGAACTAAGTGAAGATCAGACAAATATTTTGCTACATCCGATCCTGATGGCTTCGTGTAGTCAATATTTTTACTAGTAGCCCAGTTTACCCATTTGTTCCACGCGAGGCTGTAAATCTTTCGTGTGGAGGCGCGCCAGGACTGCTTAAGTAAGTCTAACTGATCTGAATTCCAACCAATTAAGCTCTCTGACCACCCCCACACTTCCACACTTCCAGTATCATTTCCTGAACTTTCGGCGGTGGTAAGCCCGTAGTTACATCGATCAGGAGCCTGTCTAGAGATCGCAGCGTGAACGGAGCTGCTAGGGCCCGGGACTTGAGGTCCGCCCGCCAAAAAACGCGGTTCCATCGCGGCACTACCAGAAGGTATACACCTGTGGCTTGATTGAGATGAGCCAATACCTTTGGGATTAGGTAAGGGGGTGGGAACACCCACGCTAGATCGAACATCCAAATTTGTGAGAAGGCGTCGTGGATCAGAGCTCTGTGATCGTTTTGATCTAGCGACGCATAGTTGATCACCACGTGGGCTCTTTGAGACGCAAATAGATCTATTTGCGGGACACCCCATTTTGCAAAAACTTTCTCTGTGGCCTCTGGTAGGAGATGCCACTCTGGCGGCCGACGCATCCTTGATAGATGATCTGCGTGGCTGTTGTATTTGCCCGGGATGTGGAACAAGTTGAGATGTATTTGATGTTGTTCGAGAATGCGAAAAACTTGGTATGTTAATTCTAGGAGAGGATTTGATTTTGTTCCACCTTGGTTGCGCAAGTAAGCTATCACTGTTTTGTTGTCGCACTGGACAAGAACCGTAGAATAGCTCAGGTACTGACTGTGATCTTTTAAGACCTTCAATATAGCGAGCATTTCCTTCTGGTTGCAGTGCAACTTTTGCTCCCACTCGGTCCAACTGCCCGACAGAGCCTGTGCGTCTAATTGGGCTCCCCAAGCAAGATCCGAGGCGTCTGTCGTCAGGAAATGTGATGGTGGGGGGAGATGGATTGGTGATGGGCGATGACAATTGTGCAGCCACCATACTAGATTTTCCATTGCTTCCTTGGGTATGCTGTAAAGCCGTCCCGAAAATCTCGGTATCGAATTGAGAAGATTTAAAATTGCTCGGTAGTTTAACCTTCCCCTTGGAACAGTGAAGCTTGCAAAGTTGAGAATTCCGACTAAACTCTCGAGGTTTTTTCGATTGGTTTTTTCTAAAAATAGCATTTGTTGGACCTTGGCCTTTAATATTGGAATCTTCTCGTTTGGTAAACTTTTGAGATTCTCCCAAGGATCCCAAGCGATACCCAGGTATACCAATGACCTTTGAGGAGTTAGAAGCGATTTCTCGTAGTTTACCAGCCATCCTAATTTTTCTAGAGTCTCCACAACAATCTTTACATGCCTGGCAAGCGTATTCTTGTCCTGGTGGGCTATGAGGAAATCGTCGAGATACACAATCGTGCGTATATTGGAATTCCTTAGAATCTGCGCCACCCAGTTGGTGAATGATGCGAAAACTTTTGGTGCGGTGCTGAGACCGAACGGTAGACATGTCATCTGTAAAAGTTCTTGTCCGTAAATAAGGCGTAAAAAGCGCCTGTGCGTTTGACTTACGGGTAGATGGAAATAAGCCTGGGACAGGTCTATTTTGCAAAGCCAATCTTGGGGTTGGATAAAATCCGGTACACGATGAACATTTATTAGTCCAAATTTGTCGGTAATTATAAACCGGTTTAGAGGCTTGAGGTTGAAAATTGGTCGAGCTGAGCCGTCGCTCTTTGGTACTAAAAACATTGTCGAAAGAAAGCTTGGAGACGGCTTTGCCACCTCTAACACACCCTGCTTTTTCATTTGACCAATTATCTGAGTCATTTCTTCCGATTGTGGAATTTCCAGATTGTTTCCATAAAGGTTCGGATAAACTAAAGGTGGTTTTTGGTAAAAGGGTATGCGATACCCCTTCATTATACGCAGTATATGATCTGGTGCGTTCATCGTCTCCCAAACGTCGTAGAATTGTGCCAGGCGGCCCGCTCTGAACTTCGTGTCAATACTTTCCTCGCTTATTGTTCTTGTAGCCTCCAGGCGATGCCGTTCGTTTACGGCCATTTCGTTGTTGGGATCGTTGCTGGTATTGCTTGGGTTGGCGCCCTCGAAAGGTGTTGCTATGGCTAGCTCTAGAGGCATTATTATATCCTTGCGAAGGATAGTTTTGATGGTAATTTCCCCGCGGGGGAACAGCATGTTGTGCGGGTGTATTTCCCTGGCACGCATGAGCATGGCACGTATGCGGGTTGCTTACCGTGTGTACGTGATTACAGTAGCCCTGCGAGGGTACTTTGTGAGGCACTGCTCCCTGCGAGGGAGCGCCTGATTCGGCTTTAGAATCGCCTGTTTGCGAAACAGGGTTCTTTTTTAGAGGCCAAAAACATTTACGAACCCCGCCATGGTGTTCTATTTTGGCTGTGAACTCTTCAGCGTTAAAAAGAGACGAGCTAGAAGGTGGTATCTTGCGTATAGCAGCCTTTACCAAAGGTTCTTTGATGTGTTTCGTAATTCCGTTTCGTCTCATATTTATAACCTCTGCTCTGTGGCCACAAACCATCTGCAATAAATCCTCGGAAACCTTAAAAAGATCTCCTTCTAACAGAACACTATTAACCTTTTCACGAAAAGTTTCAAAAGAAAATTCTCCTCCCGACCTGATGAAATCGAGTATACTTGCCACTGCAGCGTGCAGGGCTTCTTGCTGTTTTATGAGACAAAAGGTTAATGCGCCATACGCTTTGTCAGAATTAACTAAATGTGGGTAGGAGTCATACTGTTTAACTTCCTCGTTTACCTCCAAATCCGTGTAGCCCGGAGACCGACTATACGTTTTTTGTGTCTCAGAATAACGAATGTCGTTCCAGCCCTTGCTGTTGAGCCGCTGTACTTCGCACAGCAACTTAAGTTGTTCTTCCGTAGCATCCGGAATTGTTGGTTCTTTTAATTTAGTTTCGAGACCCAAAACAAAAGGCTTTGAAGGGCCCGGCTGGGGTTCTGTTTCGTCGTAAAGATCTCGACTAACAGTGTCCGAGACAATGGAAAATGCATCACATTCTGAGTTACGGTTATAACAATCGTTAGGGGCTGCTAGGCTTGCACGTATCTTGCTTACCTCCTTTGTTAGTTTGTGTAACTTGCGAGCAGATTTTTTCTTGTTCTTTTTCTTGCTACGACGATAGCGCTTGTTCTTTTGATCACTACTCGATGAATCCGAGGAACTGGAGCTACTATCGCTGCTGCTGCTGCTCGAGCTGCTATATGAACGCTTACGTGTCCGGGTTTCCTTCGATTCCATATTGGTATTTTCCTGCATTTCATCCACCTCATCCATAATTCTACAAATCAAATTTACAATAAATATCGAACGGTAAAACCGTTAATTTACATTCACAAAAAATATGTGGGTAGATTTGTGCAGTGATAAGTAACCCTTTGTTTGACACGACACAGATAATTCGTTTTTAGTGTTATACTTACGTGAATATGTTGTCACAAATAACTTACGATAGGAAATCAACAACTCGTATGAATTTGTGTAACCTAATGATATCGTATTTAGTAATGTAAGTATTTCTTCACTCAGCGAACAGAACTTAGTTTAAAAAGGGTTCGCTCAAAATATGATTAAAATTTGAATAGTCGTATTGGGCACTAGACCTTACGACTGATCGCGGCGGGAAATCAGACGCCAATGACGAAACTAATTGGGATTTCATCAGACCCCAGATTCATCCCCACTGCCAGGTGGTGGTAGGAAAAGACTAGTAGAGGGGATATTATTTAGAAAGAGATAGCAATACAAGGCGGGAAACGACATGCCTATCTCAATTAAATAAGCTTCGAATAACGGTCAAGTCAAATTAATATCGTAAATTACGTAATGCTGTGCTTTCACTAGAGTTGTATGAAGCGAGGCTGGGATATTTTTTATTTTCCACATACAGGTCGTTTACGTTTCGTCACATTTCCTACAGGTTAGGACATCACATGGTTGTAGGATACGTTTACCAAAAAACGGGAAAGTAAAAAATGGGTGATTTTTATGACCTCCTTCCGCGCGGACGATGTTCGCTTTTAGTTATAGGTATAAATGCGCGGTGACACTGCCGGTTGTACTCCGAATGTGTTCCATATAAACCAGTAGTGTCGCTGCGGTTAAAATTTGAATTGTATGTTAGTTTGATAAAAATCCTTAACTCTTCACACGACGAACCGAGCGGCATCCGACACGGTGGCGTCCGGCGCATGCCGCACTCGGGCCGCGGCGTGAGCCGCGCGAGGCGAACCAACATGCACTTTAGGTAAGACAGTACTTTCTATTACTCTTCTATATCTAGTCTATTTACAAACATGCGGCTCTTGCCAACCAGAAAACATTCCTGGACTGCTATAGGTTGAGAAAGCTCATTTTGCCCAAAAGTAATATCGTCGTTGCGCTTTCCAAAACTGATATGTGTAAGATTTTTATCAATAGAAATGACATCTTATGTGACATTACTAAGACTAATATTGTATTAAAACAATTGATGCACATATCAGATTTGGTAAGCGCAACGACGATATGCAACAAACGAGCAACCTCGTCATAACCGTATTTTTATTTTTTGTAAAATGGCTTCCAACCTTGACAAGGCACTTTCAACCCAATCAATTAATTAACGCGCCTACTCGCCCCGTGTTTTCCAACCGTCCACACTCACAGAAATGGCCAATCTGTTCAGATCGACCCAAATTGTTTATGTAGCAATGTAGCCCATTAATTTTGACATGCATTGTTACTTAATTGTACACCAACAAACTCGAAGATGCTTTACCCTAGAATTATGAAATTTGGCAAGTAATATCGTCACATACTAAAAATAATTATAAAAATATGAAACTATACATTTGTAATAAAATCATAGAAAATATAGTCCTTTTTAAACATCATATTTGGAGAACTCGTTTGAGTTAAGTTTGCACCTCGTTTGTACGCGGCGCCATAAATTTCGGGTGCAAACTTAACTCAACCAGGCCAATTAAGATGCGATAAGTGAAAGTATGTACGGAACCCTCGGTGCGTGAGTCAGACTCGCACCTGGCCAGTTTTTTTAAACATGGCGTCTGTGTTAATGAACAGGGTAAAAAGCTGAATTATATGTTTTTTGAGTGGTGTATTTTTTTTTTATTTCATTGCATACGTTTGAGAAGAGCACTATAGATGCCTTAGCCGTGAAAAGGGCTTGCCGGCTTCGTATCACAATCCGTCTACCTACCTACTCAACCGGCAAGCCCTTCTTTCCGGGCGTCTGCAATCCATACTATCCATACTAATATTATAAATGCGAAAGTGTGTCTGTCTGTCTGTCTGTCTGTCTGTCTGTCTGTTACCTCTTCACGCTTAAACCGCTGAACCGATTTAGATGAAATTTGGTATATAGATAGTTTCAGTCCCGGGGAAGGACATAGGATACTTTTCATCCCGAATAAATTTAGTGTTCCCGTGGGATGAGCGGGTAACACCGCGGGGCACAGCTAGTAATATTATAAATGCGAAAGTGTGTCTGTCTGTTACCTCTTCACGCTTAAACCGGTGAACCGATTTAGATGAAATTTGGTATGGAGATAGTTTGAGACCCGGGAAAGGACATAGGATACTTTTCATCCCGAATAAATTTAGTGTTCCCGTGGGATGAGCGGGTAACACCGCGGGGGACAGCGAGTAATGTACTAATGGTTGTGCCAGCACCTCCGGCGGACTGTCCTCGTTGTCGCCGTCGTCGCGCGACGCGGTGGTGGACCCCATCGCCGAGCTGCTGTCGCAGCTGTCCGGCGTGCGCCGCGGCGCCGGCCAGCCCGGCACGCCCAGCCAGCTGCAACAGCTGCAGATGCAGCTGCAGCTAGAACGGCAACAAGCCACGGTCGGTAAATAAATAAATAATAAATAAATATTAAGGGACAATCGCACCGGACGACGCAGCGTGGGTAGGCCCCCCCACAAGGTGGACTGATGACCTGGTGAAGGTCGCTGGAGTCCGCTGGATGCGGGAGGCGCAGGACCGGTCATGGTGGCGTTCTCTGGGGGAGGCCTATGTCCAGCAGTGGACGTCTTTTGGCTGATGAAAAAAAAAAAAAAAAAAAAAAAAAAAAGGGACAAACAAACACAAATCGACCTAGTCCCAAACTAAGCAAAGCTTGTACTATGGGTACTAGTCGACGATATACATAATATATAAAATACATATATAGATAACATCCATGACCCAAGAACAAATATTTGCACAAATATTTGCCCCGGCCGGGATTCGAACCCGGGGGTATCAGCTTTATTCGTCCCATTCGCTTTTCGTTCAATTCTTATTTCGTCTCATTCTGCATTCGTAACTCATTCTTGTTTCGTCGTGTTCGCTATCTGTCCCTATCTTTCTAAGTCCAAATCAGTAACTTATCTCATTTTTATTAAGTCTTATTCGTTGTTCGTCACCGTCTTCCTTGGACTCATTCTTCATTCTTCCTTTTAGATTTTCGTCTCATTCACTTATTTGCCTCTATTTTTCCGGAAAGTTCGATGCTAGTCACATTTGTTGTTAGTCTCTTTCGTTTTTAGTCCAATTCTAAGTTCGTTACTTTCGTTTTTCGTCACCATCGATATTTTCTATCTTAGCGAATAAAACGTGTATCTTACGAGACGAGTAGCGAACGTACCCAAAAAAGAACAAGACCATTTGCCAGTAACGCCAAAATAAGAGAGAGACGAATAACGAATGTGACTAAAGATAAAGTGTGAATGATACTAAAAACGTAAGGGACAAACAACAACATAGTCCTAGGAAGATCGTGACGAAAAACGAATAAGACTTAATAAGAATGAAATAAGTTATAGAATTGGACTTAGGAAGATAGGAACAGATGGCGAACACGACGAATAAAGAATGAGTGACGAATGCAGAATGAGACGAAATAAGAGTTGAACGAAAAGCGAATGGGACGAATAAAGCTGATACCAACCCGGGACCGCCGACTCAGTAGGCAGGTGTCTACCAACCGAGCCAAACGCGTCGTCAAATAGTCATATAAGTACTGTAACTTAAATTTAATTGAACTGTGGTATTATAAATTGACATTTGAGGATAGATTATAAGGAATGATGAATATGGGAAATATTTCAATTTAGTTTTTAATTGTAATTATTGTTGTCTAGGTACGTTTATTATTTTACAAAATGAATGGATTATTATTAACTTGTTATATTATTATTATGCAAATATTCACATACAATGTAAATTGTTTTTTGAATGAATAAATGAAATGGGTACAAGCTAGTCGCTAGAGCCTTACTTATCGAGACCCGGCTTTCGCTGCAGATTGCAATCAAAACAAGCTATGGTCGACACGGTGCATCTATCAGCATTTTATGGCAGCTGCTTAAAATAACAATTCAAAACAAAGACAACAACAATATCTTAAAAGGAGCATTATTAGTAGGCATCGGACTTTTCATAGTCCTACGTTAGAGAGCTATGGAGAAGTGTCAATTACATTTTAATGTTAATGTCCTACTGTGCTGTGAGAAGTCCGATGGCTGGTAATTCGGGTCAATTAAATTTATCTGTTCCTGGTTGCCATAGTGACATGTAGCGACAAACTATGATTTTCGGTCGTCGTATTTACCAGTAGTTACCAAGTCCCTTATGGTGACTATATCTTGATGTGTACCGTCGGGTTTGCGCTCAGATGCGAACATCGCAGGCTCCCTACATACTAGTTTAATCGCTCGATCTAACCGCAGAGTAAACTCGCATGCTAGTTCACGGTCGGGAAAATGTGAATGGGTCTCTAGTGTTGACATGATAACTCGCATTTGTAACATTTCGAGTAGACCGCTTTAACCCTTTGACCGCCAAAGACGGCAAATCACGTCATCGGGAATTCGTGCCACTGACGCCAACGACGCCTATTGACGTCAAAAATGTCAATGGTCAAAAACATGCTGATTCAAACCACTATCTGTGTTTTTCAATCTCTGTTGATTTTGGAGCACTTTTTTTTTTTCGGTTTGGCGTCAGTGGCACGGTGAATTGCTTTGCGAAAGGTTAAGGGCTGGTTCAGACACGGCGGGAACCGCGCGATTATAGAATCGCGCGGAAATCGCGCGGGTCTTATTTATATGAGTTAGTTAGGGCTGGTTCAGACACGGCGGGAACCGCGCGATTATAGAATCGCGCGGTTCCCGCCGTGTCTGAATAAGGGCTTAGTAATCGTTCAGACATAACCGCAGCGGTTATGTCTGAACGATTACTAACTAAGGGCTGGTTCAGACACGGCGGGAACCGCGCGATTATAGAATCGCGCCGAAATCGCGCGTGTCTTATTTATATGAGTTAGCCTGTGTTCAGACACGGCGGGAACCGCGCGATTTTAGAATCGCGCGGAAATCGCGCGGGTCTTATTTATATGAGTTAGTTAGTAATCGTTCAGACATTAACCGCGCGGTTATGTCTGAACGATTACTAACTAACTCATATAAATAAGACCCGCGCGATTTCCGCGCGATTCTAAAATCGTGCGGTTCCCGCCGTGTCTGAACCGGGTCTTAGCCCTAAATCCTGTGCCCTGGTATTGCAGAGTAACGTGTCGTATTCGCAGGCGGCGCGGCAGCAGCTGGAGCGGCTGCCGCGACGGCCGGCCGCGACGAGCAGCGCGGCGCCGCCGCCCGCGCCGCAGCCCGCCGCCGCGCCCGCGCCCGCCGCCGACGCGCAAGACTCCATGTACCTGCTCTCTGGCTTCCTAGGTATATAGGGCTTTGTTTCTTATACTCGTTGCACAGACAACCCCCACTAGACGGAGCATGTAAGGCGACCCGCGCGCACCAACGATATGGTACGGCAGAACATTAAAGTATCAACACGGCGGCCACCGTTTAGTTGCGTCCTTGTTTATGATCCATGCGTACGTCAAAGAAAAAAGAAATTAAATAAATAACATGGTAAATTGTAGTGTTAAGTGGTGTAGAGAGACCTCATAAACATGAACGCAACTAAACGGTGGCCGCCGTGTTGATACTTTAATGTTCTGCCGTACCATATCGTTGGTGCGCGCGGGTCGCCTACGAGTCGCCTTACATGCTCCGTTTAGTGGGGGTGGTCTGTGACTCGTTGTCACGTTTTCGATCAAAGGGTCCGCTCTGTCGCTTACCATTACACAGACAGATTATTGTTATAGAAATGTTTCGAAACAACTATCGCATCTTTTGATTAAAACGTCACAATTAACCCTTTTAACGGTCAGTGGTCACTAAACTACTCATGCAATCGAAACATCGACACATGGGGACATGGCTGAATCTTAAAAGATCAGTGGTCACTATAATGTTGACCATTGTTATTTATAAAAAAAACAATTGGCAGTTGGTGACCACTGATCATAACAGGGTTAAAGAAGCGACCATACCTACTTGATACCTGATGCACTGTAAACGCACATGCATGTAACGCACGTCACATGTTGTGAAGCGTCACATTTTTAATGCATACTATCAATGCTGGGAAATACGATAGCGCGTATATATAGTAAAATGTATGAAGAAAACTTGCGTTGTGACGCTTTGCAGAGTTTATATACAGCGTCAAGGTTTGGTGCTGACTGAATGCCGTAAAGACTAATAAGACATGGCTCTATATTATCCGTTAGACAAGGGCAGGCAACTGTTTAGGGGCCTACAAACTCCAATTAGCTTCGTCGCCTATGTATAAAATTACCAATCTAAGGCTAGAGGGCTCCGAGGCTCGTATAGCTTGGAGGCCCTTATATAGCTTAATTTGGTTAAGGGCGCTATTATAAACCATTGTCCATGAACGTGTTAACCCTGTCTGAGAATTTTTTTAAACGAGTATTTATTGCTCGTTTGTGTGAATCATGGAAGAAAGAACCTATGGAATTGGCATGTAGGTTAAGTCGTTCGAAAACCGCTGTCGCTAAACTCATACAAACAAAGCCAAATCGTTACACGTCACACGTAAAACTATGGGATACGACGGATGGTAGTATATTTATGAAAAAAGACTCTAACCATAAATCTATCTGGATTAGGAACGAGAACACACTCGCAAATCTATGACTACGCACGTCGTATCCTAAGGCTGTACATATCCTAGTTTATTGTTTTTCTAAGTGTTATAAAAAAAGGTCCTTCTATATAAAATCAAATTTATATTTAGTTTGTTTATTTTATGATCATGGTATATATATTATTAAAAACTCGTACGTATATAAGCACATTTTAAGGGGGTATAAAGATGGTTGCGAAATCGTGTATACAAGTGTTAAGAGTCCGCAGCAAGGTCCGCTCAACTCCGCGTTGAGATCGCGCGCTTACGCTTTAAAATGTTGTTGTTTCACCTAGAGGAAGACAGGGCGCTAGCAGTAAAGCGAGAGCGCGCTAGGAGCAAAGAGTATGTAATCACTAGATACGTTTTAAGAGACGGGAGTGCCATACGAAACATACTGCCAATATGAAGCCGCAAACAATATCAGTGTCAACTCATGACATAATGCCAACATCAAGAACAAAATAGGGATGTCACATGTTACACAAATTATCGAATTATCGATATCGATATCGGTATTTAAAAAAAATGGTTCAGGCGGGGTTCGCATTCGCACCCGCGTCTCCAACGGCTTTCCGGTAATTTAAATCATTAAATATTTCGCTTCAATGTAAACATTTGGTTTACTTTAGGTTACTGACTTCATAAAAAAAAACAAAAGTGTGCAAATAATTTTATTTCGTTCAAACTTTGCTTGGCTTGCTGATAAACATAGACGAAAAAAGCCGTTTCATCACTCCAGTCTGTGCTCCAGGTTGGAAGTTCTGCAACACAAATAATACAGGGTAAACAGAAAATTACAGAGTAAAATGAATCTGTTTGTCCAGATGAAACCGTACCATTCATAGTCCATTGAAGATTTTTCGTAAAATATTTCTGTGACCATAATCTAACTCAAACTGGCATAAAAAGTAGTGGCTTTTGCTTAAAGAAAGATATTCCGTATTTACCCAGGTATTTTTCACTTCAAATGAAAATTATCGATAAAACTTACATACAGCACTATTGTTTACATACGTATAAGGGTATGTATTATTTTACCCGAAATACCAAGTTTTCAATGAAACTTACGATTAACATGGTTATAACACGCAGTAATTAATTATATTTTTTACTTACCGATCTTCGTCCGGTGGAAATCTTGCTATGAATAGTCTTTTTTGACCGTCCATTCGACACGTTTTCATTCTGCATATTTCGCACTTTTTCCTTTTCAATCCACTCATTTTTGCAATTGTGATTGTCTTGTGCACCTTCTAGACGACCACTACACCCAAAGAATGCAAATTATTAGATTATTTGTGAAATTTGAATTATTTGAAAAGATCGCAGAACCTTGACAAAACCAGACAACACAAAAAAGAGAAACGTCAACTAATATGGCATGGCGGACAAAAATGGCGGCTGAAGTACAACCCGCCTAAATTCGATTGTCGCCAATTATCTAATGCTTTGTAGGTTTCAACGTACTTTCAAACTTAGATAGGTAAAAATTCACCCCCGTTTCATATAGCCGTTGTCGTTCGTTTTTTACCTTGAGAGTTGCGCGAGGCTGGCTAGGAGTAGCTATGATAAGGGCGGTGCTTACCGCCGCCCCCCCGGACCGTTCCCCGCGCTAGAGTAATTCGCTGCAGTTTCGCAACAATTTTTTGTAATTTATTTTAAGGTTTTCGTAGTTACGCTCTCATTTTAAAACTACGAGATCAATTTTGATAAATCTTTTTTCTTATCAAACTGCATAGTTTAATCGACACCGGAAATAGGTTTTGACTTCAATCTAAACTATATTTTGGTCGTAGTATGCCGCCAAACTGAACAACTTTCTGGGGTCTAAAAATGCAAAACTTGTACTCGCTCTATTTTCTTTCTATTAACATTTCAAGAGTCATAAACTAGTTTTAGCCCTAGATATACCTTATCTCATTATATTTAGAGAATTTCATGATAATGTGACATGTTATATTAAAATAAGGACGTAACTACGTTTGTATGAAGAATCGAGCTTGCTGCGGACTCTTAAATTGTTTCATTATTCTGAGGACAAATTGTCATACAACGACAAAGTAAGATTTGACGACTATGGATAATGATTTTACTTTTTAGAACGAAAACCTGGATAGGATCACGTGTAATCAAATGGCCCGTGAAATTGATGATCCAGATATCATAAAAAAATACCTTAATGAAAAACCAAACGCGCTAAAATTTTTGTCAATTAACATTAGATCTATATTTAAAAACTTTGATAGTCTATTAGTTACACTTGAAGATACCATTAAGAATGTCGACTTATTAATCTTAACGGAATGTAGAATTAAAAATCGAGCACCGAATCAAACAATTCAAGGGTATACTAGTATCTGGTCTAACATAAATTCCATTCAAAATGATGGGGTTGTTATGTTCATTAAAAATAGTTTAAGTTTAACGTATAAGGAAATTGAGCTAATTGGAGCGAACTGCTTAAGAATGGACTTTGAGGAATTCAGTATATGTGGTATGTACAGGTGGTTGGTAACTCGGTCCTCGAAGTTGTTGACGAATACGTCTATCTGGGACAAACAATTCAGTTAGGCAGGTCCAACTTCGAGAAAGAGATCAATCGGCGGATTCAACTCGGATGGGCAGCGTTCGGGAAACTGCGAAGTGTCTTCTCGTCCAACATACCTCAGTGCTTGAAGACGAAAGTCTTCAACCAGTGCGTATTACCGGTGATGACCTACGGAGCCGAGACGTGGTCTCTAACTATGGGCCTTTTAAGGAAGCTCAGAGTCACTCAGCGAGCTATGGAAAGAGCTATGCTCGGGATTTGTCTACGAGATCGAATCAGAAATGAGGAGATTCGTAGACGAACCAAGGTCATCGACATAGCAAACCGGGTAAGCAAGCTGAAGTGGCAATGGGCGGGGCACGTAGCTCGAAAGACCGATGGCCGTTGGGGCAGAAAGGTTCTCGAGTGGAGACCACGTACCGGCAAGCGCAGTGTAGGACGACCACCCGCAAGGTCGTCGGACGACCTGGTTAGAGTTGCGGGGACTCGCTGGATGCAGGTCGCTGCTATCCGGCCCATGTGGAAATCTATTGAGGAGGCCTGTGTCCAGCAGTGGACGTCCTATGGCTGAAATGATGATGATGATGGTATTTACAGGTCACCCTCGTCTTACAACATAGACATATTCTTAGAATCATAAACTTCTTAAAGAAAATAAGGGTATTAAAAACTCGATATTAATGGGTGACCTAAACATCAATTTCTTGGACTCATCAGGAAGCAAGCATCCGCAAGCAGAGGAGTATATTGATCTACTAACGCTGAATAAGTTTAAAATAGGTATTGACAAGCCCACGAGGGAGGACAGTTGTCTGGATCACTGCATGCTAAAGCTAGAAACCTTAAAGCATGAATGTGTAATATACAACGTACCAGTGACGGATCATATGTTAACCATGTGCGTACTAGAGAATAATAAAACAGCAAACTGCAGAACTGCTCCTGAATTTTTAGTAAAGAAAGTCGAACATGAGCAGCTCACGGCTGCTCTCGAAAAAGAAAAGTGGGGCGGAGTATATTGCAGTAATGACGTGGACAATGCGTCTCAACACTTTAGCAAAACTTTAAACAGGCACATTGAGAGTAATACAACTGTCAATGTCATAATCATAATGCATTACAGGAACAAACCAATGAAACCATGGATTACCCTAGGGCTTCGGAATTAATTACACAAGATTAAAAAAAAAACACTCAGATAATCTATCGCTAAAACATGATTACGCAACGTATAGGCGAATTTGTAACTTACTAATTAAAAAAGCTAGAACAAAGTACTATAGAGATAAATTTGATGAAGCAAAGAATAATTCCAAATTAATATGGTCCACAATAAATGGCTTCTGGGAGAAAACGAAATAATACTAATTCTGTAAAACAGATACAGATAGGAACCGAAACCACCAAAGTGTGGTGTGTGACCAACCTCTTGCAGCTGCAAATGCTTTTAATTCCTATTTTACTGGTGTAGGACGAGATTTGGCTACTGAGCACCTTAAACATTTAAAATCCTCAGAATCCGAGTTAACAGATAAACTGAAAGTAGACTTCGAAACCAATACATCTTTGTACTTCAAACTAACATGTGCAAAAGAAATAAGCTACATCATAATGTCACTTAAAAATAATAGTTCTAGTGGGCTTGATGGTTTTGCAGGAAGAACACTTAGGTCAGTCTCTAAATACATTGTACAACCGCTGGCACACATCATAAATTTAAGTTTAAGACAAGGAATATTTCCTAAGGAATTAAAAACGGCTGTGATTATCCCCATTTTCAAAAAAGGAATTACGACAAGTGTATCTAATTACCGTCCAATATCCCTCTTATCAAGCGTCGAAAATTATTGAGAAGGTTGTAAAGAGGAGACTTTGTTTGAACTTGGAGTATTATACTCTCAATGTATCAATACGGTTTTAGAGAAGGACATAGTACAGTCGCCATCAGATATATCGCAGCATATAAGGCGTTCATAAATATGTGAACATGTACTGTAACGCCCAGTCAATAAGAGTCGTGTTCAGATATTTATGAATACCTTACATGCTACGATATATCTGATGGCGACTGTACCAGTGACGCAATAGCCCAACTGACAAAATTTGTAGGAATACGGATAGGAAACTTAAAGTTTTATCTGTTTTTATAGACTTAGCCAAAGCTTTCGATACTATATCGCATAAAATACTGTTAAAAAAATTGAAAGCCTATGGTGTCGTTGGCAGGATACTACAATGGTTCGAAAGTTATTTGTCTGATAGGAGTCAACTGGTTAGAATAAACAATGTTGATAGTGATCGGAAAAGTATTGACTTTGGATTGCCTCAAGGCAGCGTTTTAGGCCCAATACTATTCAACATATACCTAAATGACTTCTACTCTGTTATGCAGTCGCACACAAGTCAATGCATATGTTTCGCTGATGACACAGTAATCAGTTTTGTTGGTGACTCTTGGGATACAGCGGTTACTCGAGCGTCAGAAGGTTTAAGAGTAGCACAGAATTGGTATGACAGGAACCTACTAACCCAAAATGTTTCAAAAACAAATTATATATGCTTCTCGTTCACTAAAGCTGGGCAGCCTAACCAAAGCGTTACTCTAAAGCTGAACAAATGTTGCTGCAGCTGTACAAAAATAGACCAAGTTCATTCCTTAAAGTACCTAGGGATTGATATTGACGAAAACCTAAGATGGGACCAACATTGCCAATGTGTTGCAGCTAGGATAAGACAAACTGCCTACGTATTTCTGCAAATACGAAACATTGTCGACCAGAGAACGCTTCAGGCCGTATACTTTGCATTAACACAGACTATCTTACTATACGGAGTCATAGCATGGGGTAGCTGTAGCTCCCAACTTATATCCAAAATAGAAATAGCCCAAAAACTAATCTTAAAAATAATTCAAAGAAAGCCGAGGCGATTTTCAACATATGAAATATATAAGTTAAGTCAGGTGCTGACGCCACGACAACATTATATCTGGCAATTAATAATACATTTTGGTAGACATACAAACGACGTGATACTAAGTACAACCCCAGAAAGCCTCAGAAACATACGTAGTAAATATAAGACACCAGTTACGAACAGCGAGACTGCACGGAAGCACTTCAGCTATATCGGTCCCAGGCTTTATGATAAGTTGCCTATTGAAATACGGGACCTATTGGAATCTTTACGTGAAAATCAAAATAAGTCATCTAATAATAAATCATTCTAAGATACAATTTAAATAAAAACAGTAAAAAATTCATTTCAGGTTTCTGATGACTTATTTTGATTTTCACGTAAAGATTCCAATAGGTCCCGTATTTATGTAATACTTTTTATAAGAAAATATTTCCCTAAGTACTTAACTTGCCTCCCCCTTCATACCCCACATTATAAATAGAATATTTATTTATCTATACGTATATACCTAAATATATATAATTATTTACAGTTATAAATACCCAATATTAATTATTCATATTACCTTCTTTAATCATTTAATTATAATATAAGTTATTACGCAGATCTCATCGCACTTAATACTTACTTATTTGATGATCCCATGTTACTTAGGTTCTTATTGGTTGGCCATACACACATTCTTCATATATCCGAACCGCTCTCTCAGAATTGTGTCACGAGATACGTAACTAGCCCTAGCTCAGACCACGGTCTGTTTGGGCTGTTACCGCACCATTGGCGTAATCAACATTCAGTTACAAAACGACCAATGGACCCAAGCCGCCTTGCCCGTCAGACATGGAGGTTTAGGGATCCGGAAAATTTCTAGTGTTTCCTTACCCGCATTCCTTTCTTCTGTTCACGGTACTCAAAATTTAATACAAAAAATTCTAAAAGAAACCCCTACCCATTTGGAAATCCCTTGTTTTTCTGACGCCCTAAATTCTTGGAGGTCTAACTGCCCCACTAGCGACCTGCCTTCAATCCCCCATTCGCAACGGCAATGGGACGAGCCGCTCTGCGCGCTGGTACGGGATAACTTAGTTGAAACGTCAACCAGTCCCGCAGAGCGAGCTCGCCTCCTTGCTAGTTCCCGGTGGGAGTCAGGCGCGTGGCTACAGGCACTACCCTCTAAGAATTTAGGAACGCTCCTACCTAATAATACTTTTAGGCTCGCTGTATCGCTGCGCCTGGGAGCTGCATGTGTTGCCCCGCATCGGTGCCGTTGCGGCAATAATGTCTCTCCATCCGGTCTCCATGGCCTATCCTGCACGAAGAGCGCTGGGCGCATCTCGCGGCATGCTTGCCTCAACGAAATTTTACGCCGAGCGCTCGCAAGTGCGGGAACACCGGCCGTCTTAGAACCTTCAGGCCTGGCGAGGGACGACGGAAAGAGGCCGGATGGCATGACCCTCGTCCCCTGGAAGCTGGGACGGCCTTTGGTATGGGACGCCACGTGCGTGGATACATTAGCGCCGTCCCACCTTCCAGTGACCACCACCAAAGCCGGGGCTGCTGCGGACGCGGCCGAACACCTCAAGCGGCGCAAGTATGCAGCCATCGATAGTGGCTACATGTTTGAGCCGTTTGGGGTGGAAACACTGGGGCCATGGGGACAAAGTGCCCATACCATTTTCCGTGAACTAGCTAAGAGACTAGTCGATGCTACGGGTGACCAAAGGGCTGGTTCATACCTATGCCAAAGAATAGCCCTGGCTATTCAGTGTGGTAATGCGGCCACCCTCTTGGGCACCCTCCCAGTCGGCACCGATCTGGAGCCTAACATTATTTTTCAGTGGGGGCCTGGGGGGGGGCCGGGGGTGGGCCTGGCCATGGCCTATGAGATGAAGCCACGAATTTCTATGGGTAACCCAAAATCCTGGGGTGGGCACTAGACCATACTGGGGTGGGCACGGCCCACCCGGCCACCCCCCTATATACCGCCAATGTACCGCACACTATGACGTTAAACGCTTGTCTGGACCAGTATTTTTTGAATTTATGTAAATAGTGAAATTTAAGTTCTTTTATAAGCATGTTTGTTATAAATAAAAATAAATTATCATTGGTTTAAAGTTACAGCATTATCAACAACGAAATGTCGCCTAAGTTACGTCAGTTCTAGACTAAAAGCAACTTTACCTTGCTTCATTTGCGATGGAAGTCACCAAAAGCTAACATGAACTCGCTATAATTCTGCTACTCGACAACAGATGACACTGGTCAATAATATTTTAAGTTAAATAGTGATGGTACCTAAGATTAAGTATAAATTATCGATAGTCTTGTTCTCGCAAAACAATATGAAATTCCATTAAAACAAAAAGAAATGGCTACATTCCAACACATTTATAACTCTACAGTAGCTCTGTGATATATTTACCGTTATAATGTTACATATTCTTCGGGAACGAAAAAATTACTTCCTTAATAAGCTTTTTGCCAAACTAGCTGCTTCAAGTGATGAATCTCAAATTTCCGGCAGTGTATGTCTAACTTGCCTGTAATTCGTGCAAAGCACAGGACCGGTTACTGTTCCTTTTCCTTTATGCTAATAGGCGGTGATCAGAATAGCCATTGCTAATTTACCTGTAGTTTGCGCGAGGGCGTCACATATGAAGGTTTAAAAAGTTTGTCAATAAAACCATATTTCATAACAAAACGTTTATTCAACATATAATACATATTTACAACTGTTTTATACGGAGAAAAAAAGTATTTCTAATCGGTAAGCTCCCTAAGGCATCAAAACTTAAGCTTATAACATTTTTTTTGCGTGGGAATAGCAGACCCCTTAATAAAACTTCCATTATTTAATTTCCGTAAAATTAGAAATTGGTATGGACAATAGTATCGACATTAGCATAGCCGCATCCCTAGTTGAGTAGCGTTCACTTTGACATCTTGAAAAGCGATTTTTCTACATGATTTTTAGGGTTCCATACCCAAAGAGTAAAAACGGGACCCTATTACTGAGACTTCGCTCCGTCCGTCTGTCAGCAGGCTGTATCTCAAGAATGGTGATATAAGTATAACACTTGAAATTTTCACAGATAATGTATTTCTATTGCCGGTATAACAACAAATACTAAAAATAAAATAAAATCTATATTTAAGGGGCGCTCCCATGCAACAAACTTATTATAGATTATGGTACGGAACCCTTCATGCGCGAGTCGGACTCGCACTTGCCCATTTTTTAAATGTAGATAACAAACGATAATGCTCTGTATTTCTTAAGGAATAAAGTTGTATTCTACTAACGTGATAACTCAAATAACGATCAACCAAATTGAAAACAAGGAACAATTAAATTATCATTTAAATAATACTAAGCGATGATACGAAATGCCTCCTTCAGATACAGTTTTTGCCTTGGTTGAATTTCGGCAGCTTGCTATTGCACTAGTGGCATGATGCATGATCAATTTAAAATGATTATTTTTTATTGCAAATTCACACGTCAAACGTAGTCTACGATTGACAAGCGAATGACGACGGATAGGTGCCAGGGCACCTATCTTTGGAAACACGGGAACGCCTCCTTGCCATTTCTATTATACTCTTCCTTACATGGTGTAAATCGTGACGTGTGATGTGTGTGGCTCCGGCCGCTCGACCGATAGCGGAAGGCATGCTCAGACAGTGTTCGTGCTTGAATTCACACGTCAAACGTAGTCTACGATTGACAAGCGACTGACGACGGATAGGTGCCAGGGCACCTATCTCTGGAAACACGGGAACTCCTCCTTGCCATTTCCATTAGTCTCTTCCTTACATGGTGTAAATCGTGACGTGTGTGGCTCCGGCCGCTCGACCGATAGCGGAAGGCATGGTCAGACAGTGTTCGTGCGTGAATTCACACGTCAAACGTAGTCTACGATTGACAAGCGACTGACGACGGATAGGTGCCAGGGCACCTATCTTTGGAAACACGGGAACTCCTCCTTGCCATTTCCATTATACTCTTCCTTACATGGTGTAAATCGTGACGTGTGATGTGTGTGGCTCCGGCCGCTCGACCGATAGCGGAAGGCATGGTCAGACAGTGTTCGTGCGTGAATTCACACGTCAAACGTAGTCTACGATTGACAAGCGACTGACGACGGATAGGTGCCAGGGCACCTATCTTTGGAAACACGGGAACTCCTCCTTGCCATTTCCATTATACTCTTCCTTACATGGTGTAAATCGTGACGTGTGATGTGTGTGGCTCCGGCCGCTCGACCGATAGCGGAAGGCATGGTCAGACAGTGTTCGTGCGTGAATTCACACGTCAAACGTAGTCTACGATTGACAAGCGACTGACGACGGATAGGTGCCAGGGCACCTATCTTTGGAAACAAGGGAACGCCTCCTTGCCATTTCCATTAGTCTCTTCCTTACATGGTGTAAATCGTGACGTGTGTGGCTCCGGCCGCTCGACCGATAGCGGAAGGCATGGTCAGACAGTGTTCGTGCGTGAATTCACACGTCAAACGTAGTCTACGATTGACAAGCGACTGACGACGGATAGGTGCCAGGGCACCTATCTTTGGAAACACGGGAACTCCTCCTTGCCATTTCCATTAGTCTCTTCCTTACATGGTGTAAATCGTGACGTGTGACGTGTGTGGCTCCGGCCGCTCGACCGATAGTGGAAGGCATGGTCAGACAGTGTTCGTGCGTGAATTCACACGTCAAACGTAGTCTACGATTGACAAGCGACTGACGACGGATAGGTGCCAGGGCACCTATCTCTGGAAACACGGGAACTCCTCCTTGCCATTTCCATTAGTCTCTTCCTTATGCTACGTTTACACGCTTGCCAAGCCTCGGCAAGCCTACAGGACGCAGTTATATGTTAGAGTGAGCACGATGTAGTTCCGTCTCACTTTAACATATGACTGCGTCCTGCACGCTTGCCGAGGCTTGGCAAGCGTGTAAACGTAGCATTACATGGTGTAAATCGTGACGTGTGTGGCTCCGGCCGCTCGACCGATAGCGGAAGGCATGGTCAGACAGTGTTCGTGCGTGAATTCACACGTCAAACGTAGTCTACGATTGACAAGCGACTGACGACGGATAGGTGCCAGGGCACCTATCTTTGGAAACACGGGAACGCCTCCTTGCCATTTCTATTATACTCTTCCTTACATGGTGTAAATCGTGACGTGTGACGTGTGTGGCTCCGGCCGCTCGACCGATAGCGGGAGGAAGGCATGGTCAGACAGTGTTCGTGCGTGTTGCAGGAGCGACGACGCCGCCGTGCCCGGGCGAGGCGGAGTCGCGCGCGGCGCTGCTGCGCGGCCTGCTGCTGGCGTCGCTCGGGCGCGCGCCGCCCGCGCCGCCCGCGCCGCGCGCCGCGTGTCCGCCCGTGCCCGCGCCCGCGCCGCCGCCCGCGCTGCCGCCGCAGCCCGCGCAGCCCGCGCCCCTCGCGCAGCCCGCGCTGCCGCTGCCGCGCAAGCCGCAGCCGCGCACCAAGGTATACTGATCTACCCTCCGCCGGTACCCTGCTCCGACACGGTGGCCGCTCCCGATTCTGATACGAAATATAGTATTATGAGACGAATCGTTAGCTCGATACTGTGGGGTACGTGTCTCGTGTTTAACGAATAGGAACTTAAGAGGCCTTATTCCTTTCAAAATTTATTTTTTTCATATTATGACAAATATATTGATAATATCAACTAACTTTTTGCAGTAAATAATACTTTTCCTCGAGTTCTAGGTAGTAACATAGCTATTTCATGATTTCATTGCGTGCAGTCGAAAATAAGTTGAAAAAACAAATTTTCCGCGTGAATTTTGTCAATTTCGAGTAGTTTTTGAAACAAAAATTATGAATGAAAAATTCAAACTGTATGTTTCAATTATATACTAATAAATTCCAATAGCCCTGTTCTAGGTAGTAACATCAATAATATGTTAAGAATCATATTTGATCATAGAGAAAATGTCTAAAACACTCAGCATTTTAAAAGGAATAAGGCCTCTTAAACGTAGCTCCTAGAAAAGTTTGTTCTATCCGACGGAACCCCATAATATTGAGGCATCGAAATATTGAAGTTCTCAATTGGAATGTGACTAACTTTGCACGCCGTAGGACCGAAGTGCCCGAACGATTTTAACCGAGTATTTCTCATACCAAGTAAATACACTTAGATAGGCTAAAATGTGCCACATTTACTTGATTAGTTGGATCTAGTTAAAGCAATCGGCTAACGTGCTTTGTAAACAATTCCTTAGCCGAGAGATTGAATAAAAAGACTTGACACTTTTCTGAACCGCTTCGACGAGATACGACACACGGCGAGTGGAATGTAACGTCGGTAAGACACTTCATTATTTATTAGCTCAAATCAGCAATCGTCAAATAAAATTGTTTATCTATTATATTATTTATTTAAAACTGGTTATACCACAAATACTAACCGTACAATGTTTACACACTCCCAGGTTCTTGTGAGAAAAAAGAAACTAAACTGAAGTCCGCAAGTATTTCTAGTACTCTTTGTTATTTAATAATATAGTTAGTACATAATACATTGCTTCGAAAATGAAACCTTTTTGCTGTTTAATATTGGACTACAGAAACTATAACTAAATTAAAAAATATACACACCCCTGACACACTATTAGGCTGTCGCGGTTTTGTTCGACTCATTGAATTTTTTCATCGGTATTTGGTTTTTCTACCGTTTTGATTTATCCGTTTGAGCACCAAAAATGACAAATAACGCCGACAGAAAGCTTTGCCTCAGTGGCCACAACGTCATTTTCTACTAGGTGTCATAAATACAGGCCGACCAGCGAGTATAGAAATTAAAAAGTGACAATACTGTAGTGTCGTCCCGTTTTCTTAGATTGATTAGAAAGGAACGACACTGCTTGCCACTTTTTAATTTTGACACTTTATTGTTGGACTATATATGCTGTCAGCTTGACGTCTGAGCCGGAGATTTCCATGCAGCTGGTCTGTCAAAAGAGTAAATGACCAACGTTTACAATTATAGCTTTAAAAAATACATAAATATATGGGTTTATTATAATCGTGTTTAGTAAAAGCGTTGTATTATTTCGTTTGTATTTTTTTTATCTAACTTACCGGTAGGAAGTACATATTTTGTTCATCAAATATGACCTAATTAATATAATTACGTTTATACCTTTTCACTTCCCCTGCTCAAAAAGTACGTAATTTTAGCTTCGCAAAGCGGGGCTAGGGTTAAAATGGGTAAAAATAATAATTTATATGAAAAAATAACTTGTTAGCGGTCGGTTAGCTACAAAATTAGACAAAAACGATAAAACCAAACCAACCTGATCAGATCGGCCAATATTTATAATCATCAAAAATTTAAAAACACCTGAAAACGTTGAGCATTCTTGAGATTTTTACTGATCTCACAATTGTCTATGACCGCTTTTAAAATTTTAGGGATCACTGAGCTTTTCGCATGGGTTACCATTTTTTTCTCGCAGTTGAAGTGAAAAGTAGTATACGCATGACGTAAAGCCTTTAAGAGGCCTTATTCCTTTTAAAATTTATTTTTTTCGTATTATGACGAATATATTGATAATTTCAACCAACTTTTTGAAGTGAATAATACTTTTTCCCGAGTTCTAGGTAAGGTAGTAACGTAGCTATTTCATGCTTTCATTGCGTGCAGTTGAAAATAAGTTGAAAAAACGAATTTTCCACGTGAATTTTGTCAATTTCGAGTAGTTTTTCGAACAAAAATTATCAATGAAAAATTCGAACTGTAGGTTTCAAATATATACCAATAAATCCCAATAGCCCTGTTCTAGGTAGTAACATCAATAATATGTTAAGAAACATGTTTGATCATAGAGAAAAATGTCTAAACAATCAGCATTTTAAAAGGAATAAGGCCTCTTAATACGGTCTTACTGCGGTCGCTCCTCTAAATAAATACTGTGTGTGATGGCTTGTTTTAGCCCCTTGTCAAACAATCTGCTATTATTAAGTTTTCTTCTATTTTTGTGTATTGAAATAAATGAAATAATATAAAGTTGTTCTTTAATGCTACTCCCTTCATTCAATATAATAACAAGTTGCGGTTTGGCCCTGAGATAGTGGCACTCTAAACAACCTCCATATGGCAATAATGTGCTTACGTCACATTATAACAGAAGCAGTTTATCTGTCAACAACCAATTTCAAAACGTTATTTACCGGAATGCTTAATCCTTCGGTCGTTACTTGATTTTCGCGGAATATTTAACCATATTTCCTCTTTGATTACATAGGTGACGTGTGATGATTTACAACATTAGTTACCAAAAAGTTGTCCTTGCCAGTAAAATAAATTAGTACCAATAAAAATCTGCAATATGGTGTGGGCTAAAAAGCTACTCCAATGGCTATGTGATAGGGATGAGAGACCGGATTTGTCGTGGCACTTTTGAGCTGTCATAGAGACTTTTCGTTTATCGACTTCCGATGCACATGTGTAATATCGATAATTACAAAATACAATCTTTAAAATATAATTAAGAGTATAATTAAACAGTAGGTAGACTTATCGCAAAGGAGCGATCTATTTGAGATAACCTTTGGATACCCACATATTGGAATTTTTAAATAGGAATTATAATAATATTATTTTTTCGTTCCTTATAAACTAGTAGGTCAGTGAGCCTTACTTTATATGTGAAACTATTAACTATACTTATTAACTTTCATTGTTTTAATTATAATTTTTTAAATCAAAATATGATTTATGGTCAATTAAATTTGTTATACAAATAATTTTCGCGACAAGTTTCGTCAACATAAGATATAGGTAAAAAATAATATCCGCAACACGCTTCGTCAGTAAAGGCCTTAATTAAACCTTTTTGTTTTAATTGAACATCTCTATTTCACATTTCAACTAGGTAGTCATAAGTTATCAGAATGAGATTGCTCTTTAGCGATAAGACCGCGTGAGGTTTAAATTTTTAACTTTGACGACGCGTTTGGCTCGGTTGGTAGACACCTGCCTACTGAGTCGGCGGTCCCGGGTTCGAATCCCGGCCGGGGCAAATATTTGTGCAAATATTTGTTCTTGGGTCATGGATGTTATCTATGTATGTATTTATATATTATGTATATCGTCGTCTAGTACCCATAGTACAAGCTTTGCTTAGTTTGGGACTAGGTCGATTTGTGTAAGATTGTCCCTTAATATTTATTTTATTTATTTATTTTTATAAATCTACTTTTAATGTTCTTAATATGTTGTGTTTTATAATGCATCGATATAATACGTTAATCGGAAGTCGATAAATGAAAAGTCCCTATGACAGCTCAAGGGTGCCCGAGAAATCCGGTCGCTGCGGTGAGGATGAGATCATTAATTTTTTTTAGTATTAGATTAAGCGTTGATTGATGTATCAATGTGTACATGAGCGTAGTTAGTTTGAATTATGTGTAAGCTGCATCCTACACCAAGCATTTAGGTGTTAACTTGGCAATAAAAAGAGACCAGTTCAGCGGAGTAGCCGCCTATCAGAGTAATTGTTGGCTTTAAAAAAACCATTAGCATCTATTTCCATTAGTAATAGTGGCACATGGCATTGCCGCTCGTGTCTAGCTCGCCCTTGGCAGCCGCTGACGACGCGCTTGTTGCAGGAGGCGGCGGCGCGCGCGGCCGCGGCGCACGCGCCGCACGCGCCGGCGCGGCAGCTGCCGGAGGGCAGGTAGGAGCGTGCAGGCGCGGCGCCGGAGCCGCCGCCGACGCCCGGCGCAGCCGCGACCCGCCCCGCCCCCGACAAGCCGAGCGCCCGGGCCCCCGCCCCCGCCGCCGCGCCCTGTGTACACGTCGGTAGATGAAACTATTTAATGTTTATCCGTTAGCTGTACGGTAGTCTATATGATATTATTTATCCGCGCCGCGGCCCGCGCCGCGCCCGTTGTACATACCGCCGCGCCCGGTGAGACCGGGGCCGCGATCGACCCGTTTCGTTGTTTTCGCTAACACTTATTAGTGGACGCTTATGTTTGTTTTGTTGGCTTTCGAAAATCAGTGCATGGTCTCCTTTGTGGTAGAGTGATAGCTATGGAATGTTTTAATCGATTTGAATACGTGAATTAAAGTAATTATAGGCCGTTTCCGTTGTTGATTTCGATACTGATACATGTCCGGGGGGAGCCGGTGCAGACTGATATTATAACGTTAGTCGTCCATTCTCTGAAGCCGCAGACGGTAGCGATATCGACAATGACCAACCGAGTTTAGTGATACTATAGTTCATCGATTTTTTTGCGATTGTAAAATCTAGTGTTGAAGTAATATAGGAAAAATATTAATAGATGTGTAATTTGCCACGGCCCAGTGGTTTTGTTTATGAAGACTGGCTCCTCTTCTATTCTTGTAATACACAAAAGTTTAACTGGTAATTAGCTACTTACCCACATTTTTTTCACTAGCTACTCAAAAGAATGTGCTTATTAGTTTGATTATTATACTCCAACATTACAAAATGTTTGTATTGTACCCTAATTAAATTCTATAATATTAAAGAAGCTTTTCTTTTTGATTAATCCCTTTAGGACCTACCTCATCACATGCATGCAACTCGAGTCACAGAAAGAAATATGAATACCTCATGCATTTTTATATCTTTGATTGAGATGGAGTTATACAAAACAGGTAGGTCAGCATAAACATAAATTATTTAAAATAACACTGGGTACTGAACATGAACTGATATGAGAATAGACAAGGTATGAATGCGTTAGTCACTTAGATATTTTTGCAGCTGACTGTACTAAACTACGATACTGTTTTTTGCGATGGAAATTAGTGTAGTAGTGCTTTTACCCTTACAATTGCAAATTAATGTTTAATTTTCTGAAATCGACTGTTAAAATTAGATTAGTACACGGTTATTCATTAGGGTCTTGCTTATTTTCTAACCCCGTACTCTCACCCCCTCATTCTGTTCTAGGACCCGAAAAAACGTCACTGATTTTTTATTTATTTTTTTAATTCAGTTTTAGGGGTCGCTACGGCCGATTAAAAATCCGAGATAAATGTTAATAAAACTCGGTTCACATAGTTCTATTTTTAATTTTTTTGCAGTGATATTGTTTGAATAACCTAATGTATCAATCTAGTTATATATCAAGTGAATTATTCTGTGTATCAGAAAAAAAATTAGGTAGTTCATATTGAACAAGATATTTTTTTTCTATATTTTTTTTAATACAATTATGTACGTTCTGTAAGTATTATGATAAAAAGAAAAAAACTTTTTTTTCTCATATCTTTTTCAGATTTTTTACTTGCTAAAACTGAATTAAAAAACCGGCCAAGAGCATGTCGTAGTGTAGGGTTCCGTAGTTGCTCATCCTTCACAAGAGACGGGCTTAAAACAGCGGTTTTAAGCCCGAGGTTTAAGTTACGAGAAAGATGTCAAGTTGTATAAAAAGGTTGTAAACGCCAAAGTAACTGTAATTACTTATTACCTTCTGGAAGTCAACTTACGTCCTTTTAAAGAAAATTATGAAATTTTGCGATAACTCAAAAACGGATGGACCGATTTCGATCAATATAGTTTTCATTGAAAGTACTTATAAGGCCCCATTTTTATGAATTTTTCCATATTTTTTTGACCCGTGGTTGAAAAGTTAGAGGAGGGTCGGCGTGATACATACTGTGGCGACTGCTGGGGGATAGCCTCAGAGGAGGAATTAATAGAGCAGCGAGAGGTACTTTTAATTACTTTATTGCCCGGAGGCCAGATAAAGAATGACTTCCATTTTTTACAATTTCTACAATTCTTGACGGACGTCATTCGTCCATTCCGAATTTCAAACAATCTTTATTTCTTAAATCAGTGGCCAACCACCGATAGTGAAGTACAACCTTCACATTTCCCGCCGTCTCGGGGTGGACGAGGGACATTCATCTTACTACAGAGACACTAGACAGAACTACTCCTGCCTAACACATAATAAGTCCCTACCTATGCAGGGATACCCATACATTTATACCCAGATGGTCTCTTGCTAAGAGATAACCAGGGTCAGGACATGAGCAGACACTAGCCTATGGCATGTTACGTAATCTGACATGTTGTCTGACACTGGCTTCGCCTTGACAAAAACCCCGCTAAAAAGGCAAGGCACCAACCTGACTACCCCAAGTGTCATTCGACTTAATAGACTAAAGCATAGACCATTCGATACAATATTAAAAATGACAGGCTTTAACAATTTAATCGCCTGGTGTAACACCGGCCTAAATAAATTACTTAACTAAATCGTCTCGAATGTTCCCACCTTAACTGCCTGGAGTATGACACATGACACACGTCGCATGCCCCGCACCTCCACCAAGTGTGGCGACTGCTGGGGGATAGCCTCAGAGGAGGAATTAATAGAGCAGCGAGAGGTACTTTTAATTACTTTATTGCCCGGAGGCCAGATAAAGAATGACTTCCATTTTTTACAATTTCTACAATTCTTGACGGACGTCATTCGTCCATTCCGAATTTCAAACAATCTTTATTTCTTAAATCAGTGGCCAACCACCGATAGTGAAGTACAACCTTCACAATACACATACTCATACCAAATTTCAGCTTTCTAGTACTAATGATCACGGAGCTAAGCCGCGGACGGACGGACAGACGGACATGGCGAAACTATAAGGGTTCCTAGTTGACTACGGAACCCTAAAAAATTAATAAAAAATCAGTGACGTTTTTTCGGGCCCTAGAACAGAATGAGGGGGTACGGGGTTAGAAAATAAGCAACACCCTATTATTCATAAACGTATATAACTCAAACCCTATTTCCTATTCTTCGCTTCCTCTGTAACATTTTCAAGGAATATTACAAGGATTTTTTTTATGGAGCAGACCGGTACACGTTACCTATACACAATAGAGTTCAGAGTTCAAAAGCTGGATAGTTTTATAGGTATTGATAAAAATAGATATCGGACAAGGTAGGTAGTTACTTCTTGTTTTGCACTTGCTCCAATACGGGTGTAGAATGTAGATTTTTTGAGATGACAATTAATGCAATTTTTTATTGGGATGAAATGAAATACTCACAGTGCTCTAATAGTCAGAAATTGCGGTTAAAGGTCAACATTAGTATTTAATAAAAGTATCATAACGTTAAAGCCAATCTAAGATTACATTAACTGGACACAATTTATATTTATTTTCTGTAAAATCCCATACGTTATTCACGCCGCCATTGCAAATGAACTGAGGCAAGGGGTATGCAAGGCTACGTTTTGCTAAAGAATTAAACTGGATGGCGTTAACTGTTTGCGTACAATCGAAAGGGATCACTGTACTGTCATTATGAAACCTGTGAATAAGTTATTCATAATTATTTTTTTGACTTTCACTTGTCCTTGCCGCTTTGCAGTACAGTACAAGTCAATAGTGACGTCACCATTAAATACTAAGAGTATATTAAGGGACAATCTTACACAAATCGACCTAGTCCCAAACTAAGCAAAGCTTGTACAGTCGCCATCAGATATAATATCGCAGCATGTAAGGCGTTCATAATATCTGAACATGTACTGTAACGCCCAGTAAATAAGAGTCGTGTTCAGATATTTAGGAAACGCCTTATATGCTGCGATATATTTGATGGCGACTGTACTTTGGGTAATAGACAACGATATAGTTACACAATATATGTTCATATAACAAGGTTTAATATAGATAACATAACATCTATGACCCAAGAACAAATGTTTGAGTTCATTACACAAATATTTACCCTGGCCGGGATGCGAACCCAGAACCGCCGGCTCAGTAGGCAGGTGCATTACAAACTGCGCCAACAATTGTAAAACGGATGAAATTATATATACGTATTTAATTTTTTTAATAAAAAGTGGAGTTTCTATTTTTTTTATTTACTTATCCCGATTCAACAACAGCCCTCCTTCCACTCCTTTATTGTAAGAGGTAACTGTTGACGTATATTTTATCATTTAGGCGGACAATGTCCCGTTCGCAAAATTTGATTAAAGTACCGTTTCAGTTGAAAAATAGACGAGAAATAAGCTAAAGAAATTAATAATAAAATATACTGAAACTGGTTGGTTTCGTTCATACGAGTTTTTTTACTTTCCGCAGGAACTGGATATGTGTATCAAAATTAACTTTATAAAGATTACTCAACCATGCTCGCATACGATCGTATCACACATCCTATATCTCAATTATGAATAAGGAATAAACAGAGTACTGAAATATTAAAATTAAAAGATAAAACATCACAGTTTTGATTTTGACATAGGTCAAATGCGCTCGAATAACGCATAGTATTCGAACGTATTTTATTTTGACATTGACAGTTAATGAATGAAACGAAATTGACAGTTCAACAAAACAAGGAAAGTTAATTTCTATGATGAATTTGATGACCGTGTAAGAACTGTAAGTTGTATTAAATATAGTACATGCAGTACATATGGTATAGTCTCGATATCGATTTTTAGATCATACGAAGTATTGTGTATATCCTTCACCGTATAAATAGCTTCTGAAACTCCTAATCGAGACATTATTAATGATATTCTTACAATGGCTACTGAAGAACATAAATATTTAGCAAACATTATCAAAGAAGTTCACGCATCTCTTAGAAAATCATGTTTAGAAATGGGTGCCGAAGAAGCTTGGCGTGCACATTGTAGGAATAAGGACAAACTAATGACTTATGCAGAATCTATGCAAAAATTAGCAACTACTCACTGGGAAGAAAATTGTGCAAGCAAGGACAGTGAAGCATTATCAAGAATCAAGTGGACAGCAGACCTAGCATATCTTTATTTTATTGAAAAATTATACCTTACATACAGATTCAAAGAATTCCAAATAGCTGTGAAAATGAACATTGAAATTCCTACAGAAGAATATTTCTCTGAACCTCTGAATCTTATAGATGTTGGGAGCTGTTATAATCCATTTAAAAATTATGGATTCTTTGAAGTTTTAGCAGTAGATCTGTGTCCAGCAAATACATCAGTCTATGAGTGTGACTTCTTAGAGGTACCATGTGGACTAAACTTAAGGCAAGCGGCCGATAAAATTGAACAGTTGCCATGTGGTCATTTTGATATAGTTACATTTTGTTTCCTTTTAGAATATATCCCTACTTCTCCTCTGAGAATAAAAGCCTGTGAAAAGGCATACGAGATATTAAAACCAGGGGGCTTGCTGGTCATTAACACACCTGACTCTAAGCATGTTGGCGCAAACTGTAAATTGATGAAAAACTGGAGATATACCTTGGCATGCATAGGGTTTTCCCGAATTAAATATGAAAAATTCAAGCATATGCATTGTATGGCATTCAGAAAAAGTTTGAACAAGGAGGTTGCTGTTCGGTGGGCAACAGTACATAAAAATTCTGAGTTGGAGTTTGCACTGCATATACCTCAAGATTTCAACAATAAGCTTGAGGATAATCATTCATATTCTAAACCAAATGTAGAAACTGATGATTTTATTTTTAATGAATTACCATTTAACAATTTGGAATGAAAAAATGTATACTTATATTATGGAGCAATAAAAATTTCAACTACAAAATATTTTATTGTTGAACAAAGGGTTAACGTTAGTCATTTCTTCATTGGCTTAACATGCCAGAAGTTTATCTTAATATACACAGTCAATATACTTATTCTATGGAACTGTTTACTTCACAGTTCCAAACTTAGCCTTGCGCTTCTCAATCCTTTCCTTTAGTTCTATGTCGGTCATAATTTTGGATACGGATTGTCCAAATCTTTCAGCTCTTTGTTTGAGCTTATCCAAATTCTCACTCAGTGTTGCTGTTGTCTTAGTTGAGGTAATAGTATTTGAAGTGTTCTGACCAAATCTCTGCTTTCTGGCCTCTTTCCTTTCATCATCAGACATCTTAACTGGTAATCCAAATCTTTTTGCACGCATTTCTAACCTTGTCTTGGCATCAACATCAGCTGTTATTTTTATTTTGCTATCAGATGGGGCAGTAATGACTTCAGCTTTATTTTGAGTAGTTTCCGCCTCTGGTTTAGTTGCATTCACAGATAATGCTCTATTCAAGACAATTTTTTTTGATCCAGCCTCCTTATTATCTCCCTTAGTGTCAGCCGTTATTTTTCTTTTGAGCGTTCTCATCGGTTTCACCTCGCTGGCAGGCTTGGGCTCGGGTTGGTCGGCAAGCGCCAATTCTTCATTTATAGTGTCCACGGCCGAGTCATCGAGAATGTCGGTTTGACTTTTTTCATCGTCGTCTTCCAATTTTTCTTCATCTTCTAGAACACTATCAGAGTCAATTTCATCTGAATCTAAGTTTATCTCTCCGTGGTCCTCTTGTGCCATGGCTGTTTGTAGTCTTGCAACTAGTTCTGCTTTGTCGCCTGTATGAGCAAGTCCACGCGACTTTAACTCTTTACGCAAGTCAACTACCTTCATTTTACTTGCGTCTAATACTGTTGAATCGGCCATTTCTTCAAGCCGCTATTTACTTAGCGGAAAAACAACGGAAGTAAGCGTAAAATTCAATGAATCGAACGAATGTTTCTTGTTCAATTTGTTTCTTGATAATCTTGATCCACTACACTTTGCTTGCCTTGCCGGTTTGACGTTACGTTATTAGCTATCAATGCTATCATTCAATTCAATTCGTTCAGTTTTATTTGTTCCGGTCAGTGCGTGGGTTTGCACAGCGCAGCGTTAATGCTTAAGGTGCGCGCGCACTAGCCGCAACTACACGCACGTCGCCGGCGGCGGAGTGACCACACCACATATTTTTTGCATCAAATATTTACCCGCTAGGCTTAAAAAATCTATGCCACTCGGGCAAAATAGGACGGTTTCACAGTACGCGACCCGTCATATATTTTTTTGTTGGCGTCGCGTAGTACGTCGTAATCCGTGTGCGCTCGCACCTTTAATTGTGGCAGCATTATGATATTTATGATCACTAATTGAGCAGTTTAAAACTGTGCTTGAATAGAATTCGCAGTTAAATGTCAATTATGACAGAAACAAAACAAAAAAATCATTTAATTTTATTTATAGACTATCAGTTTCAGTATCGGTATGTTATTTTAATGTTCGATACCTTCTAGCTAGATATTCTTTTAATGTAGTCTAATATTTTTGTAATTTACAGTTTATACAAATAGTAAAGATTCGATCGATTTCAGTTTAAACGACGGCGAATAATAGTTTTCATTGTAAACAAAAGTTACCGGTGCCCCATCGAAGGCAAATCGCCAGATAATAAAACATGGAACTTTGGAAGCCGGAACCAGATCCGGACACACTCGTAGATCAGTTGATACAGAAATATGATGAGGCTTCTATGCCACTGCCTGATATTGAATGCGAACCTCATCTTCTTATTTCAAAGGTATGCATTTACTTACAAAGTGGTGATATTCAAAACGACATATTATCAACATTTTATTTTACAGGTCAGAAAACATTACATGGAATATGTAGTACAACTATTGTCCATAAACTATGAAAATCACCAGAAACTTCTGAATAAAAATATATATTTGCCAAGTGCTATTTGGAGGTGCGCTAAAAGTATTGAGACATCAGCTGTACAGGCATGTATGGTGGTGCAACTCTACAGAAAGAATATCCAAAATGTGGTTTGTATATTTTTTCTTGTATGAATCTGATTATTTAAATGTTAAAATAACTATGACTCAGAAGCACATTAGACTTAATATTATTAATTCAAATATAATATAACCAATACAATCACATCTAATAATAAATGATTCTTTATTGACAACATTTAATTTTTTTAAGCAGGTCTTTTTTCTGATATAATCAAGTAAAGGATAAAAAGTTTAATATAACTAAATTTAACATTTTCGAAATATCCCAATTTATAATAAAGATCCATTTGAAAGGTTCCCCATTCCCCTAAAAGAGCGAGTAATTGGTCACAGACAGTAAATCATGCAGTCGGACTATTTTACTAAGCCAGATTAAGTATGAAAATTGTACCACTGTTCTTTTTGTAGGTTGCAACAAAAAATCCACAAGACAACGTCATTTGAGTACTCATTCTTCGACAATTCTGCTTTCACTTTTTTAAATCTTTTCAAAACTAGTCCCTGTAAGCAAATAAAAATAATAATTTTGGATACCGTGATAATAAAGTAATGAAATTAGTTTAAACTTATCACTATTTGAAGATGTTAAATGTTGTCAATTGCTGTATGTGATTATTCTATTTGTTCTGCCTGGACTTGCCTGGGCAAATTCCATATGCTCAGAAATTTGCCCAGGCAAGTCGAGCAGTTCAAAATTGTTGTTGTCTCGCAATTTTATTTCTATAATGGTAGATCAAATAATTTTTACTGTGATCAAAGTAAGTTTTAACCATCATTTATTTTAATAAACAATATTTGCTGAGATTCTGCATGTTACAGCCATAAAAATACTCAATAGGCACCAATATTATGAAAAGTTTGGTTTAATTTATTCTTATTATTAATTGTAATCACGGTAATCAGTCACTGTCAATAATAGTACGAGAGCCCACGACCAAAATTTTTGTCTCATAGCAATACGGCCAAAACCGCATCAAATCGATAGATACGATTATCCTGAACTCGAAAATACCAATATCAGACATTTTCCGCGTAGCGTTTGATCTGACCGAATTTTCAAAATTGTCAAAGAATTTTACCGAACTGCATCATAGCAATATGTCTGATTTGCAGACTGTAGTTGAATGATAGTTCTGAGATACCGGAAACATATTTTTCAGACGTTAGTGGTGTAGCGCAAACCCGTAAAATCACTTAAAAAAAATAAAAATGAGACAAAAAAAATGTCTCATAGCAATACGTCTGAAAATCTTTTTTATTAGTAAATTTTGGTTATTTGATTCGAACAAAACAATTTTCAGACGGAAATGTGAACGCATTAAATTTTGAGACCGTTTTGAAAATGTTAACAAATTTTACCGATCGGTATCATAGCAATATGTCTGAAAATTGTTGGACATGATAAAATAAGTTGTCCACATGTGCAAAAAATTTATATCAGACAAATTAAGTGTAGCACCTTCTCTATCAGACAACTTTTCGATACTCAGATATCATTTAAAAATCGTATTGAGGCATCTTGAATTTTCTGTTACAAACCAATGAATACGTTGCGACCCTGAATTTATTAGATGATAATTAACAAAGAATTTACCCGAAACCGTAACATTGAAGTTGAAGGACTGAAATAAATCGCACAAAAGGAAACTGGGATATAGATACGACGACACGATAGACATAATATATAAATACATATATAGATAACATCCATGACCCAAGCACAAATATTCGAGTTCATCACACAAATACTTGGCCTGGCCGGGATTCGAACCCAGGACCGCCGGCTCAGTAGGCAAGTGCTTTAAAAAGTGAGCCAACCGCGTCGGCATATTGTACACAAGCACGTCAAACACAATACCCTCAAATAGAAATGCTTATTAGAAAATACTTTGCTTTGCTTAGTCACAACGAGGACATAGTTACATAAGACTAAAAGAATTAAATAAAAAAAATCGTTAGTATTCAACTCCAGAAGAAATTAAAACGAAAATAGCTTAAAGTGTCGAATACCGTTTATTGATTAGATGTGGATTCGTTTTTCAAAAGTTTCTCTTGTATAGATAAATAAAATTTTGATTTAATATATTAGATTTGTTTTATTGTACTACCTATGTTTCTACATGAATAACTTAAAATTATTGCCGTTTAAATATTTTTCACCGTTGGTTAAAATTCTCCCACATTTTAAAGTTTGAGAATCTGTGAATAGCATGATGACGTAGGCTTGTGTCAGTCACGTGGTTCGCGAGTCTCGGAATGGAATACCTGGCGGAGTATATTATTATACCATGGTTCCAACGTTTGGAGCAGCTGGCGAGTGAGCTGTATAATAGTAACGTAACAAGCGCTGAGGCTGTTGAAATTAAATACTGATTGATTTGATAGTTTTGGTTTTATTTAAAGCACACTTGAGTAACTTTTACAAAAGAAATAAGTAATGACATCTGTCATCTGTCAAAGTACATATAATAGACAAGGGAGATTCTTGAATATCTATGAAGGCTGTAAATTAAAAAAAAACATTTAACAGAGGCGTCGGCCAGGCGACTCCGAAACGTTATTTTCGTTTTTGGGAGTATATGCTACACTTAAAGTGTCTGAAAACAGGTTTTTGGTAATCATGGCAGCAATACGAAAAGTTGAAAAAAAAAAATCATCTGTATTGCTATGATACAGGTCGGCTAAATTTGTTGACATTTTCAAAAATGCGCTCAGGCTATATGCTACGCGCAAAATGTCTGAAAACAAACTTTTTCGTAATACAATTATAAAATCTATGTACATTTTCACTATCAGACGTATTGCTATAATACCGACTGTCTTTTTTTTTGACACAGCAGAAATGGCCTCCCACGCAGTTGCTACACTTTCGACCGTTACTACACACCTAGTCGGGTTCAGAATCATACAATCTAACGATTTTATAGGGTTTTTGCCGTATTGCTATGAGACATGGTTTTGGTCGTGAGCTCTCGTACTATAAACTATGAGAATGTAAAACGCAAAAATATCTGACACAAATTTTTAAATGTATTGGAACATGGCATTTTTTGAGTGCTCAGGAGGCATTAAAATTTATGGGGCAAGAACATTTGCAATAATTATTGATAAACATATTCTTTGCATCTAATCTACATTCCCTTAAGAATGAATTAATGGGTTTATTGATAATTATTTGAACTATATAATTGATTTTGCCCCAAAAATGTTGATGTCTGGTCTGGTCATCATTTCATTCAGGTGGATGTATTTGGGAACAATTTATTATACAAACATTTAAATTTCAGATAAAAGAGTTAAAAAATGACACCAAAAAAGGTAGATTGAATAAAAAATTATATGAGTGTCTTCACAGACCACCAGAAAATGAGAAAAAACTACAAACAGAAAAAAGCACTTCAAAAGATTGCAACTGTCAATGCAAGTGCAAAGACAGGAAGAAACGCCGCAGAATGTCAAATACGCCAGCAGAAAATACAAACCATTCAACAATAAGTGATTCATCTTTTAATAATAATTTGGACTCATCTAATATGCAGACTTCAGCTAATCAAATATGGCATCAGCCAACAAATGATTGCACTCCGAAGCCACCAATTGCAGTCAATAATGTAACAAAAACTGCACCCAATCAAGCTTCATTAAGCTATGCAAGCCCACCCAAAGCTGCCTTGGAAACACCGTCAGATGAATTAGATGAGCAGTTGGAAAAACTTTTCCACAGTGATCCCAATGATGATGATTTGTTTGAAGGCACACTCTGCTCTACTGATTATGTTCTTAATGACAACGCCAAAAAGCTTCCTGTTGAGAACCTAGGAGGACCACCTGTTTCACAACCTCAGGTTATTAGTAATACTGTTATAGATGCCCATGAAGCTAAAATTAGATCATTAGATGAAAGAGTAGCTTCGCTTGCTGGGCTTTTGGAAAACCCTAATGAAAATCCGGCTCCTCAACAAATAAATAGTATTAGCCAGAGCCAGAGGACAGACAACAAGAGAATAAGACGCCATAAATGGTTATGCGAGGAATACTTTCTGAAAGTGCGCCTGTATGAAATGCTGGATCTTCTCAGAGAGACTAATAGGATGGGCCACATGAGGGTAGGTATTATACATGCATAACAAGGTTACACAGTGGACTGTGGTTCTATAATGAATGATGCTTTTAGAATTCTTAGACTTATAAAGAACCCTTTCCAATTTTGCCATTTCTGTCTCTAAAAAGCTATAATTGGGCATGCCGCATGGGTATATAGACATATGTCATGTCAACAAAGTAAAATAAAATCTTGTAAATATTTTTTTATGATTAATTGCTGTAACTTATCAGACTTGTCATGGTATTGTGTAATGTGGTTACTTTTTCCACAGATAAAAGATTTATTCCGGGACCTGTTTGGCGACGATAGCGACGATGAAGGCATGGTCTCACCTCTAGAGGAGAGTCACGAGTTCGTTACAAGTTGCAAAGAGCGCATAGCGCCGTGGGTTGTGAAGCTATTGTCCCCTTATTACACCAAGGGGCGCATTAGAGGCAAAACTCTATTCAAAGCTTTAGCACGACATTTGATAGGTCTGATATACCAGTGCAGTCGGTATCCCAGTAAGTATCTCTTTTATATTATATTTACTGAAATATTCTACCTAGTTACTGAACAAATATCGTATACATTTTAAAATTGTATCAATTGACAACAATTTTTTTTACCGCTTTTTCCATTTCGATATTATTCTAATTGATCTAGTCCCACAGTAATTTCTAGTAGGATTATTTTATTGACAACGACAAACATACTTGTATATAGATAAATACATACTAAAAAACCGGCCAAGAGCATATCGGGCCACGCTCAGTGTAAGGTTCCGTAGTTGCCCATCCTTCACAATAGACTTTAAATTACGAGAAAGATTTCAAGCTCTGTTAAAAAGGTCGTTAACGCCAAAGTAGCTGTAATAACTTATTACCTTCTGAAAGTTATCGGTTATACGCGACAGATTGAGCGGAATGTTTTAATCCAGCATGGTACTTAACTAATATGTGTAACGTTCCAAGTATAAGGACAATTTTAAAGAAAATTATGATTTTTTGCGATAACTCGCGAATATTTACAAAACTGCTGACTTTATCAAAAAATAATGTTTGGAGACCCCTATTATTTTTGAAAGACCTATTCAACGACACCCCACACACTAATATTGAAACGAAAAAAAAATTCACCCCCACTGTTCGAGAGGTACCCAAAAAAGTTTTTTTTTAGTTTCTATATTACCGTACTCATACCAAATTTCAGCTTTCTAGTACTAATCACCACGGAGCTAAGCCGCGGACGGACAGACGGACATGGCGAAACTATTAGGGTTCCTAGTTGACTACGGAACCCTAAAAAACCATGATCCATGCACAAATATATTTTCCTTGCCGGGATTCGAACCCAGGACGCGCCAACCGCGTCGACAAATATTATCTTATTAATTATCAAATACAGGATACAAATTAAATATTACCACATTTTTACATTTTCGGAAATATCCCAATTTGTGATTGAAAAATACATTTCAAAAATTAGACCACTAATTGGTCACAGCGCAGAAAATCATACAGTCGGACTATTAAATAATGTTACTAATTGTAAGGTGGATTTAGTATGAAAATTGTACCAATGATCTTTTTGTCTCGTGACTAACATTTTTCACAAGGTGACGTCAAGTTCGATTCTTTCATATTTTTTAAATATTTTCAAAATAAATTAGAATAATCAAATAAAAAAATATAGTTTTGGGTTCTGTGATAATAAATTCATGAAATTATTTTAAACTGACTTCTATATTTGAAAAATTTATATGTTGTAGGAGGTGGACAGTTAGGTTACGTATAGAGTATATAATCTCAAAAAAAAAGTGCAGGCACTGGCATGATATTGGTAGTACTTCCTTGAGGCATAACAATTTTTCCCGACTATTTCATTTACCACTTCTGCAAAACTAAAATCTCAGTATATTTATATATAATATAAACAGCTTACTAAATTTGTTTAAAAAAAGTTCAGAATAGTTAACAGTAGGTACCCATAGTCGTGGAAATCATGGGGAAAGGCCACCACTCCTTCAAGCTGACAACAAGAAACTACATTTCGTCGGGGATAGTGCAATACCGTGTAAATAACAGCTGTCGATAAAGTTCTCATTTCAATAAAATACTAACTATTTGTTTGAATATTGATTCCTATCTACACTTGTTACTTACGCGGTGTTGCACTATCCCCGACGATTTGTGAACTATATCTATATCTCAGGGTTGAACTGGATCTGAAGGTCTCTAGGGCCTTGCTGACTACGAATGTTACCAATTTACGAATGTCGTAGAAGAATCGAATATTTTTTTACCTTCATAACTAGTGGCTCTGCGAGCTATAGACCTCACGATGATTGTGTGGTGAAGTAATAGGCTAGTTGACCCAGTTTCGAAATATATTGGAAATGGTTAATAATAATCTTACTAGCTCTAAAAAAAATGTCTTGTATTTTTCTGAAAGCTAGAAAGCTACATTTTATCAATTGAAAATTAGAAATTTCATAAACAGTCAAAAACGCCGTCCGCCATTTTTCCCTTTCGCTAATCTGTGGCGTGTCGTAGTATTACCTGTAAATATTCGAAATTCGACCGTCGTATAATGCCATTCCGCTCACTCCAATATACTTTGACAGGAGATCGAGAGGGACGGCACTATTCGAAGTCGTCAAAGTAGACTTTCAGTTTTGTTTACATGACCAATGACGTCACTATCATAAGCGAAAATGGCGGACAGCGTTTTAAGCATTTCAAAATACAGATTAAAAACCATATTTTCAAATTAAATTTTTTCAGCCATCTTTCACTTTTATGAATTGAAAAATATATATTTAGGTTTCCTTTGCTAAATACTATACGGAATAAACATTAGTTTATTACAATTTGACATGAGTCAATTAGCCTATTATGGCTTTTATCACATTGAAACCACCTTTTGAAAATTGGCGAAAAACTCGACAAAATAACCTACTTAATTAGTGAAACCTGCTCACAAAAAAAAAACATGAGTCGGTTGACAAATGCAGCCTGTAAGCGAGAACAGCTGCAAATACAAAATAAATTTTGGCACGTTTCGCTCGCTCGGTCATTAAATGTCATGAAAGTTGTGACCCACGATTTTATTAATATCCATTGTTTGTGTAACACGGTCTCTTGGTATTTATTTTTGATTTCAGATTACTACGAAGTAAGCAGCTTTGTATCAGACTTCCTGAATAATCATAAGATGATTAGATGTGAAGCAGACTTCAAACAGTTTAGGATTGATAACTTGTGAGGAAGAAAGTGAAAGTGTAAAAGTTAACTATTATTTCCCAAGTGATTTCTTATGGTACTAATGTAAGCAATGTTAAATATAGGTATGTCAAGTTGAGGTGGACACTTAAGTTACGTATAGAGTACCTAATCTCGCGTAAAAAGAGAAGTGTCAAAATCATTGCGCAGTAACGACTACTGAGTTTGATACCGCTGCGAATATGTGAGATTAGGTATAGTAGTCCTTTAGTTTTTGTTGGTATATGTATTTACCATTTTTCACTTAGTAATGTTTCGAGAAATAAAATATCTTGATTCTCTGAATTATTTCTTTCGTTTCGGTTCACTGTCTGTATTTTCCTCCGTTTTCCTTTTCTCAGCTTTAACAAACCATCCTGTTAGAGTTTTTTGAGTGGATTTATTTTTCTGCTCCAAAGATATTCTCTTTTTGCAGTCCATTGATTTATTTCTTGAATTGTTAACTTTTGTAGAAACAGGATGCCAGGATAGCAATTTGATGGGTTTCAAGTAACCAAGTGCCATGCATGGATCTACTTCGGAGATGTTGAGCCAGGCCTGTAATAGTCAAAGCATTTACACATTACATTTATACATTGTATATAAGAAAAGATTTATCAGGTTTTTTATGAATGTAGAATTAAAATTGTCTAGGCAAGTTGCTCACATCAATTTTGTGTTCATTGTCTAATATGGCCGGCATCCTGTGGTGCAGCCAGTCCAGAGTGCTGTTGGAGTCCATGGTGATGACGGAGTATGAGTAAATGATTACATCCTCATTTTGCCACACATGGTATAAGCCAGCCATGTATAACAATTTAATTCCTTTCCAGCCATCTTCATCATTGTAGCTATTATTCCAAGTTGCTGGATCATCCATCTAACAGTAATTAAAAAAAATTAACATATTGCATAATTCTTTCAGCAATGTCAGCATTACTTATATAGTTAGTAGCAGTCAGTGATGAGATATATAGTAATGTAATACATCCTTGAGGCTCTTTATCTGTTCAAAAATGCTGATTGTTTTGGCTCAGGACAACCTACTCAGTCCTATTTCGTCTCCTTCTTAACTTGTCCTCATTGGCATATGGTCCACTGTTCTAATTCATGTACAATGGTATTTGATGATATAAGAATGTTGACGAGTCACAAAGGTGACGAAATGGGACTATATTTGGTTACTACTTATTATTTAATGGCGACTGTATTAAAGCAAAGCCAACAATAAGACAAAATAAAATAATCTCTGTCCTCAACTCCATCAGCATTAGCAATTATGACATTTTTTGTCTCCTTGTTGCCCATGCTGTAAAAAATTAAAGTGGCCTAGTATTAGGTATTATCTGTATGTGATGATAATGGAATTGGATCTGACATTAACATTAGTTCCATGTACAAGTAGCAAAATATACATGAAGCCACTTGTTACAATTTGATTGCAATATTATAATAGCAGAAAGTGTAACTATAGTACTAATTCAAATTCAAAACTTTATTCTGCTACTTTATTCTAAATTACTCAAAAAAAACATTTTACCATAATAATATAATAGTAATGCAACAGACAAATCACTGGGCATATTTTATTACTACCTACTGTTGTTAGTGTTGAGATTTATAGTTTATAATAATATAATAATTATGCATACCATTACATTTTCATCCTGAGGAGAATATATGTAATAAGGTTGCTTAATTCTGCTTGCTTTATTTGTTGTTTGCCATTCATAGAACCCTTCTACAACAATCACACATCTACCACCATCTTGTAAAATAGGTCCATAGAGCTTCGATCCTTGTATGCCTTCTAGGCGACAATTATTGGTACTCAAGTTGTGATTCCGATAATCCCCCTGAAAGAAAATGCATTTTCCTGAGATTAGTACATTAGGCTAGATCATTACACAACTTTTTTTAATTGTACCTTGTGCCAGGGAGGGATAATTCCCCACATCATAGGTTTCAAAATCCTGTCGGTGTAAGCAGCACATTTGAATTTACTGGCTGAGATCAGAACAGGAGTAACATCGGTGGGGGCAATATTGTATGACGGTTTGTATTCCCTACCGGCATTATGTTCGTGTATCCATTCAGGTTGTGTGTACAGATTACCAGATTTTTGCTTATAGCTGCAGGCACACATAACTTGTTCTTTACAAAGTGATCTGAAAATTTTCAAAGGTATAACTTTACCATGATATTTATACATTTGTGTATAGCATAAATATTTAATTATTAGTTTAAATGTATAATATTTACAATCCAGTTCGTCCACACATGTTCTGTCCAAATATTGATACTTAATATAGTTCCTTTTAATAATATCACTAATTTTGCAATTCGAGTTCAACACAAACCGCTCAATGGCTCATAAAAAAACCAGTACCTATGTCAAGTATGCGAATCAAATTATAATCTAACTTAACTATTCAAGAGAAGCAATTAAATTATAAAATTACAAGTCTACAAGATACCGCCAAACTCCAGCTGACCGCCAAATTGACAAATTATACAAAACTATTTCAGTTGCTTGGGAAAACGCTTGAAAACTTTTTGTTTATGGCAATGTCTCTTTAGGAATATAAAAAAGTTAAATGACTGAAATGAAATGTCAGTGTCAAATAGTGGTGGCCTGGCGAAGGCCAAGCCAAGGAACAGTTTTGTTTTCGTGCCAAAGGATTTCCAACAATGGGAATCCTTTAATTCAGTCTTAAAGCAACTGTAATTTGTTTTAAACATGTGGAAGTATGTGTCACGCCGGATTAGGGATACGTTAGAGCGGAACGCGGCGCATTTCGATAGACGCAGTACCACTGGTTTTGCGAACTCTCCAAATGGAAGTTCAGAAGATAAGGATAAAAAGTCTCCTTCATGTCGTTGGTATTCGAGGTGCTGCAACTCGTATCAAAATGATAACAACACAAACAGTAATAAGTGGAACTTCGAACAGCTAAATCGCACTTGGATAGGTGCCATCACATGGGTAAGAATTGGTAGTTTATTTTTACCATATCAGTAATTGATATCATTGAATTCATTATTAGTTGTTATTTTGTGTGATTTATACTCCTGATTTATTTTACAGAGTAGTGCTCTAGTCATTGGGTGGTATGCTAGTCAAGTGCTTCATCTGAGGCACAAGTATCATCGTAAAGAACCTTCCAAGAATTGTCCAACCATTAATGGCATATTTTCTTCTTTATATCCATATGTACAATATGTGAAGAAAAATGAAGGATTATTAAAGCCCATTCCTAATATAGAAAATGTCTTAAAAACTTTTACTCCAACGGTACATTTAATTACAAATGAACAAGATGGAGGTAATAACAATCGCTCAGACAGTGGTATCAGTAGGTCTACAACTCCTGATTCCTCTTCTGAGAATGATCTGGGAGAAGTTCTGAACTCTATTGAGAATAAATTGGGGCTAGCTGCTATTGAGAATGGTCAGCATCAAGATGGGTTGAACCTGCTCAGGTTAGTGAAATTATATTTAACCTTTTGAGCGCCACAGTCGGCTGTGGCCGTCAACAAGAAATCGTGCCCCTGACGCCACGTCGGCCACAGCCGTCCAAATTTCAATGATCAAAAACTTTGTAAATCTAACCGCTACAAGTATTTTTTAATCCCTGTTGATTTTGGGACACATCTTTTTTTTTACTCTGGCGTCAGTGGCACGGTAAATTGCTAGACCGCTTGGCGGTCAATAGGTTAACCCTTTGACCGCCAAAGACGGCAAATCACGTCATCGGAAATTCGTGCCACTGACGCCAACGACGCCTATTGACGTCAAAAATTTCAATGGTCAAAAACATGCTAATTCAAACCACTATCTGTGTTTTTCAATCTCTGTTGATTTTGGAGCACTTCTTTTTTACGTCAGTTGCTTTGCCGCTTGGCGCTCGAAAGGTTAATCATAGATATTTCTGCCTCTGGTTTTTGCTTGGATACTGGCTGGCACAATTTATATAAAGGTGCGTACGGATTTGAGGCAGCCTCAGTACCCCTAGCATAACAATTAACTCTTTATCGCGCGAGATATACTATCTGTCACTTTCCTTTCAATACCGTTCGAGTATGACAGACGACAAAGTATCGCGCGACAAGCGAAGTCGCAGCAAGATATGCTAGCCCCGCAGCTTGAGGCACACACGGCTCTCCTGTTTGCTCAAATACGTACGCGCCTCACGCATTGTGTGCGAGCAGCGACCCATTTGGTCTTTTGAACATGCTCAAAGGCACGTTGGTATGCATGCCTCGAGGAAATGGACGTATATCCGAGCGCGAGCGGCGCGGGCGAACACGATCTGACTACCACATGAATCACGATTTTTGTATGTCGGTTTCATTCACCAAGGACATCTTTTCTGCTTTTTGTTATTGAAGATGGCTCAGGCGAACCGCTCAAATACGTACGCACCTTTATATCGGCAGTGTAGCTTGCAGGTCCATAATATTCATTTTTATATCATTACAGATCTGCAGCAAATCGTAACCATGCACCAGCTCAGTACAATCTCGGATTGTGTTATGAGATGGGGCTGGGAGTGGCTACTGATGAGAAAATGGTAGATATTTTTTAATATATGTATATACATATTTATTGCTTACTCTGAGTATCAACATCGTGTGATTAAAGTGATTATCTGGCAATCTTTTAACAATGAGTCATTTTGAAAACATTTATAACGCTACAGAAACAGATGTCTTCCATTACTACCAACATAATGTTTTAAAAAAGACCTAACATCTTGCTTCTATACAGAAAGAACTGTTTTTAAACTGCAATTGTCCAGGATACTTGCCAAATAATTTATATATATTATTTTTTTTCATAACCAGGCTATGGAGCTATACCGCTCAGCAGCTGCTCATGAACATCCCGCAGCCCTCTATAACTTAGGGATCTACTACGGACAAGGCAGGGGTGGCCTCACACGAGATGTAGCAACAGCCACTCGTTTGCTGCGCCTCGCTGCAGTGCAGGTGACTATACAACTCACATGTGGCATGATATCAAGTGTTCTTGGGCAGCAGCAGATTTAACTAGGTTTTTCTTCAAGAGCTATAAGTACTGTTCTACAGCCCTGTAATAGGCAAGCGGGTGGAAATGGGGTTCTACAGCCACATCATTGCCACATAATAAACTTTATAAATATGGGTGTTACATAAACATTGACAAAGAGATAAAGATGTGAAAAAAGGGAGATAAGATTGGTGCCTATTACAATGCAAACAAGTCTATCTGAATAAGCATAACAGATAACCCACATTGACAGTATCATTATATTTTTATTATATTTTCAGGGTCAAAAAGATGCTATAAATGCTCTGAAAGAACTTGAAGGGGACTCAGTCGAACCGAAGTCGGAGAGCACTGATGATAGCTGGACCTATGCCTACCCGCCTGCGCCTTATCTACATAATGACACTATTGTGCCAGCGCAATCCACACTTTTTGTAGAAAACGCGCAAATGCTTCACACTCAGATATATTAGGTAACTAACACATAAATTAATAGTGTTTAGCTGGTTTTATCAACATATAAGTTGTGTTGCATATTATAGATCTAGATGCTATCTCAAGTGATATAGTTAGCTTAATCATTTGACCGCTCAGCTCATCGACGGGAAACTGTGTCCCTGACGCCTAGCTGACAGATAGTATGACAATGTATAGCGGCAAATGTCGTGGCGTCTGGGGCACAGCTTTCCGTCGACTTTCATTTACCGTATATGGCGCTCAAAAGGTTAATGGACTAAAATATGTATATGATACAACAGTTTTATTTAAAGCTTATCACAATATGCAGCATTTTACGTGTATAAGTATATGTAAGTCTTGAACTGGAAAGAACAATAAGTCTAGAATTGGTCTTTACGAATAGTTAGTAAGCTAAGTATAAACATACTTTGCTTTAGAGGTGTCAGCTAAGCTATATTGCATATTTTTAAATTGATTCCTTATAAATCTCATTGACGTCAGGTGGTGGGATTATTTTTGTATTGGGGCTTCTAAACGGGCCGTATTTCACTGCAATTTGTGGCCGGCACTATGGCCGTCCCTCTCAGACACCCTACGCTAGAGCAAGATGCAAATAATGGCCCGTTTAGAAACCCCTTATAATATAAGAATGACAGAGTGAAAAATCTATCATCGATGATTTTGTATTGTTAGTCTGTAATATTTTATCTTTTATCTATCCAAATATCATAAACCCTCCATGATGCGTTCAAGAACCGCACATTATGACCACCATAAAAATAGGCCGTTTTCTTAGAACAAATTTGTTAAAATGTTATTATTGCTAAATAATAACATCGATTTCGATAATATTATTTATTAAAATTTCGACCATCTCGGAAAAACAAAGAAATTTGATTTGACCTCTATTCTAATATCAGTCAAGATGACGTTTAGTTCGAAATGATAGTTGCGGCCGACTCTAGTTTGTCTCTGAATTAAAAAAAAAAACTGACAGCTGCCAGAAAACTTCATTACTTACCGCCATTACCGGGTATTATACAAAGACAAACACGCAAAGAAAAATTTAATTGCGCTCATGTGGTGCACACCAGGACTAGAAGAACCCGGGATCTTTTGTCTTTGGCTTACCGGTCCGGCGTCTTAACCTTTCGACCAGAGACGCACTGTATATACGCTTTTAATCTCTTCACCGTTTTGATCTCTACCTATTTTATTTTTTGAAAGGTCTAACCGAATTTCTATTAAGCAGTTAAAATGGATTTAGGAATCAACTCGTCACACCAAAATTTTGTTCTAATCGGTCACACCGCCAAAAACAGTATTATTTGTTTCAACTCGTCACAACTAGATTTAGTTCTAAGTCTAGTTGTTGTTTGTATAGGTATAGTCAGCAACAAAGTAAATACACGTATGTTTAGGTATCCTCCTTGTGACCAGTTAGAACTTTTTGACGGGATGACGAATAAGAACAGATTTGCAGTGTGACCAAAAGCTACCAAATTATGATGTGACTTAATAGAACTAAATCTAGTTGTGACGAGTTGAAACAAATAATACTGTTTTTGGCGGTGTGACCGATTAGAACAAAATTTTGGTGTGACGAGTTGATTCCTAAATCAAAAAATCGGTGTTAATTTAGCCACATTAAAAATACCATATTTACGAAACCACCAACGCACACATGTAATGCATGGTAGTTGCATCGTTGCATGGAGTATATCTGAAGCAACTATATGTCAATTTCTCACATGTCCCTGTATACTATAAGTTCTGAAATTAAATTTCTGCAATTTGATCCTTCCACACCTCCAACTTGACAAGACATAAAATCTGCTAGTAAAGCAGAATTTTTCATTTAGCACAAATTATAAAGTTGCTTAACTGTTTTTGAAGTTCATCATTTTAAAAGTATGTTCAAAATGTTAGTAAATAAGTTTTAGAATATAAGGATGAAGCAAGGACTCGAAATTAAATTTCGTGAACAGATATAAAGTTGTTTTTTAATTTCTTTACTGTATAAGCAATTAAGCACATAATATGTGTATGTTTTGTGTGATGTTTTTAGTGTTTAAGAACTTTTGAAATAATTTCAAAATTAAAATATACAATTAGTCAGTACATACTTCTTTTATTTTCACTTTACCTAATATATACAAAGTTTAAAATACTTACTTATTTTAACCCTCTGTAACATGTAGACTAAGAAGGTACACAATACCATCAAAATTTGTGGGACTAAAACTAAGCACCACTTATATAAATCATTTTGGCGTGTGTTCATTGATTCAAGTCATGCAGATGACAAACAAATGAAATTGAAGCACTTATTTTAATTATTAGGTCTGTTTTTCTTTGCTCGCATAATAGCAATTTTTATATTAGCACGACTATGTGTTACACGACAATGCCGTATTTTTGGTTTGATATTATGTGAGCGAAGCAAGGTTTAGGTGCACGATTTGTACTTCAATATATTATTTACACACTTATAGCCCGGCACCAATGTCATGGTCCATATACTTGCCCTGTAATTAGTAATTTTACAGTTTAATAACGCTGAATAAGCATTTAATGACATCAACTAGTGCCTAGCTTTTATCAACATAATATCTCTATAAATTAATGACTTCTATCCACTTTTGGATACCAAGACAACAATAATTTATTGATAATTTTTGAGTCAGAACGTAAAATTTGAGCTGATTACTTATGTAATCTTTTGTTATAGTGACTACAATTTCCTTAGAAAGAAGTCGAATGTTGGGAAGAAATATAATGTCATAATGTGTCGCTATTTCCTTGGAAAGACGTCCTTCACCTGCAACAATATAAAATTATCTTTAATTATGTTCCTGATATGATACCTGGCATTTACTAATGAGAAATTTCAATTATTTTAGATACCTACAATGAAAACCGCTTTAGTGGCTGCTTGCGAGTAAATTCCACAAATGGATATCAGATTATCCACAGTATGTCAGACCGGAGACAGGCATTGATAACTGATAGGGCCAGGGGCGGAAACACCCGATACTGATTTTCTTTTATTAAAGTTAATTGTTGAACTGCCTTTTAACTTTTTTTTTAGGTTTACATTTTTTAATCGAAACTACATACAAAACACATTCTAGACAACAATTTTTAATGACTATATATTCAATAATAGCAAACATGCATTCTTGTGTTTCGTGTCACAAAAATTAAAACAAACTGGATCAAATTCTTTGCTGCCGAGTGTACATTCACATTTTATTATGTATCGTATCTGTACAAGAAATAGTTGATCCGGCCAACTTTTTCTTGTTGTTATTCTGTCCCGTAACCCAGGAGACAATGGTGATGAGACTTCTTAGAAAAGTGTTGATAATTTATAATAATAGTATTTTCAAGATATTCTAAATAAGAATGGACTTTAACTGCTGCAATTACAACATTTTTGTTGAATATTGCCACAGAAAATCGTAGTTTTAAAGAGTAACCCAGGGGAAATCACTCGGTTGACCCATATACACGATAAGGTTTCACGACCCGTGCAATTTAATCAAGAGTCAGAACGTAATGGTCCTCGGACAAACCTGTGTGTGTAGTTGTGTGTAGTCGGGGCCGGCTCAGTACTTGCGGTAGTCGCGGGCGGGCTGGCTGTAGCGGTCGGGGTAGGCGGCGCCGGGCGGCGGCGGCTGGTAGGCGGGCTGGTAGCGCGCCTCGTACCCGCCGTAGCGCGCCTCGCCCGACCCCGACCACGCCTCGCCGCCGCCGCTGCCTAAGGACAGGGGACCACACCGTGTCATAACTGATTCAACCACTGGGCTAATGGGGAATGGAATGGGGGTTTTTCCTACATATAAACAAAAAAACCAAGATCGACGTAAACTAATCTGCTGGGTTTCGAACGACCATAAAAACGTTATTTTTGTTATAGAAATAACATAGTTAAGCAGTTATTAAAATAAAAATATATAAAATCCCCGACACAAGAATCTCAACTGATTTTTGTGTCGAAGTATAAGTACTGATTTTTCAAATTTTAGTATAAAAATACTAAAATTTGAAATTCCTAGAGTCAATGTTAGTCGAATCCTGATCACGATTTTTAATAAGAATCGAATATTTCAGAGGAGACCGCTTTTACCTACCGAGCAGAAGAGCTAAGAACCATCTCTATTGAAAAAAACTTTAAATTAAAAACCGCGCTCAAATCAAATTATGACAAACATACACGATCGGGAGCTACAAAGCTGCAGATGCAAAGACACACGTTATTAAACTTAAAAATATCACAATAAGACTTCTTCTAGAGAAATAAGACTAATATTATAAATGCGAAAGTGTGTCTGTCTGTCTGTTACCTCTTCACGCTTAAACCGCTGAACCGACTTAGATGAAATTTGGTATGGAGATAGTTTGAGACCCGGGAAAGGACATAGGATACTTTTCATCCCGAATAAATGTAGTGTTCCCGTGGGATGAGCGGGTAACACCGCGGGGCACAGCTAGTAAGATAACAAACGGGGCGATACCTTTGGTGTTGGGTGCGGGGTCGGGGTAGCGGCTGGAGGCGCTCCAGGAGCTGGCCGGCTTGCCGGGCGGCTCGGGGCGGTAGGAGCGCGGCTCGCGCTCGCGCGCCTCGTAGCGGCCCGGCTCCTTCGGCCGCGTGCCCGGCGGCAGCGGCTGGCGCGCCTCGTCGCCCGCGCTGCCGTTGCTGGGGTACTTCATGCTGCTCGCTGCTAACAACCGCACACGACGATCAGGGCAAGAATATGCGTGGGCCTGGATCGGTCCCACTTAACCGAACTAATTAATTTTTTTAAATAAATAGTACGATTAAAATCAGTTAACGATTCGGCCAACCTCGGTAATTGTCGTGAATCCCTCGTCTCTCACATAGAGTTATCAATTTACAGATATGACCGATTAACAAAATTCTTTTTGTATTTGATTGAGTATACTTTCGAGATGGTCCCATGTAAATTTTATCAAAATCGGTCAAGCAGTTTATGAAATATCAACAAAAATCGGTTGAAATCGGTTTTTGAAATTTTTTATTTGGTTATTATTATTAATCCGACGTAATATCGTAGGTACTGTTACTTACATCAAACAGTAAAATATTGACTTATATAATGTTTTTTTATATATTATATACCCACAAGTATAGCTTTAATAAATAATGAATGTTAAAATTCATGTCGCTTCTGCATAATAAGTTTCTTAGATCTACCGGTTAGTAATGTCATCTTGGCAGGTACTATACATTGCGTTTATGATACTTCAAATTGAATACTACCTAAAAGAAATCGCGGTAATGTATTTCGTGTCATTTCCATCTCCGGATTGAGGCGAACTGATTTTAATCGTATTGTACAACATTTAGGCTTATGGTGTAGTGCGAGTACTCACTGGCGACGTGTCGGGGATAGTCGCGCTTGTAGTCGCGATCGCGGTCGCGCTTGTCGGCGCGGTCGTAGCTGGCCGGCATCTCGAAGCGCGGCGGCGGCGGCGCCTCGAACTGTGCGCGGCTCGACGACTGCAAATTTAGAGATTGTTTATATTCAATGTCATCACTATAGCTCCAGGAAAGGTGCTGAGCGGTCGTAACTTTGAATTTGAATTTGATTGCGACCGTGTTTACTCTTTTGGATGCGTCCCATATTCATCTTACTTATTGCATACGGGAGAGGGGAGAGATTAACTTATACCCGTCGTGTTAGGTAGGGATGTATGAGGCGGCGGCAGTACTCACGCTGACCATGGGCGGCGGCGGCGCGCGCTTGTGGCGGGGCTCGCGCTCGTAGCCGGCGTCGGGCGGCGGACTGGCGGCCGCCTTGCGTTAGTTAGTATAGGTAGGGATGTATGAGGCGGCGGCAGTACTCACGCTGACCATGGGCGGCGGCGGCGCGCGCTTGTGGCGGGGCTCGCGCTCGTAGCCGGCGTCGGGCGGCGGACTGGCGGCCGCCTTGCGTTAGTTAGTATAGGTAGGGATGTATGAGGCGGCGGCAGTACTCACGCTGACCATGGGCGGCGGCGGCGCGCGCTTGTGGCGGGGCTCGCGCTCGTAGCCGGCGTCGGGCGGCGGACTGGCGGCCGCCTTGCGTTAGTTAGTATAGGTATGATGTATGAGGCGGCGGCAGTACTCACGCTGACCATGGGCGGCGGCGGCGCGCGCTTGTGGCGGGGCTCGCGCTCGTAGCCGGCGTCGGGCGGCGGACTGGCGGCCGCCTTGCGTTAGTTAGTATAGGTAGGGATGTATGAGGCGGCGGCAGTACTCACGCTGACCATGGGCGGCGGCGGCGCGCGCTTGTGGCGGGGCTCGCGCTCGTAGCCGGCGTCGGGCGGCGGACTGGCGGCCGCCTTGCGTTAGTTAGTATAGGTAGGGATGTATGAGGCGGCGGCAGTACTCACGCTGACCATGGGCGGCGGCGGCGCGCGCTTGTGGCGGGGCTCGCGCTCGTAGCCGGCGTCGGGCGGCGGACTGGCGGCCGCCTTGCGTTAGTTAGTGTAGGTAGGGATGTATGAGGCGGCGGCAGTACTCACGCTGACCATGGGCGGCGGCGGCGCGCGCTTGTGGCGGGGCTCGCGCTCGTAGCCGGCGTCGGGCGGCGGACTGGCGGCCGCCTTGCGTTAGTTAGTATAGGTAGGGATGTATGAGGCGGCGGCAGTACTCACGCTGACCATGGGCGGCGGCGGCGCGCGCTTGTGGCGGGGCTCGCGCTCGTAGCCGGCGTCGGGCGGCGGACTGGCGGCCGCCTTGCGTTAGTTAGTATAGGTAGGGATGTATGAGGCGGCGGCAGTACTCACGCTGACCATGGGCGGCGGCGGCGCGCGCTTGTGGCGGGGCTCGCGCTCGTAGCCGGCGTCGGGCGGCGGACTGGCGGCCGCCTTGCGTTAGTTAGTATAGGTAGGGATGTATGAGGCGGCGGCAGTACTCACGCTGACCATGGGCGGCGGCGGCGCGCGCTTGTGGCGGGGCTCGCGCTCGTAGCCGGCGTCGGGCGGCGGACTGGCGGCCGCCTTGCGTTAGTTAGTATAGGTAGGGATGTATGAGGCGGCGGCAGTACTCACGCTGACCATGGGCGGCGGCGGCGCGCGCTTGTGGCGGGGCTCGCGCTCGTAGCCGGCGTCGGGCGGCGGACTGGCGGCCGCCTTGCGTTAGTTAGTATAGGTAGGGATGTATGAGGCGGCGGCAGTACTCACGCTGACCATGGGCGGCGGCGGCGCGCGCTTGTGGCGGGGCTCGCGCTCGTAGCCGGCGTCGGGCGGCGGACTGGCGGCCGCCTTGCGTTAGTTAGTGTAGGTAGGGATGTATGAGGCGGCGGCAGTACTCACGCTGACCATGGGCGGCGGCGGCGCGCGCTTGTGGCGGGGCTCGCGCTCGTAGCCGGCGTCGGGCGGCGGACTGGCGGCCGCCTTGCGTTAGTTAGTATAGGTAGGGATGTATGAGGCGGCGGCAGTACTCACGCTGACCATGGGCGGCGGCGGCGCGCGCTTGTGGCGGGGCTCGCGCTCGTAGCCGGCGTCGGGCGGCGGACTAGCGGCCGCCTTGCGTTAGTTAGTATAGGTAGGGATGTATGAGGCGGCGGCAGTACTCACGCTGACCATGGGCGGCGGCGGCGCGCGCTTGTGGCGGGGCTCGCGCTCGTAGCCGGCGTCGGGCGGCGGACTGGCGGCCGCCTTGCGTTAGTTAGTATAGGTAGGGATGTATGAGGCGGCGGCAGTACTCACGCTGACCATGGGCGGCGGCGGCGCGCGCTTGTGGCGGGGCTCGCGCTCGTAGCCGGCGTCGGGCGGCGGACTGGCGGCCGCCTTGCGTTAGTTAGTATAGGTAGGGATGTATGAGGCGGCGGCAGTACTCACGCTGACCATGGGCGGCGGCGGCGCGCGCTTGTGGCGGGGCTCGCGCTCGTAGCCGGCGTCGGGCGGCGGACTGGCGGCCGCCTTGCGTTAGTTAGTATAGGTAGGGATGTATGAGGCGGCGGCAGTACTCACGCTGACCATGGGCGGCGGCGGCGCGCGCTTGTGGCGGGGCTCGCGCTCGTAGCCGGCGTCGGGCGGCGGACTGGCGGCCGCCTTGCGTTAGTTAGTATAGGTAGGGATGTATGAGGCGGCGGCAGTACTCACGCTGACCATGGGCGGCGGCGGCGCGCGCTTGTGGCGGGGCTCGCGCTCGTAGCCGGCGTCGGGCGGCGGACTGGCGGCCGCCTTGCGTTAGTTAGTATAGGTAGGGATGTATGAGGCGGCGGCAGTACTCACGCTGACCATGGGCGGCGGCGGCGCGCGCTTGTGGCGGGGCTCGCGCTCGTAGCCGGCGTCGGGCGGCGGACTGGCGGCCGCCTTGCGTTAGTTAGTATAGGTAGGGATGTATGAGGCGGCGGCAGTACTCACGCTGACCATGGGCGGCGGCGGCGCGCGCTTGTGGCGGGGCTCGCGCTCGTAGCCGGCGTCGGGCGGCGGACTGGCGGCCGCCTTGCGGTACGCCGCGCTGCTCTCGTAGCCGCGCTTGCGACGCTCCTCCTCCAAACTGTACATGCGACGATTATAATCATTACAACTAAGGTACCACTGAGTTACGTACGATACATTTTCTTTGACCTATAAAACGCCAACGCCAGGTTTAGATACGTGCATTCAGCTTCGCGGCAAAAAAATACGACTCACGGAGAATTGAGTGAAAATATGCGATCGTTGGCATTAGGGGACACTTTGCCCATCAACAATCAACATATCATAACTGTGGCGGTGAACTGATCCACTAAGTCTCTCTAGATATAAGAGAAAAATATAATTCTTTAATATCGCGCAGGTAGGTAATAAATAAACGAATTATGTACATACCGTAACTGCGCGCGCTTGAGCTCCAATCTCTCGAGCTCGAGTTTCTCGCGCTCGAGGCGATGCCGCTCGCGCTCCAGCCGCAACAGCTCGTTCTTCTCACGCTCGATCTTCTCCCTGAAGTCCGTTAATTTATTAGTAAATCGGCAGAAAAAGACTTACAAACGCCTCTCACCTCACTAGAAACTTCTATGATCTAGAGCACCATGATTAAAATTTCACAAAGGGTTTTTTTGATTGTGGTGTAATTATTGCCTCCATATCCCGAAGCGGATTCAGGGGTGGTATAGTCGGTCTTGGTGCACCATTGATATTTTTTGTCAATCTGACTCTTATTAAGGCTACCGTCCACTGCCCACAAACTCTAAGGCAGTCATATACGTTTAATCCCCTCGCTCTACTGCTGCGGGGCTAGAATATATCATGCCGCAACTTCGCGCGATTCAAGTTACCTGCCTGGCTCACACGGGTTTTAGAAACTGAATAGGAAGGAAATGGTACTGACCGTCGGACCGTTTCGATTTTTGCTAATTGTTTACAAATGAAGTGAAAATTGAAAAATTTAATGATTCGGATAGGATTCGAACCTGCGTTTCCAACGGCTTTCCGGGCCAACACGGGCGTCCTCCCAATTGGACCACCGAATCAGATGTCAGAGTCATTGAATTTTTCAACCAGTTGCTTCGACATGCCTTAGGGTGGCATCGTAGCGCCATCTACCTATCTATTTAGTTTACGTTAGCAGACGTTACTGCTTTAATAAAAATATGTTTTTGCTAATTATAGAATTTGTGTACTAGGCGTCCGTTTGCGACGGAATTTTGGACACAAACACGCCCAGCGCACAGATTATATAAGGTCCGGCACAGGCCATTTCCTTCTCATTCAATTCGAGATTGGCTAAATTTTGGAGGAGGAAATAGCCGAAAACGAAATCTCGATTTGTATAACCCGGTTCGGTTACGTGAGCCTGTCCAGATGGAGCGTTTTACGCGCGAGGGCACTCGCGCGTAGACACTCGCGCGTACCCGAGGTACTAGAGCTACTGCACCCCGTCCAGATGCTCTCGCGCGTTTCAAAACGCGTGCAATACGCCGGACCCTCGACTCGCTCGTTTTACGCGCGAGCGCCGCGCGAGTCGAGATACTCTGGCACCATTGGAGCGTTCAGTAGTATTCGCGAGCCAGTAGCGAGTGCACGTATTTTGTCCGCCGCACATCGCGCGTAGTAACGCGCGTAAAACGCGGCATCTGGATGCAATATGAAATTGAAGCGCGCGAGTGCCCTCGCGCGTAAAACGCTCCATCTGGACAGGCTCTTAGTTTGAACCTCATTTGTGTCCTACGTCATAGTAACCAGGTGTAAAGTTTGATAGTATGGGGAATGGAAAGGAACGTACCTCTCAGCGCGCAGCTTCTCCCGCTCGAGGTCGAGGCGGTGTTTCTCCTGGCGCTGGCGGCGCTCGCGCTCGCGCAGCGCGTCCTCGGCCGCGCGCCGCCGCCGCTCCTCCTCGCGCGCCGCGCGAGACCGCTCGCGCGCGCGCGCCACGTCGCGCTCCTTCTGCAAACAAACCGTATCAATAAACATCACCTTCACGTACGGGGATACATCTTCATGTCTTAACTTGTCAAGTATTTGAGAGGCCTTATTCCTTTTAAAATGTTTTTTTTTTTGTTATATTATGAAAAGTATATTGATAACTAGCTGTGCCCCGCGTTGTTACCCGCTCATCCCACGGGAACACTAAATTTATTCGGGATGAAAAGTATCCTATGTCCTTCCCCGGGACTGAAACTATCTATATACCAAATTTCATCTAAATCGGTTCAGCGGTTTAAGCGTGAAGAGGTAACAGACAGACAGACACACTTTCGCATTTATAATATTAGTATGGATTTCAACCATAATTTTGAACTAAATGAATGAATGAATATTCCCCGAGTTCTAGAAAGTAACATACCTATTTCATGCTTTCGTAGCCTGCAGTCGAAAATAAGTTGAAAAAAAAAAATATCGGCCAAGTGCGAGTGGGACTCGCGCACGAAGGGTTCCGTACCATTATCTGTAAGTGTGTTGTATGGCAGTCCCCCTTAAACATTTATTTTATTTTTAGTATTTGTTGTTATAGCGGCAATAGAAATACATCATCTGTGAAAATTTCAACTGTCTAGCTATCACTGTTCTTGAGATACAGCGTGGTGACAGACGGACGGACGGACAGCGAAATCTCAGTAATAGGGTCCCGTTACCCTTTGGGTACGGAACCCTAAAAACCTGTTTTATGCGATATTTTTTTCAATTTCGAGTAGAAACAAAAATTCAAACTGTACATTTCAAAATTATACCTATAAATGGCAACAGCCCTTTTCTACGTAGTAACAGTGATAATAGTTAAGAAACATGTTTGATCAGAGAAAAAAATGTCTAAAACAATCAGTTATTTTGAACAGATAAGGACCCTTTAGTACTGTGACTTAAATAATGTAAACTACGAATTTATTCAATCATTAATTAAAAATGTGGAGAGAATAGTCGTGGTAAAAAAATAGTGATTGCATTTAGACTGTATAAGTACTATATCGTGAATTGGCAACCTTAAGTGTCATTACGATATCCGTCTAAATTTCGTAAAGAAACTGAGGTACGAGGGGCGTCTGAAAAGTTCTAAGCCTAAGGTATTTCGAGGTTATATATGCGTTTATGATACTGGCCTAGTGTTGCAAAGTGTCCGTCATTTTCAATAAATGCTCGACATTTTCGATAAATGTCCTGACATTTTCGACAAATATTGACACAATTGACATTTATTTTATGAAATATTTTTTCCAGTTTTAGTCAAATGATCATCGATTATTACTTAAATACCTGACTGGGCTTTAAAGGATATCTATACCTCATAACTTTTCGATAAATGTCTGGACATTTTCGACATTTACAGTAATATTGGACATATATTTTTTTGTAAATGTTTTTACATTTTTATACAAAGAATCAATGATGATGATCATTGATTCTTTGTTTGTGACATCACAGCTGCTTAACAACTTAGAAAAAAATCGGTCAAGTGAGAGTCGGACTCGCTTTATCGAAAATATTTTTAACGATAATTTTGTCGTTGGAATTCAGTTGTCTCCATATATCGACATAAGTCGGGGTTAGTTTACCGACTGCAAGTAAGTTTGTACTCACAAACATTATACATTTTCGATTCCCTCACCAACGTCAACAAAGCAACATAAACGCTCGTATTTTTTTGATTGCGTTTACTTCGAAGTTTGATTTTTTCACTGCTCCAAGGGGTAGGCCAGCAGGCCTGATTTGATATTAATTACTTACTAATTAGAGCTTGATGCCTTCACGCATTCCTGAGAAAAAGGTATTGACAGATGGACATACAAACTGAAATGGTGGTCCTATAAGAGTTCCGTTTATGCCGATTGACGTATACAGAAACAAGATTGTTTTAGACGTTTTGATGGTAACAAAAGTAGAGCTGTGCGCCGTGCCGCCGCGCCGTCACCGCCGGATTCGGTCGGCGTAAATCTTCATGGCGTGAATTGAAGAAATTCTACGACTAGACTACTAATATAATAAATCGTAGATTTGTTTTTGTGCCTTTTGATTTCATAACGAATTTATATTTAATTGATTAAGAATATGTACACAGTTTTCAAAAGTATTTTGGGCTAAAATGTATTGTATTGAATACATTTACTGCACTTTTTGAAAATCTATGAAGTTTTTAGTAGTATCAAGAAGTAGTCCGCATAAAAATAGACACAACTGGTAAATCTAAAGGATCCTGTATCAGATGTGCGATCCAAGCGGAGTCAGCTCTGTGAAGTAACCGAGATCACACCAGACCAGGTACCAATTAATACTAGAACTAGAAACATTAGTGCCTGTTCGCCACGCGTGCGATCATCTCGATCAGCCAACTAAGTTAGATGATGTGATCATCCATTCTTTGTAACGAGATGGACACATGCAGCCTTCCATGAGGATGGGAATGACAGGTTTTTTTGAGAAGATTTGAAAGAGAAATAATAGAAGCAGAAAGAATAGGCATAGGGACTACGGCTGGAGATCTTCACGTTTACCTGATATATCGTTGGGTACAAGCGATCGAGGTAAAGGGTTGACCGTTACTTGGGATAAAGCAACATACACGCATTCTATCAGGTTTGGTGGAAAGCACTTATTTCGAAGAATCTATCCTATTGGCTTTCCGAGAAATAATATGAATCAGTCAGTATCTTTCTAGCAGACAGAAGCATAAAGGTTTTAGTTGACGGTGCATATTCAGACTCCATGTCTGTGAATGCTAGTCTCAAGGCTGTGTGATAGGTTTATTTAACAACACTCTATATAAAATATTTGACCAATGTGTTCCAAAGAAAATACGGACGGCGAAGTGTAGTCGTACGTACCCTGTTTACTACACCAAAGCCATTATCCGTGACATTGAAGCCAAAGCCCGTTTCAATCGGGACTGGAATCGAAACAAGAATGTGGATGCCTTGAATCATTTTAAGGCTCTGCGTTCTAATATTAAGTTCAGCATTAAGCAAGCCCATGATAATTACGCTAATAACGCTTCTCCCGCTCTTTGCAAAAATCCCTCTGAATTCTGGCAGTACGTCAACACATTACGGAGCCGGGGCGGGATCGAGCCGGCGGTCACGTTGGGAGATGTAGAGTACCGTGGGGCTGGAGCAGCCGATGCATTTGCGTCTCATTTTCAGTCCGTTTTTCTTCCCAACCAACCGGCTCTCGACCCGAAGCCAGCCAGCTCGGAGACCTCGGCCAGTGCTCGGCTGGTAGATATCAGGACAATCGATGCAAACTCCATCAAGCGTGCAGTGAAAAAGCTCAAAGCTGGCACTTCTGCAGGCCCTGACGCTATCCCGGCCTACGTTATAAAGGGTTGCATCGATCTCTTGATTTCTCCGATTACTTTCATTTTCAACTTAATCCTGAACAGTGGAGAGTATCCCAGTTTCTGGAAATTATCGCGCGTGACTCCAATTCCCAAGAAAGGATCTAAGTTGAAGGTGGAAAATTACCGGCCCATAGCCATACTATCTGCTCTGGCTAAGGTGTTTGAGATGGTCCTCCATGCACATCTTCTACCCCAATGTATGCCCTACATTGCCAGCGAACAGCATGCCTTTTTGCCTAAGAGGTCTGTGACCACCAACTTGGTTCAATTGGTGGACATTCTCTCGGGCGAGATGGACAGCCGATGTCAGGTGGATGTTGTCTACCTTGACTTCCAGAAAGCATTCGACAGGGTAGCTTGCTCAAATGGGATTCACCCCTCGTTTACTAAAACTATTTGCCAGCTATCTCAGGGATAGGCAACAATTTGTTAAATATGGCCCATATCAATCTAAAGCTTATCACACGCGATCTGGTATAAGTCAGGGATCTAACTTAGGGCCATTCCTGTTCTTAACTCTAATAAATGACTTCCCTGAGATAATAGAAAAATCCACAGTGCTGCTGTTTGCTGACGATGTAAAGTTGGTGATGCCGATCAAATCCACTCTTGATTGCGAAACTCTACAAAAGAACATCGACTCGGCCTACAAATGGAGCTTAGAGAACAGGTTAGTGTTCAATACCGACAAATGCGAAGTAATAACCTTTACTCGCTCACAGTCGCCACTTTATTATGGTTATCGCATGGGTGAGAAGGTGATGGTCCGTGTCCTCGGAGTGGTTTTTGACCGGCATCTAACGTTTCGGCCGCACATACAAAATGTGACTCGCGACGCGTACCGGCGGCTTGGATTTGTGTTGCGCAACGCTACTCCCTTGACTGTTGCCGCGACGCGTGCGCTGTACGCAGCGCTTGTCAGGAGACGAATACAGTGGTCTGGAGTCCGCACGAGAAAAAATACATTCTCATGTTGGAACAAGTCCAAAAGAAATTTCTAAGAAATTTATATAGAAAAACATGCAGTTGTTATCCTTTTATGTATCCAACACGATTTCTACAGGGGCATTTGGGCTACGATTCGTTGGAGTTGCGTAGAAATTTAGGATTAGTAAATTTTGTCATTAACATCCTGAGGAGCAAGGTGGACAGTATCGGTCTTTCGGAACGGTTCTTAAAGCTGTCCGTACCCGATGAGTACTGCAGCAGACGGCGCCGCCCGCCGCTGCTGGCCGTGGAGCACCCGCGCACGCGCCTGCGCCTGCACTCGCCCGTTCCGCGCGCGACCGCGCTCATCAACTCCCTACTCTTAGCACAATCTGAATGTGATTTGTTTGCGGATGGGATAGCGAGATTGATGACCGAATGGAAGAGAGTGCTAGAGAAAGAGCAAGATAATTATCTTGTAGTTGTAAGTTAGTTAGGTTTTAGTTAAGTATTTAAGCTTAAGAATCCATGTAACGCTTTGGTGTAAACTGTCATGTTACATTTTTATGTGATTCAATAAATAAATAAATAAATAAATAAATGAACGCCCACGCTATCTTTCTACATATTAATGATACGCTGATGCCGCCTACGCTGATTGTGGTGATATCTCTCGGGAAAACGTCATTGAGATCCGAAACAAACTTGTGTCTGAAATTGAGACTTTCATAAAAGAATTTTCAGAATGGGGTCAACTTAATTTAGTCCAATTTGACCCTACAAAGACACATGGTGTGCTTACTTCTAAAAAGTTTGCTCTTGTTGTCGTTTCGTCACCTTTTAATTTAACATGTTTTCATTACAATAATGGTTCAGTTTCTTGATTGGTCAACATTCCCATGTTATTACTTGTCTAACGCGTTCACATTCATATACGGTCCACAGTGCTAAGTCCTTCACTTTCTTATATTGGTCATGGTTGTTCTATGTATTTAAGTATATATTTATCTATATAAGTACGTATATCGTTGTCTAATACCCATAACACAAGCCTTCTTGAGCTTAATTTGGGACTAGATCGATTTGTGTGAGGTTGTCCGATATTTATTTATTTATTTTATTTATGTTTACAGTAATACATATCCGCGTTGATGATATAGTTTTTAATGCTAGCACCTGTGGTGCTGATCTAGCACACGTGTTCAATGCATGAAGTTGCAACTGCATGTCCCAAATATCAATATTTCATAAAATATGTAACTGTTAAGCCCTAGCACAAATGGGAGAGGATTGCGCCGCAAAAACCGCTTATTTGGGACGACCGAGTGGTCGCAGACCCGTAGGACGGCCTAGATATCGCTTGAGTGATGAAGTCCAAAAAAGATCTCAGGGACCTCTAGGCATCCTTACCTAGCAAGAGCTGGCTCAGGATCGTGGAACGTGGCGTGATCTGGTGTCGGAGGCCAAGATCCACTTTGGGTCGTTGCGCTCAGTTAGTTAGTTAAGCCCTAGCACACGAGGCCAAATATTTGAGATACTGATAAAAATAAGCATTGAATTATGGGTTACGCCGATCATTTTATTGGCGCCGGCAGCGTGGTATAAAACCCGTCGGCGCACATGTCTAGATCAGACTCGAACCGCTCTGGCGACAAATACTTTGATTCTTTAGAGTTTATGAAGAATCCATACAATTTGAATCCATAGACGAGTAGCTTCATGAATACTGAATGTATTTTTCTTTATTTTGTTTAGTATTTATCGGTCATTTATTTGGATAATTTAATTTATAATGTCCGGCTAACTACAGTTTATAAATGTCGTTTGTGTCTTTAGATGTCCATTTTTGTCAGGTAAATGTCGATTATGACGGACAAATTGACAAATGTCGCACGGACATTTTGAAAGTGTCCGTCACTTTGCAACTCTATACTGGCCACTAGAAAGGCCATTTAAAAACAAATTATTAAAAAATAACATGTCACGTTTTTATTATTCTGTTTCGAGATATTCAACGGAAAAGTACATCATGTGTGAATTACCAACGAATATTACGAAAATTGAGCACCGTGCTGTAATTAAATTCCTTACAAAAAGTGACAAATCACCGCAGTGTATTTTTGAGGAAATGGCTATTATTTACGGTGATTCTGGGCCTTCTTATGCCACAGTCAAAAAGTGGAGTCGCTTATTTAAACTCGGACGGGAATCGATCGAAGACGACCCCCGCTCAGGGCGGCCAATATCGGTACTGACCGAAGAAAACGTAGCAAAAGTCAAAAAGCTGGTATTAGAAGATAGAAGAATTAAGGTTTGGCAAATAGCTGAGGTCTTAGGTATTAGTAAAGAAAGAGTCGGAGAAATTTTACATGAACATTTGTACATGAGTAAAGTCAGTGCTCGCTGGGTACCGAAAATGCTAACGGCCTTCGATAAAGTACGTCGTGTGGAAACTTCTCGGGCGTTTTTAGAATTGTGCGAAGATGATTTAGATGAAGTTTGTTCCCGAATAGTAACTGTTGATGAAACATGGATCAGACAGTATGATCCGGAGTGTAAGTCTGAGTCGATGCAGTGGATTGAAAAGGGTGAAAGGCCGCCGAAGAAATTTAAAGTGCAAAAGTCGGCCTCTAAGTTAATGGCTACGGTATTTTGGGATTGTGATGGCATTCTTTTAATCGATTATTTAGAAAAAGGCTCTACGATAAACGGAACTTATTATGCAAATCTAATAAGACAGGTGCGACAAGCCATAGTTGAGAAAAGGCGGGGTAAACTAAGGAAAGGCATTTTGTTTTTGCAAGACAACGCACCCGTTCACACCGCTAATGTTGCGAGGCGTGCTCTGAAGGAAGTTGGTTTTGACGAAATTGACCACCCACCCTACAGCCCAGATCTAGCCCCAAGCGATTATTTTCTATTCAATAATTTGAAAAGAGTTGAGGGGAAAGCGATTTAGAAGTGACGAAGAGATGAAGGCGGCTGTACAGGAGCATTTTGAAGGGCAAAATGAAGATTATTTTTTTAATGGCCTAAAAGCACTGTATAAAAAATGTAAAAAATGCATTGATTTAGGAGGAGACTATATTGAAAAATAAACACGAGTTCATTTGTGTAAATTGTTTTTTTCTATCTTAGGCTTAGAACTTTTCAGACGCCCCTCGTAGCAGTTGAAACGCTCCTGCATTTCACCCGAAAAAGCTTATAACTTACCCATATCTTGGAAAATGACAGAACTTCCCTCGGCGATCTTCTCCTTTCGCGACTCCTGGTACTGCGACGAGCTTTATCCTAGAAACGCAAGTCGTTCTTGAGTGAATGAATTCGTGCCCGGTCAGTAACACGGGCGGAACCACATTACATCAGAGGCCGGGAAAATGAGGATTTCCGGCCAAGTAGGTATATACGGCCGAGCGAGCGTGCGAGCGAGGCCGGATAGTGATACGAGGCCGGGAATCCGTTTTCACGACGAGGCATGTATAGTGCTTTTCTCAAACATACAATGAAATAAAAAAATATACTTCAAAGAAAAACACTTAATATTGTTTGTCCGATATTTTCCGAATTTGACCGAATTTTAAGAATCCGATTTCAGATTCTGACTCAGGAGCCCCAAAAACCCCCGGATGCCGAATTTCAGCCTCCTAGAACCAATTCGAAATTTTCTCCATACAAAACGTTTTTTTTTTCGATATTTTCCGAATTTGACCGAATTTTCGGACAAGATTTCAGATTCATATTTTTGAGCCCCGAGAGCCCCCGATACCGAGTTTTAGCCGCCTAACACCAATTTGAAATTTTGAAAAAAAAAAAAGTCGCCATCATGAATTTTTTTTTCCACAAGTGTCTAACAACCAACCTTTAAAAACAAAACCTGCTTTTTGTCAAACCAGCCAGCTGTGTGAATGACCTTGTTGTTGAAACCAAAAAAAAGTTACTTTGCAGGCCTAGGCCTGAAAAGCAGTATGAAATCCCTTTACAGTCCTCTCGAGTTGTTGCGCCCAAAAAGCGATACCGAGCCTATTTTAAGGAACGTAAAGACAATATTTCATTGGATGTTTGAGAAAAACAATTTATAATTCGATGACATCGATTCAGGTGCAACCAGAAACGTTTATTTTGTTTGGTCACTAATTGCAGACTATTCAAGTATTCATATAATATAAGTGATGCCGAAATCGGTATGTCCATCTAGTCGATATATCTTACTTTGATATAAAACTTACTTTGTCCTTCTGATCGGTCTTGTCGCGTGAGGCAGATCGGGTGCTTTCTTCACCGGATGCTTCACCATCTTTTTTTACTTTTTCAGCGCCCTTATCGCTACTCTCTTTGCCATCCTGTAACAAAATGTTATACAATATAATACAAAATGCTTTATAGCACACTAAAAAAAGACAACAGGCGGCCTTATCGCTAAAGAGTGATCTCTTCCAGACAACCATCGGGTAGTGGAGTTGATCAGAATAAACCACACAATGAGTAGGTGATGCAGAAAGCGCTGGGAACACAAAATAAATACCAACAGAGAGCCAAGTAAACATAACGATAGATATACATAAACCTAGATATACTTTACTGTGTCACGAAATTCAGTTTTATAGCTGATATATTGTAGTACCTCGTTTTCCTTATCTTTAGAGTCATCTTTACGATCTTTACTCGATCTGCGCTCTGGCCTAGTTGGTTGCCTTCTGGATGATGATTCCGATTCAGACTTAGCCTTTTCAACAGAAATCATGCGCCCATGCAACTCTGAAAACATTTACATTTCAGTTAATTTCAAGAAGTTTATACAGAAAAATATGTCAAGTTTAATTTCTGCATATCATATGTTTTAAGCAATTATAATAATTTGAAATTTTCGATGCATCTGTAATTTATCTCCTAATTAAGAGACATATGTAAATACTGACCAGTTCTGTGCAGATTCTTGATACAGTTTTCCGCGTCCTGGGCGCTCGCCATGGTGACGTAGCCGTAGCATCGGGACCCAGGAGTCCGGGCATTTGTGACCACTTTTGCTCCTATTACCTACAAAAAAAAAACGTTCGGTACAATTTCCCTCCTACGGGTTTGCAGCGCGGCACGGTTTATCCACAGTTGCTACGCCAAGTCACAGTCAAATTGGCGAAATATGAGCATACCTTGCCGTGCTTACTGCAGAGTTGCTTGAGATCCTTGGCGCGAGTGTCGCCCGACAGTCCACTGACCCAGAGATTCCGTGCGCCGCCTTCCTTGCCATCATCTTTTTTCTCCTTTTTGTCACCCTCGCCCTCCTTTTCCTGAGCGTCTGTAAATGTTTGTTTTTCATTATACAATAGTCAAACCGCGATAAAACTATTTACGAGGGTCATAGAAGACTTGACTAGATCGCAAAATGACTGCTAGGCGTGGCTGCATCGCAAATGTGCTTTACTACAAAGCCAAAATCGCTAAATGACTACATCTGAATCTGACTAATTTGTAAAATGGCTACATAGGGATGTAGACATTTTAAAACATATCATTTTGGATTTCTGCAGTAATAGTCTAAGATCCCGATATAGAACGACCTTCACCGAGATGTTTATTTGATGAAATGTATTTTATATTTAATTTAATATGTCAATAAATATATTGCATATGGGTTGCCTAACAAATTTTTGTCCAGGGTATGTTTAATTAATAATTTAAAAATTTTTTTTTTAACCATTTGATTATTAGATAAATTCTATACCAATCGAAATTATGAAGCCCATAGAATATGCAAACGTTAGGTTGCCTATTCTTTTCCCGTCACAACTATTGGGTAGCCAGGTTTAAACAGGTAAATCGTAGCATTTTGCAACAGTCTGATTATTGAATTGAAATTAAATAACATTAAAGATTATTTTATTATAAACACGGTGGTATAGGGTTGCCTGCGAAAAATCAGTCCAGAATTCCGGTTGTCGAATTTTGAAAAGTAAAATATTGCTGCGAGTGAATGTGTGCGAGTGAGAGGTCCCAACCAAAACCATCGCATACGATAGAAGAGGACACAGCATAGCAGCTGTTTGAAGTCCGCCCATTTAAAAAAAGAGAGTGCGCATGCTATTAAATAAAATAATCTTTAATGTTATTTAATTTCAATTCAATAATCAGACCGTTGCAAAATGCTAGTATAGATTTACCTGTTTAAACCTGGCTACCCGATAGTTGTGACGGGAAAAGAATAGGCAACCTAACGTTTGCATATTCTATGGGCTTCATACTTTCGATTGGTATAGAATTTATCTAATAATCAAATGTTGGAGTAGTAGGGCCTCGTGCAGGGTCCGTCCGGATTGTTACTACCGTCTTGCCTGCTAACCCACCGCCAAACAGCAATGTTCGCATTGTTGTGTTCCGGTGTGGGGGTAAGATAGCCGGTGAAATTACTAGCATAGAGGCATTCTATCTTCGTCCTCCGGGTAGGCAAGCACTTGTGACTCCTCTGGTGTTGCAGGTGTTTATGGGCGACGGTAATCGCTTTCCATCAGGCGATACGTTTGCTCGTTTGCCCCCTATGACATTAAAAAAAAAAAAAAAAAATGTTTAAATTTTTTTTTTTAATTATTAATTAAACATACCCTGGACTAAAATTTGTTAGGCAACCCATATGCAATATATTTATTGACATATTAAATTAAATATAAAATACATTTCATCAAATAAACATCTCGGTGAAGGTCGTTCTATATATCGGGATCCTCTACTATAAAGCATTTGAAAGAAAAAAAATATTTGAGCACATAGAATTAGCAATGCAGTCCTCATGCGAAATAGTCATATGTGCTTTATCTATTCTGTCTTCTAGTGATTCATTTATAATACATTGAAACACTTATAATGTATTGATATCTTTGAAATTTACCTTTAGTTTCCTTATCCGATTTAATGCTGTCATTGCTGAAAAACAAAAATATATATTAGTGAGAAATTCAGGGTGCTTTAGAGTAACACAAAAACATTTATGATTAATAAAGGTGCAATGCTTTTCTTTTCTTATGTAAGGAAGCGCGGATAGTTTTAACGTTGTGTCACACCGATCTACTACAAAGTTTTGCACCATTATTCCTCTCGATGAACGGCGCGAAGCGTAGACGCTGAGACCGCCGTCTGCAATGCGATGGCGCGGAGTCCCGTCGTGAAGGGTGGCTCGACGTCCTCCTCCGTAGAGATGAGGTCGAAGTCGAAGCTTAGTCCGTCGCACATGTGAAATAGGCATCCGGTCCGAAGCGGAGACACCGCGTAGTCGCCGCGTAGCAGTCGATTCCACCGAAGTTGGCGTCGGCGACACACGTTAGGTGCAAAACTTTGTAGCGATAATGTATATAGAGCAGCTATAGTATCGATCGTTCGAAACGAAGAATATAGTTGCGCGGGGCGGCGTCGCGACGGCCGTTCGGCATTCACCAACCTAGTGGCGGCGGCTTCGGAGTTTACTTGTTGGTCGTCGTCGACTGCGGCGTCGGCGTCGGCGGCGGCGGGCTGCGGCGCGGCGTCGTCGCGCGTCGCGGGCTCCGAGCTCGCGCCGTCATCTACGCGGGCACAAGGGTCAGTCCGTGTCGGGGGCAGCGCAGGTCGCTCGTCGTGAGCGACCCACCCTGCGGGCCTCCTATCTTCACTCAACTCTAAACTAGTAAGATGCTTCTCTTCACATTTCTTCACTTTCAGAAATGTTATTTCATCTTGACCTGAAAACTTGATTCGATATTAGCACCACTGTCCCTAGGGATGGATTGAGCACCTTAGCGGAGTCGGAGCGTAATGCTGAACATTATTTTGGTACACTGGAAAGGCATGTGATTAATGTCTTGATTTGTGACATGAGATAGAAGAACCGTGACATAAACATTAGGAGGTCAGCTGAGGGATTATGTTGCTTTTTGGCAATTTGTCTGAAGAAACTGGATCAGGCTCGCATCCTATGCGATGCTCGTTTTATTCTGTGTAGACGACCATCGGCAATTTCTGTATTGTGGGGCCTCCGATTAATACAATCTGAGTTTTTCTCCACTGTGACTGGTCTCCATTCTCGCTGGCAGCAGCACTCCACAGTAGTCTTTGCAATGGTTAAATACTTATTATCCTCGCAATATTCAATAATTAAATGATAAGTTTAAACACAAATAATTATTTCACTGAGCATTTGTTTCAAGTATACAAGTCTAAATTTATAAACGGGAGGGAAAAGGGAGGTTTGTATTGTAAAAAACTTACCTTTCTTGAGTTTTGCAGTGGTATCCGTCTGAAACAAATAAATAATATATGGAATGATGCGACTGCATACTTGGCAGGATTCGAAACAATAACAGTTAAAATAGATTTATGGTTTTGATCAAGTTTATTACTCATAAATATATCTTTGATGTTAGACAACCGTGACTGTTAATGAAATAAAGAAAACTCTATAGAAAACGTATATTTAACTACAGAATACAACAAATCAGACTGGCTGCATAATATGGTGATTTTGTTGACTAGAACACACTTTCTAATACTAATTCAAAATGTTCAATCTACTTCCATCAAGAAGCCATTGGTGAGTTTAGGAGCCACTGAGGGCAAGGTGACAGTGACCCGAAAGAAATAAAACCGTACCTCTTCATTGAGCAGTTCATCTTCTCCAAGGTCCAAATTGATGCTATCCTCTTCTAAATTATTTTCAGCTTTTTGATCTTCTTCATCGTTTTCTACCTTCTCCGGACAGGGCTTTTTAGATGGGGAAGCCTCAGGTTCCTCATTATTTTCACGTTTCCTACTATTTTTTTCTGTTCCATCAACATCCATTTTGTCCTGTGGCTTCTCTTCATCGGCAGATTCCTTGGGTTGGTTCTCTTGTGATTCGGGCTCGTCTTCTTCCCCTGCGTCGTCTTGTACGATCATGTCTTCCATGGCGGGAGTCTCGTCGGCCTCTTGTTCGACTGTGCTCTCTGAACGACGCGTCCTCTTCGATGGAGTCTTAACCTCGGGAGTGCTCAGGTCAAATTTGAAAGTCTGAGGGTCATGCCCCTCGTCCTTTAAATGCTAGAACAAACGATTATTTTTAATTAATTAATGCCGGCCATGGTTAAACATGAAGCTGGGTGTAGTCATAATCAGCTGGCCACGTAATATGATTGGATTCTCGAAATGATCTATGTTTTGTAAATAGTAAATCATTTTATCGCCCTCTATTAAATGATATCAATGATCTATACCTTTGATAAACGCGTGATGAGCACACCGCGAACGCCACTCTTATCTAGGTTACGCTTTTCCAACTCAGCACGTAAATCTATAACTCTTAAATCGTCCAGTAAACGCTTTCGGTCCGACATGTTATTTTTGGCTCGTCTCTAATAATAGATGAAAATCTGTGTATTTTAGTCGCAAGTTGTATATTTCACAAAATTATCAGAAATTATCGAACGCTACGCTACCCCACTCGCTCGATTTTCATTGAACAAGATGGCGACGTGCCGTGCCGATATAAACTAAAAATGTAATGTTACCATGTTTAAAAAATACCATGCGTTTAAGTAGCTCCATTTATGTAGAGTGTGAACAACAGCTTAAACAGTATTTCATTGTTGGTCATTTAGGTTTTACCTAAGTTTAATAGCGTTTATTCATGCCCATGATCCTTTTAACTTTATATTACCTGTGCCGATTCATTGTTAAAGTCACTGTCACTGTCACTGTCACAATGGCAGAGCTGCCAGCGTTGCCAGAGCTACGGAAAAATCCGGAGATCTACGGATTTTAGGCCTCGTGCCCAAACCTACGGAAATTATTGGTGAATCTACGGAATTTCAGATTACTTTCATTTATTACCAAAAGTAGTACTTTTTCTGCGAATAATGAATGGTAACCCTGGCTGAAACATTTCATTTTCTTACTAGCTCAAAACGTTGAATAGACTACGGGAGAAGGCGTGCAAAGATATTAGATTTTTACTGTTTTTCCACCTACGTTTTTGTAGAAGTTACTAACTTTTAATACGATTTTTAAACTTCAGTATAGTGAAATGAAGCATTGGAAAAAAGTCTGTAGAACTACGGATTTTTCAAGCGACGATCTACGGAATTCTACAGATTTTTTCGTCTCACCCTACAGATTTTCGTAAATGTCATCTGGCAACACTGGCTGTAGCTGTTATTTATTCAATATTCATTCGGTCATGTGATTTGCAATGGTTCATTGACTTCTTTTATTTAAAAACTAAAAAGCCATAATATTTAATGATTTTATAAGATTATTTGTGGATCGTCATTTTGAAGCAATAATAATTATTAAAAGTGATTGCATACTATTATAATTTCACATTATGGATATAACATGTAAGCAATCATCTATAATGTATAAAAAAACCAATACCAACGCTTGATTGTGTGTCATAATATTTATTATACTTATTATGTATGTATGTATAATAAACGAAAAACATTGCACCGACAAAGTTAAAAGTAACATTTATATGGGTGGACACTTTGTGAATATTCCTCTAATTTTATCAAAAAATGTATGTATGTAATTTAATTTAGTTCTTCGATAAATGTATGTATGTAATAGCAGTTCGGTTCTATTTCCTAATTTGTTGTATTGACCACATAATTAGTAAAAATTTATTAAATAAATAAAATATAATTTGCTTTTAAGCAATGGGTTACAAAGCATGACAGTTTTACTTGTCACCTTCACACTAGGCTAGGCCTCTCTCGTGGGGAAACATGTAAGGTCCATAACCGAAGAATTTCTAGATCGGATTCCAGGGATTAAGTCAGTGGTCGCTGGTCATTGTATTGTATTGCACTGCATTCAATGTGAAATAAATATTGTTAATTCTCTTTACAGGTGATAGGAACACACTCAGTATAGAGGAAGTAGCTGGTCTCCTCGACAAACTTGCATTGAAGCAATTGCACCTAATGGAAGAAAAAATGCAGAATGTAATAGTTGTAGAGTCCAAGATCCACGAGGGCAGCATCCACCTTGCCAAGTCCAGGTACATTATGGGGCAAACCTCAGTGAGCTCAGCCAGGCTCCCGACTGAAAGCAGCCCAGAATTCTCTGCATCTGTACTTGTCCAGTCTACCGAAGACAAGCAATTTCAGGTTGTGGAGAATAAAGCCGAAGATACAATCAATCCACTTAGATGGTTTGGGATTCTAGTACCCCAGAACATGCATAAGGCGCAAGAAATATTCACAAACACGGTGCAGTATGTGGCGGAATGTGCAGGTATCCAATATCAAATATATGCAAATATGAGGAATATTGGTATATTAAACAAATACAAACAATTGCTTAAATCTGGTTAACACTTTTTTGTGTGAGCAATGTCTGTATAGGACATTGGATAGTTGTTTGTTGGCCTAAACTGGGCCTTTGGCTATGACACACACTGTCAGTGTGCTCATGCAATAGTTTGTAGTCATACTGGTTGGACTGGAAGGTTTGAATAGGTTTATTTGGAAAGAAAACACAGAAACATTAATTTCATTTTGATTATTCACTATGAACAGGATGGTGATTGCTAGTATACATGTAACAAAGTATTCAATCAGGAGTTTATTGTACTGCATAATCATAATACTTTAATTTTCACAAAGGTTTCATAACAAAGTCACTAATGAAATGACCTGCCCTTGATAACCATACATATTTTTTAGTATCAAGTAACATTTGTAAATAAAATAATTTGCATTGGTGTTATTATTTTTGCTTTAGAGTTAAAGGGGCACACACTGGTCAATGTAGTATAAACTAGAATAATATTCAGAATGTTACAAACTACCAATTTTAGTCCATTGAATAAAAAGTTCTAGAGTACGTGAGTTAGTAACGTAAGATGTTTCTTCGGAAACATGTCAAGAGTCCCTAGGTAATAAACATACTAAAACCCCGGGACACTAGGAGGAGCCCCGGAGTGGGGGGAGGGGGGGAAAGGGTCCATTTTTTAATTTTTCGCTTAAATCTCAAAAACGGTACATGTTAGAGAAAAACTTTCAAGGAAAAGTTGAAAGGCCATAAAATTATCTACAAGTTGTACCTAAATAATTTTTTCCTATATCCTACCGTTTCTGAGTTACACGCAGTAAAAAATGATTTTGTCTCAAACAATTTCCCCATATTACATACCCATGTTTATCACATCAATCGATCAAAAAATATTTCTTTCTTCCAAAAAACTCAAATGTGCAACTTGTGACCGGTACTGATAGATTGCTCTTAATTAGGTCTATAATTGGTAAAGTAAACACATTCCTCTATGGAAGCCTTTAGGAGGAATTGATTGTCAAAATATTATATTAGGGTAGTTTGAGTTACTGAACTTGATCTTTTTATTTGTTCTTCCAAAAAAACTCAAAAGTGCAACTTGTGACCGGTACAGATAGATTGCTCATAATTAGGTCTATCATTGATAAAAATACCAGATTCCACCACGGAGGCGTTTACGGGGAATTGAATTTTATTAGGGTAGTTACGATACTTGAACTTTTTATTTTTTTTCTTCCAAAAAGCTCAAAAGTGCAACTTGTGACCGGTACTGATAGATTGCTCTTAATTAGGTCTATCATTGGTAAAAAAAACACATTCCTCCATGGAAGCCTTTAGGAGGAATCGATTGTCAAAATATTATATAAGGGTAGTTTGAGTTACTGAACTTGATCTTTTTATTTGGATGTAGCTCGAAAACGGCTGCGAATAGAAAAAAAATATTTAGGTACAACTTGTAGATAATTTTATGGCCTTTCAATTTTTCCTTGAAAGTTTTTCTCTAACATGTACCGTTTTTGAGATTTAAGCGAAAAATTAAAAAATGGACCCTTTCCCCCCCTCCCCCCACTCCGGGGCTCCTCCTAGTGTCCCGGGGTTTTAGTATGTTTATTACCTAGGGACTCTTGACATGTTTCCGAAGAAACATCTTACGTTACTAACTCACGCACTCTAGACCCCCCTTGGAGGGACTCATTCAATGGACTAATTTATATCAAAAAAATAAAGTACAATCATTGTAACCTTTGTTTTTTTAGTGTTATATTTGTTTCCTTACTAAATTGAAGTGATTACAAGTTACTCTAAATTATTTTTCGAGGCCAGTTAAATACTAAATGAAATCTTCATTAGGTATGTCATTAATTTATTTAAAGTAATATATATATATATATATATATTTTTTTTTCATTTATTTGGGTAAACAAACAGTCATCATCATCACAATTGTGTTATACCTAAGCGTTATATAACAGCTTTTAAATATATGTGTGACCAACACCTTTCACCACTTATTAATGTTACAATTTAATCGTTCTTAGCAATAGCGAATATTCCATTTAGATTGTTTTTTTTAGGGTTCCGTACCCAAAGGGTAAAAACGGGACCCTATTACTGAGACTTCGCTATCCGTCCGTCCGTCCGTCCGTCTGTCACCAGGCTGTATCTCAAGAACGGTGATAGCTAGACAGTTGAAATTTTCACAGATGATGTATTTCTATTGCCACTATAACAACAAATACTAAAAATAAAATAAAATAAATATTTAAGAGGGGCTCCCATACAACAAACTTGTTATGCTTAGATTATAGTACGGAACCCTTTATGCGCGAGTCGGACTCGCACTTGCCCAATTTTTTAAATGCATATGTCTAAGAAAAATAATTTAGACCTTAACCATCACTTCACTTTCCAGAGTGTTCATTGTGAAATTAAATAACTTAGTTTGTGATTGTGTGTAATGGTAACCCTATTTATCGGTTCAGCTAAGTTCACACCCGGTACCTGCGACTAGGGTTGCCACCTGTACTATATTATATAGTATCGTACTATATTGCGGTCAATTGTACTATATATTATAGAAATATAATATAGTACGAAAAATACTATATTTTCATTGCTAACTCCACTGCTGCACTTTTTTGTATAAACATCGACTAAATTGGAAAATCTCCAGAGCTGTCTAGGAAAATTATTAGAAACCTACAGCTATTTATAGAAAAAAGTTTAATTTATTTAAACAAGTGGTTTGATTTCAATCCATCCAACTTCTTAACCAGTGTCAGTTTCTAGATTTGAACAAGAACATTGAATTTAATCAAATTGAGACTTTACTGGATTCTTTAAATTTAATTGCAAAACTGGGCATTAATGTGAATAATTTATATTCAGAATTAATTCAAATAAATGAAATGATTTTAAAGATAACCTTAAACTAATGACCAGGCCTTTAAATCAAAAACAACTGCATAAAAGTGATTCAAATTTAACAAATATGTTAAATGTCATTGGCTTTTTCCTGTCAATCCCAGCAACTTCTGCTTTCACCGAGAGAGTCGTCTCCGTGATGAATAATAAATGGAGGGAAGAAAGAAACAGAAGTTTAATTAAGCTCATTAAAAATGAATTGCTGATTTTTATTAATATGGAAGTAAATTGCTGTGATTCGTATAATTATTTTAAAAACAATAAACTGCTGTTAATATCCAAAGCGCAGAGTAACAATAAATATACTTGGAAAAATAAATAATGTAATTCTGTATTTGTGTGTTTCTTTTGTACCTACTTAAACTGGTGTGCAATAAAGTGATATAGGATTGTAATTTGTATATAATGTTTAAACATGATAAATGAATGAATGTGTACTATTTTTTTTTCCAAAATTTCCCAAAAGTACTATATTTTGGCAAGGTTCTGAGAAAAATACTATATTTCTTCAAAAAAAAGGTGGCAACCCTACCTGCGACCCTGCGTATGAGGACGCACAAACGAGGCGCAAACCTAACCATACGAAGCCATACGAGTTTTCAACAAAGCATCATCTCAATACCTATGCTATCATTGAGGAATATACACTGACAAAACTAGACTTTTTTCCTACTTACGTAACTACAACAATAGATACATACATATTTCATTGTTAATTGTATATAAATTTCTGTACAGTACAGTACTGTGCATGATGTGCATGTGCATCATGACTAATTTTAATGTATGCATTTTGTTTCGAACATTTCGTTGATATCCACTTGTAATGCAGCTACCAGTAAGCCTGCATATACAACGGAGGTACAGTTTGTATAAAAACATTCTTTTTAAACAACTGTACGATGCAGACTGACTAAGAAATACATGCGGAACAATAATGTTGTTGATACATACTAGGCACATCAAAGTATTTCTTTACTAAATGCATATCTTAGATGCTAACTCTAAACCAACATTAATTTAATAGTTCTTCAACTTCATACATAAGTATATCTTTGGCTTAAACATTTTAAATGGCAGGCACGTTTATCGCATCATCATTTTGTGACACAAGCATTTTTATGTGATGTGATTTCAACAATTCATGAAATGCAGGGTGAAGTGAATGAAATACCATACCTTACTTAAGTATTGTTTCTCTGGGCGCGCAGCGTCATTTACCTAACTGCCGCTTCGCGATTTTAAATCTTAGCAAAATAATAATAATACCTTTTAGAAAAATAATAGGTGACCGCCATGTGGGATATTGCAATTCGAAAATCATTGTTTCGTTTCGATAGTCGTGGCAAGTCCGTAAGACCGGTTTCGACCGAGCTTTAGCGGCGAGCAGCAGCCGTGCGCGGTCGCGAAAGTGATAACATATCCGTTTCGGCGGCAAGCGGCGGCGCGGCGAGCAGTTGAGCGAGAGGTCCCAGCGCGGCGGTCATAGGAATGAGAGAGACACGTGCCGCGCAGCGCTGCCGCTCGCCGCTGAGACCGAAGTCGTGTGGCTGGGCCGAAGTCTCGACAAACACCTTAAAAGACTCGCTAGATGGCTGGATCAAGGGTCAGATTCCGAAGGCGGTACTGTTGGGCAGCGAACACAGCGCGCATAGTCAGGAGATTCCTCTCTCTGCAGCCCTAACCACCGGTAGCTTGGGGCCCTGCTCCACTGCCGGTGGCGCCCTTAGGTTAGGTTTTTTATGTGTTTATATATTTTGTAATTTCTTTATTTTACTTTTTATAGGTACATATATTGTAAACTTCCTAACCTAAGAGATTAAATAAATATGTGAATACTGAATCTTCAAAATTTTAACAGTAACAAAAATAAGTAGGCACCTACGCGATATCGGTGACCTAATAAATCACCAAACACGTATTTAAATGGAATGTAAAATTAAATTACAACTAATCATTTACCTATGGTCCTATTCCTATGCCATCGGTATCTGAAACGAATGTGTTTTATAACATTGCAAACGTTGCCTCTAAGTATTTACTTAGCCCCATTATCTATATACCTTCAGGTACCTACGTAAAAAGTTAATTTCTTGGGTCTAATGTATAAAAAGACTAGTTAGTGCGCAGATTCTCATTAGATACCTACTCACTCACTTTTGGGCAGGAAGCTGACGGGGGATACCTTCTTCGAACGTCTTCAAACTTTCATTAAGTACGACTTACCAGTCCCTGTGTGCTAAGTTTATAAGTACTTATAAATTATAACTTAATACCCTGATAAATAAATAACACTTTTTTTTAAATATGACAATCATCCTTATACCTATCCAACTTGTGCAACAAGAGAAGCGAAAATGTAACTGCTTATGACATTTCAATAAAATTAATAAACATCAGTATGATTGTATTTTTAAATAAATAACAGGAACAGTTTTATAAAAATTACTAAAATAACAATACCTTTGATTTCGTGATTTCAATCATATACTTAAACGGTGAACATATACGATGTCAGAGCTGCAACCCTACTTATTAAACGCCAGTAGCAGAGTTTGGATCTTAGGTCTCGCCTCGGCATAAAGCCGTTCTGCTGCATATTTTTGAAACATGGAACATAATATATAGTAAAGGCACTAAAGAAAAGTTATTATGCAGCGAACCCGGCTTAGATATTTTTGGGATTTAATAATCTCATTATTGTTTTTCAATAAATAATGGCAGTTTAAATCACCTATAATGGGAACGTAATTCACCTTAAATTATTTCCTACCCTAGCAAATACTATACTTAAGTAAGAGTGACTGTCTTCAAAATCTAAATGTAGCTTAAACGATAATTCATATATGTGTCGACGTATACCAAATCACTAAAGTATACGTAAATTAGTAACGAAATTTAATTTAGGTATTCTTTTTTATAAAATGATGAAACATGTAATGTCTCGTTTTTTTTATGTGGGTACACACCACAATTCTTATTTAAACCATTGATACAAAAAGATCAAAGCTTAAAGAAAAATTGAAAAAGGAGCTTTCTGGTGGAAGAGAGACCTCCTTCCTTTTTAGATAATTTGTGTATGAATTTTGATATTTATCGACACATTTTTTAGTACGAACCAAATTAATACTTATAGCTGAAACACTGTTTATCTTTCTATAGTACAAGATCATAAAATAAACATCAACAACTTATAATATACGACTTAAAAAATACCGAACGTTTTATAGAAAAAACTTCTCTAAGTGAAAAGAAACTATTAAAGTTAAACATTTAAAAAGATATATTTATGCTTCATTGTGCAGGTTGTACAAGCATTATTTGTATAGATAATGTGCGATTAATTTTCTTTGTGCCATCTGCGTAGCATCACAACTAGATACGACTTGGTCATAAGTTATAATATAAAATGACAACAATAGTATAATAAAAATATGTAACTCAAATAAATATCAAACGCAATAAACAAAATAAATTACTTAATAGTAAGTATTTAATTATGAAAACAAAATGTTAAAATGCATTTTTGTGTAATTTAGTTGTGTTCTATTGGACAGGCTTAGAGAACGGATTATAACGATGTATTGATGAACATGTATTTAATCAATTTGAGCGACCATGCTGCCACTTATTGTCGTGGAAAAAACTTTCACCGTGGCCCACGTTGGGCGCCAGTTTAGTATGTGGCCGATAATTATTTCGTAAAAATTACGATATAAATGCGTTCAAGAAGTACTAATGAGTACAGTGAGGTCGTTTTACCTATTATTACAAGTAATGGACGTGTGAGCAAGAGTTTGTCTCTCCTTATGCTATTATGTAAGGAATGTTTAAAAACTTATACCTATTGCCTCCTTCCTAAAAACATCGTAAAAACATCGTTATCACCAAATTCAAATACCATGTGGTCACTGGTCGATCTGATGGAACATGTTATGGGTGTTCAAGTTATCAGATTCACCACATATATTCACAGGATTGTTAAAATCTATGATTGTCTTCGTATGTCATCATTAGTCATTAGCATTCGTTCCAATGGAATTTATTCTGGAATTTAACATACTTAAAAACTCACAACCCGGAAGAGTTTATGTTCTTTGGAACTGCTTTAGATCGATAGATAATTATTGCAAACGATTAACTTTGGCATACGAAATATTAAACAGATACATTCCGTACTATAAATGCAAAAGCGTAACAGAAAATCACAGCACAATATTTCCTTGTACCGACGAAGTAACATATATCGGTCCTCCGAAACAAAACGTGTACGCTTTGTGGAATAGAACGGGTGCTATCCTAACGGGCGATCGTCGTTTGTTTAACCAGACGGTCAGGAATTCAGGCTGAACAGGTCGGCCATTGTTTTTTATCGCGTGAGCGCTGGAGAAACACTGGGCGCGTTGATCAGTTTCAATATCAAGCTGTCGGCCGATGGAATTGGTCACGTTTGGAAGTTATTTATCCTTTGTCCCTGGTATCGGTGTACTCGGTGGCGGCAGAGCGCCACTCGGAGCGCGTGCAGGCGCCCTCGCGCCACCACGCCTGCACGTCGGCGCGATGCGTCACGCGCTGCCGCCGCTCGCTCGCGTGCAGCATGGCGCATACGCGGCAGAAGAAGAACGTGTTTATAAACTCCCCTGTACCCTGTCGGTGCAATTCAATCACACTTATTAATTCCCTGTCCAATGTAGAACAAATTAAACATAGATACACTAATTCACTTCAAATCAAATCAAGTCGTTTATTTGCATTTTTTTTTTATGTCATAGGGGGCAAACGAGCAAACGTATCGCCTGATGGAAAGCGATTACCGTCGCCCATAAACACCTGCAACACCAGAGGAGTCACAAGTGCTTGCCTACCCGGAGGACGAAGATGGAATGCCTCTATGCTAGTAATTTCACCGGCTATCTTACCCCCACACACACGCATAAATTGCGGTACAGAGTTGAGATCGAAATTACATATAACAGAACAACACAATTTGCCAGTATAGTGGCATGTAAAAATTTTCAATAATTAATAATTACTAGTACACATACAACACAAGACACAAGTATAAAATATAACCGATTGGGAACACTAAAACCATATTAGGGGTGCATATTTTATTTTCGTAGATCTGTAGATACCTAACTATATTTACCTACTACTAGACCCTTTGCACTTTAAGGGTCATAAATACGGGGAGACTACAACGTTCCTCACCTTCCACTTGAAGTAGGAGTTGTAGAGCGCGTCGTCGCGGTCGAGCCGCGTGAGGTAGGCGGCCAGTTCGAGCGGCGACGCGAACTCTTCCACGTGCAGGTACGAGTTGTGCGGCGCCACGGCCGCGTACTCCGACGCGCGCGCGCCCATCACTATCGGCAACACGTCGTGCCTGGGGGGGGAACACACGGTGTCAAATTAATACGTTTTTATCGGTTTTTGTTGGCTACATTGCGTATAGCTAGGGCTGCCATATCTAAATTCGCCGAACCCGGACAAATTCTTTAAAAAACCCGGACATTTCACATTTGTCGTAAATCGTTTTTTTTCCCCGGACGTGTCCGATAATAATATAAAAAAAAAACAGTCGCTTTATTTTTCATTCGCATAGGAAGTGTCCGCGTTTTCCTCGGACACTTTTTGAAAACCCCCTCGGACGGCCCCCGGACAGCGGACGGCCTCCAATAAGACAAATCCGGGGAAACCCGGACGGATGTCAGCCCTACGTATAGCAAATAGTGTCTACTGTAATGTTTCAACTGGATTAATACTTATAAGGGATAAATGAACGTTTTCCTTACTGCTGCGCAACTGCTCATTTGGCCGTGCGTTGCAACACCCGCTTCCATCAAATCAAGTGGCGTGTTCTTGGCGAGGTGCTGCCGGTTGCGATAAGCGGCAGATATAGGTACTTACCTACCATCTCTTTCAAATGATTTAACCAGGACAAGAAAACTCACTGTAATCCGTTGACAAAGAACTTCTCGGTGATGTAATCACGACAATTAGAGTTCTCGAAGGCGAGGTAGAACTTGTAGTCGCGGTCCAGCATCTCGAGGCAATTAGGGTCGGCGCGCGGGCAGTGGTGCGAGCCGCACGCGCCGTAGATGTCGACGGCGATGTGCTTGGACAGCTGGCGCGCGTACTGTAGCCGTCGGTTGCGCGCGTGGCAGTTCGACACGAACCACGCCACCTGCCGACAACGGAGCGAAGTTTGATGAATGTAAATAAACATTTACTACATCTTTGGTGCATATCTAACACATAAACGGGTTTACTCACGTCGTAGCAGTCGAATAACGCTCGACATGTTTCGAATCGATACGCGATTCATCATCAGGAGAAACATGTCAAGCGTTATTCGACTTCTACGACGCGTAAACTCGTTTATGTATTAGATTTAAGTATCTGAGACTCACGGTAGTTTTCTATGCAAAACATCTTTGGTGCCTAGTAAATTGCTAGAAGTAGTAGACATTGATCATTATTCCTGATTCCATCATCTTACTTAGCACGTTACAATGTACTAATTAATGCTCGATGCACGACACAAGCCCTTTTAATTTGGTATTAAGCTTTTCGAATTTAATAATGTAAATTGTTTTTTCGAATGTACAGTTTAACAAACAGTGATTGCACAATATATGTCAGTAAGTACCTACAGCCAAAATCCGCTACGCAGCAGAGCTAATATTATGGATAATTTTGAGTATTGTTTTAAGTAGCAACTTTAAATCAACTTCGTTACTGACACGATAATATAACTATCTCTAAGTGTTTCTTAAATGTAAGTTACGTAACTAGGTGCTTACATACGTAGATATCTAAGCGAAAAGTTTTAGGTACATAGGTAATTATAGATAAAGAACCATTGTTGAGTGTATTCGGCACGGTAACCGTATCGGACTAGTGCTCACGACTAGCGATAAGGATTCGCTATTAAGGTTGCTCATGTACATGTATATTGAATTCGCTTAGTTTCGTCACGGTAGATACCTAATTATAACAATGATGATGGATGATGTTAGGTAAAATATTTTTTAAATGATTGGCCTGATTTCTGAGTTATCATTGTTAGTATTATAGGTACAAAACGCCATGAGACTTTGTGCACTTAAGCAACGACCACAAATACGACACCGATATGAAAATCCCTCAAAACTCTCAAAAGTAAAAGAGGTACAATACCTACGTTGAAGTGGCTCTCAGAAAACAGGATTCTTGATTACAATCATGCCTCATGAATCTCATGATACACACGATTAAAGTCTACGTCGTAGCGAGTGTATCGAAAAGATCCCTCGGGTTTTAAAAATGTCCAGCTCGTTTTGGTTGGAAAATTGCATACTCGTATCGTGATCGTTCGCAAAATGGATTAAGAACTGACTAAGAATGCAAAACTTAACGCTCGTTCGACTAGGGCTTGGAGTTGTGCCGGTTTGCGGAGTTGGTTGGAGGAGAATTAATGCAGTTGGAGCAGGATACAGTTGGGATATTTTACCTTCTTGGTTTTATTAGCAGCGTAGTTCCTCTCCAGCTTGTTCTCCGTGATGAGCGGGTCGTGGTACACCCAGCGTTCGTACGGCGTGACGATGTCCGAGTCGCGCCGGTACGTAGCGGTCCAGTTGAATACGTCCAGTGACGTGGGACGCAGCGACGCGGTGTGGTACGGACACTCGAGGTAATACAGAATCCAGATCTGAAACGCAATGTTGTCAATAAGAAATAGACATGTGGCAGAGAAACGGTGGCGTGGCGTAGCCAGGCGATACCTATTGAATATTACATAACTAGTAATGCAATGCTGTACCTATTATACATATAAAACTTCCTCTTGAATCACTCTATCTATTAAAAAATTGCTACAAAATCCGTTGCGTAGTTTTAAAGATCTAAGCATACATAGGGACAGATAGACAGACAGACAGCAGGAAGCGACTTTGTTTTATAATATGTAGTGATAATCAAACATGACTATAAGGGGGCTCGGGACCTGATTGCAACGAGGAAAAGAAACGCTTTTTTAAGCAAAACCGATTTTTATTGCCTTTGGCATTACACTGAGTGACGCGCTAGTATGGGTATCATCGCTTTCTATAGGTACACTAGTTTGCGACTTCTATGTACCTAAACCTACTTAACCTATATAAATTATTACGGTTGTAGGTACCGGAGGTAGGTTACGGTAGGCAGACTAGTGTTATATAAAATGAATGAATAAATAAATAAGAACAGGTCTCAAAAATTACGAACGCGTTCCAGACCTTTTTACATGTTTTAAAAAGTCGTTGACTCCTTGTTGAGAAACCGACATCCTGGTTACAGACCTTGAAAACGTGCCTGAAACTAAAACCGTTATACTAAAACGGTTTTTGTTTTCTGCCTTAGCATAATAATAATTTCCTTCAAAGGCATATTTGTTCTAGATAGGTTGGCTTAAGCTAATATAGGCTTCACTACTGGAGGTTGGATGGAAGTGCCACACCGCGTCTATGGAACCCTGAACTGCACTGAGATCCATCTCGAACACTCAGGGACTTAAAATTGATTAAGCTTTTTCTTGTGGTGGGATTGACCAATGAATTTGTCCAAGTTCATGTTTGTCATTTCTATTCAGTACCTACCTTGTAGCTAAAAAGCTATTAGAATATTTTCACAGTCCGCTAGGTTAGATAATAAAATGTTTCTCATCTATAACTACTAAACTCAGTTTTTGTACGAGGATTTTGATAATGTAAACTCAGCCAAGTGTGAATCTTATCCATCGCTAACCCGGTAATTTATTCTGATTTCGTAAACACAGATGTGATTAAACAAGTGTCGAAGATGAGTGAAGGTCGTGTGAGATTATACTTAGATAGAGACTTGGTAGGTACCATCAATAAGTAGGTATGAGTACCAATAATACCTAAGTACTATGTCTTAAACAAGAGTATTAGTAAATTAGAAGCCTATATATTAGTAGCTGCACTGCATATACTTATATATAGCTATTTATATGTTGGTACCTGATTTGGACAAACAACGGGAAACGCGACTCTTTCTCGCGCTATAAATACTATCTATCTCTTTCTATCCAGTATCAATGCAGCTATTACACTTTCCTAAATTAGTCACTGACGAGAGGGATGCAGCAACAGGTAGGTATGAAAGGAAGTTATCTCCAAACGTGTCGTGTCTCACATATTGCTGCATCCCTCTCGTCAGTGACTTATTTAGGAAAGTGTACCTAATTGCCGCATAAATGAGAAACGTGTGACGTTATGTCATCCGACAAACGTCTTCGCGGTAAGTTGTGCTATAGGGGCAGGTGATCAACCCGTTTGGGGCGCAACATTTTAGGTACCTACGAGTATTACCTACATTTATCTATATAAGTACCTACGTATATCGTCGTCTAGTACCCATAACACAAGCCTTCTTGAGCTTAATTTGGGACTAGATCGATTTGTGTGAGGTTGTCCGATATTTATTCATTAAGTTCTAAGTACCTGATTTGGTGGTCGCTTGACGTTGAATGGCGCGTGGTGGTCCTTGTAGAGGATGGCGTCAGCGGTAGCAGCGTCGCGCGCGTCAGCAGTCAGTGTGCAGCGATCCACCGGACACTTGTTTCGAATGAACTCCGTGCGTCCGCTCGGGACCCCCCAGGCGCCTAGCCCGTTGGCCACCAGTATCTTTTTTATTGGCACCTCTTCGTCTTTCGGCAGCCGATACATTAATTGTTCTACCATCCTGTAAAATAAGATTTATGTTTCGTCATAATATTTCAGTTTGCTCCAGAGGTGTTGTGTGGTCTTGTTTAAACGCTAAATACCTACCGATTGCTACATTATGATAATTTTCCGAGTAGGTACACGACTACACGTTTACCATTGAAATATGTATAATGGTGTTGATGCAGTCGTGGTCACATCCTGCTAATTGTAATAAAAATCAAACTGGACGATCAAACGAGAAGCGGATTAACATAAAATATGAGTTAAGGTTTGCAGCCACCACATATAACGAACTGATTAACGGGGTTTATGAAACTGACTTCAGTGCAAAGTGCAATCCTCGTTATAGTCACTTCAAATATTGTAACTAAATGAGTACAATTAGAATGAACTGACATGATTTTTCATCATCTACTAAAAAAAAACAAAGGAAACGGTTCGAAACTATGATTATGCATCCAGTAGGTAGTTTAAGAAAAAAATATAAAATATTAACTAAGTACTAGTTTTCATAAATTAATTTTCTTGGTTTGGAGTTCATTGCATTCCTTAGATTCGGAAAGCTTTCAGAAAGCATAGGTAAATGTACCATAAAAGTGTTACGCTAATGTTAGGTAACATAGGCAAATACTTTGGTGCTCTTATTTAACTAGCATTTATAAAAAAAAAATGATAAAAAGGTTAACAGTTTATTTGATGGAGTACGGATTGATAACAGACCAATATGTTAGCCCACGAATAAATTGCCGTGACGGAAAAAATGGTATAAACAGCACTTCAATTATGTTAATTATTTTGATAATGATGTTTTATGGTACAGGTAAGTACGTATTCAGATAACCTGGGTCAATTTCCCAACCAGTATTTTTTAAGGCAAGACTGAAAACGCAGGTGCAGAAAGTTTGAAAAATATAGTATAATTTTTTTCAGAATCAGCTCGCCATTGTCTACCTCGGACAACAGCTAAAATTAAAATATTAATACATTTAATAATTTTATTTAAAAATATATATTTAGACCAAATTTCTCATCAAGGTGGGTTGTCCCGAAGCCGGTTTTGTTTGTAAAATGCCGGGTAAAGTCAAATGCTATGCATGACAAAAAAATCTGTTACTTACCTTAATTTTATTACAATATAAATAGATAATAAAAAACACATTACCTGTTTTATATATCCTTTGTATATCCTTATTATACCCTTGAATATGGGCGTATACGTTTTTGCCGAGAAAACTCTCATTACCTCCGACAATGTTTCGAACCGATTTATTTCCCAAATTTGATAAAGTACGCCCCCCGTCTCCCGCGCACTTCAGAGAATCAGATCAGGGTGAATTGCAGAAAATATGTAACTTTGGAATTTCGTAACTAAACTGAGAGTAACGAAACTGATAATGGCTGTAACGAAACTGATAACATAAAGCGTCGGACTCATGAAATAAAACTAGTGATGTTTTATGGTTTCGTTCGCAGAATTATTTAATAGGACGTTTTAATTTCAATTAGCAATATTGATTAATGATTTTTGGTTTACATAATCACAGTGTGAATAATAATAACAAATATGATCTAAATAATTAATTAATGTCTACTGTAGCCAGTCTTAATTCTTTCTTAAGTATTATTTCTGGATCCGGACTCTGCTGCCTATTAGATTTATTTTCTTTTTGGTATAATAACATGCGGAATATCGTCTCCAATTATCGCTAGTTATTTCTTTTTGTTCCTTATTTTGACTTTTTACTCCACGTTTTCTTGATTTCTTTACTCTGTCTAAATGTTTCACTCTTAACACTTCATATTTTGTAGGATTTTGCTTTAAACGTTATCTTTATTTCCTTTGCCTTTCAGCATTTGTCTACTGTAAAAAAGTGTTTTTATTTTTGTACTCAAATACTTGGTAAAAAATATTTTTACATAGTAAATTTATTTCTAAAAATATGCTGAAAATGCTAAAATAAATCAATTAGGGAATTGAAACAGAGACAAAAAATATTACAGTCCATATTCAGATAGGTTTTTCGACCTATATAAAAGGTTTTATAGTATGAACTAACCCTTACATTTTATCAGTTTCGTTACATAACGAAACATAACGAAACTGAGACAAGATATATGAGAAATCGCAACCTAAAACAATATTTTTCTTCAAACGTGTAATGCATTCATCTGGAACTATGTAAATTTGTAAGATTCAGAGTAAAACCAATCGGCAATGAATAAACTGGAGTACGAAAATAAAGATTTTATATGAGAAAAGCGCCGTTACTCAACCTGAGATTTTTTAGCTCATTTACTCAAGACTATCGATCGACGCACCACTTTGTTGAAAATAAAGTGGCTGTCGCCGTGTTTATCATTTTGGAACATGTCAAAGTGCTGCCGGTATAAGAAAAAATAATTCTACGAAGAACTGAGACATTTCTTTGGGATTAAATGCTCCGTATCTAACTAAGCCTGAGTAACGAAACTCCAGTAAGTTGGGACAAGTTTATCATTATAAAAATTTCACAACTATTTATAATAAACGTAAATATATTTATACATAATTTAAAGATGATCTAATAAGGACTGGATAATTTACAGTTAAAATTTAAAATAAATAATATCAATCGTAACAAATTTCCGAGATAAAAATACACTCAGAATTGGGACATGAGAATAATATATGAAGTAACTGCGTACCTCTTAGGAAAAAAATACTTAAAAAATAAAATAAAAAAAGGAATTGAAATAAAAATATCTTATCTGAATTGAAAGAATTCTTATTATCAAAGTAACATAGTTACATTGTGTTTTATTCTCATGATATATGTTTAAATTCATTCTGTTTTCATGGGACACTCATAAGCATAAAAGGTGCATATTTTCTGCAATTCACCCATCAGGGGGCCTATGATGGTTGCGTTTATCACGTGATAAATAAGTGACAAAGCATCTGTCCCTTGCACTCGCAATTGGTCAAAACGTGACGGATGCTTTGACACTTATTTATCACGTGATAAACGCAACCATCATAGGCCTACAGATCAGTCTAGCTATAGCGCTCGACGAGAGCGGTTTTGTGTGTAGTGTACTGACAATACGTTGGACTGTATAAACGTGAGTGAGTATATATATCATCGCGGTGTAACGGGGACAAAAAAAGTGATTCCGGAGTTTGTTATAGCTTCTTCATTTTTTTAAAGTGTGGTTTGAAATTAGAGATAATGAGTTGAATCAAGGGCGTCGCCAGCCGAGAGGTCCCGGGGGGAGGCAGGGCAAGTTGATATAAATGCAGGGTAAGGAAAAGGAAGGAAGGTACAGCCTTGCTAGAGGATAGGAAGCTTCTCCAAGCACGTAAATATAGAAGTGTATTTCGGTTTATAGTCATAAGTCATAATCATAAATATCATAGTATAAAGGGGTGGAAACGCGAGCGTAGCGAGCCCGATTTTTTTTAAAAGGGTACGGTTAATAATATTATTTATAGACAGATAAAACGCGAAATTTTTTGGAAGGAGACAGTTAATCATATTATTTATAGACATTTATAGACTCGAATTTTTTTGGAAGGGGATGATTCATCATCATCTTCATCATCATCCAGCCAAAAGACGTCCACTGCTGGACATAGGCCTCCCTAGATAACGCCACCATGACCGGTCCTGCGCCGCCCGCATCCAGCGGACTCCAGCAATCTTCACCAGCTCATCAGTCCACCTCTTGGGGGGTCTACCCACGCTGCTTCCTCCGGTGCGTGGTCGCCACTCAAGAACTCGATGGCCCCAGCGGACGTCGGTTCTACGAGCGATGTGCCCTGCCCATTGCCACTAAGTTTTGCTATCCTTCGGGCTATGTCGGTTACCCTGGTTCTTCTACGGATCTCTTCATTTAGGATTCGAACTCGCAAAGAAACTCCGAGCATAGCCGTCTCCATTGCTTTCTGAGTGACTTCGAGCCTTCTTATAATCGTCAGCGACCACGTTTCAGTTCCGTATGTCATCACTGGCAACACACATTTGTCTTGAGACATTGCGGGATATTGGACACAAAGATGGGTGCGTCTCACGAGATATAACAACATTATTATATAATTTCATATTAATAACGTTCACAAGATATAATGAACGTTAACTATAACAGCAGCATTTTCATTCCGGTGTTTCCGGTGTAGTAAAATGACTTTAAACCCAACCAAAATGAGGAAAACACCGGAATGATATCAAAAGTAGCTGCAGATTAAGATATATGTTTATATTATTATGTAATCTATATATATATTACGCGAGGCCGATTTTTGTACATCCCATCAGATCTACAGTTATGGTCCGATTTTTAAAAATGATATGTCATTAGATTCGTCTCATGCTGGAGAGGTGCATAAAACTCTTGGATTTTTAATTTTTTCCTGAAAAAGTACTGAAAAATGGATTTGAAAAAACTACTGTGCGCTAACCACGTGACATTGACCACGTGACCTGTGATCCCTATTTTGACATAAGATGACCAAATAATAATAAGCATGATTTGCTCACAAACCTGTAGTAAGTTGTTCAGCATGATGAAATATTATTTTTGAGTCGGCAACATAATATCCGCAGCACTTAAAACATGTACGAATATGCAAAAATAATTTTACAGTTGACAATGAATGACAATAACCATATTCTGTCAACTTTTAATATATTTTTTATTGGGGGCTATTATGTCAATGATCTAAATTGCCAGGTTGTTTTTCTTTTTAAAATGTTGATATGGAAACTTTTTTCGCATACCTGTAAAAATGTGGAGGAAAAAGCCGGTAAGTGCGAGTTGGACTGGTGCTCGCAAGACTAGAAAAACTGACCGTCATTCAAGAATAGATTATTTTTATAGGCGAGTTTTACAATAAATCAAAGCAGAAAAAATGTAGTAAAACTAATTTAATCGTCATTCAAATAAGTAAATTTATGATAGATTATTATAAATATGATTATATAAGTCAAAAATGGCAAAAATGGCATGAGTTATGGAAAATTAAATGGTATTTTACAAGAAAAAACTTAGTCCTTCTGTAGCGATTCACATGTTCACGTCATGTGTTCGCCATCATATAAACATATATCACCATCGTAAGACTCACATCATCAAATTCTCATCACATTAGCAATAAGAGTATATTACACCATATAATATTAACATCATCATTTTATAGAAGTATTAAAAATTAGCGAATACAAATGTAAGCATCCTGCCATTTTTTGAATAGCAAATTAATATTCACAAAATTTGCCAACAAAAGAATTGAGCTTTATTTAGACTGGATAAGGATCAAAATTCCATATACACAGCATTTAGTGGGAGGAGTCTTGGACGTGTCGTGTGTCCCGAGTGGGACGAGGCAGGCGAGCCTGAAGAGTGAGATGGGGCAGTTGAGTGGGGCGAGACAGATGACGCTGAAGAGTGAGATAGAGCAGTCGAATAGAACGGGTCAGTCGAGTAGGTCGACAGCGGCGAATGACTAGAGTTTTGGGTATAAATAGGCAAGAGCTTAGTAGGATGGGATTCATTTTTACTTGCGACTTCGACTGGGTCACACTGTTGTTTGGCAATAAGGTATTAAATTTAATTCTAAGGGGAATTTCTGTTGGGATTACATTATTTTTCTGATCTATAATTATTTATTGAAATGTGGGATTTTATTGTTTTATGGCTATCAAGCTTAATTACATGCCAGAAACAGTGTTTTGGTACATGGTTGCCAGATGAAAGATATTTAACCTTGCGGCTGTTAAACAAATATCTTTCAGACTCTTTAATTTTATCTGGGCTAGGCATCCCGGACACTTGCCATTTACAAGCGCAGTGATAAGCCTACAGATCTAGAGTGCTTTGTCTGGTGAATGCAAGGTCCACATGTTGGGCATGTGGGATATCCACACTTGTTGAAATCAGATGGACCTCCAGGTTTGGTCTCATAAACGTATATATTTATATATTTGCAATATCTACACATATTAGGGCGGGTTACTCTGCGTTTCCGGTGTCTTAGCCACGCAAGGGGGGACCCACTTACACGGATTTTAGTCCAACCTCGGGTTAATCTCCCGAATTTATAGTTTAGCTTACCTAGGTTCCATACACGTTTAAATGTAAATATGAGGTTTAGACCTCTAGTGTTTTTGTGCTAGCTAGGGAACAGGGGTATGGCGATAGGTACACTTCAGTAGGAATATTAGAACGGGGTTATTTTATCTTCCGAGCAATCGGCCATTCATCATTAACTAATATAACATATATTCAATTTATTTTAATCTCGTCTGGTATAATAAATACAAACAGCTGATTTCTTGTATTACTAGTGTCTATGACTCGGGATGTCAGTAGTGAAAACAAAGTCTTGTAACAGGTTATAAAGAATAAGAATAGAGCAACCTGTTATTTAGACTAAACAAATATTTAGAACCGTTAATTTTACATCGAGATTTGTAGAAACATTTAGTTAATTTTTTTTTATCGATTATGATTTAAGATTTGGTAAAGTAATGCTCTTATATTACCTACAGCTGTTGTTTTGAGATGGCAACACTAAAAGTGAGAAAAGTCTCTACTGTCACTAGTCAAATCACATGAAAATTGAAATGAATTTCGTCTTATCCCTACAATAAACAGAAATGGATTGTAGATAATATGCTCCAGTGTTGATGAGGAGATTCTATTGTTGATTGTTGCGTAGTATGTCTAGTATGGAAAAACAAAGCATTCCTAAGGCTGGATTTGGAGTATCTGAAGTGTAATTTGCTAAAAGAAGCCGGGGACTTATGGATGACAATAATGAAAGTTATTCGTTCCCGTATTTACATCACAGATCTCAGAACTAAATTAATTTATATCATAAGGGTTGAGAGTAAATTCCCTTATCACAATGAGTCAAGTTCGCGAGTTGAAAGAGACTTCAAATTGACAACAATGAATTATTATGTTTCAAGGATGAATGCCATTTTTTTTGAGTATAGTCAAACGAAAACCCAAGTTATACAAATCTATTGTTTGTAATGAATGAAGTGAGAATTCATTTAGTCCACGAGTGAAGAAAATTCGTGTTGTTTAATAACAAATATAGATAATAAAGATTCATAGATTCTAGATAGATCCGGGAGAGATCTTTACTCTAAAAGAGCCCGAAGGCCAATAAAAGATCAAATCTGGCAATCATACGGCATCCAGAGAACATGGGTTTGGTGATATTTAAAATAACACACCAAACAGATTTAACAGAAATTTGTTTTATTTTCCGAGGAACGATTTTCCCTCAATATGTACACATGAAGTAACCATGTTTTTTACCCGATTGCCCATGTCATTAGACATGATGGTAGCCGCCATTCTTTTAACAAAACTAAATATTTTTGGGAGAATGAGATGATAGCATTACTAGTATAACACAGTCAAATGATAATATTTTGCATGCGGTCGAAGGATTTCAAAATTCTATTCACCAACCAATTACTTCTTGTTTAGATCTAGAATCTATTTTAGAATATCATACTAGAACTTACTAAAAGTATGAATTCCATGTCTTTATTCCATACTAAATTATCATACTAACATTATTTAATTTAGTCGAACATGAAAACTTAAGATTCATTAAATTTGTAATAAAATCTTGTATTTTCAGTAACTTCAATCTATTTATAGAATAGTTATGAAGTGTAATTTCATATTGTACATAATTATTTGTCTACCAAACATTTTTGAACAAGATATACAATTTCAAGAATTAAATAATTTTTCATCTCAGAATTCTAATAAGATTTGGTTTTGATTCATAAATTGATCTTTATTGTTACATAGAGTAATCTAATATATCTATAACTTACTTGTGGACTGAATGAGTTTATATTTCATATCATCATCATCATCATCATCTCAGCCATAGGACGTCCACTGCTGAACATAGGCCTCCCCTTTGGACTTCCATATATACCGGTTGGAAGCGACCTGCATCCAGCGCCTTCCGGCGACCTTTATAAGGTCATCTGTCCATCTTGTAGGTGGACGTCCTACGCTGCGCTTGCTGGTCCGAGGTCTCCACTCGAGCACTTTTCGGCCCCATCGGCCATCTGCTCTGCGTGCTATGTGGCCTGCCCATTGCCACTTCAACTTGCTAATCCGGTGAGCTATATCGGTCACTTTAGTTCGTCTACGGATTTCCTCATTTCTGATTCGATCACGTAGAGACACCCCGAGCATAGCCCTCTCCATTGCACGTTGAGCGACTTTGAGCTTTGAGATGAGGCCGATAGTGAAAGACCACGTTTCGGTGCCGTAAGTCATCACTGGTAACACACATTGGTTGAAGACTTTCGTCTTGAGGCACTGAGGTATGTCGGACGAAAAGACATTGCGTAGTTTCCCGAACGCTGCCCAGCCGAGTTGGATTCGGCGGTTGACCTCTTTCTCGAAGTTGGACCTACCTAATTGGACCACTTGTCCTAGGTAGATGTATGAGTCAACAACTTCGAGTACCGAGTTTTCAACAGAGACTGGGATGGGCACAACCTTGGCATTTGACATGAGTTTCGTCTTGTCCATGTTCATTTTTAAGCCCACCCGTTGAGAAACTCGATTGAGGTCATCGAGCATCATGCTGAGTTCCTCCATCGACTTTGCCATGACTACGATGTCGTCGGCAAACCGAAGGTGAGTGATGTATTCACCATTGATGTTGATGCCAAGTCCTTGCCATTCCAGGAGCTTGAAGGCGTCTTCCATAACGGCCGTAAACAGTTTCGGGGACACAACGTCCCCCTGTCTTACGCCTCTTCTCAATGGAATGGCCTTTGTGCTCTGCTCCTGAACTCGGACCGACATGGTGGCGTTACTATACAAACACTTCAACACTTCAATGTACCGATAGTCAATATGGCATCGCTGAAGTGACTCGAGCACCGCCCATGTTTCCACCGAATCGAAGGCTTTCTCATAGTCCACAAACGCTAAGCATAATGGCAAGTTATACTCTTCAGTCTTCTGTATAACTTGCCGCAGCGTATGTATGTGGTCTATGGTACTATAGCTTCTTCGGAAACCGGCTTGTTCGGGAGGCTGGAAGTCATCAAGTCTATGTTCGAGACGGTTCGTGATGACCCTTGAAAACAGCTTATAAACATGGCTTAGAAGCGTGATGGGCCTGTAGTTCTTCAATAGGCTATTATCACCTTTCTTGAAGAACAGTACCACCTCGCCTCTATTCCATGCTTCAGGCGTTTTGCCCTCGGACAAGACGGAATTAAAGAGCTTCTGGAGGACCTTAAGTACCGGTGTTCCACCCGCTCTCAGAAGCTCTGAGGTGATTCCGTCTTCGCCCGGCGCCTTGTTGTTCTTAAGCTGCTTCAGGGCCATCCTAATCTCGTACAGACTGATGTCCGGGATGTCTTCGGTATAATGTCGGGACAGCTTGGCTCTTGGATCGCCTACCAAGCTGTCAACGGGCTTTGCGACTGAAGTGTATAACTGACCATAGAACCTCTCGATCTCGCCTAGAACCTCTGCTTTGGTCGACGCTATGCTGCCATCTTCCCGTTTCAGCTTGGTCAGCTGGCTTTGTCCAATAGACTTGTCCTTTGCGAACACTTTGGAGCCTTTGTTCTGCTCAATGGTCTCTTTAACACGGTTCGTATTAAAGAGCCGCAGATCATGTCGCAAGGACTTCGATATACGTCTATTAAGCTGCCTATATGACCTCGCGTCATCGGGAGACTGCAACTGTAGCGAGCGTCGTTCAGCCATGAGGTTTAAGGTTCGATCAGACAATTTCTGAGGTCTATCTTTACGGCGGGGTCTGAAAAACTTAGACCCTACCGTGTGGACAGTTTCCACTAGCCCGTCGTTGATCTCGTCCACTGAGGCAAAGTTCTCCAGACAAGCGAAGCGGTTGGAGAGCTCGAGTTGAAAGCTCTCGGGGTTTTGAATATGGGCCCGAGTAGGTCGGAGCGTAGACTTCATCAGACTGGACCTTTCCAGTTTAACATTGATATTCAGTGTGCCTCTTACGATTCGATGATCACTGCCGGTCTTTACCCTATTGATCACAGACACATCACTGAAAATCCGTTTCTTGTCGGTCATGATGAAGTCAATCTCGTTTCTCGTGGAACCATCGGGACTTATCCAGGTCCATTTCCTGTGAGGCGGCTTCTGGAAGAAAGAGTTCATCATGAAGAGTTCCTCTTTCTCCAGAAAGTCGGCCAGCCTCTGTCCCCTAGGGTTCCGTTGCCCGTATCCAAATTGCCCCACTCTCAACTCAGCACCGCTGTTCTTGCCCAACTTTGCATTGAAGTCCCCCATAACAACAGTGAAGTAGGTTTTGGAAGTATGTATGGCCCTACTTACGTCCTCATACATAGCCTCTACTTCCTCATCAGAATGTGACGAGGTCGGTGCGTATACCTGAATGACCTTCAACGAATATCTTTTGGATATTCTGAGTATTAGGTATACCACCCTGCTCGACACACTGTCGATGGTAGTGATGTTGTTAACGAGGGACTTGTGAACGAGAAACCCGACACCACCTTGGGACTGTTGGGCGCCCTCCCGGTAGTAGAGCAGGTTACCAGACTTCAGGGTTACGGTGTCCTCCCCCTCTCTACGGACTTCGCATAATCCTACAATGTCCCAGTGTAACCTGCTCAGTTCCTCTTCCAACTCGCAAATCTTTTCATCAGTCCTCATTGTGCGTATGTTGTGTGTTACCAGGGCCAGTCGTCGTGGGGATGGGTAGCCGGATTTCGTCCGGGGATTCTTAGCACCCCCTGCTCCGCTATTACCTTGGCCGCTACCCACGCCAGGGATAGCAGAGCTGCCGGAGACTGGGGGCCTGGTATTTGTGTGACTCATCATAAAGGGGGGATTTGCCGTACGCGCCACGCTTGGCAGGCGGGTTGGCGCGCGCAGTTTTTTTTTCTTTAAGGTCTCTGGAAGACGCTGCTGCCCATCTCCCGGTATATTATTATTATTATTCCCTTAGCAGGCTTCTACTGCAACCACGGGACGATATGGTGGGGGACAATTCTAAGGCCGGTCACCCCACGGCAGATATATTTCATATAGAAATAATATAAATAATATTTAATAAGAGTAGAATATCCCATACTGAATCATGCTATAAGAACTGTAGATATTTTTGAAGGCTAGACTACACAGGAAACATTACATTTATATTTTGAGGATAGATACCATCAAGTTAAAATATAATTAGTATAAGGAACCAAGTTAGCAGTAAGATAGGAGCTAGGGGTTAATAAGCAACAGTTTACACATTTAGTTTAATTAACAAAAATATATAGTAATACTGGTTTGGAGGCACATTACAGCACACCACGGCTACATATCTCTAAAAGAATTTGAGTTGCTACAACAACGTAGGTTCCTACCAATCTAGACGTTCACAACGGTTATATTGATCACATTTTTGGCCATTAGATTTAAGAAATGTTCAAGCTCAAATTGTTATAAAGATCCTTTCATATTCAGATTTATTTAGTTGTAGTGATATAGAAGACTGGGAGCTGCTGTTAAGATATTCTTAGGTAAATGTTGTAGGGTTTCCTTAGGGCTTCGTTGTAGGAGTAGAGTTTAGTGAGGAGGGTGAAGCAGACGAAGGACCTGTACCTTTAGTTAGGGCTTAGCATACATTACAGTTGGTGCGCGTTCCCAGGATGTATTTAGCAGATAGTCTTTAGCATACATTACGATTGGTAGTCCCGTGACTCAGGATAGCTCTAAAGTAAAGTAAGCGCCAGATGTAGCATTACACTTCCGCTTGCATGTCGACGGGATGGGAAATGTGGTCGAGTTGAGAATATGGACGACTTGACAATGAAGCTAAGTTGGGAATGTATCTACATTGGTAATATGGATGAGTTGGTAAAATGGACGATTTTGAAATGTAGTCGAGTTGAGAATATGGACAACTTGACAATGTAACTAAGCTAGGAATGTATCTACATTGGTAATATGGATGAGTTGGTAAAATGGACGAGTTGGAAATGTGGACGAGTTGAGAATATGGACGAGTTGGCAATGAAGACGACTTGGTAATACGGACGAGTTGGTGATATGGAAGATTTGGCAATAAAGACGAGCTGATAATAAGGACAAGTTGGTATTGTAGACGAGTTGGGTGTATCGTCGAGTTGGGAATATGGACGAGTTGTCAATGTGGACGAGTTGGGAATATAGACGAGTTGGAAATGTGGATGAGTGGGCAAAATGAACAAGTTGGGAACACGGACGAGTGGGCAATAAAGACGACTTGGTAATACGGACGAGTTGTCAACGTGGACGAGTTGAGAATATGGACGAGTTGGGAATGTGGATGAGTTGGCAAAATTAACAAGGGAATATGGACGAGTTGGCAATAAAGAAGGGCTGATAATAAGGACGAGTTTGTATAGACGAGTTGGGTGTATCGTTGAGTTGGGAATATGGACGAGTTGGAAATGTGGACGACTTGGAATTGTGGACGAGTTGGGCCTATGGACAAGTTGGAAATGTGGACGAGTTGTATTTGTGGACGAATTAGCAATATGGACGAGTTGGCATTGTTGATGAGTTGGAAATGAAGACGAGTTGGCAATGTAGATGAGTTGGGTGTATGGACGAGTTGGTAATATGGACGACTTGGCATTGTGGACGAGCAAGTAATATGGACGCGTTGGCATTGTGGATGAGTTGGGAATATAAACGAGTTGGCATTGGCAATGAAGACGAGTTGGTAATACGGACGAGTTATATGGACGAGATTCGCAATAAAGACGAGTTGGTATTGTAGCGAGTTGGGTGTATGGACGAGTAAGAAATGTGGACGAGTTTGCAATATGGATGAGTTTGCATTGTGGACGAGTTGGGAATATGGATGAGTTGGCAATAAAGACGAGTTGGTAATATGGACGAGTTGGCATTGTAGATGAGTTGGGTTTATGGACGAGTGGGCAATGTGGACAATTTGGCATTGTGTACGAGTTGGCAATGTGGATGATTTGGCATTGTGTACGAGTTGGGAATGTGGACGAGTTGGAAATATGGACGAGTTGGAAATGTAGACGAGTTGTATTTGTGAACGTGTTGGCATTGTGGACGAGTAAGCAATATGGATGCGTTGGAATTGTGGACGAGTTGGGTATATGGACGAGTTAGCAATATGGTCGAGTTGGCATTGTGGACAAATTGGGAATATGGACGAGTTGCCAATGAAGACGAATTGGTAATATAGACGAGTTGGCGATGCAGACGAGTTGGGCGTATCAACGAGTTGGCAATGTGAACGTGTTGGGTGTGTGGACAAGTTGGCATTGTGACCCAGATGGGAATATAGACGAGCTGACATTGTGGACGAGTTGGCAATGTGGAATAATTAACATGTTACCCTAACATGCGAAAGTTGATGGTAGAAATGACCTACATTATGATGCAAATTTAAAAAAATCGACGCGCTCAAGAATGAATCATATTTTAAATAATGACGTCTGGCTGATCATTTTTATTCTCATTCAAAATAAAATGTGACAAATTCTGCTGCCAACAAAACAAATTGATTTTATAAGGCTTCCGTTTTTACCGACTATAGTAAGGAACCCTAAAATTTGGTTTATATCATAGACTTCAGAGTATAGATATCAACTCCCTCACTCTTCTGTCAGATACTATTTCAATGAGAGGAAAGACGAAAGTTTGAATTTGGAATTCGGGTATTAGGCCGTCAGCTCTAAATTTATTGAAAAAATATGTCTTAATATTCTTTTTTCAAACATTTTTAGCTGTTTTATATATTGGATTTTATTTATTACACATATTTGACACATTCTTTTTTTTTATGGTGGAGTATTGTTGGTCAGTTATTTATTTAGATTAGTAAATAGGGTTTGATTAAGTATACCTAGCGTAAGAATTTCAAACACAATGTGTTATTGTTATTGAATAAATTATTGATGATGATGACATGGCAGCACCCATATTAAGAAAATTTGCACGATCTATTGAATTTCATTAAAAAAACAAGCATTGATAATAGTGGTATTTCGTGTATCTATAAACGTTTTATACTCTCTATTTCATACAATTGAGTTTATGTAAAATTTCTTATTATCACTATTTTTAAGTATTTACGATTATAAATGAATACAGAAACAGTTACGCACTACATGATTTCCTTTTTAAAACCTGCGTAGTGAGTGCCCAAATCTGTCCTTTCGATTCATGTGCTATTTCTGGAAATTGATAGAATTCGATCAAATCGATAAATTTATGTCCTGAAGAAAGAACAACAAATTAAAATTCTACCAATCTTATGTCCGGTCCTATGAAAATAATATGTCAATTATATTTTTAAGATATGGGATTATTTTTATGAATATTTTTTTTCCATAAATCGAATAATATGCATTTTATTTGTGAAACAGATCAGCAGATCACATGTCATTAATGCACAAGTTATTTTTACAAAAGAGTTGAATAAGTTGCCACGATGAAGCTGGCAGTTTGCTATCAGGCCTGGCTCTAGCCTGGCATCTTTTAAAAACATCATTTTAACGTGTTTTTTTACAGTATTTATTCTTCGTTTGCCAAAAACTTCTTATCGATAAAGTAGTTATTTTCTGTAACACTACCGGATTTCCATATTCTAGCGGCGGTTCGACGCCGCAACGGGCCTCTAGTGCTAATATAATATGTGTTACGAATATTTAACGTAATATTACTTTCATAATTTTTCATTTAACTTTCATTCCTGGTGCACATTATAGTCTAAAGTATCTCTTCACATTAAAAAAACTCAAACATAATCAAAAATAAAGAATCACACCGAAATGATACAAAAATGCGTCGTGTTGAAATTGACCCACCTACAGTATCTTAAATGAATTAAAAAGTTAATGGCGAACCCGTATGTCAAATTTATGAAATATGCAATGACTCATTATTTTTAATGTAGGTACTCCACATTTTTATATTGAATCACCATTGATCAAAGCACAAAGAACAGTTGAAATGCGTATAACCTGGCGGTGGCGCGGATTAAACCGGGAATCGAACTCGGTACCTCTGGATTACCGGTCCAACGTGTAAACCTCTCCACCACCCTGCACCCCTGACGCCAGTTAACCGTTCGATTTTTTCCTTATGCTTTGTGTGTGTAATCTTTTCATTGTTTATTTGTAAGGCTTTACACCTTAGTGACAAATATGTGAAATACGTTAATATTCACATCTTACCACACTACTTTACAGCAACCGGTATGTAGTTTTAAAATATAAGTTTGATTATGATGGAATTCTACATCCACAATGGGATTAATTGTGTGTAAGTATGCAATACGGGTACCGAGTTCGAGTACTTACTTTAATTTTGTCCCATGACGTTGTCGGTCTGTCATAAACTGCTCGCTATACTCCATAACCATAAGTCATCTAGGCATGTGGTACCAGGGATAGGGATTGACTACCGGTATAAGTTTCATACATTTAAACCGGTATTTAATTTGCGTTTTTCGCTTATTATTTAATTTTTTAATATTTTAGTGGGCTCATTTTAGAATTCTATATCTATACATTTCAATAACATTTGAAAAATAAACGCGGAATAGGCTAGTTGACCCAGTTTCGAAATATATTGGAAATGGTTAATAATGATCTTACTAGCTCTAAAAAAAATGTCTTGTATTTTTCTGAAAGCTAGAAAGCTAAATTGTATCAATTGAAAATTAGAAATTTCATACACAGTCAAAAACGCCGTCCGCCATTTTTCCCTTTCGCTAATCTGTGGCGTGTCGTAGTATTACCTGTAAATATTCGAAATTCGACCGTCGTATAATGCCATTCCGCTCACTCCAATATACTTTGACAGGAGATCGAGAGGGACGGCACTATTCGAAGTCGTCAAAGTAGACTTTCAGTTTTGTTTACATGACCAATGACGTCACTATCATAAGCGAAAATGGCGGACAGCGTTTTAAGCATTTCAAAATACAGATTAAAAACCATATTTTCAAATTAAATTTTTTCAGCCATCTTTCACTTTTATGAATTGAAAAATATATATTTAGGTTTCCTTTGCTAAATACTATACGGAATAAACATTAGTTTATTACAATTTGACATGAGTCAACTAGCCTATTAGAAAGATATTTAAATTTCAATAAATACCGGTAACGATCCCTGCTTGGTCTTGGTACACCTGATATACTCGTAGTAAAATAAATAGGTATAGAGCGTGGAGAGGGTGAATGTGAGCGTAGGTACAGTACGTGTTCTGGGAACAACTAGACTATGTGCGATCTGCTACGGACGCGCGCTTACCTGTTTTCGCCCGGGGCATCCTCTGGGAACAACTAGACTATGTGCGATCTGCTACGGACGCTTACCTGTCTTCGCCCGGGGCATCCTCTGGGAACAACTTGGCGGTGTGCGGGTCGGTCTGCCAGGGACGCTGCTCACCGCCCTTCATGAACCATGGCCGTCGCGCTATTTCTGATGCTTCGTCCGCCACCATGGGTGTGTCCTCGCTCTCCGCTATGTCGTTTACTGCGTTCTGAAAAAACAATATGCACATTCGTAACAGTGGCATACAAATGTGGACATTATTTGATTTATTCATCGTAAGATTGACGTGTGATACTGAGCGCATCTGCTCATGGGATAAATGAAGGTACCTAGTGGAATATTGTATAATATGAATTTAGTTGAGTAACTTTATTGCCACTCTAAAAAATTGAATGTAAAGTTTATAATATAAAGCCATTGTAACCGTAAACAATAAAAAATATAGGGTAGGTATGTTATACTAGTTATGCATTTTGTTGCAGCAGTCTGCAGGCTGACCAGTCTGACAGCGGACCTGGACACAGCTTGCTACTGCGGCGGTAGCTGAGACAGTGTGACAAAGGATATTATTCCTTCCACTTACGGGAATTAGGTACCATTACTAGAGGATGCTGCAGCAGCATAAAAAGTGGATGTGTTTTTCTGGACATTTCAATACTCATACTCATACTCATACTCATACTCATTTATTAATAAAATGTCAACATTTTACAAGTCAATACCTCCTGAGTATGGTGAACCGCTTTAGTAACGTGGTGCAGTGATGTACTTAGCTAGGTGGTCAAAGTAAGGGTGCCGAAGCAAACGAAAACATTGAGGGTCCGTGTCAGTTTAAGGTTGGTCCTAAAGCCTGTAAGCTTAGTCAAACAAAGTCTGGGGGTACAGTACGGGCGACGGCTTAGCATTTCAGTAGCTACTCGTTACTGGCTATGAGCGGTAGCATCAGTGTTAGGAATATGCAGTAGATACCAGATGTGCTTCCTCGCGGAGCGGCGGCGGCTGCGCGGGCGCGGAGTGCAGGCGCGCGGGCGCCATGGCCGGTGGCCGCGGCAGCAGCATCAGTGCCAGCGCCGTCAGCGCTAGCGGCAACAGGAGCGCCACGCGCCGCAACGCCCGCGCCATTCGTGCCCACATTCTGCCCGCTGCGTTACCCGCCACTCTGCGTAAAGTTAATACCTATTACATATAGCCCCAAGTTACGCAACCTTTTAGCGGGCAAAGCCGCTTGATATATTACATGGTGTCAATGTACTCAATTAAAAGGTAATTTTAATGACATTCACAGCCAGGACCTGTTAGTAGGAGGCTCATGGGCCACAGACCTCTGTTGGACGCCGCTGATTTAGTCAAAAGACTAGGATTGTGTGTGAGTTCATACATTAGGGTATAGTTCTACGAGCTTTTCAACTAGTCTCAGTTTTCTGTCACATATGTTGGACAAATTTCATAAAACTATACATTAAGCTTGCGATACAATCTTGATTTATTGTTGTACTAGCTTTTGCCCGCGACTACGTCCGCGTGGAACTTGGAAGTATGGAAGCAACCTCGTACAACACGATAGATATCCACCTAATCACCTTAATGTAAGAGCAATTGTGCTTTTGGTCTAATCATTACATTTCCTACAGGGTCATCAATGCCATCACGAATTACTTACTCACTTTCCAATTTTTTTAGGGATAATTTCCAGGATGAAAACTATCCTATGTCCTTCCTCGGATCTTAAACTATCTCCATGCCAAATTTCATCAAAATCGATTCAGCGGTTTAAGCGTGAAGAGGTAACAGACAGACAGACAGACAGACAGACAGACAGACAGACAGACAGACACACTTTCGCATTTATAATATTAGTATGGATATTTATTTATAATTATTTAGGCTCTTTTTTATTAATTTGCGAGACAAAACTGAAAGGTGACACGCTCGTAGAGCTACCCATTTGCATTTGTTAGGTATATTATATGTAGTAGGTATCTACCTATCTGATAAAGGGAGGCCAGATAGCTGTCAGGTACAACAACACAAACTCGACGGTGTATCGTGCAGTATTTTGAAAAGGGTATACTGAAATATGATGAACGAACCTATGGCGTACACCATAGTTAGGTACCAGGTGCAAACTTTACGTAAACCGATAGTATGGGAAAAGGAGCACTGATATATCCGCTTAACGCTTTCGCTGTAAAAAAATGTATTATCAGGTGCTACGAAAAGCTAAGTCCCTAATCCCTGACTCTACCTACTACCTTGCAAACCACAAAGTAGTTTAATTTTGAAGACATAAACTGAGCTATGAAATCGCCATATATTGTAAGCGGTTTTTAGTTTTACTATTATGATTTATACTAGCCCCCCCTTTAAAAGGGTGGGAGGGTATATAAATCCTAGGCTCCATAGCAAACTAGCTTTCTAGGACCTCGGGAAGTACCCTAGTTTTATTATAGTTCTGTATACAGACCTACATTCCTCCTTCCCCCCGTTATAGGGGTGGAAGTATTTGTATTATGTAGAGTGTATGTTAATCCTAGGTTCCACGACAAATTTCAATTTCCTGATGATTGGGTGAGTGACCATGAATCATCGTATTCTAGGTACCTATCGATAAAATGTAGTATACAAGCTAGGTCCATAATTCTTGGTGTATTTCATATGTTCCCTAACCACATCATATGCTGCGAATCATGGGCTATGAGTGTTCGTTTCGAGAAATTATGCCTTCTCATGTGTCTGCCGGCGTCGTCGTCGTCGTCGCGCGGGGGGACCGTAGTGCCCCCAGTCAACATAATTGCTTCGAATTTATATTGTACTAAAAAGACAAAGTAATGTAAACACATACTCTTATCATACCTGTACTTAAAATATCTGTATTAATTGTGATAATAATGGTAAAATATATATTGAAGCTCACCTTATAGCAAAGCTTTTAGACACTATACCATTTATTATTAACACAGCCATACTAAAAAATTTAATATTGTAAATTGCTTAAAAGCTATAAAATTAAATATAAATACAAAAAAATTGTTTCACATTCTGGGCAAAATGATGTCGTTCCCTACCATTGCCTACTACTAAAATGACTATGTGAATATATGTACCTAATCATAATCAATCAATAATAACTCAATGTCATTAATATTAGTGATCCAAGCGTTTAGTTTCGATATGAAAATAGCGTTAGTATCAAGTTAGTATCCTGTTGAACAACACTTCTTTCAACAAAACTTTTTGTAATAAGAATGCCAATCAACTAATCTTTTCAGACTTCACTTAGCCTTGCTTTAGCTTTGCTTTATATCCACAGCGCAAGTTTTTAAAAGTTGAGAATACGAAATAAAATGACAACATGCGCTGCACGCTGTGGATATATTACTCGTACCTATAAGCACTTGTTTAGGTATCATCATCATCATCATCATTTCAGCCAAAGGACGTCCACTGTTGAACATAGGCCTCCCCCGGTGACTGCCAGATCGGCCGGTTGGAAGCGACCTGCATCCAGCGGCTTCCTGCAACCTTTACCAGGTCGTCTGTCCACCTTGTGGGTGGACGTCCTACGCTGCGCTTGCCAGTGCGTGGCCTCCATTCGAGAACCTTACTGCCACATCGGCCGTCAGTTTAATATGTTTGCCAAATTATCACTTCCCAAAGAAAATTTCGAAGAATTTCATTCGCCAAATGATCGTTAGCCAAATTAAATTTTCGCAAACAATTGTTACGCAAACCTAATGTTTGGCACGTCAACGTTTAGACAATGACTTGTTTGCCAACTGGTACTTTGACCAAATTTCATTTAGTCAAATGTTTTAGTTGGCATAACATATTTTACGCAAAATATGTTATGCCAACTGGAAAATGACTTGTATCGTCAAACTTTAGTAAACGTTGGAGTTGGACTTTCTGGACACATTTTTTTTATTTATGATGTTATCGTATAGAATACGCTAAAATAAGCATGTTTGTATGGGCAACATTTTTTGGGCAAAACGGACTCCTTCGTAGCTCCGGCGCTGCGGGAAGAGCAACCCTCCAGTGAAATTCTAGTTTAGTTTTTTTAGTTATTTTATTCTATTGTTTCTATTGGTTCTATATTCTAGTGTTTTATAGCTTCGCTCGCTCGGCTTGCGCACTGTTGTGGTCGCAGTTCTAACCTAACCTAACCCAGTCAGGTCGGTTTTTGTGCTTTGCCGGCTACTGCCGCGGCACGCTAGCTTCGCTCGCTCGGCTCGTGCGCTGTTGTGGTCGCAGTTCTAACCTAACCTAACCCAGCCAGGTCGGTTTTTGCGCTTTGCCGGCTACTGCCGAGGCACGCTAGCTTCGCTCGCTCGGCTCGTGCGCTGTTGTGGTCGCAGTTCAAACCTAACCTAACCCAGCCAGGGGGCCTATGATGGTTGCGTTTATCACGTGATAAATAAGTGACAAAGCATCTGTCCCTTGCACTCGCAATTGGTCAAAACGTGACGGATGCTTTGACACTTATTTATCACGTGATAAACGCAACCATCATAGGCCTACAGGTCAGTTTTGGCGCTTTGCCAGTTGCTGTCACGGCACGCTAGCTTCGCTCACTCGGCTCGCGCACTGTTGTGGTCGCAGTTCTAACCTAACCTAACCCAGCCAGGTTGGTTTTTGCCCTTTGCCGACTACTGCCGCGGCACGCTAGCTTCACTTGCTCGACTCGCGTGCTGTTGTGGTCGCAGTTCTAACCTAACCTAACCCAGCCAGGTCGGTTTTGGCGCTTTGCCGGTTGCTGCCGCGGCACGCTAGCTTCGCTCGCTCGGCTCGCGCACTGTTGTGGTCGCAGTTCTAACCTAACCTAACCCAGCCAGGTTGGTTTTTGTCCTTTGCCGATTACTGCTGCACGCTAGCTTCGCTCGCTCGACTCGCGTGCTGTTGTGGTCGCAGTTCTAACCAAATCTAACCCAGCCAGGTCGGTTTTGGCGCTTTGCCGGTTGCTGTCGCGGCACGCTAGCTTCGCTCGCTCGGCTAGCGCACTGTTGTGGTCGCAGTTCTAACCTAACCTAACCCAGCCAGGTTGGTTTTTGCCCTTTGCCGACTACTGCCGCGGCACGCTAGCTTCGCTCGCTCGACTCGCGTGCTGTTGTGGTCGCAGTTCTAACCTAACCTAACCCAGCCAGGTCGGTTTTGGCGCTTTGCCGGTTGCTGTCGCGGCACGCTAGCTTCGCTCGCTCGGCTCGCGCACTGTTGTGGTCGCAGTTCTAACCTAACCTAACCCAGCCAGGTTGGTTTTTGCCCTTTGCCGACTACTGCCGCGGCACGCTAGCTTCGCTCGCTCGACTCGCGTGCTGTTGTGGTCGCAGTTCTAACCTAACCTAACTCAGCCAGGTCGGTTTTGGCGCTTTGCCGGCTACTGCCGCGGCACGCTAGCTTCGCTCGCTCGACTCGCGTGCTGTTGTGGTCGCAGTTAACCTAACCCAGCCAGGTCGGTTTTGGCGCTTTGCCGGTTGCTGCCGCGGCACTCTAGCTTCGCTCGCTCGGTTCGCGCGCTGTTGTGGTCGCAGCTCTTATGCAGAGCCAAAAATATCACTGGGTAAATTAAAAAAAAATCCTTTTGAATCATTATTTTGTTTTACCTTAATAAAGCATTTGCTAGACCAAATGCCTAAATGTAATTTTTCGTAGTATTATTTTGCTAAATGAAAATTTGACTAAATGTTTATTATCTGATATTTTTTTGCCTTAATAAAGCATTTGCTAAAATACCAAATGCCTAAATGACATTTTTCGAAGTAATATTTAGCTGAACGAAAATTTGACCAAATGAAAATGTGCGTATTGAAATCATGCCAAAGATTGCATTGGCAATAAAAACACTTGCTAAAATTTGTTTGGGTAATGAAATTTGACGAAAATAATTTTGGCAAAACGTCAGGATCCCGAAATCTATACCTACTATTCGATATATTATATCGATATGCTTGGTGCGCTTGTCCCGCTCGCGCACTTGTCCGGACTGGTCTTATATAGATATACTTATTCATGATATCATGATAGTATCACGTTGTATGTTCACTTCACTGCATACAGCTTGTGACTTCTTAAATTCCTTAGGTTGGGTTAGCTCCGGAAGAAAGCGACAGATTGTAAATGAGAACTGTGAAAAATATTGGTGTCATCAATACTGTGAGTAGCAAAAATTCCCAGATGTAGGTACCTACGAGTTTATTTCTAGTGGCAACGTCGGAATAAAAAATTCGCTCCGCTCTTTATTTTATTTTCTTTTATATAAGTAAATAAAGATACAGCGGTCCCGGATTCCACAATCACCATAATAGAGGAGCAGCAAACTGATTTCATCTACAGACGACAGAATGGAACACTGATCCACTATGGAACTGTGCCAAAATATTTGTATCTACCTAATAAATAAGCGCATTATACAATTTTTTTTTATCGATTCTATTTTTTATGTGGAAATACCACATTTTTATTTTTATAAAGCCCAATTATTATTTTTATAAGCAGGGCCCTGCTTAGATTGTAGTGGATCGCATTCAATTTTTCTTTTAATCTACCTTTGTGTCATTATTTAAGCTAAGTTGTTCGTATTTCAGTTAAGAGGGGCCCTAAAAGAGGAGGGCTATTGCTCCCATTGTCCCTTGTATCCGCCTCTGATTGTAAACTATATTTTATCACAGTCTAAGAAACAACTTTACTTTGGTAGGTTATTTTTCACTTCTCGCAGTGGTTTCGTGTACAGTGTAATAAATTGAATAAGTATATTATCATTTATTTATGCACTTGTGTTGTGTATGCCTTTGTAGGCACTACCATGGCTGAGTTATACGTGACACTGACCTCTTCACTGCAGGCTGCCATGCCTAAATTCGCCGTGTGCGCCCACTTGCCTCCACTATCGCCATGATATTAGTGACATCTGGAAACAAATCAGAAACGGTCCCTTATTTCCAAATACATTACTGCATGTTACTATTAATTACACATTCATTACAATTGGGAGCAATTATAGAGCGTTTTCACTTTATCTAATAATGAACCTATTCTAGCTGATATCCGATACAATATGGGGTATGGGGTACCTACAATATTGTGTTTTACGATTTGGTCACTGCTTGGAGCATTTAACTACTGGACACGCCTTTTGTTCTATTTCCTTGAACTCCTCACTAATTTTCCTCTATTGATTAGGATAAAAACTATTCCAAAAATCGATTAAATAGACGAATCTAGTGCTTGAAGTGTGCGTGAATATTATTTTAGTGCGGGTGCCTAGTAAGAGAGATTTGCATTTGTGTGCAGGTTGTTTATACGTGTGCTTGGAAAGATACGGCGAAGGCGTCTCCTGTAGTTAAATTCTCTAATGGCCGCTGTTAATAGTTGACTGGTAGAGAATGCCTTGTGGCATTAAGTTTAAGTTGAAATAAATAAATAATAGCTGTGTGCATCTAGACTGTTGTAAAATTTTAAAATAGTCTTAAAAATCAGTTGTCTATGGAGATGGAGTTATTATTTTAGGAAAAATCTTATCAGCGCGAAGCAGCTTTTGAATAGGCGCGCGGCGCCGACCGTTCAGCCACATCAGTTGGTAAAATATTCTTTGTCCTCTCATCCGACTATTTAATCGATTTAGCACCTACTTAGGTGCTTAAAATGTATTTAAAATAAATAGAACAACATTCAAACACGATCATCCGACAGATAGCGTTCAACAAATGTTGTCCGCAGCTACCATATGTAATATCAGTGTCGGATCCTATATCCGTTACTGGATAGCGCACACTGTTTAAAGGTATGTATGTACCTACTTATGTAGGTACATGGTCACATACATTTTAATCGACCGATATCGAATCAGCGTTCGTCACTGACATGGCATTGGATAAATCATGACTACTTTTCTGGTGACTTCAAAAAAGGAGCAGGTTCTCAATTCGACTATAATGTTTATTTTGTAAGTATGTTAGGCGATCATTTGTTCGGTAAATCATACTTTAGAGGTAGGAGCCAGCACGTCTAACATAACTTTGACAAGCGACTCATGTCGCGCGAGATAGCATCATCCGTCACTATCTCATAGTACTGTACAGATAAAGACGGGTAGTAGGTATATCTCGCACGAGAAAGAGTCGCGTGTCAAAGTTATGCTAGCCGTGCAGGGGGCCTATGATGGTTACGTTTATCACGTGATAAATACCTAAGCTAAGTGACAAAGCATCCGTCACTCACACTCGTGCAAGTGTAAAACTTGACGGATGCTTTGTCACTTATTTATCGCGTGATAAAAGCAACCATTATAGGAATATAGGCTCACAGGTGGCTATAAATTTTATTCAAATTGATTTAGCGCTTTTTGAGAAAATCAATAAAAAACAAACATGGAAGTTGATTATTGTTGTTAAAGAGATTATAGTAATGACATGAACATTATACAGAGTGTACTTAAAATGCAGACCACAACCGAACCCACGACATTTTACAGGAAAGCATCAAAGTCACCAGATCGAGACGTTTTAACACTAATTGTCACTTTTACTGTAGGTACTCACGTTTTATAATTATATATTTGTATAGTGTAGGTATTTGCTGAAATACTAAAAAGGTTAACACGTTCTTTTTGGACGATGCTTTCGTTATCGTTACATGTGTAATTTACTGATTTCAGATCTCTTTGAGGCTTTAGACACGAGCCTTCAATGCCGTTATAGGATACCACTGTCGTATGAAAAGGAATATCCTTTGCAAGCATCTGCATTTGTACTTTTTACTGAACGCTTGATATGCAACATTCTCTGTTGTTTATGACTATGATGTAAATAAAATGTCCGAGGCAAAAGTTACAGTGGTCATTACTTTATAAAATTTACATGATAATGCTATGATAATAATGATCAATGTAGGTCGACGTCGACCTACAAAAGGCAGGTATTATCAGAGGGTGTATGAACTTGACTCGGCTAGTTAAGACTCAGATGCTAATGCGAGTACCGCTTGTCGTCTGCGCATACACATGTTAAAACCCGATACATACCAATAGGATATACTATTAGAATGCCGTTGTTAGTATAAAATAAGTGTCGTCGTGTCGGTATTCTACTAATCGTGATGTTTTCCTCAATAGTTCAATACAACAATTAACTCTTTGTGTATAAACTTTATTAAACGATAAACAAGTAAAAACAACAATAGCCAACTTAACCTATTCTAAGAGAACCTAACTAAATCTACACTACTCGTGATAAGTACTAGGTATAAATATAATCTATCCAACACATACTATACTAATCGTAATGTTTTCCTCGGTAGATCAATACAAGTATTAACTCTGTGTATAAACTTTATTAAACGATAAACAAGAAAAAAAACTACAAAATCCAACTTAACCTATTATAAGAGAACCTAACTAAATTCGATGTCCCCAAGATCACGGCCGGCTGAATAGCCATGCTGCCTTTAGCCGAGGAATGAGCTGGCTCTGTGGTCCGAAGAACATTCCGAGAGTTTTTTTTTTAATGTCGGTACATACTGAGGACGTCCGGGCTTCACGGTCCGAATGTCTCCACTGCAAACGCGGCAAATATGTAGGTAGTCAAGTATTAGTGAGACCTGCAGTCCTACATATTTTGAGGGGCTTTGCCGCCTCAGCTGCCACGCCGGCTCTCACAGCGAAGTACTATAACTCTATTGCCTCTACATATCTGATCATTTCACCCATCATCATCAAAGCTTTTTTTTCAGGAAAATAAAATGTTTAGATTAATTATCGATCTCAAATGCCAAGAGTAATGCATAGCATCCGGATTAAACAAATTCAAACTAGTGATTTGCGAATTTACTTGACTGAGATTACGGCTGGATTTAACCAAACTTTTATTCCAAGAATCGCTTATATTTAATTTATATTTTAAATTGATAGTTTAAATTTATAAATGTACCTCGGGTACCTGTCTACCCAACATTGATTTGGAACTGGAGAATCTATAGACCTTCATTACATGTATACGAGTACCATAATGGAGCCTACCATTATGAAGGCAAAGCAATTACCTACTGATAACTACAACATAAATGTTAATATTGATTGTTTTGATATGATTCACGAAAAAAATATTTACTGTTGAATTTCTCTCGGCTTTCTTCTCAATATTATAGCGGTCTCCTCTTGGGAATCTGACTTGTAAAAGTGCCCTTGTGGCCTAACTTAGGTACTGAATAAATAGTTCATTTAATTAATTGAACGTGATTAATTTTAATTCACTAACTTAATTTCGGATAATGATATGTCATATTATCATATAGTATGGGGTTCTGACCTGACATTACCCAGAGTAAGCAGTGGTTAAATACAGCCTGAGAAAAACTAATTTCCTTTCAAAAAAAACAACCTGTATTACTTACCGTATTAAACACTGCAATGCGCAAGATTGATTCGATGAATACTTGGCCACTTATTCTTCTTCTTTGCGGAAGTTCGATGTTTTGTCATTAATTAAATTAGTTACATCTCGTACGGAATACGAGTAGGTACAGATAAAATTATCAAAGTAACGGCAGGTAGAAACTAACAAGGGTTCTCTAGAATTATCCAGTGGTCGAAATGCAATTCACACTATTAGGTTTTTTCCCTCATTATGGTTGTTCATTTCATAGTCACTACTTACATAGTATAAAACTAAGTCGCTTTCTCTGTCCCTATGTCCCTTTGTATGCTTAAATCTTTAAAACTACGCAACGGATTTTGATGCGGTTTTTTTTAATAGATAGAGTGATTTAAGAGGAAGGTTTATATGTATCATTTGCATCCGTGCAAAGCCGGGGCGGGTCGCTAGTAGGTAATAAATAGACTCCTCCACTATCAATTACCTACTACAACTGATGACTAGGAAAATAGAGTTCGATAAACGCTAATATTACAGCTTGTACTAAACCGTAAAGGAAAATAGTTTGATTTCCTGCTGTTTAACCGCATCAATAAAAAAATCGTTATATTGTATACTCGACGCCACGTAGCTTGGCAATAGCGACCAATGACTCCTCCTACCATGAAACTCAATTTCTAATAACGACACCTTTTTTTAGGGTCCGCTCGCTCCACGTTACGGGGAACAAAAAAAGGTGTCGTTATTAGAAATTGATTTTCATGGTAGGAGGAGTCATTGGTCGCTATTGCCAAGCTACGTGGCATCGAGTATAGGTAGGTATATTAATGTTGTGGTATTTATCAACACCAAATTTCGAATGTACATAGGTATACGGCCAAAGGAAACAAACACGAATACATCTTTAACCCTTTTTGTTAGAGTAAGAAAGGGTACCGTACCTACGTGTTTCAATTTCCTTAAATGTACAGTGTAATGTACTAAAAGATATTTTAGTTAAAGTTACCGATAAATTAGTAACTCATACGTGATATCTTGTAACTGTAATATTACTTTTTAATCTTGGTCAATATGAACGGTACGAATACTCTAATCCGTGGTACGACTAGTACGACACGTATCAAGTTCTTTACAACGTTTGGCAGTAAATTTTAACGACATACTTATTAGTTATCGTTGTCATATCAGTATCGCCATCAAGATAATCCGAAAATAATCGTAACCAATCGTGTCCTCATTAACACAGCATATTGGCATCGCTCGAATAGGTTTTTCATGTTACAATCTTCTTTAGTTTCACCTGTCGAGGTCGTGGTGTACCTTACAAGTGTTTTCATGATAGACATACGAGTCGTTTTCAAAATACATGTAATTACATAGTTAAAGGCTTAATAAAAACAAAATTACGATCGCGTCTTTTGTATAACGAAAGTTAGTCATACAAAAGATATGGGTAACTGTCGTTACATAAAGAAATCAATTAAGTTTTGTTTTCATTATAGCCCTCTTAGCTATGTACATGTTTTTTGAAAACGACTCATAATATATGTATACTCGTATGTTTCACAGTATCTCCGCCAATCTTTGGGTGTCCCTAGACTTTCAAAATGATTTTTTTGGTTGTATAATAGAAATTCAATCAATTTAGAATATTTTTTTTACACGAAAACGAGACACTAATGGACCTAGCAATGTACGAAACCCGTTTTACATAGGTAAGTACTTATACTTATCTATTGTATTAGGAAGCATTTTACCGGCGTACTATTGTATTCATTTTCACACTTACACAGACTGTGGAAACTACCAAATTTAAATTAGATGTACTTAATGAAAAACCAATTTGACGGTTTGTTGTAACTATTTAATAACAGTAGTAACAACTTAATAAGTCATTACACTGGTGACTCGCCGGTACTCAACAATGTGCGCTATTATTATACTGTAATTTTTATAAAGTAGTAACACATGTTATTTTTTTTTTTAAATATAGCATAATTTTAGACTTGTATGGGTTAGGTGAGCGAGCAACAAACCGTGACAAAATACTGTCGTTATGACTGTGAAGCAATTTCCTGTGTCCCGTGCACAAGATAGAACTACTTATAAAAAAAAATGCACTATCTGCATACCTTACACACTTACCACACTTAAATCTGGCTAACGTTGTAGTAGGACCACAGTTGGCCATTACTACTATTAGTACTAACTACATTTTAGTGCCACTTTACTCATGAGTTTAATTAAGAGATTAAAATGATTACGTGTCACGTACGCTGAAAGCGAGTTGCATTATTTTGCTGTAACCCCGTAATGCGTAAAATTGCCTATAATCCCGCATCGATTTGTGAAATTTTGATAATGTTAATGAGCATATTTAAGAGTATATTTTGTACGTGAATGTTGCTTGCAATGAGCAAATGCTGAACTTTTAGGAACAATGTCCCGCGTTTGGAAGTTTATTCGTAAACATTCATCTGTTTTACAAAACATCAGTGTTGATCCGTTGAAATGCAAGCAAAGTAGCTAACAAAATAAGTGTTAACATTTTTTATAGGGCAATATTTGACCAATCATTTTAAAATTTAAATTAAAATGGACAAAGGCCCTAGGTCTCACTCCCAGATCTCTGCGATGTTTTCAATTTAACAATAAGAACTCGGAATAGCCGCAGTATATCCAGTTTTAATTTTTGAGCTGCATTACATTATGGTACAAGTGTGCTTTTTTAATGTATATATGGTAGAATTGGGCATATTAGGTACTCGCTCCTGCTTTTTGTACATTCCGCAGCATACAGTTAGTTGCAATCAAAGTTGCCTAATACATCGTAATACATCTACTTGCAAATAAAGATCTGCTTTGATATATTTGGCTACTTTGGTCGGTTACTATTTGATGCTGACTGTACTTGTACTTTATGTGATATGATTTGCCATTGAGAATTTTACGTCTATCAAAATATTATATCAATTTCAATGAGAAAGAAAATGTAATAACGAAAAAGACGACTAGCACATATAGCTAAATTAGAAATAAAGTGGCGTGTCAAACGTCGAATTAAGTCAGACGCAAAAAGGTATATTCAGTCAATTTCATTTTCTCAAACATGCAATCAAATGTCGTCGTCATAACGTGCGTTATAACTGGCTTCGAAGCATCACGTTTAGGGCGGTACAACTCGAGAGAACTGTAAAGGAATTTAGGCCGGGAAGTATTTTTTTTAAACATGGCGTCTGCATGAACAGGCTAAACAGCTGAATTATATTTTTTTTGAGTGGTGTATTTTTTTTATTTCATTACATATGTTTGAGAACAGCACTATACACGCCTTAGCTGTGCTGTGAGAAGTAATAGTTGCCGGCTTCGTATCACTATCCTGCCTCCCTACGGTTGGTCTATACCTACTCACCCGGCAAGCCGTTCTTTCCCGGCGTCAGCAGTAATGTACTATTTCTACATTTTATTGGGATTGATAATTGAGCTGGACTTGCTTCCTGGCAAGCATTAAAGAGTAGATAAGATTATAGTTATAACGTATGTTTGAGTATATGGTTCTTTAACATTTCATAAAAATTGTAATTGTTGGCAATGATGACGGATAATTTATTGGAAAAACTAACGCTAGGGAAAATCCACTAATCTTTCAGTATCCCCTGGATCCGCCCGCGTCCACGGATTTTCCACCAGAAGAAAGCTCGTATCCTGTTTTAGGCAAAGTATATCGACCTACCAGTTTTTTCTGAAGCAAGTAAACATTGTACCAACTCGCTTATGTGGCAATACCGATGTGGCGATGTGATTTGATATTTTATAACACAAATAAAATTGCTTCGATGAAATCGCGGCGTTGGAAATATTACTTTCAGACTTCTTATCTACTATGTGGAATTAACGTTTCTCTTGAGCATGAAATCATATCATGATATCAGTCATGGGTATATCGATAATTTTTAAGGACTAGTAGGCTCATGCATGATTGATTACGTGTGTTGATCAACTTTAATAATTATGAATGCTTTTAAAACATTTACTTATAGCAATAAGTTTCCTCTATGATTTTACTGCCTTGATTATTAAATACTAGCTGTGCCCCGCGGTGTTACCCGCTCATCCCACGGGAACACTAAATTTATTCGGGATGAAAAGTATCCTATGTCCTTCCCCGGGCCTGAAACTATCTATATACCAAATTTCATCTAAATCGGTTCAGCGGTTTAAGCGTGAAGAGGTAACAGACAGACAGACAGACAGACACACTTTCGCATTTATAATATTAGTACCTATGGAAGTATGAATTTATGATGTTTGCGATAAAACCGTGAGAGTAGATAAATATTGAATTATGAAGTGCCTACCGTTTTATCCCTATGGCGCTTATTGTATCTAGATTATTTATAGCTGTTGATGTAACTATTTATGCCTCTAGTCTACTCTAGCCCCAGCTCCGTACCATGAATTACTCCTAAAACCCTTAAGTTTATAGTTGTTTATATGGCATTATTTACTGTAAGTAGGTAAATAATTCCTCATTTCTAATGAACTAATGTACATAAAGCTCTTTTTTTCACATAGCTCTTGGTCGAGCGGTAGGGATGGTTGTGGGCCGCTAGGTATTACTTGCCAAAGAATGTCCGGCTATCTCATTCAGTTAGTGCTACTATGGAATTCGTGAAATGGATTACACACCAGACTGTATATACTCTAATCAGTCCAGTATTGTATGTATCGTACTTTTATAACACCCCTCGTTTTTCATCAGGGTTTTATAAGAAAAAATGAACCACTAATATTTTTGTTTGTAAAAGACGACTAAGACAGAGGATGTTTATTCAGTTTGTTTAATTTTAAGAATGTATGCAAAAACAATGACTGTTTACAATAATATACAAAAATAGTCTTTGTTGCCTATCTCAATTGCGTGGGAATATATAAGTTGCTTACAATTTAAGTACCTATATTTTTAGAGCTGATAGTAGGTAGGTACTCGCCTGATGCGAGTAAGTAGTTAGGTAGGTATAAGACCATGTTAATGTTAATTTTTTAGAGAAAATTGAGGAAATAACTGGTATGTACGCAGACACGTTGATAAAATTCAATAGGTAGTTGCGTCATGAATCTGATGCCTCATTAATTGTATCTTATGGAACCGTTTCAAAAAAAGCTTTATAAGGTATACGACCAAAGAATATAAGTAGGTACCTAGTCAAAAGCATACGACCATCTCTTTGGGGGATGAATTTTCAGAAGTTGGTTTACGATTTTATGAAAAGTGGATATTCGTAGCCGTGCATGATTCTCTCCGTGGAAAGTATTTAATTAAGATACTAAAATATAGCATTACCACAGAATATATAATGACATAGGTTGGATTCGTTAGTATTTCAAAGCTTATTTTATCTTCTATACATATAAAAGAAGAAGTCCTGACTGACTCATCAATGCACAGCCGAAACTACTAATGTTAGAGAGTTGATTTTTGCACAGTAGAAGAAAACGAATTTCAGCGTTTTTGAAAGTGGGGATGAACTTTCAAAAACGCTGAAATTAGTTTTCTTGTTTTTTAATAGAATACCGTTTACCAGTTTCTAACGCCTAGCTTTAAAAAATGTTGTAGGTACCCTATACAACCTTTCCTCCCCTTTTTAACCCCCTTAGCCAGGGGTTGAATTTTTCAAAACTGCTTCTTATCCCTAGCCCAGCTAAGGTGGTGAAAAAGGGGTTGAAAGTTTGTATGAAGATCAAATATTTTTTTGAGCGCGGGACTTGAATCTTTGTGTAAAAGCATATTATTACAATACAGGAAAAAAAAGTAAGCGTTTTCAAAAATTCATCCCCTAAAAGGGGTTGAAACTTTGAATCCATTACAAATTCTTTGAAACTTCTCATAAAGGCATATATAAGAATAACTAAATAACATTAATTGAACGTTATTAAAAATTCAACGTCTAAGGGGGTTAAAAGGAGGATGAAAGTTTGTCTTGGGGTTCAAATTTAATTTTACGCTAGGAACTTGAAACTTTGTAAAAAAGTATGAAAATAAAATAGAGGAAAGCGATTTCAGCGTTTTTGAAAATTCATCCCCTAAGGTGTTAAAAAGGGGTTGAAAGTTTGTATGGAGACCAAATATTTTTTTGAGCGCGGGACTTGAATCTTTGTGTAAAAGCATATTATTAGAATACAACAAAAGTAATTTCAGCGTTTCCAAAAATTAGTCCCCTACAATGGTTAAAAAGGGGTTGAAAGTTTGTATGAAGATCAAACCTTTTTCTCAGTGCGGGACTTTAAAACTTTGCATAAAGGTATATAATTAGAATACAAAAAAGTTATTTCAGCGATTGTGAAAATTCAGCCCTGAAGGTGGTGAAAAAGGGGTTGAAAATTTGTATTGAGATCAAACATTTTTTTGAGCACAGGACTTGAAAGTTTGTATAAGGGCATATTATTAGAATACTAGAAAAGTAATTTCAGCGTTTTTGAAAATTCAGCCCTGAAGGTGGTGAAAAAGGGGTTGACAGTTTGAATGAAGACAAAAAAAAATTTGAGTGCGGGACTTGAAACTTTATATAAAGGCATATCTATAGAATACAAGAAAACTTATTTCAGCGTTTTTGAAAATTCAGCCCTGAAGGTGGTGAAAAGTTGGTTGAAAATTTGTATAAAGATCTGAGTGCGGGACTTGAATCTTTGTATAAAGGCATTATTATTCGAATCCAAGAATTTATAAACGTATTATTCTTAAACTCATCGAATTTAATAAAGCTATTCGTTCGTAGATGTACCTGATTTCATAATTATACCGCGTAATTAAAGCAATTTAGGCGAAAACAAACTAAAAAAAGGCCAAGAGCGAGTCGGACTCGCGTACGAAGGGTTCGTTACTATTGCGTAAAAAATGGTAAAAAAATCACGTTTAGTAATTTCAACATTGCTTAGATCTGAAAATAATAAAGATGTAAAATTTTCAAGATAAGGTTCCACGCGGACGAAGTCGCGGGCAACACAGCTAGTTTTAATTTTACACTTTCTGTGGTTAATACGATTGCGAATAAGTACTCATGCTTACTCATTTATTCCTGAATGCACAAATCTCAATTTTGCAATTATGGTACCTATGTGCAATGTAGTTAGTAGTATTATACTTATATATGCCATTTATGCTTATGACTACCCTTGACTACATGCATACCAATAATGCAGACTATAGTCATTCATAAGTGCCGCTACTTCAATACCAATATGAGTCCAGGCACTCGGAACTCATCCATACTTTAAAAACCGGCCAAGTGCGAGTCGGACTCGCGCACCGAGGGTTCCGTACAAACACTTTCCATCCCTAAGTGGTAAAGTTAAGTTTGCACCTGGTATTTATTTATTTATTTATTATATGTAGGAACAGTAACAAGTTACAAACTAACAGCTTATGCCTTAATTACATATTATACATACATAATATCATCATTTGTTTGCAACTCAACAAGAACTGTTCACATCATATTCAGATTACAGTTCTAAATAAAAAGCGGAAGTAACTACATTAAACTTACACTAATTACTATACTAAATAATTACTTATTCGCATTTAAGGACCTGTGACACTGTGGCTTTAAACGTATAAAACGTCATTGAAAATATGTCGCATTTTTGGCAAATACTATTAAATGTGTGACACATTCGGACAATTGGGTTATTCGACTTATTCGCCGAGACATTATTATTAGTTACAACGTTGGCAAACAATCGAGGGTGGCGGACTGGTCGCGTACAACATTTTAGTTTAAATTCATGAATGATATTTTGCATCTACAACAGAGTTTACAACTTTGAATAGGAGGCTGATATCTGCAACTTTTCTCCTATGTTCTTAAGGTATTCATTTGAAAGAAATTCAATCGATCGTTGTAAGTGGGGAGGGATTGACGATTACCCATTTTCATACAAGCATATCTGAGTGCGCGAGTTTGGACCGATTCTATTCTCTGGTTATGCACATTGTAAATTGGATTCCAGATGGAAGAATTATATTCCAGTATACTTCGCACTAAGGACTCGTATAAGAATAATATAGTTTTACCATGCTTAAATGGCTTACTTATGCGGATGACAAAACCGAGCATTTTATTAGCACGAGCTACAATGTGGTCATAATGAGCTCTGAAGGAAAGATGGCTGTTGTAGAGAACTCCAAGATCTCTTACAATGCTAACACGTTCAAGAGATTGATCATTTAGTTTATAGTCATATATAATCGGTTTTTTTGTTTTTAGTGAATGTTATACATCGACATTTTTTTATGTTCAAGGGCATACCATTTATTGAACACCAGTCTTGTACAGCACTAAGTATGTATAGCGCCCCATATAAATTAGGTGCAAAGTTAGGTATTAAAAAAACTACTTACTAGATCTCGTTCAAAACAATTCGTTGGTAGTTTTTTATAGTAATGTACAGCATATGTTTTTTTTAGATTTTTAATTTTCTTATTTTAGAAGTTAGAGGGGGGGGACCAACTCTTTTCCACTTTGGAAGCGCCTGTCACGCAAACTATTCGGCTTAGAAAAAAAATATTATAGAAACCTCGATATCATTTTTAAAGACCTATCCATAGATCCCCACACGTGTTTGATGAAAAAAAAAATTGTTGAGTTTCAGTTCTAAGTAGGTATGGGGAGCCCCCAATATTTATTATAATTTTTTTATTTTTGCATCAAAATCTTAATGCGGTTCACAGAATACATCTACCTACCAAGTTTCAACAGTATAGTTCTTGTAGTTTCGGAAAAAAATGGCTGTGACATACGGACGGACAGACGGACAGACAGACGGACAGACAGACATGACGAATCTATAAGGGTTCCGTTTTTTGCCATTTGGCTACGGAACCCTAAAAACCAGCCAAGTCACTGAGAATTCTGGACACATGCACTAAATATTAGTTTAACAAAACTGTATTAAGAGACAAACTTAACTTTACCGTTGGTAAACTGTTGTCCCCATATATTGACATAGGTCACGGTTAGTTTACCAACTATAAATAAAAACCATAGGACCGGTAATCCAAAGATACCTGGTCTGGATTCCTGGTGTGGACCACGTGTGAGCTCAATGAAATTTTTGTTTGCTTGTTGATTTTTAGGGTTCCGTAATCAACTAGGAACCCTTATAGTTTCGCCATGTCCGTCTGTCCGTCTGTCTGTCTGTCTGTCTGTCTGTCTGTCCGTCCGCGGGTTAGCTCCGTGAACATTAGTACTAGAAAGCTGAAATTTGGTACGAGTATGGGTATGTATCTCGCCGACAAAACGGTAAAATAAAAACTAAAAAAAAAAATCTTTTCGGGGACCTCTCGAACACTTAAAGTAGGGGTGATTTTTTTTTTCATTTCAACACTAGTGTGTGGAGTGTCGTTGAATACTGTGGTCTTTTGAAAATAATAGAGGTCTCCAAACATTATTTTTTGATAAAGTCAGCAGTTTTGTAAATATTCGCTCCGAGAATAAAAAAAATAGCGCCCCCCCTCTAACGTTTCAACCACGGGTCAAAAAATTATGAAAAAATTCATGAACATGCGGCCTTATAAGTTCTTTCAATGAAAACTATATTGAACAAAATCGGTCCATCCGTTGTTGAGCAGAAGGTATTAAGTAATGACAGTTACTTTGGCGTTTACGACCTTTTTATAGAGCTTGAAATCTTTGTCGTAACTTAAGTCTATCGTGAAGGATGAGGAATTACGGAACCCTACACTGAGCGTGGCCCGACATGCTCTTGGCCGGTTTTTTGTAGTCATGCATCTAGGCTGCATAATAATTATTGTAAAGTCAATATCAAAAGTTACTGGTCATGTTAAGTTCCTTTCACTTCCTGTCGCACTCGCACTTTTATTATTTGCTGAACTTGAATTTGTCTTACTATGGACATTGTTTGTACCTAAACTAGAATAAAGAGGTAATAATCAGTTAATAAAGTACCTATAGGTTTAGACAATCAAAAGCAATCGTGTTTGATAAGATAAGTAGGCTCTGAGTTGGCAATATCGATTAGCTATAGTTACGTTGCGTCACGCTCACATGGGATCGCTCACAGACCATAAGAATGGATCGCTTCACAAACTGTTTGCACACTGAAAATAGAATTATATATAATTCTATTTTCAGTGTGCAAACAGTTTGTGCAAATCGGACTGTTATTAAGTAGTGTTTAGGTATACCTAAACACTACTTAATAACAGTCCGATTTGTATAATACAATTTCTAATCCCGTATATTCAAATCTACAAAGGATTGATTATTCAGTTATTGATTTATGACCATTTGAAAAATATATACGAGACAAAATTTGATTTGTGTAAAATTAAGTTTTTTCAACATTGTATTTTGTAAATCAAAGAAATCTGAATTAGCTTCAACTTATTCTGAATATTATCAGCAATATTGATTAGAAAATAAAGCAAATTAGGTACCTACCTACCTACATTAGGTACATTATGTATAGGTATTAGCAAACTTTGGTTATAAAAATTAAATTTGAATACTAAATTGAAACTTTAGATAAATATATTAGTAAAAACTGGGCAAGTGCGAGCCCGACTCGCGCATGAAGGGTTCCGTACCTATACATATATATAATCTATAACAAGTTTGTTGTATGGGAGCCCCCCTTAAATATTTATTTTATTTTATTTTTAGTATTTGTTGTTATAGCAGCAATAGAAATACATCATCTGTGAAAATTTCAACTGTCTAGCTATCACCGTTGTTGAGATACAGCCTGGTGACAGACGGACGGACGGACGGACGGACGGACAGCGAAGTCTCAGTAATAGGGTCCCGTTTTTACCCTTTGGGTATGGAACCCTAAAAATGAAAGATACACCAATGCTAAAGAAATAGTTAGAAAACTAAATTCATGGCGCGCCGAAAATTACCATTTTTCGTGGATAGTCAATGGAGTCAATGTTTTAACGTGAGATTACCAAATACCTAAGAATAACCAGATACCCTACTTATGACTTGAGACGCTTAGTTTGCTAATTGTGGAAGGTTCATAATTATACAAATAGCTCGCTACATATTCGTATCTCCAATGAAAGATACATTAGAACCTGCAGTGTCACTAATCGAAACTGAACCCAAATACGGTTAGGTAGTTGTTATGAAGTAGGTACGTATCGTCCTTTAGTAGGTAGGTAGGTAGTTAAGCATTGCCCATTGTATTGTATGAACCGTGTTAAGAGGGTTTGTAGATATACCTAACTACTTACCATGGGCAAGCGCATTTAAATAGCATTAAGGAAGCGGTTTGAAACAGCGATCCCTATGGAAACCCATGGCTTAATAAATATTGTGTTATTAGTTCGTGTAATAAATACGCGGATGGCTTAGTTATACGCCCAGAAGAACTGTCACATTTTGACATATGCCCAAAAGAGCTTACCATTTTATCAACGTTACATAAGACTGTGATAAGACTTAAAAACAAAAAGTGTGGGTAGGAACTAGGAACCGAAATCAACTACAAACATTGTTTACCTTTGTTTATTTTCTAGCTGGGTAGGAACTTCCTGTGTGTTGAAAATTAGTAAGAAAGAAATTTGCTTAAAATGTTGGATCAAAACAATCTGAAATACCTATCAGTAATGATTATTTATTTACTTACGTGAATGTACGATGCTGATATTTGAATCACTGATAATGCGTCTGTTATATGTTGGACGGCTCACTGGTTGCCTTGTTTTGCGATTTATTTTATTCCAAACAAAATGTGCGGCACTGTTAGTCCGGGTGTCACCCGTGTTTCGCGTTGCGCGTCGATAAGGGGACGGCGGCGGCGCGCGCTCGTGCCGAGTTCTGGCGGGTTATTGGTTGGCGGTGCGATGGCGGACCGGCAGCCTGCGCGCGCATCCTGCCGCACCAGGGTTCTGCAGTGACGGCACCACACGCACACACCAACGCCTGGCGCCGCCGTGCTGGCTGGAAAGCTAGGACTTACGTTGCATGAAAGGCATAGGTATCTACATATTATTATGCTATAGCTTGTCTACAAAAATAGCGCATTAATTTATATATTTATTGCATTAAAGCACCAAATCAACCGAAAACCAAACATTATGCCTCGTTAAACATGCGCTTACATATTAGTTTTATCTACCTATGTTGGACAAGTGCGGGACAGTGACCGATATCGACTAACGGCATCCATTATTCACTAAACGTGTTTATCTGTTTGCATAATGTATAAAGCTGGTTTATCAAAGTTTAGATATCCGGCCCGTACATCAGTGTCCATGGACTATCCCATCGAGACCATGCTGAAAATGTGTGTTCATATATCACATAACCGATACAAAACCTCGCATCAGTACTATTTATTATTATTTTCGACTATAAACTGTATTATGTACACCATTAGGTTGTATTTTTAAGAGTACTTAGCTACGAGGTTTGTAATGTTGATAGCGTAAACAGCCTATAACCTAATGAGCAGCTTCCCCTTATAAATCATATACTTCCATAGTTTTATTTTTGTCATAGCACCGGTGTAAGAACGTCTCCGAGCTGCCACTCACGCACGAAATGAGATCCAACATTCAACTAAAGAAAACATGACATAAATAACCTGTGTCCGCACTACAAAAGAAGGGAATGGCATGGCCATAGAGTAAATTATATATACTGAGATAGAGTCATCAGCTTCCTTTGTGTACTAGCGCCATCTATTGAGCGAGTCTCGAGTTATCTGTGTCATGTACATATGTATATACATAGCAATCGCTATATGCCCTGTACTGTAGGTACTTTCAATACTTATTATATATGATTCATCTCACACTTAACATAATAAGTGGGCTTTAAAACTAGTTATGCTTGTAGGAAGGTATAAAAAAAGACACATTTATAATTAATTATTTTTATTTCCTTAATTTTGGGGAACATAATTAGAACAAACGCTTACCATAGGTAGACACACAACATTTTTTACTTTAAAATAGTTTAAAACGAGGCAATCGTGATCCATTACACAAAGCCGGGATCGAAATCCTTCCTGGAACTTCTGTCGTCGGAATCCAAGTTAGCGTAAAGGTCAACAACGTAGAGCAGATTCGCTAATATCCGTAAAGCACAGCCGAAGTAAATTTCTTATACCCGTTTGAATATCCACCAGAAAACAAACTTGTCCATAATCCATATAAAGTAAACTGTCATGTCAAACAGCACTACGCTACGCGTTCCTCTACACCGAATTGTATTAACTAAGTAGTCTTTGAGTTTTCTTTCTTCTATTGTTTTTTTACATTTAAAAAAATACGCATTTATCATTTTCCATTTTTTTTGTGGATATTAAATTTTTGTGACAATCATCATACATATAACTGCTTAAAATATAATAGGTGAAATCTAAAAAATAAATGAGTGGAATGGAACGGGGATCTAATCTTAAGCCGTAATGTTGCCTGTAATGATAAATTAAAATAATGCTTCATAATCTTTCACAATAACTTATAATTATGTTTTTATTATATGTTTATTTATGGATAAAATAATAACATAAAAACAGATTTCATTTTAATAACACTAATTCAAATATTGAATTTTGCTCCATCTATCGAGCGGGTTTCGTATAAAACGCACGCAAGTTTTAATGTATGAAATCTGTAAAGTACTGAGTGAAATGCCCCTGGGCATGGCAGGCATGGCATGATAAATTAATAGAACGCGTAGTAATTGGACGATACCAACATTCGAAAGTAGAAACGGACATAACAATAACGTAACACAACGGCCCATCGGTACGTAGCGTGGTGCTCCACCTTCCGATTTAGTCAGTCCCTACGCCAATTATAAAAATACCGGTGACAGGACTAACTAACCTACCTAACATTGATCTAAAAGGGTTAAAAAGGGGTTGAAAGTTTGAATCCATTACAAATTCTATGAAACTTCTTATAAGGGCATATATACATATAAGAATAACAAAATAACATTAACAGAACGTTATTAAAAATTCAACCTTTAAGGGGGTTAAAAAGGGGATGAAAGTTTGTCTTCGGGTTCAAATTTTATTTTAAGCTAGGAACTTGAAACTTCGTAAAAGGTATTAAAATAAAATAGAAGAAAACTAATTTCAGCGTTTTTGAAGATTCATTCCCTAAGGCGGTAAAAAAGGGTTAAAAATTTGAATGGAGATCAAAAAAAAATTGAGCGTGGGACTTGAATCTAAGGTGGTAAAAAAGGGGTTAAAAATTTGTATGGAGATCAAAAAAAAATTTGAGCGTGGGACTTGAATCTTTGTGTAAAGGCATACTATTAGAATACAAGTAGGTAAGGTAATTTCAGCGTTTTCAAAAAATCATCCCCTAAAAGGGTTGAAAGTTTGAATCCATGAAGTACAAATTATTTGCAACTTCTTATCAAGGCATATATAAGAATAACAAAATAACATTAACTGAACGATATCAAAAAATAAACCTAAGGGGGTTAAAAGGGGGATGAACATTTTATTAAAACTTAGTGAACCGGGTCTATCGCGATATTTTGATTTACCTTCATTGCCTGACGTTTCAACACGGTTTCACGTGCCGTGGTCTCAGACGTAGGTACTGATGGAACAGCGAGTTGTTACTGGCGATGTCGGCCAAATGTATCACTACCCGACGAAATGTGTAATAAAACGGATGGGTAGGAAGATAAAAGTTCGACTACCACCCATTTGTTAATATTAATATCACCGGCATGACACACAAAACCCACAATGTCCGCGCACAGATCCGAAGATATATCCCGTGGCTTCAATTTTTGAATCACTGGTCCCGAAGTTGGCGATAAATTAAAACCATCTTCCCGATTGAAATTCTTAGGGTGTTTTTTTTATTTCAATAGCCTCCCTTACTATCCGTGGATAATAGTGTCGTTCCGTGGAAAGGATTTTTGGTTTATGCAACTCGATCCAGTGATTCGTTCCGGACGTTATTAAATGTTCTGCTATTGCGGATTTCTGTATTTGGTTATTTTTGACAGCTGCAATGTGTTCCTTCACTCGCTCTTGAACGCTGCGCTTAGTCTGGCCAATGCAAAGAGCACTTCCACAGCTACATTCTATTTTATAGACGCCCGGATTTTGGAATGCAATTACATCCTTTGGACTGCGCAATAGATCTGCTACTTTGGATAACGGTTTGTATACAGACTTAATGGAGTATTTCTTGAGTACTGCTCCAACCTTATCCGTTATCCCTTTCACATACGGCAGAAATGCTGGCTGTCTACTGACCTCTGGATGTCGTTCTCTTTTCTTCGCTATCCGATGCACGTTCCTCTTATAGCCATTCCTTAGAAGCACCTTTTCAACATGTGCCAACTCCTCTTCTACATATTCCGGGTCGCACAAGTCCTAAGTTTTAATTATGTGTTCAATCAAACCGCGAGGGGATGAAAATTTGTCTTCGGATTCAAATTTAATTTTAAGCTAGTAACTTGAAACTTCGTAAAAAGATATTAAAATAAAATGGCCCATACAACCATTTTAGTCACAGTTACGTAACAGTATGCACACTTTGTGACGACACACGACACATTTTTGGTTATTGTTCGGTCACAGTTCTGTCGCCACAACTTAAATGGGGAAGTTTAGTCACAAAAAAAACGGTTACATTTTGGATAATAAGTTTACACACAAAGTCAACACATGTTTCGTGATTGCGCGACTACCTTTAAGAGAGTTTCATTCATTCACTTGATTTCGTTCGTTCATTTTGTTGTCATCGCAGGGCCAATTTAAATGTAAGTATAAAATGTTTACTTTGAAAAGTTGTAATGGCGATAATTTGTCGACTGACAATTGTGAATTGTCTTTGAGTGTTTCTCAATGACCTAAAAGTGCATGCGAGTTGGATTTCTTCGTGTACTTTTCATAAATATCTTCGTATTATCCACGCGCCCACGGATTCATAAAAATTAAGTAAGTTATTATGTTTAAATGCAAATTTGGGAGAAATAATTTTGTAGTAAAATGCTATAAAAATGGCATTGATAGAACATAATATCGTTATTTTCTGAAATGCCATAAGTATTGTAACTTAAACGTGGTTAAAAATATACAGATTCAAGATTTATAATAATGTAAACAAAGAGATCCATGTTGAAAATGCTATCTCCACTGTTACAACACTGTGTCCACAATGTGTCGACCGGTTACTAAATTTGATACAATTTTTAAATGGACGTGGTGATGTTATATATTGACATGGGTTCTCAAACTTTGTTTCTTTCAAGCATGCCATTTTCTTTGGTAGGGGAAGATTGGCACCATTCGTACACGGGGCAGCTTCATACAGTCACTATTACAGCTTATCAGGACAATATATTTATTACGGATTTGTGTGTGTGGGTAGGCGCTGACGGCGCCCGGTGGACCACGAAGTTAGCTGTCAGTGCGGTTACCAAGAGCGACACGAGAGGGCGTTATTTGTTTTCGCACCCTTTAAATAAATTTATAGTCGATGTTCTCGGATGTATCGTGCTTAAATGAAGCGGTAAATCTGAAAACTTTGTTGATCAACAGTAAGTAAATACTATCATTTCCATGATAAAGTACATATTTTGTGTATTTCTCTTCATGAATTTTGTGTAGTTACCAATATTTTATTTTTGACCTTCGGGGCAGGTTCGTACGCCTACACCTGGGGCACATTCATATACGTCATGCATGTACCTCCTATTAACATGTTTCTTTTTATTTCAGATAATTAGCAAAAATAGTTCGGAATTATACGAAAAAGAGTTTTCTAACGAAATAGAGTCACAATTGATCGAATATATTGAAAATTTTCGAAAATGCATTGCGGGCTCAAAAGTTAGAAAGCTGTCATATGATTATGCCAAAGAATTGAATCGGAAATATCCGCCAATGGGATTGGCGGGTATTGACTTGTTTTTAAAGACCATTTTAACTATTTTTGATATTATAATTGCTGTTTTATTTAACATGTACGAAGTTATCTCACACTGTCTGAATGTTCCCCGACCCATGTACGAATGTGCCCCTTGAATGGGGTAGATTCGGACATTTGACAGCTTCTACTAAAAGTCGATCTACTCGTTTGTTGTAAAAGTAGGCGACTTGTAACTTTTTAATTAGGAAGCTAAATGTATCTGCTATATTATAGAGGCCGATGGACGAATCTATCTTTAAAAATAAAAATTACAAAAACCGGAATGTAAAAAGTGTACGAATGGTGCCAATCTTCCCCTATTTACCAAAGAAGGTGGTTCAGACGCCGTTACTGCCGTGCCTATATAGTGGCTGGATTAAGACTGCGGAAGGAACGGATATATTATACTGGCCAAGAACGGGCTAAAAAAAAGATGTAGAAACCCTGAGGACCAATGGGAATAGCGTTTATGATGTGAAGTGGAGAAAGCAGAAATGCAGAGTGAAAATGAGGGATATAGATACTTTTTTTGAAGCTACAAAATTGTAAGAAATGTACGCAGGATTCCAAGATGAAATGTGAAGATTGTAATGGTTTATCGAAAAAATTAAAGGTTTTTCGAATTTTTTACCGGCGATTTTTATTTCCCTTTTTGATTCTGCATATTCCATTTGAACAATTTGGTTATCGGTCGTGAGGAACCATTTATCTTTATCGTTAAATGATAGTTGACACTTTTCTCTCAAGAGCACTGTCGAAAAGACAATTTCTCCAGTAGGTAATACCATTTTGTTTTTTACAGAAGGATACATTTCCTTATTATTATTTTGAGCTAGCTTAGACAGCTCTTGTAAACGGTTTGCCACCTGTGCTAACGGTAGATCACCCTTTCGCAAAAGATTTTTTATCCTAAAAAGCATGCTTTCAAAGGGGTATGCACTTGGGTCAATTTCCCAAGCAGTATTTTTTGATGGCAATACTGAAAACGCAGGTGCAGAAAGGTTTAATAATAAAGTACCATTTTTTTTCGGAAACAGCCCGCCATTGTCTACCTCGGGCAACAGCTAAAATTAAAATATTAATATATAAAATAATTTAAAAAAATATATTTAAGCCAAATTTCTCATCAAGGTGGGTTATACATTTTGAGAACTGCTGGTTCAATATGAGGTTTTTTTTATTCTATGGGGTTGACACCGTTTAGACACAGTTATCGAACTTTGTGTGGAATTGATAGGAACCAGTAAAATCGTTTCCACACTGTGTTGTAACAGTTCCATGCCAAGTGTACACAGTTGCAAACTCAACACAATGTTTTCAAAAAAAATCTTGTAATACTGAGTGGTAACCGTGTAGGAACCGTTCCGCAAAATAATTACCAAAATTTCAGTCAGTCACAAAGTGTTCACAATGTTACCACACTTCGCAACGGAACTGCGACTTTTTGTATGTGTTGTAACAGTTACTACTCGGCGACTACTTTTAGCAAACGTGTTACTACTATTTAATTCTCGCGACCGAAAATGGTTGTATGGGGGAAGAAAAATATTTTCAGCGTTTTTGAAAATTCATCCCTGAAAGTGGTAAAAAAGGGTTGAAGGTTTGTACGGAGATCAAACCTTTTTCTTAGCGCGGGACTTTCAACTTTGTATAAAGGCATATAATTAGAATACAAGAAAAGTAATTTCAGCGTTTTTGAAAATTTAACCCCTAAGGGGTTAAAAAGAGGATGAAATGTTGTATCGGGTATAAGTTTTATTTTAAGCTAGGAATTAGAAACTTTAGGTATAAAAAGGTATTTTATTAAAAAGTAAGAAAACTAATTTCAGCGTTTTTGAAAATTCAGCCCTTAAATGGGTGAAAAAGGGATTGAGAATTTGTATGGAGATCAAACCTTTTTATGAGCGACTAACTTGAAACTTTGTATAAAGGCTTTGTAATAAGAATACAAGAAAAGTAATTTCATCGTTTTTGAAAATTCAGCCCTGAAGGTGGTGAAAAGGGGGTTGAAAATTTGTATGAGGATCAAACATTTTTTTCAGTGCGGGACTTGAAACTTTGTATAAAGGCATTATTATTCGAATCCAAAAATTTAAAAACGTATTATTCTTAAACTCATCGAATTTAGTAAAGCTATTCGTTCGTAGATGTACCTGATTTCATAATTATACAGCGTAATTAGAGCAATTTAGCCGAAAAAATACTAACAAACCGGCCAAGAGCATGTCGGGCCACGCTCAGTGTAGGGTTCCGTAGTTGCTCATCCTTCACAATAAACTGCTGTTTTAAGCCAGAGGTTTAAGTTAAGAAAGATTTTAAGCTCTATAAAAAGGTCGTAAACGCCCTAGAAACTGTAATCACATATTACCTTCTGGAAGTCAACTTACGACCTTTTAAAGAAAAAATATGAAATTTGGCGATAACTCAAAAACGGCTCGACCGATTTTGTTCAATATAGTTTTCATTGAAAGTACTTATAAGGCGTCATTAACATGAATTTTCCGATTTTTTTTGACCCGTGGTTGAAAAGTTAGAAGGGGGGGAGCACTATGTTTTTTGATTTTGGAGCGAATATTTACAAAACTGCTGACTTTATCAAAAAATAATGTTAGAAGACCCCTTTTATTTTTACAAGACCTATTTAACGACACCCCACACACCAGTGTTAAAAAGAAAAAAAAAATCACCCCCTCTTTAGGTGTTCGAGAGGTACCCGAAAAAAACCATTTTTTTTTAAATTTAATTTTACCGTTCTGTCGGAGTTATACATACACATACTCATACCAAATTTCAGCTTTCTAGTACTAATGATCACGGAGCTAAGCCGCGGACGGACGGACGGACGGACGGACAGACGGACATGGCGAAACTATAAGGGTTCCTAGTTGACTACGGAACCCTAAAAAGGCCAAGAGCGAGTCGGACTCGCGTGCGAAGGGTTCGTTACTATTGCGTAAAAAATGGTAAAAAAATCACGTTTAGTAATTTCAACATTGCTTAGATCTGAAAATAATAAAGATGTAAAATGTTCAAGATAAGATTCCACGCGAACGAAGTCGCGGGCAACACACCTATTTATATGAATTAAACATAGGGCATCCTTGAATGAAATAAAATAATAGTTATTTGTGCTACAAGAGAGCAAAGTTGTTATTTGTTGCTAGTGCTGATGTTGAGTCCCGAGCAAGCAAAGGATTCTAAGTTAGAATCCTGAGTGTAATGAGGGACTCAACAGCACGAGATGCAAAAGACATTGCTCTCGTGTAGCACACATAACTTTTCACCTCTACAGCGAGAACATATTCGATTTTTTGTACTTGTTCTCCAACCATTTACGTGTAGGTGTTTTTAGACTATGTTGCTTATTTTAATGATATGGTAGGTAATTGCTTTTCCATACACATTTTGCTTCCTTTACTTGACGATGACGTCACGGTTAATACATTCAGTGTGAGGTGCATATATGTTGAGAATCTATTGAGATTAACCCTTTGAGCGCCGAGCGGCAAAGCAATTCACCGTGCAACTGACGCCAAACCAAAAAAAAAAAGTGCTCCAAAATCAACAGAGATTAAGAAACACAGATAGTGGTTTGAATTAGCATGTTTTTGACCACGGAAATTTTGACGTCAATAGACGTCGTTGGCGTCAGTGGCACGAATTCCCGATGACGTGATTTGCCGTCTTTGGCGGTCAAAGGGTTAAAACAGAGGTATGTATAATATAAATGATACTTTGTGTTGATTTCAATTGTATGTTTATTTCCCCCTTTTATCATTACAGATATACAAATAATCTTATCCATTATTCAATAAGCAGATAATAGCCATTCATAGCACTACTTTAAATAATGTACAAAATATAAATGTCCACAGCAACTTTTCAGTCAAATAGTCATAGATGTCATAATTACAACATTTAGAACATTTTCGCAACATTCCTTCAAATATAGGCATGTATTTTCTATTGAAAAGAAAAATGTTCTCACTTATGACTATTGATTTAACTTCAAGAAACCAACCCAGAAACCCTTCCGCTTCAGTGCTTTAATATATTAGTATTGTGATTCCCTATACCTTATTATGTTGCTATATGAAGTGCACTAAATCTGGTAGCTACTAAACACTTCGTAAATGTTTGCACCCAATAGTTTCAATTTGTCATTAAGAGTTAATTGTTGTGTTAATAAGTCTGGAATGTTAGTATTACCCTTACAAGTGTTTTTTGTGACTAATTCATTGATTAGAGGTAAAATCTTTACAAAATGCAATTCAACTTTATTTACGTCTACAAACGGGCTTGCATTGGCACCCAGCTTTAGGGCTCCATTTGTGACTACATGTCCTTCACCCACTTCTAAATGATTTTTAGTTATTGGAGTAGATTTTGTTGCAAATAAATTTGCCACTTCATCAATAACGGATGAAAAACTTCTTCCGATTGAGGACATGGCTATAGAGGTAACCTCATCACTTTCTAATATGTCCATAGTTTCCTTCACAATTGTGTCCAATTTGGCTTCAGTAGTGGCAGTGTGGCCTACTAAGTAGTGCACCATCTTCTTAACAGGATCTCCCTGTACAGTATCAGTACACAAAATAGTTTGTATGGACCAAAACATTTGTTCCACTTCCTGTAATGTAATTTTCTTTTTGAGTGACACTGGCTCTACTACTCTTTTGACTGCTTGTTCAATCTGCTTGACAAAGTCCTCAATCCCTTGGCCAACAAAGTGATGGCATAGGGATAAATATTTTGCTTGTAATTCACCATCAATTAGGGGCTCCTGTTCACATACAGAGTCTCTGTACAGATAGCCTCCAATTATATTTAATTGAACTCTCAACGTCACTTGTAGTATGGATAGTGCATACACAATGACACAGATCCTAGTGAAAATCATCACTTTCATTTGCTCCCATAGTAACAACTTGTTCTGTGGATTATCCTGCAGTTCCTGAACAATTTCTTCTGTGTCTACAGAACTTAAAATATTTTCTGTAACAATTTTTGATAAAGAGAGAATAGTCTGATTGCAAGTTCGTTCTGTGCTTTCGAAGTGCTGTTTTTTACGAGTCATTTCAAAAAACTTTTTGGCTTCTCTTTCTTGCCATTCTCGCAGCTTTTTTTGGGCATAACTAGTCAGTACATATAGTCCACCAAATACTGCACCTGTTATGATGAACTTCCTTCTGTGACGGTACATAAAGTCTCTTATGCTTGAGAACATGTTTGCTGCTTAGCTATCACAATTAGATAATAAGTTACTGGAATTCTAGTGGCGCGTCAGAGCGGTATTTAGTCGTGTTCATAAGACGTTTCGTAATGAAAGTGGTGGCGTCAATGAAGCGCTCGACGCAGTTCATAATGCATACTTCCGTTTTAGAGTCCATGCGCGCCGAGGGGCGCTCCATACAGGTGTCCCAGCATGTGTCGGTGATACCGTGAACCAACACCTGGAATATGAAACGATAGTGAGATAAAAATCGGTCCGGGCATAACTCTGTACTTAACGAATGACTACAAATTACAGTACATTTGACACATTTGGATCAAGATGAAATAGTCGTAAAAGTATATACGGCAATGTACAAAGAAAAAGAAAGAATAAGACGGAAACCATTTAGCTCGACTAACCTGGAAACGTTGTTTCTGTGTTTCGACGTTGATGAAGTGTTCTAGCTGTGGATCAACACTTTCGTTCTCGTTCATATCAATAAATGTAAGGAATTTGATTGCTTGCTAACTAGTTACAATTTCTTTTGTATGTTATAAGTATTGAAAATTGGATAAGAACCATATCGAGCAGAGTTCGTAAATTAACATAGCATAGACACATAAAGAGAAGAGGGATCAAAGATCAGTCAGACTGCTGTCAAATGCGTCGGTGAGATTGCCAATTCCGTTACTATGTGCATCAATTGTTTTAATAAAATTAATGTCTTAGTAATTTCACATAAGGTATTATTTCTATTAGTTAAAACGTTACACATATCGGAATTGGCAATCTCACCGACGTATCTGAACACCTCATTTACACTCTACTATAAAAAAAACATGTTTTTATTAAGTTCTTAATTTCTAGAATGAAAATATTGATAATGAAACCAATTTGTAAGTTGCAGTGTGCAAGTTTTTCTTAATTTAAACCCACTCCAGACCTTCCGATCCGATCCGATTTTTCCCTACAATCACTACATATTATAAAACAAAGCCTTTAAAACTACGCATCATATTCATTAAGATTACCACCTGTTTTTTAAAAACCTTCCCTATGAATAAACTCGGCCGACTTAGCCGAAAATTGAATTCTAATAGAATGTCTAATTTCAAAAGAGAAGACGGTTTGCCACTTACTACCGGCTTGGGAGCCGGTTTTACATCTTATCAAGGGTCAAGCAAGACACAAGAGTGGAAACCCTGGGCCTCGAACGGTGTAAATTAAATTAGTGTTTAAGGAAGTATACACATTAAACCCGCTCCAGACCTTCCGATCCGATCCGATTTATCGGAAGCAATCGGATAATGTGTAGTGTTTTAGGTCCTAACTATTGCACTACACATTATCCGATTTCCTAACAATTACGCTACACATTATCCGATAAGTAGGATCGGATCGGGTAGGATCGGAAGGTCTGGAACGGGTTTTATCCGATTTCTTCCGATAAATCGGACAATTGCACTACACATTATCCGATTGCTTCCGATAAATCGGATCGGATCGGAAGGTCTGGAACGGGTTTTAACCCTTGAAAGCTATGTTTTCTTCGATTCGATGTAACCACTCGATTTGAACGCTACCTTGTGTTCTAAATGAGGTTTCTTATTGTGAGTTGCAACACTAAAACCCGCTCCAGACCTTCCGATCCGATCCGATTTATCGGAAGAAATCGGATAATATATAGTGTTTTAGGTCCTAACTATTGCACTACACATTATCCGATTTCCTAACAATTACGCTACACATTATCCGATAAGTAGGATCGCATCGGGTAGGATCGGAAGGTCTGGAACGAGTTTAATTAATACGTCAACGTCAAACTCGAATTGTCTATTAATTGTCATTGTCAAAACAAAATTCGAGTGTTCTGTCAAACAATGAGTTTGCGGCTTTTATTTTAGTTTTCTAAAATACGTGACTTTTTTTATTAGATTGTTATTTTTCAACGGAAATCTTTTCGTGGACTCGAAATGACACAAAGTAATCTTTGGAAGTTCTATGATGACGGTAATTTGGAAGGATTTACATTGATAATTCCGAGCGTAGCGGTCGGAAATGTTGGGCAGCTTGCATGTGACTTGTTAATTTCTTCTATGAATATGAAGAAAATAGCTTCCGTCTACAGTCCTGCTCTTATCCCCGTCGCCGGTTATGATCCTTATGATTTAAAATCAAGCAAACTTTCAAGCAGTTGTGAGGCGTACAAGTGTGTAGCAAGAAAGTTAGTAATTCTGCAATTGAGAGCACCCCTCGTCTACGAATATGCACAAAACTTCCTGGAAGATGTTATAACTCAATTTAAGGCGAAATCAATCAAGGATATTATTGTACTAACAAGCAGCTTCGCACATGAAAGGAAGCATATCATGACTTCGCCTTTTAGATACCTGTCAAATGAGAATTCACCTTATAAAGAGAAGATAAGTTGTTTGAACTGGTTGGTACACGAGCCATCGGATGGTGATATCAAAATTTACGGAGGGGGATTTGCATCATTGATATTAAAAATTAGCAAAGAACAAAATGTTCCTTGTTTAATAATATATAAGTATTGTTCTGAAGGATACAATATCCCTGATGCTTATGAGATGGTTCATTACTTGAATAGTCTTCTGCTGCTCTACAGTGAGAAAACAGATTTGATGTCTGAGCTGATACAGCCTGTGTCATGGAAGTTGCTCTTTGGCCGACCACCGCCAAGTGATATTTATTAATAAAATATGTTTTTTAAATTGCATTTCATTATTATAATGTATTACTGTAACTTACCATTTTCAAGAAGCTTGTACTCCAAGTGTAAGATTGTGTATGTATTAGTAAAACATGCCTGTACAGACATTCATACAGGTATGTTGCATTGCATATGTTATACACTTATTGCGGCATGGATACTTTGTATAGCATTGTTGTCATACAAGGTATGCATGCAGCAATAAGTACTTCCTATATAATATAGGTACTGGCACTGTATCAAGATTGGTTAAAATTTAGTTGTTTAATGCCATAGGCACAAGGAGCTAAAGCAGTGATGATGATGATTTGGTGTAGGGACGCCCGGCCGGAAACAGGCGGGCTGTCGATCGCTTGACTGCGTTCATTCAGCCCAATTCCCAATTGGAGCCAACGGTTACTGTCCCGGCGGCGCTCCCATACAGCCTTCTTCCTCGAATCTTCTTGTTCTCCTGCAGAAGGAAAGGACATCTTTAAGGTTAATGTCCCTCAGCTCTTCCTCTTCTAGTTTATCTTTTCTGAAGATGCTATATCGTGCTATCGCATACATGCCACACTCTGCTATAACATGCTTGCTCGTCTCCTCCTGTCCACAGTGCGAGCAGTATGGATCACTTGCTACACCCATAATGTGTAGGTGCCTGTTAAGGCTGTTGTGTCCCGTGATTATACCTGTTAATAATCTGAGAGTTCTCTTACCTAGTTCCAGTAAGTACCTGGTCCTTTTTCTGTTGATACCTCCTAGGATCATCTTCGATTGCCGACAGTCCGTTGTCTCTTGCCATTGCCTATTGGCCTCTTCCTCCATTAACCTAGCTATAACTCCTTTCGTGACTTCTGCCGATATTGGCAGTGCAGGTTCGGGACCTATGAGTTCCCTCTCTGCTCCTAGCCTTGCCATCTCATCTGCCCTTTCATTCCCTGTCACACCCTGATGTCCAGGTACCCATGCCACCGTAATCCTGGTGTGTCCTCCAAGTTTGTTCAGGGCTTCTCTGCATTCCTTTACCAAGGACGAGCTTACCGTCTGTTTGTCTAGCGCTTTTAGTGCAGCCTGGCTGTCTGTGTATATAACGACAGATCCCACTTCCTGTGAACATTCATCTATTATTTGTGCACATCTCATTATGCCGCATACCTCTGCCTGAAATACGCTAGCGTACCTCCCCAGAGGTATGTGTACCTTCTTATCCAGCTTTGGTATCACTATGCCGGCTCCTGCGAGTTTTGTCGATTCCCGCCGAGAACCATCCGTAAAGCATATAGTCACGGGGTGTTCAACCTCTATTTTCCAGTTGTCCCTTTCTCCTATGTGTATCCTATATTTCTTGTCGAACATCTCCTGTCTCTTTATGAGGTCGTTGTTTTGGGTAAGCATCCCCATCCTCGAGCCTGCTTCCCTCTGAATAAGTGCGTGTCCCTTGTCCACCACGCTTCCTCTCCATTCCTTACATGCTTTCATTCTGTACCATTGTTCCATGGCCTTCTTCTCCGCTTCTATTTTCAGTGACTTGAGACCGAGCATGATCTCCATCGCCTGCGTAGGCGTTGTTCTCATTGCCCCCGTGATCATAAGACATGCCAATCTTTGTACTTTTGATAGTTCTTTATGGTATTCCTTGATGTTGGCCTTATGCCACCATACTATGGCACCGTATAGTACTCTCGGTAGTATCACCGCCTTGTAAATCCAGTGTATCATAGCTGGTTTCAGGCCCCATTTTCTTCCGACCGCCCTCTTACACTGGTATAGCGTTCTTATGGCCTTTGCCGATTGTTCCCTTATGTGTGTCTTGAATCTGAGAGTACTATCTAGCGTTATTCCCAGATATTTGAGCTCCTTGACTACTTCCAGTTCTTTGCCTTGAATACTGATAGGCTTTATTTTCTCTATTTTCCTCTTATTGGTGAATAATATCAGTTTTGTTTTATCGGGGTTTAGATCCAGTCCTCTATCCCTGCACCATGCTAATATTTCCATCACTCCTCTTCTCATTATGTCTCTGACCACATCTAGTGCCACTCCTCGCACCAGTATGACTCCATCGTCCGAGTACGCTTGCACGTATAGACCTCCTTTATTTATCCTCTCAATTAGGGAGTCTAGAAGTAAGCACCACATCAGTGGTGATAAGCATCCTCCTTGTGGAAAACCCCTTTTCGGTCTTATCTGTCTCACTTCTCCTCCGAGTTTCGCCATTACAGCCCTTCCTCTTAGCATTTTACCTATCCAGGTCCCGATGGTAGGATTTATGCCATCTCTCTTTAGACTTTCTTCCACCGCTTCAAAGGTTGCCTTGTCAAAGGCTCCCTCCACGTCGAAGAAGCATCCTAGTGCGTAGTGTTTTGCTTCCAGTGATCTCTCGATCCTTACTGTCAAATTGTGTAGAGCCGTTTCCGTGGATTTTTCCGCCATATATGCGTGTTGGTTTCCATGTAGCGGCTTTCCACTATTTCCTATTTGTGTTCTTATGAAAGCGTCTATCACCTTCTCCAGTGTTTTCAGTACGAAGGATGATAGGCTTATACTTCTGAATGACTTCGCCTCTTGGTACGTCTTTTTCCCTGGTTTTGGTAGAAAGACGGCACGAACTTTTCTCCATGCTTTCGGGATGTACCCTAGGGCAATACTGCCTTTGAATATTTCCGTCAGATGCTCTTTTATCATTTCGTAACCCCTTTGGAGTAGTCCCGGGATTACACCGTCTGGTCCCGCGGCCTTAAAAGGAGCGAAGGATTTCACTGCCCAGGCCAGTCTCTCCTCCGCTACTACTTCCTCGGCTGTCTTCCAGTCCGGTTCATCATAGCCTGACGGCTCCTCTTCCTCTTCCCTGGCTTCTTCACAGTCTGGGAAGTGCGCCGTCAGCATCACTTCCAAAACTTCTCCCGGGTCCGTGATCAAACCATCGCCTGCCTTCAGACTTCCCAGCTGGCATGCCTTATCGCCTGCTAATAGTTTCACCACCCTTGCCCCCTCCGAGTAATTATTTATCTCCTCCGTGTATCGTCTCCAGCCTTCCTGGCTACATTTCTCCCTCAGCCTGCTGTAAGCATTCCGAGTTGCTCTATACATGTCCCAGCTCTGAGTGTCGTTCCTTTTCACGGCTTGTCTCATCGCCCTGCGTGTTTTCTTCCTTTGCTTTTGGAGCTCCTTGTTCCACCATGGTTGTCCTCTCCCAGTCTGAACTGTTTTCTCAGGGCATGCTTTGTGGAATGCCTCCATCATGCTTCTCTCCAGCCCTAATGCAGCCTCTTCCAACTCCTCGATGTCCTTACATCTCCTTGGTTTTGGCGCGTTGGCTCTCAATTCTTCTTCATATATTGCCCAGTCTGTTTTTCGTGGGTTTCTTATCCTCATCTTCTCCATTTGGTAATCTATGCTATAGAGTAGTCTCCGGTGGTCCGACATACTGTCCTCCCTCTCGACTCTCCATCCTTTTATCCTTTCGGTAATTCCTCCCATAGTAATTGTTATATCTAATACCTCCTTCCTTACCCTTGTTACGAACGTGGCGGTGTCCCCCTCGTTCAGTATGTCTAGGTCTTTACTTACTATGAACTCTAGTAGTGATTCTCCCCTGCCATTGGTGTCGGTGCTTCCCCACACTTCGTTGTGCGCGTTGGCATCGCAACCTATAAGTAGGGGTACTCTCTTACCTTGATACATCTGTACCGCCTCTTCGAGCTCCTCCGTCGGTGCATTGCCCTCGCCCGGTAGGTAGCAGGACGCCAGCGCCACTCTCCTCTTCTCCCCGTCCTGAGCGATGAAGCATGTTTCCACCACTACAAGGTCTCTGTAACATAAGGTCATAACACAACCCATGTTCTCTACATTGTTACTCACAAAAATGCATGCTCTAGGAGGTAGCTCACCATTCCTTTCGTAGTGGAGAGCCCCCCCCAGATGTCCCAGGCCTGTCACTTTATTTCTCCACGCATAGGGTTCTTGCAGCAGGGCAATTTCAACTTTATTCCTTACAACATACTGTCCTAGCTCGGACATTGCATCTTTGCAGTGTTGTAGGTTTACTTGGCATATGCTTATTTGTGTTTGTGTTTTTGTTGTGTGTGTATTTTGTGTGTTATGTGTGGTGTTCATTGTTATTGTGTGTCTGTGTTGCAGTCTTCCCCTTATTCGGTGGGTGCATCACTGTCGGCATCCATACCCTCCCCTACCGTCTGGATGTCGACAGATCCTGCCCCCGCCTGTTCAGGTATTGGCTTTCTTGATGGCGGAGTTATTTCATCCGCCATCTGCTTCTCCTTACTCTCTTGGTTTCCGGACGATTGGGCCCTTATAATCCTGGCTCGGATTTTGGTGCACTGGAAGTAGAGGCTCCTGGTCCCCTCGTCCCCCCAGGTTTCCTCCACCGCCGTCGGCACCGACAGGCAGACCTGGATCCCTGCCTGTTGCCTATCCCAGGATACAAGGGTCCACTCGTCCAACTTCAACTCGGGCTTATCCAGGTTCTGCGCCCTCAGGAACCCCACAAACATCTCCTTATTTGTGTTCGTGTCCCCGGGGACCCAGACCTGTACCCTCGTCTGCTGCAGTCTCCTGGTCACCAACTTGTGACCACCTACGATGCCAATGTCCCGGGTTAGGAGCCACTCCCTCGACTCCTCCGACACTGGTGTCACAAGGAAGAATCCTTCTGCCACCAGCCCCGAAGTTGCAAACTGAGGGGCTCCTAACCTGGTCTCCCCTGACAGGAATCTCCGCACCTCCGTCTCTATCAGGTCATTGACCCTGTTCCGGATGAGCTTTGCCAGAGCTTCATCCACCAAAACGCCATCCTCTCGGCACACAGCGACGGCGAGATCCCGGTGCGCCCTTGCAACGCCCCGTGGTCCCTCCGCCGCCGCCTTGCCTTGGTTCTGGCGCTTCGCTGGAGGACGCTCTGACTGTCCCTCATCCGTGCTCTGCCTTTTTATCTTAAGACCCCGCTTGTTGGGGGCCAGGCTGTCGGGGGGGTTTCCCCCGGATCCGCCAGCCTCTCCCCCACCAAACGCGATCTTGGCTCTTCTCCTTTCTAGTTTGGCCCTCCTCTTCTCCGCCTTCGACTGGTACTTGTGGAAAGTACCGGTCCCTTCGTCTGCTGGTGCGTGTGCTCCCGCAGTCTCCTTCGACGGCGGCGACGCGAGCAACTCCTCCTCCCTCAGTGACAGGCCTCCCATTTGCTCGTGGACATCCGGGGTGCCTGTTGCCTCTCTTCTTGCTCCTGACGGGGGTCCTCCTCCACCTGATGTGCTCGGGTTCCCTCCCGGTCCTTGCGCTGCCACTGGCGTTGCGCCCTTGGCCCTTCTGCCTGCTTCAGTGTTTACTGACATACTATCTTGTTTGGAATTCATATTTATAAACTGTAATGGGAAGAAAACTATTAGAGTGGCAGCAGTGCTCCCGTACTACCCCCCAGCTACATTTGACGTACGCAGTGAACGCCACCTCCCCTGCGCACAGTCGTTCACGACAGCGATTGTGCCGAGTAAGCCCGCAAGCATGAGGTAGCAGCCCCTGAGTTGCTTTATGTGACAAGTTCGTTCAGCTTCCCAGTCCGGCTCCTCTCCGAGCCTTACTGTTCACCTCCCTTCGTCGTCACTCCGAAGTCCGGGTCTACGCATCGTCCGCTTCACCCCGAAGACAGTCACTAGTGACATCCCGGGGATCCCCGACCTCCACGCTTCTCCATTCCCGGATACACCTCAGGTCCTACTCCCCCTCCCCTCGTCCGCTTGCGAGCCCAATCCGCACCAACCCCCCGCTGCCCACAGCCGGCTGTGAGGGCCTTCGGCACGTCCTCCCACCCCTGACCCTGGGGGTTTTGTAGACACATTGCTATACCAGAACTGAGGTCTGATATGTCAATGTGTCCGTTGCACTCCTCTTTTACCCGGGCTTGTGACCGGCTCCATTGCTGGAGGCAGAGTTAGCTAAAGCAGTAATGGAGTGGCGAATGGTTGAGTGAGATATCCGACCAAGGTGGCCATATGAGTGGGCAGATCTAAAAAATAAAAATGTATTTTTCGATATTATGCTATCAATCAGATCTTTATCGGAATCCCTAATAGTATTTGTCCTATTTTCGTTTTTCCTAATAGGTATCTTTTGTCCTAATGCGTGTGCCCTAATTGTAGTCCTAATTTTAAATGTCCTCATACTGATTTGCCCTTATATTTCATGTACTAATACTAATACTCATAACTCATTTGTCCTAACAATTACATATCTTAATTTTATATGACATAAGTATAAAGTGTCCTTACACCATTGCCCCAATATTTCATACACTAAGATGGACGTAGATTCTTTCCTTTTTTTAAACTCTGTCCTAGCGCTTCGCCGGCCGGTGCCGCGACAAGCTCGCTTCGCTCGCTCGGCACGCGTGCGTAGTGGGTCGCTATCCTAACTAACCCTCGATAAAAGAAAAATAAAAGGTTTTCGGATATTACGGTAAAATAGATGAAGGCATACGTCATTTTATCTACCTATCCGAATATCATAAACCCTCCATGCCATGATGCGTACAAGAACCGCACATTATGACCACCATAAAAATAGTCTGTTTTGTTAGAACAAATTTCTTATCTGTATAAATGTTATTACTGCTAAATAATAACATCAATTTCGATAATATTATTTATCCAAATTTCGAACATCTCTGAAAAACGAAGAAATTTGATTTGAACTCTATTCTCATATCATTCGAGATGACGTTTAGTTCGAAATGAATTGTCAAATTTGCTATCAAATTTGACAAATGTCGCACGTAAGATATCGAACGATATGATAGTTGGGCCCGGGGCCGACTCTAGTTTGTGTCTGAATAAAAAAAAAACATGACAGCTGCTAGAAAACTTCATTCAAGGAGCTTATATTGTAAGACAACAGGAGCGCGAACTCAGAATAAGTGTTCACACAAAATTAAATCTTAGTATAAATACATAAAGTATATTTTACAGGTGAAGGGGTCACGGTCAGACAGAGACAGCTCGCAAATAGGTAGTGTGTCCCTTTCTAATATTGCCAGTCACGAAAAATAGTAATAATTAGTAGTTTTCAAATACAATGGTAGTTATTAGTAGTTTACATTTTTCTTTAAATTTATACTATTCACTTCAAATAATTAAATATTTTATTCGCTAAACTTTCTAACGCGTCACCAAAGAAACTAACGGTAAAAATTATGAACGTTTTACAATCCGTTAGTATATAAAAATAATTTTATGTTAGGGCAGGATAAAACCTTTAAATTTGAAATCTTATTAATATAATTGAAAACTGTCAGCATTTTTGACAGTGCTTAATGGTATCTTTTCTGATTATTTAAAAAATTACATACTTATAATTGCATCATGGTAACTGGAATTAAAGGTTGCAAAAGGAAATCTTTTGGTGGCTGTAGTATATTTTTTCGGGTAATATATGGTATCGTCTTGTCTCGTCAGAATAATAACGCCTAGAATGATAGTTTCAAACGGCCGAAGCGTCACACGTGAGGCATAAAATGGATTCATGTAGTTGTGAACGACTCGTATTTACACGCGCCGATACGCACACAAACACACCAATAATGTTGCTAGCGCAATCAAATTCTCCAGAAATTGGCGGAATACTCTTGCCAGTGGTGTTTGGTTACTTTCAAAATTTTAATTGAATCTTAGACCTGTTGCTGAGTTCAAACATCATTAAATGCATTAACCAAAAGTTTTTTATTTATTATTTTAATTTAAAATGTCAGTTATGATGTAGGTATAGTCAAATCTGAATATGCAATAGAGCAAATCCTGAAACGGCCAAAAATTACTTTACAGCTAGCTGAAAACGATTCTAAATCACCGAAATTGACGTTTGAAGTTAATCCACCGGCGTAACAATATGATGTTGACACAAAAAATTACAGTGTCAAATAAAATTAGACATGATTTTACAACTGACTTTACTTTTATTTGCACAGTCGTCAACTCATCATCAAGACATTTGTAAGTAATCAGTATATTATCAGGACAGAATTATGGGCAAATAATTCCGTTACACGGGTAACACTACGTGGTCATGCCGCTTATAAAAGATACGAATTTTTGGTTACTGTTTTACGTAAAAATACGAGTTAAAGAATAATATTTACGAGTGAAATGTTATCTTAGAATGTTTATCATTTTTTTCCGATGCATTGTGACACCCTATCCTTGCACAAATCGTCATAATAATTGAAAATGTGGGAGCTCTTTACACCTGTCACGCGTCCTTGCAACTGAGAAGCCGATCGGCGCTTTAAGCCATTTCTGGCTTACTTTTAGTGGCCTCACCGTTGCGCGTGAACTGGGTTTCTAGGCGTTATTATTCTAAGGGTATCGTATATTAATATGATAGCATGTCAAACTTTGATAAAGTACTAAAAGAGTGACAATGAATTTACAAAATTACCGGATAATTCCGATCTATGTTTTACTTCGAGAATTATTATTCGTACTAAAAACAATCTGAGCATTGCACTATTGCAGTAATGTCGTTATTAATATATGTACTACGATAATCCTTCGCTATCTAAGGGTGGTTAATAGGCGTCAAAATTTCAAAATGGTCGTAGCGAGCTGAAATTTGGTATGTAGGGGGCTTTGGGCCCCCTGATTCCAAAAAACTTATTTTCTAGCAAAAAAAAAATGTATGGGGAATTTTTTAAGAGGCCCGTATCTCGTAAACGGTTGGCTCAGGTGGGAGGTGCTCGACCAAATGTCATAGGGGGCCTCCACCCGAGTAAAGTGGTGAAAAAAAAATCGAAATGGCGACTTTTTTTTTCTAAATTTCAAGTTGGTGCTAGGGAGCTGAAACTCGGTATCGGGGGGCATTTGGGGCTCACAAATATGAATCTGGAATCGGTGTCCAAAAATTCGGAAAATATCGGAAAAACAAGATTTGTATGGAGAAAATTTCAAATTGGTCCGAGGGGGCTGAAATTCGGTATCAGGCCGTTTTAGGGGCCCTCGAGTAGGAATCTGAAATCGAATTTAAAAAATTCGGTCAAATTCAGAAAATATCGGACAACAAACTTTAATATTTTAGTTCGACCGAGGGCCGCAGGCTTAAGGGCGAACGTCCCCCACGAGGCCGCAGGCCGAGCTCCGTGTAGCACCAAAGGTGCGGAGCGTCCCAGAGACGGCGTAGCGCGCGAGGCCAAGGGCCCGCAGGGCGAGCCCACCTAGAAAATTGCTACCCGCATAAGTAATCGTAGTAGTAGCAGCAATCGTAGAACCGAAGTTAGGAGATAACTCAAACGAGATGTATGCCTTTAAGACCTCCCAGATCACCCCGCCATAAGTATTTTATATGAATCACTAAAAACAAAAAAAATATACTTATATAATATAAAAATATAATAAATGAGTGGTTTGGCATCGTCTTAAAAACGTGATTCAAACGCAATCTGTACTTAAATGGGTTATTTTTAGCTTTTAGTTTTTTTTGAAGTCGGTTTTTTTTTGCTTTTTATTTCGCCATATACTTAGTAACCGTTAGTACAGTAATAAAAAGTCTTGCGTAGTCTTGCATAGGTAAAACAGAGTTATACAGGTAGTTTATAAAATAACGGTATACCTACAGTTTTACCTTCCTAATTAATTTATGGTACCATACAAATAACCACTTTTTTACATCCTCATAAATGTGTTCATGTCCACGTACATCAGAATATGTTTTTTGTTTGTTTTGTTTTTAAGTATGACGTAACGAAGTTTGTCATTTATCCAATCAAATTAACAGTTACGGGATTGCTGCGTTCTGTTAAAATAACAGGAGCCAAAAGTGTGTTATTGCTGGCATAGTAGCTAACATTCACTATATTTATTTATGAGTTTCCATAGGTAAGGTGCTTTGGGGTAAAGTCGAAAATGGGGATAAGTCGAAAATCACCCATATCTACTAAACTGGGAACAATTACTACGCTTGCAACGCTTGTCAAGACGCCATGTTTATCTGCTCCCCCGCTTCAGTTCACTTCGTGTCGCTAGTCGTGAGCGCACATGTGTTGCGGTCAATTAAATAAAAATAGTGCGATTTAGTGCCTTATGAGGACTTTTGAAATTACCCCATACCACATAACTCGGGAACCTGCTAAGTTAAATCATTGTTCGTTTGTTTTTACGTTACATTGTCATTTTTGTCGTAATAGTGAGTACAGCATAACGGTCTTTCTGTAGTTTAAAAAAGCAATCAAATTTATCCCACGGGTGAAATTAAAAAAAAATTACTTTTGAAAAAACCCCAAACTAGGTTTTCCAGTCCATTATCAGAGTTAGACTAATGTTTTCTTTATAAATGAGTTATTGAATTCTCTAAATGCAAATTTCGATTATTAAACATATAAAAGAAACATTATTTTATAAAAAAAACAGTGATGACGATGACTGATCACAGCGCGGGAGAAATTCGAAAATAATTTGTGATTGAAACAACAAAAAAAATGTTCTTTACCGTGAATCAGCGGGATTTTTTGAGGGGGTAAATTAGAACTAAAAAGAAATATGATTCCTAAACTCATATAGCATAAAAACCATTTCTACAAACCTTCGAAATTACCCAACTTGCTTTCGAAATTACCCACTCCTTAAAAAATGGTACTTATTCAAAATATTTTATTTTTTTATTTACATTTATTTCCAAATTCAAGCAAGATATTACAACGCTATTTTCACAAAGCGTTAATGAATATATCCAATTTCGTAAAGATCTCATTACTTGGAAGGAATGTTTCTTAGGTTCTTACTTACGAGCCCAAACCCTAACATACTCTACACTCGCCTAAAAATATGTCAATATACCCCAAAGCACCTTATATAAAATAAATTCTAGCTACAGTGCCAGCCAATATACATTTTTAGAAGTTTTTTTTTCATTTTTTTTTATAAATATAGGACAACCTCACACAAATCAATCTAGTCCCAAATTAAGCTCAAGAAGGCTTGTGTTATACTAGACGACGATATACGTACTTATATAGATAAATATATACTTAAATACAGAAAACAACCATGACCCAAGCATAAATATTCGAGTTCATCATACAAATATTTGCCCCGGCCGGGATTCGAACCCGGGACCGCCGGCTCAGTAGGCAGGTGTCTACAAACCGAGCCAAACTTGTAATAAAATGGAGTAAGGATGAGTCCCTCTTTATTGCTAAATATTTGGTTACCCCAGCAGAGTGGGACAAACTGCCCCCTTGATGGTTTTCTCACTTGGCTCGTTCGAACGAAGCAATGAGCAGTCCAGGTATACGCTAGTATATGCTAGGTCCATGACTTCATTATATAGGTACCTCATATATACCTAGAGATTTTCCTAGTTTTCCTAGCACGAACGATGTGTTGTTAGTGCTTGACAAAATAAAACATCGACAATCCTGTTATCGATAAATACCCCGTCAACGTCATATAAAGGAAAAGTGGCAAAATCGTAACATGAATCGTCATTCATTCTAACGTTAAATAGGTTTAGTACTTAATCAAAGTTTTTAAATTCATAGACAATAGACATTATTATTTTAAGAATCAAATAATTGACATAACAATGTGAAAGGGTCTAGCAGGCTAAGCGAACAAGAAGTGCCTCCAATGACGGATTTGGACATTCTTTCAGGTGGTGTACTAGCAAGTCCTAAGAATACTCTATGCTTAATGGGTCATTCTTGAGGATCGGATTCTTCATTTGTGATTCCCATGGCAATTTCTATTTCTATACCTTTAACCTATTTGCTAGAAAATATGAAATTATTTTTTGCGGATTTATCGAATAGGCATAACTTTTGGTCAATTTGGTACAGAAATATACCACTAAGTTTTCTCTGCCAGGGGAATAAGAAAAGGTCACATGGGAATAAGAAAAACGCCAAGGAAATCATAAACAAAACGAAAGGGGAATATTAAGATGCTAGTTATTATTATTTATTTATTTATTACAATTTTCTTAAATCTAGATACATTGTCCCACAAAACCAGTAGCTGGTTTGACTGTGGGATCTTTGTGGAATCTCTAGTTTAGGTAAGTACAAGTAACTATGTATTTGTTCGATAATGTTTTTTTTGACATGACGCACTAAGATTTAAGGTGGTTTTCCACCGGCGAGGCGAGGCGGGGCGTGGAGGGGCGAGAATTGAAATTAGGACGGCAAATTTTCAATCCCCGCCTAGCGCATCTTCGGTGGAAATAGTAAGGATTGACGCGGATGTGCGGGACTTGAATTGAAATATTTGTTTGTGTAAAAATGAACCTTATTGCTTTTAATATAGGGTAGCGATTAAATCTGATTTTTACACCGGCGAAGCGAGAACAAGAGAGGCGAGGCGACGCAAGACGAGACTAGGCGGGAATTTTAATTTGTATCATTGCATTTTTCAATCCCCTCCCAGCGCATCTTCGGTCGGTAGAAATAGTAGGAATGGACGTGGATGTGCGGGAATTGAAATATTTGTTGGTGTAAAAATGAACCGTCTTGCTTTCGTCAGATTATAAATTAATTAACAGAAAAACCTCTTCACGTGATCGATAGGCGTTTTGTTGTTCGTTACCGCTGCCGTTTATGTCTTGATTTTCTTTTTTAGGGTCATTTCGTCCATCTGTACTATTTCACAGACACTCTTTAGTACTAATACTAAGCTGTAATTTGGCAGGTGTATAGTAGAATGACCAAATCCGTCGTTGGGGGCACTTTTTGTTCGCTTAGCCTGCTAGACCCTTTATTCGAGTTCCACGACATTGTAAATATTCTCTTCATCATAATTATATAATTATGCATTTCCTTTATAACGTTGACGTGGTTATTATCGATATCAGGTTTGTCGATATTATTATTTTGTAAGCACTAACCATATGTTGTTGCTGCTAGAAATATTTCTAGGTATATTCATTACCGCCATTACCGGGTACTATTTGTCATAATGTGCGATTCCTGAATCGGCTTATGATATGTGGCTAGATAAAGTATAGTGTATGTAACTGTACATAATTAGGCATTAAAACACTCGGGTGATGATGTTATTATGAAACTTGCCTTCGGCTCGTTTCATAAACTCACACTCGTGTTTAATATTGTACATGTACAGCATTCATTATGTACAGCAAGGAATATAATACTCACAAGATGTACAGTCACATAAACTGCTATTATATTATGGATTTTAACTTTTAGAACAAAAGAGCGTTTAGGGCACAAGAGCATTATAGCAAAGGAACGTCAAAAGTATTTCTGACAAACATGTTAGGGCAAATGATTTTAGGGCAAACGTTGTTAGAGATGTCGAGGGAAACCCCTATCAATCTCATAGGTACTTTTCGGAGCAACTTTGAGGTATTTACGTCTCCACACCGTAATAAAATGTAACTTTACGGGCGACCCGGATTCTCACAATTATTTCCGTTTGCCGGTAATTTTTGCATCCCATCGAATTTAATTAACTCTCCACTCCTGTTTTCTATATTCATTAATTTCATAACCGCCGACTTTCGCTCTTCGTACCATCTCTACGCAGACGACTTGCAACTTTACGAACAGTGCAAAGTGATCGATCTTGAGATTGCCATTGACAAATTGAACTTAGACCTCCTGCACATCCAACAATGGTCCGAGAAATTCGGATTATTTGTTAATCCGTCAAAATGTCAGGCTATTATCGTAGGTAGCTCCCGCCAGCTCGCCAAAATTGACCTTGACACTCTCACGCCACTAAGTTTTAACGGCATACCTATTCCTTTTAGTTCGAGCGTCAAAAATTTAGGTGTTCACTTGGACCGCACTCTAAGCTGGAGAACGCAGGTTGCCGAGGTTAGCAGGAAGGTCATGGGTTCTTTGCATGCTCTTAACAAACTTAAGCACTTTTTACCCATTAAAACCAAGACCCTGCTTGTTCAGACGTTAATTTCACCTATAATTGACTACGGTGATGTGTGTTATCCGGACCTAACCGAGGAGCTTCTGAACAAACTGGAAAGACTTCTCAACAACTGCATTCGTTTCATTTTCTGTCTCCGTAAGTATGACCACGTGTCTTTTTACCGCGCTCAGCTCGGCTGGCTTCCTATCCGTCAACGACGTGAAATGCGAATGCTTTGCACTCTCTTCTCAATTCTCAAAGACTCGAATTCTCCCGAATACCTCAAAGACTTCTTCCAGTATTATGGTTTAACTCTTAACCGTCAATTTCGCTCTTCTGGCAATCTATCTCTTTCTATCCCTCCTCACCGTACAGGTTTTATGTCCAACTCGTTTACCGTCCAAGTGGCCCGCCTCTGGAACCGCCTTCCCCTCAAGATCAAGCAAGTCCCGAACAAGTTAAATTTTAAAAAATCCTTGCGTGACCTCTTCTTTAGCAGAATGGAGAAATCTTAGCATATCTGTTTTGATTTTTAGTCCATATATATTTATATTATGTATATATAATAAATATATGTATTTATCTAAGTATTTATCTATTAAAACCTATTTAAGTTAGTTGCACCGCCCACAACTTATCTGCTTTGCCCGATGGTTGACTGGTAGAGAATGCCCTATGGCATTAAGTCCGCCTTTTGTACGATTTGTTTTCTTTTGTGCAATAAAGATTAAATAAATAAATAAAAATAAATTAAACTTTTACAACCTTCATAACTATAGCTACACCTATTTTTGGCATCCTATCTATATTTCCAAATAGGTAATTAATCACTAGGTACCTCTTGATAGATAACTTAGTCGGCATACGTAAGCAAATCAATCCTGGGTGCTAAACTTTGATATTTTGATTAATTATTTTTTGGGAAAATGGTAAAATGTTAAAATTCTAGCCAGTTTTCTATGGAGAGGGGTCATGATTTCAGGAAAAATCTTAATAGCGTGATGCAGGATCGTCATTTACATATCTTATATGGGCGCGCGGCGTCAATTCAGCCTGGCGCCATCTGTTTTCATAATTTCCTTTGTCCTCTCATCACGCCGAAACGGATGGCAAATTTTAACCAATTTCGGTACAGGGATAGCTGAACATCCAAAGATGGTTATAAGATACTTTTTACCCGATTACAGAATTAAAAAAAATACGCGTACAATGTTGCGGGCACCTTCTAATATAGGTACTTACCTATATAACAGTAGTGTGGCGTCAAACATAGCGTTGGTAAAACCGGACTGGGTTTAGCTTTTTTTCTTCTAGATCAGTAGAAGTTTCTTTAAAATAAGGCAATCACATGCCACGCCACCCCACGCTACCTAGGTACCTATATTTTAGGGTTCCGTAGTCAACTAGGAACCCTTATAGTTTTGCCATGTCCGTCTACGCGTCTGTCCGTCCGTCCGCGGCGTAGCTCCGTGATAATAGTACTAGAAATCTGACATTAGGTATGAGTATGTGTATGTATCACGCCGACAAAACGGTAAAATAAAAAACAGGCCAAGAGCATGTCGGGCCACGCTCAGTGTAGGGTTCCGTAATTGCTCATCCTTGACAATAAACTGCTGTTTTAAGCCCGAGGTTTAAGTTAAGAAAGATTTTAAGCGCTATAAAAAGGTCGTAAACGCCCTAGAAACTGTAATCACTTATTACCTTCTGGAAGTCAACTTACGACCTTTTAAAGAAAAAATATGAAATTTGGCGATAACTCAAAAACGGCTCAACCGATTTAGTTCAATATAAGGTCAACCGGGGTAATTGCCACTTTGGGGTTATTGCGTCTATTTCAGTTACTTTTTAAACGACGTTAGTTACTACAACTTCTGCTATTTAGTGATATAGGAATAAACTACTTGGAGGGCAACACGTAACATAGACGGCGTTTTGGCGTATCGTGGTCAAGAGGTCGATCATTTTGAAATTTAGTGTCATGCTAGATCTACACGTTGCATGAGGTAAGTCAACAAAATCTGTTTAAATTCCTGTTTTTCTTTAGATATTTGATAATTATTTGTAATAATTGTAACTACTATTAGTAAGACGATATGTTCGAACCACTATTTTTGTTGATAATGCTTTGGGTTTGGAAAAAAATCGATGTCAAATTCTTGGAGGTTATCTTTTAAATTTGGCAAAATGCGTCTCATACTTTGAGGTAATTGCGTCTGTGTAGCGCATTTGCCCCAATGTCAGGTGTCGACAACCTTTTTCTTGATACTTGGTTTTAACAGTATATAGAACATTTTCGAGCTTATTTTTACCAGAATTAATGCATTTTATGTAGTTTTAGTGTCAAAGTTGAAGTAAGAACCTAGTCGGAATTTCGTCTACTGATAAACTCCCAATTTTTTTTTTTTTTTTAAATCAACGCCAGAGGGCCTGCTGCAAATCGTGAACAAAGTTTTGCCTCTCTGCCGCAAATAGTTAAATTGTTATTTCGTTTTTTTCATGGCTGAAAATTGATCTCTTAAAAATACTTAACAAGACAATATTGTGAAAGCAAGTAATTAAAAAAATATGTATATTTTTGTAAGTCTGCTTAAAACATTAAGGACAATCTTTGTTGTTATTTGATGGGTGCCAAAACATCCAAAATTGTGCGGCAAAAGTATTTGAATTTTACTTAACTTGTAGGTATGGCGAATTTCGGCCACTTTTTTGTATAAGATGTTAAATATTAAGTTCGTAAGTGAAGATGTTTTGTTAAAGCAGTGGTTATTCTGTAAGTAAATTTATGTGTTGATTTTTGTACGAAATAAAAAAACAAAAATACTTCTTTGTTATATTTTAAATGTGATTTCATTCTCGTTTTCTATATCCCAAAGGATTATAATATGATTAATACTTACAAAGTACAAAGTAGGTAAAAAATTGATAATGTTGAAATATTTTTCTATCATGGAACACAGCAGAGGGAATTTTCATTTTTCGATATGTATTTTTCCTATTCTTTATACCCCTCGCGGCGAACGATGAGTCCTATGACAGCTGTCATCTCAATACATTTTATAACCTATAATCGGAAAAATGTACTGGTGTCATAGGACTCATCGTTCGCCGCAAGGGGTATAAGTGTGATGACAAGCAACTCCGTAATTCAATCCGCTAAAAAATATGGGTAAGTACATAGAAGAAAGTATTGACCTTAAATATCTTTAACAAAACTCCTCATCTGGATAAAATCTCCACTATTAAATTTCACTCATTAAATAGGTCAGTGGAAAAGATAAAAATTAAAGCTCTCGGAACATTTCTAGATCTAAGACTTTTGACCGACTAAAAGGTTTACAACATCTGGAAATTAGGTTTGGATAAATGCGTCCACATATTGTAGACGCGTTTACCCAGATTATACTATTTTCTATCTGTGGTCGTTATAACTGTTTTTGATCCCTTGTATTTAGCTTTATCTTCTAGAATACTGTATTGCAAACATGTTCCATGAATTTTTGAAAGCCTCTTCGTAATTGATCGTGAATGGCTTAAAAAAGACGCATTTATCCCAACTGGGACAAATGCGTCTAAATTTCCGTTTTTTAAGAAAACATCTGTATATCGTTTAATCATCGCAAGCCAAAAACGTTACTACACGAATTTTCTTGTAAAAGACCCACAGGAAGCACAGCGCGTAAGAATATTTCTATACACTAATTAAATATTTCATAACTTGGGGTTAAATGAGAGTATAAAATATCAAAAAAAACAGTGACGCCATTACCCCGGTTGACCTTAGTTTTCATTGAAAGTACTTATAAGGCCTTAATAACATGAATTTTTCCGATTTTTTTCGACCCGTTGTTGAAAAGTTAGAGGGGGGGGGGGGGGGACACTATTTTTTTTTGTTTTTGGAGCAAATATTTACAAAAATGCTGACTTTATCAAAAAATAATGTTAGAAGTCCCCTATTATTTTTACAAGACCTATTCAACGACACCCCACACACCAGTGTTGAAAAAAATAAAAAAAAAACACCCCCACTTTAGGTGTTCGAGAGGTACCCGAAAAAAAAATTTTTTTTTAATTTTATTTTACCGTTCTGTCTGCGTTATACATACACATACTCATACCAAATTTCAGCTTTCTAGTACTAATGATCACGGAGCTAAGCCGCGGACGGACGGACGGACGGACGGACAGACGGACATGGCGAAACTATAAGGGTTCCTAGTTGACTACGGAACCCTAAAAACTAAGAAAAAACTTTTTCGGGTACCTCTCGTACACCAAAGTGGGGGTGATTTTTTTTCGTTTCCACATTAGTGTGTGGGGTGTCATTGTCGTTGAATAGGTCTTTTGAAAATAATAGGGGTATCCAAACATAATTTTTTGATAAAGACAGTTTTGTAAATATTTGCTCCATAAATCCAAAAATAGCGTCCTTCTAACTTATCAACCACGGGTCAAAAAAGTATGGAAAAAATCATGAAAATGAGGCTTATAAGTACCTACTTTCAATAAAAACTATATTGAATAAAATCGGTCAAAACCGTTTTTGATTTACCACGAAATTACATAATTTTATTTAAAATGACGTAGATAAGTGCCGCGCGGTGTCCTTATACTTCGAACGTTACACATATTAAGTTAAGGGCCATACTGCATTAAAACATTCCGCTCAATCTGGCGCGTATAACGATAACTTCCAGAAGGTAATAAGTAATTACAGTTACTTTGGCGTTTACGACGTTTTTATAGAGCTTGAAATCTTTCTCGTAATTTAAACCTCGGTATATTGTGAAAGATGGGCAACTACGGTACCCTACACTGAGCATGGCGCGACATGCTCTTGGCGGGGTTTTTTTCTATTATACTTACCTATATCTACAAAATAATCACGTCAATCATTCCGTTCTAGCGAGACTGATAATTGATAAACAGTTTGTTTGATTATTTAATTCGTACTTACGGTAATTTATAGCTATAAAAATTATGGCATGAGACATCAGAGAAAAAAATTGCTTAAAATTATTTATTTTCAAGTTATTAAGACTGTTATGTGCGGCACCCTTGCACCTCTTGCCTCAGAGTAATAGGTTTCGTTCCTATTCCTGAGCTCGACATGGCGACAAAAAAGACGTGTCGTGTTACATAAAACCCCTTCTTCCATGTAAGCAGCTCCATTGCAACTAACAGTAAAGTAGGTATCTGATATTTTTCTATCCAGCTCAAACTATTTTTTCAGCTGACAGTGCGATAAGCAACACTGAACATTATTAACGTGGGAAAATAAAGTGTATGTTAGCAGAATGCGGTCGAGCGAGGCCCACCCTGGGCGTCCTAAAATGTTATAAATCGCCCGTTATCGCCTTTGAGCAATAACCACTTTATAGCACTATAAAGACAACCTAACGTGGAGTAAGTACCTATATCGGAAAGTGTAGAGCGAGGAAAATATTTTTATAAACGCCGTTGGTGAAACGATGACGTCAAACGGAATCGTTGTTTTATGACAGGAAAACTCGCTGCTTGCCGCGGCTGTAACTTTCATATCTTTAGCGATACTGTTACTGTATGTACCCATAAAACACAGCCACACTACGGCTACGACCAAAAGCAGGCGTACTTAAGCGTAAAACATTTCATTGCGCATTTCTTTGCTTCCGTTACTTATCCACAAAAATATAATCATTTCAGCCGAATCAAGCTAAAAACCGGCCAAGAGCATGTCGGGCCACGCTCAATGTAGGGTTCCGTAGTTGCTCATCCTTCACAATAGACTTAAGTTATGAGAAAGATTTCAAGCTCTATAAAAAGGTCGTAAACGCCACAAAGTAACTGTAATTACTTATTACCTTCTGGAAGTCAACTTACGTCCTTTTAAGAAAATTATAAAATTCTGCAATAAAAACCGATTTTGTTCAATATAGTTTTCATTGAAAGTACTTATAAAGCCTCATGTTCATGAAATTTTCCATATTTTTTTGACCCGGGGTTGAAAAGTTAGAGGGGGGGGACACACTATTTTTTTATTTTCTGAGCGAATATTTACAAAACTGCTGACTTTATCAAAAAAATTATGTTTGGAGACCCCTATTATTTTTAAAAGACCTATTCAACAACGCCCCACATACCTACTAGTGTTAAAACGAAAATTAACCCTCAATTTAGGTGTTCGAGAGGAAATCGAAAACATTTTTTTTTAAGTTTTTAGTTTACTTTAAATTTCAGCTTTCTAATACTAATGATCACGGAGCTAAGCCGCGAACGGAAAGATGGACAGACGGACAGACGGACAGACGGACATGGCGAAACTATAAGGGTTCCTAGTTGACTACGGAACCCTAAAAATTACACTACTGCATGGGCATTCCAAGACATTTCCTTAATTAGGATCTCAATTACCACTGATCTTAGGGGTCTTACGCTACCCGCTTTCAACGGCTTGCCATGTTCTTCACATCCACTCCGTTCACTACCTACACCCCAGTCTCGCACTGTCACTTCTGTCCCTGTGACCATCGGTCTGTTCAAGTAGCGATTTTGCTCTACCCTTTGTCACTTCAGTTCAATAAGGTCTAGTTACCTATTGACTACACACATTTTGTTTCATCCCTTTATCCAACGTCGTAAATATTATATACCTAACAGGTTCGATATTTTAATTATTTAATATGAGTATTTAAATCGTACGAAATGTATTTTTCTTAGACAACTTGATTGAGAGCGGTGCCCTCACCCCGTGCCTATTCCCCTTAATTGAATTTTACCCTTCGAAATTGTAAATTGTTTTACGTGCACCTCCACGAAATAAAGGCGTCATAAAACGAACGTGTTTTTCGCAAATAAAATTGATAAAGCTGTAGATAAAGCAGTCTGGGAACCGAAGACAATAAAGATATTGGGTTTCGGATCCGAGTGCAAGCAGGCAGTTATTGTTTGTAAGGGTGACGTCGACACGTTCGTGGCGCTTGCAAGGGGTGTAGCTTTCCGCGTAGCACTTGAAATTCGAAACGAAAGCTATCCATATAATTCTTTCTCCTCTGTATAGAGCATTGCTCACGGCATAATTCTATTCAGTTTTCCGTTTTTAGGGTTCCGTAGTTAACTAGGAACCCTTATAGTTTCGCCATGTCCGTCTGTCCGTCTGTCTGTCCGTCTGTCCGTCCACGGCGTAGCTCCGTGATCATTAGTACTAGAAAGCTGAAATTTGGTATGAGTATGTGTATGTATTACGCCGACAAAACGGTAAAATAAAAACAAACTAAAAAAAATTTTTCGGGTACTTCCCGTACACCTAGTGAGGGTGAATTTTCGTTATTTTTTTCGTTTTAAACTTTAGGAGTACGGGAGAAACCCGAAAAAAGATTTTCTTTTTGTTTTTATTTACCGTTTTGTCGACATGGCGAAACTATAAGGGTTCCTAGTTGACTACGGAACCCTAAAAATGGGTTTTTACCCAATAAAGATAGGTAATTATTATTCCGGTACATGGCTAAAAGCTTCATTGGCATACAAAAGGGTCGCCTGTTTACGGATTCCCGTCCGGGTAAAGTCATTTTTAAAACAAAAGGGCCAGTTAAAAATGTCCGCTTATCTCCACGGCGAGCAATCTCGCGTCGAATCAATTAAAGGACCTCCCGGCTCGCTGACCCGCTTTAAAACACTCGGGCGTTTTATTTATAAAGCCGGTGCTGCCGGTGCTATGTTATTAATTCGCAGTCAATCGGAAGTTGTGAATTATGGTCTTATCACCACACCCACACTATCCCCATTAGGTACTTACCCAGATCAGGGTAAAAGTCAAGGGAAGGGAAACTGTAAATATAACATGACTCAGTATTAGTAGCATGGCGACAAAATCGTTCTTAGCTTATCCGGGGCATAGTTGTATATGTATTATTCGGTGCACATTAACTTATATTATTCTTATGTACCTATAGAATAGAATAGAATACTCTTTATTGCACACCTCAAGAAGAAAGAAATACAAATACAGATGATACTTAACATTACATAGAGGCAAACAATAGGCGATCTACCTACCTATGGGTACCTATGTGTATGTACCTACCTATTCGTTATAATTGATCCAGTGCCTATATATCAACTTAACCATGCACCTATTAGGACAATAGGTCCCCATAGGACGGTACATACACTTAATATACATTTTCATCAGATATTAAAATTATTGATATTAAGATATCCAGATACCATAGCCAATGGGATGATTGCACTTGTAATAAAGCATGGACCAGTGGTTAACCAGTTAAAATCAATGTAATGTCATTGTCTGCCTGCTTCCAATGAGCAATGAGTTTTAATAGCTCCGGCACAGTATATATATAGGCTAAAGCAGTATGGAAACTAAGGCCTTTTTTGAAGATAAATACCTACACGCTAGGGTTGTCATCCGCTGCCGGCGGTTTTTTATAATGTATTTATATTTTGTAATTACTTTATTGTATTTTACTTTTTATATACATTTATTGTAAAAAACCTAGCCTAATCGAATGAATTGACTAGTTTAAAAACAAAATTATGTAATTAAAAGACTTTAACAGTTTAAAGCGTCTTTATTCAATTAAGCCCAGTTTGTACTTATTATAAATTGCTGACTGTGTAATACTTTCGCCTGCTACCGTGTAAAAAATCCTCATTCTAATTAATAAATTACCAGAAAGTATGGGCACGGCACCATAAATGATTTAGTCTACTTATTGATAAATCAATGCAGCTACTTTACACATTTAGGTATTCTCTTTAAAAACAACAGCTAAAAGGTTTGAAGAAGCCGAGTTCAAGCAACCGTATACAACGCAATACACTCGTGGCATCTTTAAAAATTCGTGGACAGCACGCGCAACACGCAATAAAAACAAACAGTCCACCCGTCGCGACGCGCCACGCGCTACTAACAGCACCGCGAAGTACGCTTAGCCGCCTCGTAAACGCTTGCGTCTGTGTGTGTGTGCTGTTTCGACCGTTTGTTCGTAGTTTCCATACTGCTTTAGCCTATAAGTATATGTACTGTGGCTCCGGTAATACTTGGTAAACTCACCCAGCGTGTATTATTTTATTTAAATTATGAAAGAAAATCGCATATCCAAATGTAACAAAAAGTTACTGTATACATGTTTCGTGATGGCTAACCGCAGTAGGTACTAAGAACTTGTATTTTCCAATTTAATCTTTGGTTTTAGTTACAAAGCGGTTGTCCGTTACATAGGTACACCAATACGGAATTTGATTAAAAGGATTGCGCACCGATTGGCCGCTGATTTGCGGTTCGGTTTCGAACGTAGGTAATCAACTATTGTATTTTGAACTATTATCCCTTCATAAATCAGCGTTTTCATCAGCGATTATATATTGAACGACAACATCCCAATTGTAATTTATTTTCCATAATCTACGATAATTTATACCTATTTTTTCTTGAGAAACTTGAGGATCAACAATTAGATTTCATCAATATGATACTTGTTTTGATACCTTTCTTACCACTATGATGAACGACTCGATTTTTAAGCGATTCTGAGATGTAATTCAGACAGTCTTAGTTTTTATTCTCTGATTTAATTAGAGATGTGAAGTGAAAGTTGCAATTAATAAAGAAACGAGGCACATGCACATTATGATCAAACAAAGAGAACCTTGTTTAAGGCGACTCCGTACGTGGAATGGTGATTTTTAAAGTCCTAAGGCTCGTAATCTAGCCAACGGAAAAATCTGAAAAAAATATATGTTATTTTTGATTATTTCTTCTAAAAAAATATAGTTGGTTTTTTTTTTAAAGCAATAATTACTATGGACAAAATAATGTTGAAATAGGGTCGTTTTCAATTTTCAATTCCCTAAGGCTTCTAAACTACAAATGATATTTACACGGCTCTTTCGCAAGAATATTGACAATTCATTGATCTTTAATCGTATTGTTTAAAAGTTTGTAAAATGTAAATTCGGTCTAATAAAGCATCAAAAAAACTGAATTTCCGTGAGCGCGGCCGTGCCCGGGCTGCGAGCTCAGTGTAAATCTAACCGTCGAAGGGGAAGGCTGTGTCACTTGCTCTCGCGATCCATCTAGTTACGGAAAATTGTTATAGTACCGGATACCGCGGAGGTTAGATCTGTCTTCGTGCGTTTGAAGTGTATTTTAAGAGAGTGTAGTTCGTTTTTTACGACTACGCTATGCGACATAACAAAAAGCACTCATTTTCATATAGAATTAAATGTAACTGTTTTTTTTTCGTATTTAGGTATCTATTAATTTTAAGTACTTATAAAAAAAATTGTCATAGCTTAGCATTCCCGGACACATTTGGATACTTAGATATTCTCAGTCATGGGCCCACACCAGACAGGATTCCCAGAAAATAACACTTTTGGTGTGGGTTTTAGGGCCCTTCTCTGTGTAATATTAGAGTACCGTAGGTATTTCGGTTAGTAAAAAATTCTGATAATACAGATATTTAAGTATGATAACGTCTAATGATCTTTATTAATTCAACCCTAAGAGATATGAATATCGTAATGCAGAACAAGTATTGTTCGTTTGAATACCATTGTAATATTCGGTAAAACGCTAATTTACGAATACGAATATTTATTGTAAGTATTCACATTCGTTGCGTCACTAGTACAGTACATGACATATGATATAAAAATACATTATCAAAAATTACAATAATTTTCTAGTTCAAGAAGGCAAGTGACAATCTGGGCATGAGGGCTTATTTATGTAAATATAGTCAGAATACATATTTGCATCAATAAATTTCCCACTTCATATTTAAATCTAAATGAGCGTTAGTAATTATTGACATATCCGCCGGGCCTAGCTAGACATACCTAGCCTGGCCATAAGTTCTGTTCCAATTGTTTACCGTTTATAAAATAAAAACCTGATTTTTATTACATATCGTTTAAAAGCCATATATTAATGATCGGATTACAGTTGAATTAATGAAAAAATATATAACTTTATTTAGACTCATCGTAATGCCCAGACTTGATTTTTGACTAATGCCTGTGCATTGCTCAGAATTTTTCTCTCTAAGTTTGCCGAAACGATCTTGGATCAAATTAATCGATCGCGGAAGGAACGCCAAAACCCAAATAGCTTACGTAACTCAGACAACCGCTAAACTAAAGTAGGGCTGACACGTTTGCCGCATGTCAACCGATCTGCAGATCAAGAAATCTACACCCACCCAATAAAATTCGGAACTTCTAAGTTAAAGTAAAAAAAAGATACGGCTCTTTATGCCGCAAAAAAAACGTATCTACGCTGGAAAGGAAAATTATCCAAGAGACACGGAGCTAACTTTACAGGACATCTAAAAAACTAAGAACTTTAAAAAAAAAAAAAAAAGTTTTAAATATTCTGTGGACCTACTTTTTAAATGAAGCATTTATAATTATAAACAACATCATGTTCTCTACATGTCGCTTTTGTTATTTTGTCTATTTAATGGAATAATTTAAAATTTAGCATCGCTTACGCAAAATGGCTGTCAAAATAGAATTAGGTAAAATTATCTAAACGACACGTTTCCCGAGATATTAGGTAAAATAGTATAATCTACATTTTACACAACAATCAACACAGTAAACAATATCTATGTGCATACGATGCTCATTTTATATAAACAATATCATGTTTTTTACATGTTGCTTTTGTTATTTTGTCTATTAATGGAATATTTTAGGATTTAGCGTCGCTTACGCAAAATGGCCGTCAAAATAGAATTAGGTAAAATTATCTAAACGACACGTTTCCCGAGAAATTAGTCAGGTAAAATAGTATAATCTATTACACAACAATCAACACAGTTAACAATATATATGTGCATGCTCATTTTATAGTCAGGTAAATATATAAATGTGCATAAATTAGCATGAAATAAATCAAGAAAAATTATCTAATCGCCTTTGTAGGAAATATTTCAGACATGAAAAGCTATTTATCGTACAATAAAACCTCACGATTAATGTTTTAATTAGAGAAAAATATTTATTTTCAAACATTAAAATTAATGAAGTGACATTTAAAGTTCTCTAAGACAAAAACTTATGGTCCAACTACGCAAATACAAAAAAAACTGCTTTAGGAATTAAAGATTTATTCATCAGATATCACGTGAAATTTCAATTTTATAAATTTTTATGTGTGATCTGCTGAAAGATCCAGTAGTTCTAGACCAATGTATTGTAGCAAACGATAGCTATGACTAATGAGAACAGCACAAGAGTTCTCAAGACTGCAGTCACTCGGTACTCATTAAGGAATTTAAAATCACGAACTACGTGAAATTTCAAGTTTTACAATTGCAATGAGATAATATCCTATCCTAACAAGAATAACAAAACTACCTACAACTCTGTGTGGTATAAGTGACGTCTCGTAAGACACTGTTTGAGTGAGATGGCGTTTGGGTCCATCAAGCGAGTCCAAAGTAATGCCTTAGCGCCACAGACACAGATTTACGCCGCAGATGGGCCTAACGGCCTTTATAAATATATTGAATTACTACTAAATGTGTGATATTTTATAAAACAGAACCGGTAAATTTGTCTAACAACCAATTTAACGAAAATAATTGTTTTTTAGTACATTCTATGCGACAAATACGACTCAATTGTCATTCAAGCAATGCAAGATAAGCGACAGTAGTCGATCAAAGTCATATTAGGTAAAAAAGGATAAGCGACAATGGTTTCATAGTATCAAAGCAGGTAAATTTGGATAAACGCCAATAGTTAAGATAGTTAAGATAGACAATCAGGTAATTTATCTATGTTATTTTTTTTATAGAATCTTATATTGATTCTGTTTAATAATGTGGAAATACCACATTTTTACTTTTTGGCTAATGCGCATAAGCATTTTAAACACACATGACATAACACAGAGGGCGCTCCAGTAGCGAAGAATTATGGAATCAAAGATTTAGTGTGATTGACGTAACGATATGATAGCTCAGTTGGTAGAGCACTACGCTGGAAACTTAGGGTCGCAGGTTCGAGTCCTGCTTACATTGCAGTGGATCACATTCAATTTTTCTTTCATAATTTACCTTTATGTTAATTTTATCATAAAGACATAGGTAAAATGCCTCAAACGATATTAAAATATATTTTACGATCAGATAAAAACAGTTAACCAACAAGTGCAAGGTTAGTTGCAATAAAGAAAATTATCCAAGTTGTTTGATCTGTTTTGACAAATAAGTAAAAAAGCTCTAAGATTCATTATTATGCAAAAAACTTTTCATGTTATCTCCATTTTGCTAAAAAAAAACTCAAAAATCAAGTCGTTTAGTAGAAAAAAAAGTAGAGATTCTCTAAATCACCGACGGGATAAGCGACACAAAAGTCGTCAGACAGATGTATACGAGACCCAACCCATTCGATGCAGAAAAATCTGCCGATTAACTCAATATCCCCAAAAATGACGCTTAGATAAGTTCTCCTTTCCAGCATCGGCATATTTTGACACTCAAGTAAATTAACATTTATAGGGTATCCATTGACCTTGAACATTGAAATTAGCCAAAAAATTCGTCTAGTAAAATATCGTCAATATCAACAAGTATAGGGGAAAATCTGAGAACATTACTAATGTAGTCATAAAAAACTATCACTGTTTATAAGTAGGTAAAGGACGTAAATCCGTTTTCCAACGGTAAAGTTGAGTTTGTCGCTCTATTATTTATAGTTTATCTTTTCATTAGAGCAGCATGACCCGGGGGATAAAGCTGTACCTCCACTACTACTTATGTTAAAATATTGGTTCATCCGCTGGGTCACGATATGATTTTATTTATTAAAAAACGGTATTTTTTATTTCTGCATGATTTTACACGTATAATCAAGAATCTTGTCGGCATTTTAACTATTTTTGGTAGGTACCTACACATACAAAAGAAACTAAAAAGTATTTTTCGATGCGAGACTTCCAAATGGCCAATTTCACTTATTTTTTTGGAAAATAGCTTTAACGCATTTTATTTTTAATATTCTACTGTAGTGGGTAAATAGATATTTAGTAATCCGCAATAATTATATCATTGTTTAAATGATTTATTTTACTTCGAGATTTTTCAATGCCTTTAAATATTATACCTATAAGGTTTGTTGATCTTCAACTCTCGCTCGGACTATGCGAGTGTATGAAGCTGCTTGGACGCCACTCAACGAGATTATGAACGAAGTAATGTTCCGGGGGCGCACGGTCGGCGGGGGGAATAACGTTAGGCTCCGCCCAGATCCTCAAGGACGTTGGGATTAGGAGTCGCCTTAAAGTGAAACCAATACATTTTGCTCATCTGTAGCAAGGGCAGATGGATGGACGCGTGTAAAATAAAATCGGTTCGTTTTTCTAGGCGCAGTTAGAGTAGGTATCTTCCCGTCAGAGCAGTAACAAGCTACCATTATTGGAACACTGCTCCATCCGGCCGGACACGGCCCATATTCCCGTATTCCACGCTTGCGGCGCCCCGTTGTATATTTTATTTATTTAAGCCCGTTGTTTTTCAAATCGATACCATGCTATGTGTATTTGTCCGACGGGTAGGTAATAATAATTCTTCCTTCCTGGATCACACATTGTTACGAATTCATGTGTTGTATATTTTTATTTTAGAGAATGACAAGATTCACATGCACTCCAATTAACGTCAGTAAACTTTGTGAAATCGACAGATAAACGATTATTACCTAATAATTATAATATATTATGATTATTACCTACTAAAAATAATGTGAAATTCTGTCGTCTTTAATGTTAATAGAATCTTCTTATATTAACTCCTTCTTATTTTAAGTAATGCAGTCAGTAGTATACATTACAATTTGCAGATCATCAATTAAAAATTTGCGAAACACAATCGCATTTTGTTCACTGTTATCTTGCAGCAAAGCCGCCATGTTTGAGCTGGTGAGGTGAAAATAACTATTGTATGCCTTGCTTTATCACAAATATGCTCAAAAGTCCCATAGTTCTAACGAACATGATATTTGGAAAAAAACAACAATAAGTTGTTAACTATTCAAGAGTCTACACACGTATGGCTACAGTTTTATTACGTGATATTATATAATTATACATGTGTGTCTCTTGTATTGTGCAAGTCAAAATACGAGTTATAACACATAGGTAACCATTTGACGGGTATAAACCGCCCCTATAATCTGCAAATTTACGCGTTTCCAATGATAAATGTCCGATGAGATGAGAAACATTAGGACCGTCAGGTCACCGGTGGTAGCGTGCGAATTCAAAATGTTCGATCGCGTTACAAATTTGAGCAATTTGTCGAGAAATTACTCGACATGCCAAAACCTCCATTAACACTTCCGTTCAACTTTCCACGGCCAAATAGGCTATGATGACATATGCAGTTATTCTATTATTATCATCAACTACAAGGCGATCTGGAAAGAGCACTGTTCGTTTAGAAACCTTGGTAGGGCAAGTGTACAATATGGTGTACGATAGAGTGAACATTTATTTTTTTGTTACAGTAATCTCTAAAATCGTGTCGCGAGAAGTCCAGTTCAAAAAAGAAATAGCAATATAAGTAATCACTATCCGTAAAAAATTACAGCTTTAGTCGTTAGATATTGCTGTTAAATATATGGGTACCTTTAGAACTTCGATTCCTTTTTTGATTGCAGCAAATTAGAGAAATAAAATTATTTGTAATAATAATTACAATTTTGAATACGATGTGCCTGGTGTTTAAAGAGAAGTAAAATATAAAAACATTGACCGACTAACTAGAAATAATTACATTTATCTTCTTATTTAGACAATAAGCTTGTTTTTCTGTTCGCCAAAATATATTTAGAAGTTTACCGTCAGTTTTTCTCAAACTTCCAACTCTTTATGGCAGTTGTTTCAGCGAGATTGCAAGTTGTTTGGTAAAAAGTAATATCACGTCACACGGAGCCAGCGAAGTTTACAAATTAGCGAAGTTACAGCTGACGGGGACAGGACCCGGGAGCATCTCATCAACACAACAAAAAAGAGTGGCGGTATACTTATGAAGGATTTGTGAAATGAGCAGGTAGAAAGAAATAGTGAACGTCGCCTTTAGGCAATGCAGATAACAAAATAGAACGTTTTATTCTTACGAGATTTGTTCTTTTCCGAGAGTTCCCTTACAAATTAATTGACCGAAAGAGTAAAGCGTCTTTAAGGGCTTGTGCACAAATCACGTGAGGTTCAATAGGGGGAGGGGGGGGTCACGAAAAAATCACGAAATATCACGTGGGGGGAGGGGGGGTATAAGGAGACCTCACGTGTATTTTTCTATAGTGAACGAACTAAGAAAAAATCGATATTTTTTCTCGGTTTTGTTAAAAAATAAATCTTCACTTGTTAAATACTTCAAAATAGCGAGTCCATTTTTCGAAATTTTGGCGGAAAAAAAATACACGTGAGGTAGTGAGGGGGAGGGGGGGGCTAGCAAAGAACCTCACCAAATATCACCACGGGGGAGGGGGGGTCAAAATGTAGCCGAAAAAACCTCACGTGATTTGTGCACAAGCCCTAACTTGTTCTAGGTTCGCCAATTTTGTGTGTCTGTATGTTTGTATGTTCGTTGTTCAGATTTCCGGCTGTTCTCGCCTACACATTTCTCAACCGATCCTCATGAAATTTTGTGAGAAGGTTAAAATGGCGTAGGGGTTGAAACCTTTGAGTATTTAAAGGTTGAAACCGTAAAATTTCCTAGTACGTGGAAATACCGATTTGTAAGTTTATTACCATGGGAACGACGACATGATGGTACTTGTTACCCTTTTTTAACTATTATCTTAAAGTCTATTTAGATTCAATTGTATACTTAATACCTTTTCTTACAACTTTATGTACCTGCCACTTAATCTATAGGTACGTATAAACGGAAAAGTCATGAGTGACTGACTGACACACTGATTAACGTAGAGACGGAACTACTGAACCTAAAGGAACTTCATACAATGCAGGGAAGGAATAAGCGATATTGCATTCGTTGATCGGGTCGCAACCTTCCCTATAATATGGTTGAGGGAGGTGATGGCTGAGATATGCGTCATGCTCGTGAACGGGTGCCGTTTGTGGGGTCCGGTCTGTTCATACTAGCAAGGGCCAAATTAGTCGTGTAGTAACTGCTTACCAGTGTTTATTGAATTGACGTGAGAGACTTCATCCTGTACTCGATTGAAGTTATTATTATTATTTTTTACTTAGAGACTGTATACATCTCTAATAAACTTAGTGTACTGTACAATGACGCTCAGAGACCTTATACATCTCTGAGGAATGAAATTTAACTATTATCATATTTATTATTATCATTATTATTTTTCTTTTTTGTATATTGTGACGCCTAGAGACCTTATACATCTCTAAGAAATTTAGGTTTAATAATTATTCTCTATTGTAGATTATTCACGTTGACGCCTAGAGACCTTATACATCTCTTTGGAATTAAATTAATTAAGTAATTGTATTTTATTGCATTTGTGACACCTAGAGACTTTATACATCTCTGGGTATATTTAATATTTTAAATTGATAGTTAAAGTGTATTATTTTAATATTCCTACCTAACATTGATTTGGAGTATCTATATATCTCCTATACGTGTACGCATGTAATAATTAGTTATAACACTAATGTAATGTAATTGTTCTAAGTATTATTTACGAAAAAATGACTTACTGTTGAGTTTCTTTTGGCTTTCTTCTCAACAGCGGTCTCCTCTTGCGAAATGCCGGTAGATTCACAATCTGACTTGTAAAAGTGCCCTTGTGGCCTACTTACTGAATAAATTATTTCATTTCATTTCATTTCAATCCCCTAAGGAGTCAAATTGAATGAATTGAACTTTAAAGTTTTCAGAAAACAAATACACTTTTGGGCCTAAATATATAGGTATACAAATATTATAAAGACTAACCTAACTTAAACTAATCTAAACTAAAACCTAAAGGACCTCGCCCTGCATTATACCTGGCTCAATGTTTGTCGCTTCCATTGAAAATAATAAAGTATAAACTTGCCAACTATTGAATTATAGCATTTAGCTGTTACGTTCACATTACACCAGTTTTGTCATGAAGAGCACGAGCAGCTCAAGAGTATTAAGGCTGCATAAACGGAACCATTCGCTCTCAGGTAATACCTATCTAAGATAAGACGAGAGCTATCTAATTGCGTCCCCGCTTCGCCGGGAGCTGTCGCCTGATTAAACATCTCTCACTCTGATTGCGGCTCTATTACATTTTGTTTAGATATATGTACTTACTGGATGCGGGTCGCTTCTATCCGGCCCATGTGGAAGTCAATTGGGGAGGCCTGTGTCCAGCAGTGGACGTCCTATGGCTGAAATGATGATGATGATGATGATATGTACTTACTAGCCACCGCCTATTTCACAAGGTTACTACTAGGTTTTGCCATGTCAACATTAATAATCGGCTAAACCCATGCTAAACCACAGTCAAGGTAGGTAAAGGTAATACGACTGAAGTACCTACCTACAAATAGCAAATAATTATCTCTATTAAGGAGTCTCTTCCAGTTAAACTTCGAGCGAATGAGTGAACTATGTGTGTCCATTTACCGACGTCAAGATCTTGAAGCAAATTCAAACCTACGTAATTTCGATTTGATTTTTATTTCTCGTAGAATTGCGTAATTTTAGTGTAATTGCTTAAAAAAACTAAATAAGGACTTGCTTGCAAGGAAGGCTTCACTCAGGTCAGGACTTTTATACATACTCACCAAATTTATAATAGTTATTTATGATACAAGTGTTTAAGGTAGGTGATTTCAGACGAATCTATATATATATTACGCGAGGCCGATTTTTGTACATCCCATCAGATCTACAGTTATGGTCCGATTTTGATAAATGATATGTCACTAGATTCGTCTCATGCTGGAGAGGTGCATAAAACTCTTGGAATTTTAATTTTTTCTTGAAAAGGTACTGAAAAATGGATTTGAAAAAACTACTGTGCGCTAACCACGTGACTTTGACCACGTGACCTGTGATCCCTATTTTGACATAAGATGACCAAATAATAATAAGCATGATTTGCTCACAAACCTGTAGTATGTTGTTCAGCATGATGAAATATTATTTTTGAGTCGGCAACATAATATCCGCAACACTTAAAACATGTACGAATATGCAAAAAATATTTTACAGTTTGTTGACAATGAATGACAGTAACCATATTCTGACAACTTTTAATGTCTTTTTTATTGGGGGCTATTATGTCAATGCTCTAAATTGCCAGGTTGTTTTTCTTTTTAAAATGTTGATATGAAAACTTTTTTCGCATACCTACCTGTTAAAAATGTGGAAAAAAAGCCGGTTAAGTGCGAGTTGGACTGGTGCTCGAAAGACTAGAAAAACTGACCGTCATTCAAGAATAGATTATTTTTATAGGTGAGTTTTACAATAAATCAAAGCAGAAAAAATTTGTAAAACTAATTTAAACGTCATTCAAACAAGTAAATTTATGATAGATTATTATAAATATGATTATATATAAGTCCATCAAAAAAATAATTCCAAGGAAAATGGCGTGAGTTATGGTAAATTAAATGGTATTTTACAAGAAAAAACTTAGTCCTTCCGCTTGCATGTCGACGGGATGGGAAATGTGGTCGAGTTGAGAATATGGACGATTTGACAATGTAGCTAAGTTGGGAATGTATCTACATTGGTAATATGGATGAGTTGGTAAAATGGACGAGTTGGAAATGTGCACGAGTTGGGAATATGGACGAGTTGGGAATGTGGATGAGTTGGTAAAATTGACAAGTTGGTAATATAGATGAGTTGGGAATATGGACGAGTTGTTAATATGGGCGAGTTGTTAATTGGACGAGTTGTCAATGTAGACGTGTTGGGAATATGGACGAGTTGGGAATGTGGATGAGTTGGCAAAATGAACAAGTTGGGAGTACGGACGAGTGGGCAATGTGGACGAGTTGAGAATATGGACGAGTTGGGAATGTGGATGAGTTGGCAAAATGAACAAGTTGGGAACACGGACGAGTGGGCAATGTGGACGAGTTGAGAATATGGACGAGTTGGCAATGAAGACGACTTGGTAATACGGACGAGTTGGTAATATGGAAGATTTGGCAATAAAGACGAGCTGATAATAAGGACAAGTTGGTATTGCAGACGAGTTGGGTGTATCGTCGAGTTGGAAATATGGACGAGTTGGAAATGTGGATGAGTTGGCGATGTGAATGAGTTGGTAAAATTGACAAGCTGGGAACATGGACAAGGGGGCAATGTGGACGAGTTCGTATTATGGATGAGTTGGCAATGAAGACGAGTTGGTAATACGGACAAGTTGGTAATATGGACGAGTTGTCAGTGTGGACGAGTTGGGAATATGGACGAGTTGGGAATGTGGATGAGTTGGCAAAATGAACAAGTTGGGAACACGGACGAGTGGGCAATGAAGACGACTTGGTAATACGGACGAGTTGTCAACGTGGACGAGTTAAGAATATGGAGGAGTTGGGAATGTGGATGAGTTGGCAAAATGAACAAGTTGGGAATATGGACGAGTTGGCAATAAAGACGAGCTGATAATAAGGACGACTTTGTATTGTAGACGAGTTGGGTGTATCGTCGAGTTGGAAATGTGGATGAGTTGAGCATATGGACAAGTTGGAAATGTGGACGTGTTGTATTTGTGGACGAGTTAGCAATATGGACGAGTTGGCATTGTTGATGAGTTGGAAATGAAGATGAGTTGGCAATGTAGATGAGTTTGGTGTATGGACGAGTTGGTAATGTGGACGACTTGGCATTATGGACGACGTGGGAATATGGACGAGTTGGCATTGTGGACGAGCAAGTAATATGGACGCGTTGGCATTGTTGATGAGTTGGGAATATAAACGAGTTGGCAATGAAGACGAGTTGATAATACGGACGAGTTGATAATATGGACGAGATTGGCAATAAAGACGAGTTAATAATAAGGACGAGTTGGTATTGTTGATGAGTTGGGTGTATGGACAACTTGGAAATGTGGACGAGTTAGCAATATGGATGAGTTGGCATTGCGGACGAGTTGGGAATATGGATGAGTTGGCAATAAAGACGAGTTGGTAATATGAACGACTTGGCAATGTAGATGAGTTTGTTGTATGGATGAGTGGGCAATGTGGACGATTTGGCATTGTGTACGAGTTGGGAATGTGGACGAGTTGGGAATGTGGACGAGTTGTATTTGTGGACGAGCAAGCAATATGGACGCGTTGGAATTGTGGACGAGTTGGGAATATGGACGAGTTGGCATTGTGGACGAATTGGGAATATGGACGAGTTGCCAATGGAGACGAATTGGTAATATAGACGAGATGGCAATGCAGATGAGTTGGGTGTATGAACGAGTTGGCAATGTGGACGTGTTGGGTTTGTGGACAAGTTAGCATTGTGACCCAGATGGGAATATAGACGAGCTGACATTGTGGACGAGTTGGCAATGTGGAATAATTAACATGATACCCTAACATGCGAAATTTGATGGTAGAAATAACCTACATATGATGCAAATTTAAAAAAAAAAACGCGCTCAAGAATAGATCATATTTGAATTAATGACGTCTGGCTGATCATTTTTATTCTCATTCAAAATGAAATTTGTCAAATTCTGCTGTCAACAAAACAAATTGATTTTATAAGGCTTCCGTTTTTACCGACTATGGTAAGGAACCCTAAAATTAGGTTTATATTATAGACTTGAGAGTATAGATAGCATCTCCCTCACTATTCTGTCAGACACTATTTCAATGAGAGGAAAGACACGAAAGTTTGAATTTCGAATTCGGGTATTAAGCCTTCAGCTCTAAATTTATTGAAAAAAATATATCTTATATTCTTTTTTCAAACATGTTTAGCTGTTTTATATATTGGATTTTTTTTTATTACACATATTTGACACAATCTTTTTTTTTTATGGTGGAGTATTGTTGGTCAGTAATTTATTTAGATTAGTAAGAAGGGTTTGATTAAGTATAACTAGCGTAAGAATTTCAAACACAATGTGTAATTGTTATTGAATAAATGATTGATGATGATGACATGGCAGCGCCCATATTAAGAAAATTTGCAAGATCTATTGAATTTCATTAAAAAAAACAAGCATTGATAATAGTGGTTTTTCGTGTATCAATAAACGTTTTTTACTCTCTATTTCATACAACTGAGTTTGTGTAGCATTAATTACTATCAATATTTTGAAGTATTTACGATTATAAATGAATACATAAACAGTTACGCACTCCATGATTTCCTTTTTAAAACCTGCGTAGTGAGTGACCAAATCTGTCGTTTCGATTCATGTGCTATTTCTGGAAATTGATAGAAATCGATCAAATCGATAAATTTATGTCCTGAAGAATGAACAACAAATTAAAATTCTACCAATCTTATGTTCGGTCCTATGAAAATATGTCAATATTTTTTTTAAGATATGGGACTATTGTCATGAACTCATGAATTATATTTTTCCATAAATCGAATAATATGCATTTTATTTGTGAAACAGATCAGCAGATCACAAGTCATTAATGCACAAGTTATTTTTACAAAAAAGTTGAAAAAGTTGTCACAATGAAGCTGGCAGTTGGCTATCAGGCCGGGCTCTAGCCTGGCATGTTTTAACGTTTTTAAAACATCATTTTCATGTGTTTTTTTACAGTATTTATTCTTCGTTCCCAAAAACTTCTTATCGATAAAGTAGTTATTTTCTGTAACACTACCGGATTTCCATATTCTAGCGGCGGTTCGACGCCGCAACGGGTCTCTAGTGTATTTTTTATTAAATAAACAAGTTGGAAATCATCTTGCACACGAGTTTATTAAAATGTAAATACCTTAATATTCACAATGACTGTTTGCATTGGAAAAAATATTATGATACATAGTCCCATCATCGATGATATATTACGAATATAACATTCGTAGTTGCAAGGGGCATACTATAGAATATTGCAGCGAGGACAGGGGTCGATTGCGACACATGTAATGAGACTGCTCCGACCAACCTTTATTCTCTCCAAACTTTTAATTGAACCGACGAACATTTTTGACATTTTGTTTAATACATTTCCCGATAAATTTTGTTACGTCTTACGTCAAAGTACCTAAGTCTGAAAACTTTTGCTGTTGACAACCATTGTTGGCAAATCAAGTCAAATTTAAACAAAGCTTACTTTTGTAAAAAAAAAAGGATTTGATCCCTTAGCGACCATGTCAGCCCTATACCATACAGATAACATACATCTTTTTGTAACAGTTGTCTATAACTAGGCAAGTAATTTTATAATTGAATGGTACAATCCTATTGCTAATTTAGTCGGTTCAGATAGTAGAGCCTTGCAAACACCAGCATCACTTAACTTGAGATTGACCTGTGATTCGAATGCCCTGCAATCGGCTTCGATTTGAAATTGTCTTTGTTTCGATAAATTGTCCACAATATTTATTTAATCGTACCTAATGCGCTTAGAAGGGGGAAGAAGCCATAATTAGTTTTAACGAATTCAATAAAACATAGCATAAACCCCGAGATACTATTGTCTCAGTTTCGGATTTGTGTTGGTTTTGTAGCTGAGCTTTTGGTAGAGTAATGAAACGTAGCCTAGGCTTTACATGAATCCGCCTCCATACGATCGCGACAGTGAAATAGTGCTGGTAAAATGTTTACGAGAGTAATCGTGCCACATTCGTTCCTTTTATTAGGATCAGTTTAGGTGTAGTAACAATTTAAATTTGTACAAATGGGGAACTTTTTGTTGATGCGAGAACTGTTTTTTGGCAACCTACTACGATGAACATACGTCACACTCATACATATTAAAATTTTACGTTGATAGTATAAAATGTGTTGTAGATATTAAGCATTTCCTCATTTGTTTTTTTTTTCTATAATCTTATTTATTTCGACATATTACGACCAGAACTTGCGAGATTAATCTAATAATAGCTTATTGTAATTTTTACATAATATTGGAATTAAATTTAGACATAAATACCTCATCTTCAATTTCAAGCTAGTCGTTTCGTTTTCGTACAAAGAGATGCCTCGTAAACTTTAAGCCACAAACTTTCAATTTACATGGCACATCCTTCGTAGTTACGAGCCGTACAAAACCGATTTTAAGTACCTACTGTCTTTATAATAAATTACGCCTAGAACGAGAGTCTACGTATAACTGAATTGCGAAAGATGAAGCCGATTTTTGTCTTGTGTGCCGTGTCAACGAACCAATTATAAAAACGTTGCTTGTGACAGATGTGCACACGGACGAAACTGAGTCTAGTCCATGTCTAGCCAAAACTGGCTTCAATTTAAAGCGCTTACTAGGTTTCTAGGCGTATTTATTCTAAGATTATTGTCTATATTTTATATATATTCGAGCAATGTCGACGAGCTCTTAATAAACGATCTTAATGAACGAATTTCCATCGTGTTACAAGGAGCTGGAACTCACCCAAGAGTCGTAAAGTTAACAGATTATGTTCGCGGCCAAAAAATGCTGTCCACATATCATGATCACGATTATCTAACGTAATAGGCTAATAGCTATAAGTCGAGACATATACTGGAACAGCGAAAATTTGCCTGCATTTTGAATCGACCTAAAAAAATAAGCAACTCTCTAAATCGATTATTTTTCTTACAAGCTTTTATTTATATTCGCTTGTCCCGTCCGGTTTCCGTCTGTGTTTGAATCAAATCTTGCAAGTTAATTTGATCCACTCGCTGGACAACGATGAGCTGAAATTCTGTATACTTACTCGTACGTCATCGAACTTCGATGACAATACAAAATGGTACGATGGAGATGGTCTGATGAAGTAGCCAGGTGGTGGTCATAGGAATTCTGTAATAAATAAATCTAGCGTTCTTTAGAATCGTCCTGGGAGCCTATGATGGTTGCGATTATCACGTGATAAATAAGTGACAAAGCATCTGTCAATCACACTCGCATTTTTAACCCCCGACGAAAAAAATAAAATAAAAAATTTAAAAAACCCCCGACATGACAACCAATAAAAAGAAAGAAATAAAATCTACGAAATGTGCCTATACAATGAACAGTAGAAAAAGAATCCAAGCTTCGTTGCGTTCGGGGGACCGCGGCCAGGAAGACAGATTTACCCCGTCGCGGACAAAAAAACCCACGTAAAGTATCGAGCGGTAATAGTTATTGTATATTGTCGTTTATTTTTGTCTAAGATAATGATAAAACGGCGTTCCTTGCCATAATGGATCATTACGAATAGAAATATATGTATGTAACAATTATCATGCGTACACCGCACGGACGAAAAGCTCTTGTCATCCTTAACATAAATTCATGAGAGGCATTATAATTAGGTACAAACTGTTCTTATAAATTCAGGTTTGTAATCCGTGTTACAGATCTAACTATATACCTTCGTAATACACTGCATGTAACGTTGTTACTGTAACACAAAATAGACGATAACGACCCTTTTCCGATGTTTTGTCGATGATTTAATTTTACTGGCAAGTTTTTATTTCTGACTGTGCTTTTCATTAAATATCCATCAACTAATCGCACAGCGGGCCTATGATGGTTGCTTTTATTACGCAACAAATAAGTGACACAGCACCCGTCACGTTTTGACATAATTACAAGTCGGCGCAAGCTCGAAACTCGGAACCAACAATATAAAGAATATAATAAAATTAAAAATTTAAAAAACCCCCGACATGACAACCAATAAAAAGAAAGAAATAAAATCTACGAAATGTGCCTATACAATGAACAGTAGAAAAATAATCCAAGCTTCGTTGCCTTCGGGAGACCGCTAAGTACCTAAATGAAATGAAATATATTTTCTTCTTTACGATTTTCAGTAGGTACATTGCATGCTTCCCACTTTACGATTTTCAGTACATTGCATTTCATTTACTTAGCGGTCCCCCGACGCAACGAAACTTGGATTCTTTTTCTACTGTTCATTGTATAGGCACATTTCGTAGATTTTATGTCTTTCTTTTTTTTGGTTCTCATGTCGGGGGTTTTTTAAATTTATTTTTATTTCATATTTTTTAAGCAAATAGAAGTTTCGTCCCGGAATTTTCTTCTTTTGACACTTTTTTGTTTTACACCGTTTAAGGTCCAGGGTTTCCAATCTTTCGTCGAGCTTGATCCTTGACTATATGTAGGTACAACAGGATCCCAAGCCAGTGGTAATGAATGCCGTCTTCTCTAAAATTGAAGTTAGGATACCTATATTTTGATTTCAATAGCCTTAAGCAACATTATGGGAAAAAATCGTTAAAGTCAGACTAGTTAATGCTTATAATGGCATAATGGCGAAGCTCTTAGCCAAGACAATCAAAATATATACTTTAAATGCACTGCATGAGTCGCAAGAACCTGCTACTTATGGCCTAAAACAGAACCAGGTTTCTATTCTACATGATCCAAATAGTAGGTACTGGTGGCTTACTTAGCTTTATAAAAATTGCAGTTGGTGCTAGGTAACTTGACTTCGTTTTGAGAGACCTAATCATCGATACCCCACACCATGCGATAAACATCCCCACTTTTGTTAGTGTACGGAAGGTACACAATTTTTTTTTTAATGTATGTAACCACTATTAGCTAAGCTGTGGACAGACTGACACAAACTACAAAATCCTAAAAAGCGTTATTCACTTAGGCAAGAGTACTTTTGCTAAAGCTTACGTGTCATTTAGTCGCGTTAAAATATTGCAGGGTGTTGCTATTTGTGACCTCAATCAAAGGAACTTGTTCAATAGTCCTAATAACAATTCAGCTTTAGCAGAATTCCGAAACTTAAAAATAGTTAGTGACCCACCAGTACTGTGACAGAAATTATAATGAGTTTTTTTTTTTTCAAAAAAGTTTTTTTGAGACTCCGTTTTATTATTGACTGTACTTTCTGACACAAATGTTAATTGCTCATCAAGAACAATCAGACGAGCCCAAACACCATGGGTTTATCTTGTGCTGTTTAGGAGTTCCTACGGCCATCTTCAGCTCCAAGGTACCAAATAATTGTACTGTCAAAAACTTATTAATCTGTTGATTACGCTAATAAAACTTAACATTTAACCAACATTAGAAATTCTTGGCTTAGATCCTTTCACAACTAGCTGGTCCTCATAGATAAGACGGGCGGTTCGCAGCCTTAAACCACGCTCGGCTCCGGGGCCGGATGGCATCCCACCATACCTTGCCAAAGACTGCGCGACTTCTTTGGAGGAACCACTCCTTCACATATTTAATTTGGCCTTGCAGCAAGCTAAGTACCCCAAATGTTGGAAGGTATCCTGTGTCACCCCGGTCCCGAAGGGCAAAGCTGAGTCTGATATAGCACAGTACAGGCCTATAGCAGTCATGTCATTTTTCGGGAAAATATTCGAAACCATGATAGGTAGATTCTTGCATTAATAAGCAAATTGGGTTTAATCTTAATGAAACCCAGCATGGTTTTCGTGGTGGCAGATCTACAACCACAAACCAAATTTGTTTTGTCGACTATGCTACTGCGGCAATGAGTCGTCGTAATCAAGTTGATGTAGCATACTTTGATTTTAAAAAAGCTTTCGACTTGGTTGACAACGATTTATTGCTGCAAAAATTTGCAAATTTAGGGTTCACACCTAAACTGCTTCAGATTTTCGCTGATTATCTCCGTAACCGCAGTCAGTACGTGAAGCTTGCAGGATGTCAGTCAAAGCCATACTTTTGACAAACCACAGACGGTAATTGGTTTACACAAGGCTTCTGCCTCAGGCTTTAGCCCCAGATCGCATATTTATGGCCCTCACCTTCGGTTTGGGCTACTAACACCCGCGATCTGTAATCACGAACCGCGATCGCCCTAGGTATCTAATGCTATTTAAAAACTATAGAATGTAATACGGGCACGAGGCACTCTCACTCCAGAAAGTTTGACGCTTTTGATATTAAAATACGAGACCAGATTGTCACTAGTGAAGTGAGTCGTAAATTGATCTCCGCCAATACTGCTATTCTGTGAACTAACCTCCACGAGGTATCACCGTTTGCTATACTGATTCAGCTGCCTCCTATTAGCTTTGGAACATGTATGAAAAAGACAGAAATATTCGTAAAATCCATTCGAAGTCGATTAGACATACATAGTAGTATATCATGGCGTCTAAAGTGCTGTTAATTGCGCGAATAAACGGATTCAAATCGAAATCAAGTCCGCTATTCACTCTATTCGATAGTTAAACGAGGTGTGCTTTCAACTTTGTAGCCCAGTCATAATTTGTAGGTAGGGTAGAACCCACATGCATAGTTACTATATCGGCTTCAAATCATATTTAAAGAGAAGAAATTATGTTTAAATGACTATAGAACGAAATCATCATCAACGTTATATTTTTCTTAAGCTATATTAATTAAGTAGATTATTTCTAGAAGCAAAAATGTTTTAAGAATTTCTAATGACACAGAAAGTATGTTCCTTTCTTTTTTCAATATAAGTAAATTAATTTACAATCCTTACGTACGCATACCAAAATGATGATTGAATATCATTCCCAATTCAATCGTGTTTACCTCGAATGAAGCCCAAATTGGTTTTCATTGGAATACCTACAAACTGTGACGACAAAATTCCTTGTTCGATGAAATTCTTATAATAAACACGAATACGTGACACGCTCTACTGAAAAATTCCGAAACTTAATTTATTAACAAAATAACTTTCGTATATAACCAAATCAAATTCAGACAAAACGGAATCATAATGGATTTACGGTTACGCATATTGGTTTGCCGTAACTTCGCCGTACATTCCAATTATTTTAACAAACAAAATTCCCACCGTAGTGCTCACATGCAGGCGGAACTTTTTTCGCAAAAAATAGTCGCATTTATCATTGCAGTCGTAAAATTCGCGGAAAGTTATGCGGCGTTGTTAGCGGCTATCAATCTGTTCCGTTGCCTCATCAAAGACGATCGGGCCGGCTAATGAAGGCATTATCTGATCTGCGGCGCGGCTCGCTGGCGGGTTCATATCGGCTCTCATACTAGGAAGTCATAATATTATAAATAAGTTGTCGTATTTATGACTGCAGTGACTCACGGAAAGTTATGGGTAATTTTTCATGTTGGTTACAGAATCAATCTTGCAGCATAGATTCTGTGCCCAATTGAGTATAGCAGAATTTTCCAAGATGTCCGAGTGATCATAAAGAGCTCAGGTATCTTGTAAACAAAATGTATTTTAAGCCTTTAATACAAAAACAATGTATTTTGTAGAGAAACGTCTGTTTGTTGCGAGAACAGATTTTATTATGTATATACAGGAGTAAACAAAAGGCACTGAGGAATCATGTTTACAAGATAAGCTTAGCTCACTGGCTTGGTCATCTCACTGGTTTGCTTCCTCAACGTTTTTTTAATAACGCGAGGTCAACACGCTGTCTAGGTGCTTTTTCTTGCGAGTTTAATAGTTAATTAATGTGAGTAAAGTCCCACTGGCTCGCTGTCATTGGTCCGCTGTCTTTTTCATCTTTTTCGAGAGTTTAATAAATAGTACCTACGAGAAAACTGTCGCATCGCTCGTCGGCTCAGTTGGTCTATTGGCTATTGGCTCATCAGTTTGGATGGCTCGCTGGCTCGGCGGTCTTACCCGCGGGCAGCGGTTCGCGGAAATTGCCAATTAATGTGTCGGGGCACCTGCCACGTCACGCCGCGCCCGGGCTGTTCTCTCACATGTTCCCAATATCCGGGATTTGTTTTTATTGAATCGGGGTTCCGTTAAGCGTTTTCCATGTCTCCGTTAGACACGCTCTAAAGTAAGAGGGCAAGGTTAAATAAAAGTATGTATCAGGTGGATTTTTTTTTACATTTTTGCGAAGATGAAAGAACAAGGGAAAGCGAAAAGTAAAATATGGTCGCCACCAAATTTTGGGCGCGAATGCGGGTTCATCAAATAGTTACTATTCTACTAATTTATACATTAGAATTTACTATACCTACGTTTTTCAAAATGGTAGAAGGTTGTGTTGGCGTAAGGTATACTAAATAGGTGGAATAAGTTATACAATAATTATCAGATGTTTACAATGAAGCGAAAAAATAAATATAAAATATGGTTCAGGCGGGTCCAAACCCGCGTTATCAACGGATTTCCGGGCCTACACGGGCGTCTTAACTATTGGACCACTGAACCGATGCGAGAGCCGTTGAATTTTTCAACCAGTTGCTTTTTCATGCTGGCATCGTAGCACCATCTACCGTTACTATTTTTAAAATGTTTGTCTTTTTGTAAACATTTGGTTTACACTAGCAGACGTTACAACATTAATTTAACCATCAATGAACTTTAAAAATTAATTAAGGTAAGGTGCCATAATAAAACTTAAAGAAGTGTCTTCCCCCGACGACAGTCTTATCCCGCCTTACCTTAATTATAAGATGTTTACTATAAATATCACTAGAAATATCCAGTCAGTGAACCAAACCTACAATAGGAGTGTAGACAATAAACAAAAATAAATACATATTATTTTTATGATATAGAATTACCGATAATCGCACTCATAAACTTATTATATTTAAGATATATCTTTTTTAATTTAATATTTCACCTTTATTATACCTATTTACGTGACCGCGCGCGCAATTGGCAACAACAGCGCGTGACAAGATAGAGTAGATATATTGAATGTATTATAAGCGGAGTCATGTGGGAAATCTTAAAATAAATATTATTTTAAGACATTTTAATTTAAAATACAAGTGTTTTTTGGCATATTGTTATAGATATTTTTTATGTATAGCTATAATAAAAAAAAACATTTGAATAATCATATTAACTAACTACGAACAATTTAACATAATTGTTATTATAATTAGGTAAAAGTCTGCATATATCTTAAAATTCTAATACAATTATAAACTAAACACTAAACTAACTAAAATACCTATATATTAAAACAATAAATTACATATTAAAAAAGACCAGTCTTTTAGCGATAACGTCTACCCACCTATATACAATACAGCACAGACAAGCAAAGGTTAAATTAAACGAAAAATATCTAACACCAAGAATTTCTTACAAATATCTTCGACATGCGTCACACGTTTCTCACGAACTCATAAGTAAACAGATAGAGATTTTGTACAATTATTTATTTGAAATTTGATTATCACTAGTTCAAAGAGAGCTAGAGCATAATGAACTTGTAAATTCTAATTATCGTGGCAATGCTTAATGATACCGGCGGGGCCATTCCAGGTGTACGTATACCGGTATAACGAGTCGGATCGCGCATTACACGCTCGCTACAAATTAACAGCAATAACCAGAACAATGCAGGTGAAATGAATAAGCGAGAACAAAACACAAAGCGGAATCATTACTCCGCATAAATGCCAGGTGATCGAGTCTCAAATAAAAGTATTAAATCGTACAGACGAGTTACATTTCTTGTTGACGTAATCGCGTTTTCTTGTTCATTGAGAGTCAGCCAGCATTATATTCGATACATTATTGATATTCGTCCAATGAGTCGTTAACAAAAGCCTCCGTGGTACAGCGGGGTGCGCGAATCTGCAGGCTCTTTGGGCTCAGTTCGCTACGAGCCGTAGCTGCGGAGCTACGAGCGTGCTACGCCGTAGCGACCGTGGGGAACACGTGCGTAATTCGCGAATTATTTATAGACGTGGTTATTGTGTGAGGTGTATTGATGTACTTTTAATTTGTGAATATATTGGCCTCCATGGTTTAAGTTCGAAAGTAAATACGAGCTGTTAGGTTACAATTCGCAGGGCTTTTTGTGGTTATTTATTATTTATCTGCGATTTAAATGTAAATTTGTTTTAGTTATGTTTTAGTAATTTATTGGAGAAAATAAATATTACACTTTTTTTAATTTACGTTAAATAATGGCAAGACTCACGCGGAATACTTATTTAGCCAGAGGCACAGATCTGCGTAAGTGAAAAAAATTAAAGGATTTTTTGAATAAGTAATTTATGCAAGCTGAGTACAATTTTACTTGTACTTTAATCTGAAGAAACCTTTATAATTACCGTAATGCCGCTACCAACACTGCATAACAGTAAGTAACTATTGAGGCCAAAGATGTGTCGTTGGATGGAATCCAAATTTACTGATAATATAATAACCGTTAGTGAAGTCCGACATTATTCATAATAGACAATTAAATATACCTGTCGTCTCGTTCATTGTTAAAGTGATTCAGCAAATAAGTATATTACAAAAATGTTTGGTTATATTGTTACAGGTACATTCCACAAAATTTAATCAAACCCGCGGATCTGTGTCAAAATTAGCATTTGTTTTTCATTCATAGAAGGATCTTTGATTAATTGTTTAGTATGAGCATATTGAGCTCCAGTCAGTACTTAAGGCAGTACACGATTAAGGTATTTAATTAGCATTAAAACTCAAATTATAATACAGTTTTGAAAGTTATATTACTTTGATATAGTTACATGGTGCGTCAGGGCTCGACTGAATATAGAAATTGCCTGTTTTCCTTTGAATACTCCAAAATAATGTTTACGAAGCGTTGTATGGGACGCGTCCGACGCAGGCGGCTAATTTATCCCTCTTCAATGCATGTTCGTGACCCCAAATTAATTGAAATACCCACAATACAATAGTTTCAAAACGACAACCCTAAATAAACAGTTCCGGCTAACAAGCGAAAACGTGATTTGATGTTCCGTGCCGTGAACCACAGATCCGTGAACACAATGCGAGTATTTAAATTGTATCTGCTCGCTTCCTAGTACGAAACCGTACATTGTATTGTACCTAGAAACGTTAATTAAGTGTATTTGAACTTGCTTGTTCATCAAATTCTTATATTAAATGCGCTAAACATTAAATACATGAAATCTGGTTAATTAAAAACGTATAACAAAGAAATAGCCTCGTCATAATATTATTTGATTTTATTACATTGTTTATTTTACTTAACAAGAAATAACTTATAATGCAATTCAAGGTGAACGAGCTCTTTAATGATAATTAATCGTCAACGTTATACAAAATAATAGAGTTCAATTCGTAAAAAATTTAAATCCCATAAAAGTCATACAACAATGATTTAAATTGTATTTTTATGATTGAATTGGCCTTTATTTAAATACAGATCGCGAATTTCGTATTTGGATACACTGTTAGCCACATAACGGTGCCGGCTAATGAAATGAGGGAAGCCAGCAAATTTATTCTTCCAGCCTATATATGTAAAGTAAAGTGTAATGTGATTCGCGAAGAAACTGCAGCTCTACTAATGGATTAGTTTCTTGTGAGCGGCCATCACACCAACTGCGAACAAAAGAACCGTCATTTGTTTCAATTAGACAGTAAATCTATCAAGTTTGCAGACTGAATTAAGAGAGCGGTTGTAGAAAATAAGTAGCACACTCGTAAAGACAGACGTGTAAAAGACCCTTGAGGCATCTTTACAGAATAAAGTTAGGAAATTTGGATTTATGATTATATATAGAGAATTAAACATAATATTTAGGTAGCCGTCATAATATAATTAATTACTATTACTAAGTCAATGAAAGTGATAAAATAGTGTTGTAAGAATTTTGGTGTCGATTAATGTCTATATGGCAACCACTGCAATTAAAAGCGCTACAAAATATGACATTGGTAACAATAATTGGCCAATTATCTGTTTCAAAAAATATTGTAATTTGTGCTGACGATTTTGTATTAATAAATAAATGAATAAATTAATAATATTTGTGACATACTTAAATACTTAACATTACAGCTTGGTTTTTTCGGTGATAAAATAGGAAAACTTTAAATCTTGTATCTCTTAGTCGTTTATTTTTTAGGGTTCCGTACCCAAAGGGTAAAAAGGGGACCCTATTACTGAGACTTCGCTGTCCGTCCGTCCGTCTGTCACCAGGCTGTATCTCAAGAAACGGTGATAGCTAGATAGTTGAAATTTTCACAGATGATGTATTTCTATTGCCGCGCTATAACAACAAATACTAAAAATAAAATAAAATAAATATTTAAGGGGGGCTCCCATACAACAAACTTTTTTTATGGTACGGAACCCTTCATGCGCGAGTCGGACTCGCACTTGCCCAATTTTTTTTAACTATTTTCATTGATACATAACCATTTCATGTGTGTTTATGTGTAGAAGTGCTACACCGGTCTAGTTTCCTATTATTTTTTGTTTCCATACCTTCCAATCTACTATGGTATGAACCTACCAGTCAAAGTTGCTTAGATATGTCTCTCACAAAATCGCCTCTCTTAACTCCTTTGTCAAACACAATTGGAAAGTACATAAGCATGACTAAGCATCATTTCTGTGAGGGATTATATTTGAGGGTTCATAACATTACTCCGAGCCAGCGAGAGGTTAAATCGGCTTAAGTTGTTCGCCTAAAAGGTGTTTAGCCGCCGTCCGACGCGCTATGTTCTTGCCAACTAAGTTCGTATGTGTTGCAAAACATTTGGAAATTATAACCATTTAATATGTAGATATATGCATAGGTGTACAATGTACATGTGACATTGAAACACGTTCCTTTTTCACTCCTTTACTGTACCTAACTCTATCGGATTAAGGGAAATATGGTAAAATTAGAAATTGTTTTCGCGCCCTGTCATTTGTACATACTCTTAGTGATATCACTTGCTTTTGGACTTTGGACTTTAAATAGAGTACATTAATTAAAATGAGAAAGTAAATGTAGGTAATTACGGTATTTACGGTAGAGTGCATGTTGCCAAAGTCGAAGTATAGCGGCAAGATGTTGGATAGATGGTGAATTTATGGGACCGTGATAGTATCTAACTAGATACCGATGTCTCGCAATCGACCTTTACAGATAGCGAAAACGGCTTTTTTTTTTAAATTCCGACATTCTTAGACAATAGGTTTAAAGTGGCTATTTAATACTCGGGAGTAAAATGTATTCAAGCATTTATACCGGGTGTTTCCTGTAACACGGGCACTAAAATAAAGATTCGACTCTTTCGACTTAACAATACCTATTTGTTTAGGAATTTTCAAAAATAACTTCAATCATATCCCTTAAATATTGTTTATTCAAAGAAGCAATGTGTTGATTGAAATATTTGATATTAATAGCCAAGCGCTATTAATACGAGATGACGTACATAGAACATAGTATTTTTTATTTATTAATGGCATTTAAAGTGGTGAGGTGTGTTTAAAGTTAACTGATTACAACTAATTAGTCTTAATATACCTAAAATATTTGAATAATTATTCGCTAAGCTCTTTATTTATTTAAACTTTATTGCACAATACAAAAGTCAGTACAAATGGCGGACTTATTTCCAAATGGAATTCTCTAACAGTCTACCATAGGCCTAAACAGAGATACTAAGAATCATTAAGGAGTTGTACCTTCCATTTTCAGCTCAGCGTTATGAGCTGATGACTACCAGTTACACATACCTAAATCATTAAAATAAATTAAAAACACTGTTAGTGCTTATAACATTTGAGGGTTGCCCTCGATTTCTCTGGGAAAAAATAAAAGTCAATTTTTATTTTTAATATGGGCGTACTTTCTAATTCGCATCTTAGACAGTTAGTCAATTACGTTAGCGTTTTACTGCAATGTTTGTTAACTTATTGACTTGTAGAAAAAATAGTTATTTGTTATGCAAGGCTGCAAAGTTGTTATTTGGCGCGAGCGTTGAAATTGAAAGCTGAGCGAGCGAAGGAATCTAAGATTGAACCATGAGCGAAGCGAATGGTTCAAAGATAGATTCCTGAGCGTAGCGAGGCTTTCAAGACACGAGAAGCTAAATAATTTTGCAGCCATGCGGAACACACAATTTTTCACCTCACTACAGCGAGGAAAATGCAAGATTCAAGAAAAACAATTAAAACATTAAAATAATCATATTTAATTTTGCCTTCTATTTAAATTTAACACATCTAATTTAAAACATAACACACTCAAATCCAAACCAAATAAATACGAGAGAAGCACACATATTAAAAAATAAAAGTAATATGGCCGTAATTTGTATTATCGTCGTGTATATTTTATCGTTGAGTATTTCTTAAGCACTGTTATATTATATTTGTATTTGAAACTACTTGACACATTCGTTGTGAATGTGGGAGAATGGCATTCTGGGAAGGATTAGTTGGCCACTCGGAAGTATTTTCCATAACACTTGCTTTGGAAGTTATTGGACGATGGGATCCGAACAAGATTATTTCGGCTTTATCTTCTTTAGAAACGCCGATAGTTTCGGTACATTACTTTTCGTCTCCAAATATTTATAACAAATCCTTTTTCGTTTTAATGCAGGCTTTTAGCATTGAATAATTACTCCAAGTTGGGCTTAACTTTCTTGTTTTCGATATTTCTATAAAGTAAGACAACAGTATGTATTCTCCACAGAATAAATTTACGTTGTAGGTGAATTGTGAAAACTTCCTACTTTTTAATTACCTATTTATTTTTTTCTCGGGTGCGTTCTGAAATTACACTCTTATGTTCCAACTTTTATAACAAATAAATATTAAAATTTGTGTCGTATTTAATATATTTACTAGTCAAAATATGATAATGAAACTGAAATACTTACTATTAATATATATAAACATATTCAAGACAAAATAAAGTGTAGAAAAAATTAAAACTTAAAAATCTATAACAACAAACCAGGTTTCTGGACGTGATATTGTAGGTGTATTTTTTTTTAAAGAAGTATTCAAACGTACATATGATTTTAGCCGGCCTGACCAGATCGCCCTTTATTAGCGTGCGTTGATTGGTTATTCGAAGATTTATCGACTGATGAAATCAGTCACGCGTTGAAGGAGTCTTATATATAAAAAAGTTACATGCACCACAGAGAATCAAAATCGTCGTGTTCGAAATTCAAATGACTTTTGCACGCTAGCGGATAAAATAGACTTTTGCACGCAGATTTCGCCCTATAAACGGAGGTTTTCCGAGCGAGTGAGGTGAAAAGGCTATTTGTTTAGGGCCAGATAAATATCCATTTTAACGTCGTCATTCTCCCGCCATCGCCAAGATGATGAACGGAGCCGCGATAAAAATCTGATTGAAGCAAAATGGATCATTGTTTACACCTGCAGCAAAGTACACAATATATTTTACTTAAGTTTCTGTAAAAGACCGAGGCTTTTTTAACCGCTTTATTTTGTTATTGTTCAGTTTTTACTTCCTACCTATTGTATCAGATGAAAAAAGAACCAAGAAAGAGCCATTAAATACGAGTTGTATAATTATAGTATATCATTAAATGACTTGAAAAAAAAAAGTTTTTTTGGAAATAAAGTATTATTGCCACCACGTTATTGCAATATACATATTTCGATTAGTTGTGCATGTAAAATAACAATGAGAGTGCGTGTATGAGTCGGCATTTTACACGTTTATGTATAGATCGATACCTTAGTTCACTCTCGAATGATAATAATTTTGCCGTGCGAAACAAGTACTAAGTCTAATACTTTATTTGTTTATACTATTGTTCTCAAATTTATCGGTAAATTATCATCTATTTCGTGGTAATTAATTTAAATGAATACATATAATCCAAGAAAATTAGATTGCAATATATGGAAAATTTGGCAAAATGAAAGGACAACTTTTATCTATCAGGATATGTAGGTTATAGAGCCAAATTTAATTTTATCTACTCTCCCCCCCTCTCAGGGGTGAGCGTCACCCCCCCGCGCCCTCGTATGTGTCCCGGAGCGCAGTATTTTCCACTTTAGAAGAAAACCGTGTACGATACATACAAAGTGTATGAGAACGAAATAATCCTGAATAAATTTACTATAAACCTTTGATACATACAAAAGCAATAGCACTTATACAATCAGCGCAATCTGTTACCAAATACTAACGTTTTTAATTATTGATCTTTTTTTTCTGCTAAAAGGTTAGTTATCTCAAAAACTGCACACTTCTCGGCCAAAATATGTATGACAAAAGTAAAGAATGGACAATGTTCTTTTTAAAAATGTATAATTTATTTCTGTTACTCATTAATTTACCGTTGCAATGCTATTTTTAAAATTTAAGTCATTTGGCCATTATGCGAAATATAAATATTCGTACTAGTTAAACGGTGTTACTTGCAATACCATAGACTTCTTATATGTTTTTCTGTAATCTACAAATATTGAACTATATCCTGTATTTTTTTTTTTTTTTAGACTTACTATTTAAGGAAATAAGGGGTGTGTGGGGAAATCGTCTAGTTTTGCTCGTTTTCGTAAATAACTTCAAAACCGTTTAATTTTGAATTATTAAATATATATATTTGAGATATTCATAATGTACTCTTTCATTTGATATGTGACACGATATACTTTGCTATGTTTTTTTTCTAATTTACCCCTCAAATCTGGCCCCCATGTTTCAAATTACTTGATTTACTTTACGTTACGTTACACGTCCATGTTTGGGTCATCAATTTACATACGTGTACAAAATTTCAACTCAATCGGTCCAGTAGTTTCGGAGCAAATTGGTTCAAAACCGTTTAATTTTGAATTATTAAATATATATATTTGAGATATTCATAATGTACTCTTTCATTTGATATGTGACACGATATACTTTGCTATTTTTTTTTTCTAATTTACCCCTCAAATCTGGCCCCCATGTTTCAAATTACTTGATTTACTTTACGTTACGTTACACGTCCATGTTTGGGTCATCAATTTACATACGTGTACAAAATTTCAACTCAATCGGTCCAGTAGTTTCGGAGCAAATTGGCTATGACCGACGGACGGACTGACACAGACACACGAGGGATCCTACTATAATCATAGCGAATTTTCTCCGAAACTACTGGACCGATTGAGTTGAAATTTAGTACACGTATGTAAATTGATGACCCAAATATGGAAATGTAACGTAACGAAAAGTAAATCAAGTAATTTGAAACATGGGGGCCAGATTTGAGGGGTAAATTAGAAAAAAAAATAGCAAAGTATATCGTGTCACATGTCAATTTCAACAAGACGCATTTTTAGTATCATTTCGGTGTGATTCTTTAGTTTTGATTATTTTTAAGTTTTTTAAATGTGAAGAGATACTTTAGACTATATTATTAAACATATGTAAAAGGGACCCTGAAATCTGAAATAGTTTTCGAGATATTCGAGATCGAATATGAAACACACAACGGAATGATAAATGTACACCAGGATGATAAAATAAGTGCACCGCAATGAAATTTCATACGCCGGAATGAAAGAAAAGTGGCATATTATGAAAGTAATTTTACTTTTTATATTCGTAATATATATTATATTGGCATTACATAATAATATAAACATATATCTTAGTATGGTATTAAAAACAAAATAAAAAAATATTATTATTTCAACAATATTTATGAAAAGTGAAGCTACTTTTGATGTCATTCCGGTGCTTTCCTCATTTTGGTGGGGTTTAAAGTCATTTTAATACACCGGAAACACCGGAATGAGAATGGTGGAATGAGAAACACGACATATTTTTATTTCTTAAAAAAAAAGTAAGCCCTATTTTCTAAAACTAATTCAACTCTTGTAATGGCGAGTGTACTTTACCTGATATATATAAATTTCAAACCACGCAGTTAAAAAATAAAGAAGCTATAACAAACTCCGGAATGACATTTTTTTTGTCCCCTGTCCACCGCGATGAAATATTCACGTTTATACAAGCCAACGTATTGCCACTATACACAACCGGCCTCGTCGGGCGCCGCAGCTTGACTAATTCTTTGAAGTGCGCGGGAGACGGGGGGCATACTTGATCAAATTTGGGAAATAAATCGGTTCGAAACATTGTCGGCGGTAATGAGAAGTTTTCTTGGGACAAACGTATATGCACTTATTCAAGGGTATACAAAGGAGATATATAACGGGTAATGTGCTTTTTCCGTTACCTATTTATATGGTAATAAAATAATGGTAACAGATTTTCTTTGTCATGCATAGTATTTGACTTACCCGGCATTTTACAAACAAAACCGGCTTGGGGACAACCCACCTTGATGAGAAATTTGGTCTAAATATATTTTTTAAAATTATTATATATATTAATATTTAAATTTTAGCTGTTGCCCGAGGTAGATAATGGCGGGCTGTTTCCGAAAAAAAATGGTACTTTATAATTCAACCTTTCTGCACCTGCGTTTTCACCCATCAAATGAAAGAGTACATTATGAATATCTCAAATATATATATTTAATAATTCAAAATTAAACGGTTTTGAAGTTATTTACGAAAACGAGCAAAACTAGACGATTTCCCCACACACCCCTTATTTCCTTAAATAGTAAGTCAAAAAAAAAAAAAAAAATACAGGATATAGTTCAATATTTTTAGATTACAGAAAAACATATAAGAAGTCTATGGTATTGCAAGTAACACCGTTTAACTAGTACGAATATTTATATTTCGCATAATGGCCAATTGACTTAAATTTTAAAAATAGCATTGCAACGGTAAATTAAAGAGTAACAGAAATAAATTATACATTTTTAAAAAGAACATTGTCCATTCTTTACTTTTGTCATACATATTTTGGCCGAGAAGTGTGCAGTTTTTGAGATAACTAACCTTTTAGCAGAAAAAAAATATCAATAATTAAAAACGTTAGTATTTGGTAACAGATTGCGCTGATTGTATAAGTGCTATTGCTTTTGTGTGTATGAAAGGTTTATAGTAAATTTATTCAGGATTATTTCGTTCTCATACACTTTGTATGTATCGTACACGGTTTTCTTCTAAAGTGGAAAATACTGCGCTCCGGGACACATTCGGGGGCGCGGGGGGGTGACGCTCACCCCTGAGAGGGGGGGAGAGTAGATAAAATTAAACTTGGCTCTATAACCTACATATCCTGATAGATAAAAGTTGTCCTTTCATTTTGCCAAATTTTCGGCTAATCTTACTGAATTAATAAGTTTAGAGATTATAATACGAGGAGTACATAAATTTAACTTGTGCATAATTACACAACATAAACTTATGTACCTACTATACTATGAAAATGGATTATCTATTATTCTATGAAAACTTAATAAATAAATGATGTGTTTACTAATTAAACAAGTTCAGACAATTTTACACCTGCAGATAATTTATTTCGAAGAATTTTCACAATTTGTTTATATCTATTGACAAACAATACGAAATAATGAACACAAAATCGAGATGTCAATTGCAAAGTTGGTAATGGGGTCAACTAGACCAGAGGTGGCAGCCATAGCCTGCACATGGGGTCCAACCTGCCGTAGATACCATAAAAACTGGTGACCCCGCGCGAATTACTGCCTCGTTTTGTTGAGCACCTCGAGCTTGGCCAAGTCAGTTTGGCTTTGTTTTCCAAATTACGAAATTGTATTCCGTTTGTATCGACGCCAAGTAATATTATAGCGTTTTATATGATTTCGTATATATTATAGCATTTTTCTTGTTTACTTAGTTTGCTGTACTTACTATAATTTTAAATGATATTATATCCTAACAGGTCATAAGTGACAAGTGCTTTAATATAGTGAAGTTTGTGAGACAATAATATAAATATAAATAACAATGTATACATCAATGTGGTTCATGAGTATTGTGGCCATCCTCGTGGTGGATGTGAGGACCGGAGCTTTACTACAGAAAGGTGAGTTGTCTTTATTTTTTACTTACTCAGGCGAACGAGAGGCGTATTTGCAATTCTGAATGAGGCACAAATTCGCTGGGTACAGACGGTGACTCAAGCTGCCGAGCACGTTATCGTACTAATCGCATTGACATAAGGTATATATCCCATTCTTTTAGATGCCACAGAAAAGAGACTTACTAGAAGCTGAAATAAGTAAGAACAAGTCGCACGCACATGAAGTCTATCATAAATATAACTAGGTATTGCACGCATTACTGTGACTCGCGACTCTTTTTGCCTCGCGACGAATACCTACCGGTCACTTTCTTTTCAATACCATGCGAGCGACGAAGATGACGCTGTCGTGTCACGTGACAAGCGAAGTCGTGGCAAGACATGCTAGCCCTGCAGAATGTCAAATTTGCATATATAACGTGGAATCTATTCACATTTTCCTCTGATGTTATTGGCGAAACCCGATACCGGTATTTGTATCAACTATATAAATATGAAAAAAACTCTTGTAATATGAAAAGATTAGGGACGAGCGGATAATCGAAAACATATTTATTTTAAAAGAAATCCTAGTTATGTACATCTTTTAATATCCAGGCGAGCAAGTTAATCAAATCCCCAGTCTGCGTTTGTGATATGTTTTGCGTTCCCTAGTAAAAAAATCAACATAACTATTATACAGGGCCGGGTAAACGGAGTAATAGGAGCTTATAGAAATTGCCTTTGGGCCTTCTTTTCATAGACCCATATTAGTTTCGTAGTAATGGGGTCACAGCCGATGAATAAAAAGATTACACGTCCTTTACAATCCTTTCGACTATTATATATTGTAGTTTGAAATGTATTCCTATCAGATACGTACCTACCCTGCTCTGACTTTAAACGATTATAGTAAAACGTGAAATGTCTGGTTTATTGGCTTTTACCAGACTTTTATTTGGGAACGAAGCGCAGGGAATGCTTTATGGTTGTGCTTAAGATTTTTCATTTAGGTCCGTCATAGTTTACGTTCGGTAGAAACACGCATCAGAATTTCTGTTTATTACAGGCAATTTATTGTGTTCTGTCTGTGAGGCAGAGAGAAGAACGTTACCTACAATCATCAGTGAAAACGTAACTACAAAAGGTTTTCCGCTTCACTGTACACCCGTAAGAGTAATTATATTGACTAGCCGTATCTATGGGCAATTACGGGCAGCAGCGGCTCTTGGGAGAAAATCAAACGAACACAATCAGAACACGGAAAGGAAGCGTGGGAGATAAATATCCGCCTTGGAATATACGTAATCAGTACCTAAATAAGCATGATCGCTGGAAGATACAGGCCTTAAAATAAGCTTCATTGGTTTACCTTGTCTTCGTGTATTTACTGGTGGTGTTTATAATTCATTTATATTTAGCGTATCGAATTGGCTAGACTAACGTAAATAAAAATAATTCGATATACCTACTGTTTATGAACCTAAATAAATAGGTTATTATTATTTAGAACGTATTTTTTTTATAGTCAAATATTACGATACGTAACGGATTTGCCAATACACATATAATTATTTGATCCAAGTAATGACTTGCTATGCTTTTTACAGGGTGTTTTTTCTGCCTTTACGCAGAATTATTTTTCGTCGAATGTTTTATTTCACTTCGCAGAATTTTAATTCCTCTGTAGTGATAATTTTTTTATGACAATCCCAAATAGTTTACGGTTTCAGAGAAAGATGTTTCTTTTGAAATGAACATTCGACGAAAAATAATTCTGCGAAAAGGTAGAGAACCTTTTTACCAACATAGATATCTTATTTGGGTGTGTAATGTTTTGCATAGCAACAATTTGCGAATTTTCATTTTGCATAAAACGAATTGCATAATTTCAACCTGCATAAGTGATCATATAGCATAAAAATAAAATGCATACAAACGAATTGCATAATTTCGAAAATTATAATAGTTTAATTGCATAATAATGTATTTGCATAATAGACAAATAGCATAATAGTCACTTTGTATACTATACCATTGTCATATCATACTTTTTTCATAATAACTTAAAGCATAAATGTTGTCCAAATAAATATATCCAAAAATATAATATTTTTTTCTTATTCATTCTTCCCCATTGCCGAGCCAAATTAGGAGCAGTTACCTTTTAAGGGTCATAAAAAAAACCCTATCCTACCTATCTCTGTGAGCAGTTTCGTTTTTAGGGTCGTTAAAAATAACCCTAACCTACCTATCTCTTGGAACAGTTTCGTTTTTAGGGTAAAAAAAAACCCTAACATACCTATCTCTGGGAGCAGTTTCGTTTTTAGGGTCATAAAAAAAAACCCTAACCTACCTATCTCTTGAAAAGCCCTAACCTACCTGTCTCTGGGAGCAGTTTCGTTTTTAGGCTCATAAAAAAAATAACCCTAACCTACCTATCTCTTGGAGCAGTTTCGTTTTTAAAGTCATAAAAAAAAATAACCCTAACCTACCTATCTCTTGCAGCAGTTTCGTTTTTAGGGTAAAAAAAACCTAACCTATCTATCTCTTGGAGCAGTTTCGTGTTTAGGGTAAAAAAAACCATAACAATATTTCAGTAGGTACTCAACAACTTTTTATTCGGGACTTAATTGATATGATATTTATGCAACTTGATAATTATTTTAAGTGTTTTTATGAGTTTTAATAAATATTCTGAATGTATGTTATACCAAGTGACATTATGACTTATGAACATTATAACGAATGTTATTATGATTATTAATGGTTATGATGTTTAAATATTATGCTTGACAAAATTATGAATTTTGTTTTTATGCAATGTGTTTATTATTCATTTTGAAAGTAGTTAAATGAAAATATGCTAAAAGTTTTTATGCAACTTGAACCGCACCCATCTTATTTGTGTGTTGAGCAAACATGAACTAAAATTATTATGCATAAATTTACAATATTAGCCATAACCTATTCCAATAAACTTAAGATATGAACTGCTCGTTCAAAGCAGTACCTATAATGTAAGGGGTCTATATCTGTTGGTCTAAAATTTTTTGCCTGATATTGTTTTCGGCACATATTTTTTGGCCTAATAAACTTTGGTCGATTGTTTTTTATGTCGAAAATTATATAGTCGAAATTGTTATGCATATATTTTTTTTGCCGAAAATTGTTTAGTCTAACATTTGTATGGAATAACATTGTTTGGTCGAATGTATTTTACGCATAAAATTGATATTCCGAATATTGGTGTCACTAATAATCCCTATGTTTATCAGGAATGCAGTTCTAACCTAACCTAACCTACTGTTCTGGGAGCGCCTTTTTAGGGTTCCGTACCCAAAGGGTAAAAACGGGACCCTATTACTGAGACTTCGCTGTCCGTCCGTCCGTCCGTCCGTCCGTCTGTCACCAGGCTGTATCTCAACAACGGTGATAGCTAGACAGTTGAAATTTTCACAGATGATGTATTTCTATTGCCGCTATAACAACAAATACTAAAAATAAAATAAAATAAATATTTAAGGGGGGCTCCCATACAACAAACTTGTTATAGATTATATATATGTATAGGTACGGAACCCTTCATGCGCGAGTCGGGCTCGCACTTGCCCAATTTTTTTTATTAAGGACGCAGTTGTAACCTAACCTACTGTTATGGAAGAGCCTTCTTTTTGTTAGGGACGCAGTTCTAACCTAACCTAACCTACTGTTCTGGGAGCGCCTTATTTTTGTTAGGGAAGCAGTTCTAACCTAACCTAACCTACTGTTCTGGGAGCGCCTAACCTAACCTCGCTTCAGCATATGGGTTTTAGGAGGTTTTATGTTAGGCTAAAGAATAATTATAGCTAACAATATTATACTTTTAGACTTTTAGTTATTAAAAATATATACCAAACAATTTTAGGTCAAACATGTTTTAGGACAAAAAATATGTATGCAAAAAAGTACACCATTAAATATTACACCAAAAATTTTCGGCGAAACAATTTTAGAACATAAAATTTTAGACCAAGCGAAGGGCACCCTAATGTGAGTATGTATGACATGTATAAGTGCCCTTGTGGCCTACTTGCAGAATAAAGTTCATTATTTCATTATATGCTGCAACTAAACGTTTATTCATTTATTTATTTAAACTTTCAAAAGAAAACCTTAACGTACAAAAGGCGGGCTTAATGCCATGGGGCATTCTCTACCAGTCAACCTTAGACTAAAGCAGAAAAACTGTAGGCGGTGCATCCAAGCAATATAATTACATACAAATTAAAACACTCGTAATACATACATAGAGATGTTCATTTAAATAAGGTCCTAATTCAATAGGTAAGCTTTAGTTTAGAAACAAAGAAAATATTCACTTAAAATCAAAATCAATCCGAATCTAACATTTCAAGTGACTTCAAAGTTGAGTAATATCGTCGGAGTTTTATTATTACAAAAGTTTGAGATTTGAATTTCCCTAAGCGGCGACGAAATGTAGTCGAATATTCGTAAGAAATGTGATTTCTTACCGGGGACGCGGCTGGGACCTCCGAAACCACACGTGATGGCTGTTAGGGCTGGCAGACATAAATCAAGAGGCGTTAGATAAAATTAGTGAATAATTGTTTTGCATCACCTACTCAATTCAAACTTTTGTTGATCTGCTCCGTCCGCTACCTAAAAGGTTGACCATAACGGTTGCCTGGAAGAGATCGCTGTTTAGCGATAAGACCGCCTGTATTAGAGCAATAAAGAGCTGTGCAATAAAGTGTATTTGTAATTGTTGACTATGATCTATGATTAAGATCTTTGCTGGCGTCGAGGGTGATGGTAGATAGTCATTAGGTTTGGCAGTGGCTTTGCTTAGATATGCGTGGGTACTGGGCAGGGCAGTGTCGGCATCGCGCTTATGAGGCCCTCGCACAAAGCCTTCTTAGGGGGATGTACTTTCTCAACAGGCAAGATGCCTTTCAGAACGTACATACCTTAGCCTCACTGAAGTGAGGTTCCTCGCCTACGTTTAAATTACTCCAAGCCACGCCTCTGACGTTTGGAAAATGTTTTTTTTGGGGTTTTAAATACTCTCTTACACGCGTGACAGTAGAGTTGGGCAGTTGAATAAAATATACGTCTGCTATCAAAGAGTAATTTTTACTATTACTTCATTATTTCAGCTAAATAAAAGAAATCAAAAGCGCGTGTTTTCAATACCGTAAAGCGGTAACTTTACCGACAGACGTCCTCTCGCCTCGCCACATTTTCACATAAGAGTGAATAGGCACTACATTTTGCAATAATTTTTGACGTCGCCATTCCTTTTCCAGAACCAAAACCGAAAAATGCAAACTTATTAAATATTTGTAAGAAAACTAACCGTATAACATTTATGCAAGTATGATTATTCTCGCCACACCTTTGTGTTAAGAAGAGAGTTTTCCTTTTGTTAGGAGTTGCTTTGAAGTTGTGCTTTGATGCTGAGGTCAGTGAACAATGTAGAAGTAACTGGAAGGTTGTGGGTTAAATATAAATTGTTATAACCCGAAAAGATAAAATAATGTTGGCTGTAGGGTCGTGTGTACAGTACAGGCTCTAGTTATGTACTGATGTTACGTGTATCGTCATAAAATCAAATAATTAACAAGCAGGTGATGGAGATAGTTGTCACTTAGCTGCGGTCAAAGTTGGATGCAACTAAATACAGGGACAGGTCCTAATAACATCATGCCTCGTATGTTATAACTAATTATGCCGGTGAAGGATGACCAGTTGACAGGCTTAATAAAGCATTAATAATTAGCAAAGCATGATACTTAATGAACATGATATTTAGTAGACTTGAACAAACTACCAAATATCTAATAGTATATGCCTATTTGTATCTATCATCTTTATCCAATACATTAATCAACTAGGAATAGAGTATACACCCGATATATCCTAAATTAATACAAAAGATACGCCATCAACCAAACACGGAAGATCCTACCGTAAATGAATAAACAACGGTCAAGCAAATATGCCCGCAGTGAGCGCCCGACAAACAATAACAATTTAAACTCGCCCGAGTTGGATTTATAATGAAGTCACTGACTTACTTGACTTAATGTCCTATGTCCCCTGGATGGGGCAGAGGGCGTCCACAGTACGTCGCCATCCCGAACGGTCTTGGGCTTCGCGCTTCACTTCGCTCCAGGAGCCTTACCACGATCTCTTAACGCGACTCACTTTAGGCCCTAAACTGAACTGTATCGCTATTTCATACCATGACATTGTATTTACGACTCAGTTCAGATGACAGTTCAGTAAGAGCGTCTCAACTATTTCATTCTCTCATTTTAAGTACTTTTCGTACCACGATGTGTCACTTGAGACGAAACTGAATCGCACGAGTGTCAAATTTTGCGACTCATAAAAAGTCATTGAATGTATCGTTCTGGATAGTTTTGTGTAGAATATTTATTAGTTCTTAGCTTTTGTTCGCGACTTGTCTCGCACAGGTCTGGAAACGTGTCTGTGTAACTTCCTACCGTTTTATTCAGGGACGTATTTTCCCTAGGGCGATCCGGGCTATAGCCCGGGGCGCCAAACCGACAGGGGCGGCGTAGGCGCCCCTGGCCGTTTGCATTTTTTTTTGGTATTGGCGCCTTTCAACCAACTATTACTTTTCACCTTTTTTTGACAATCCAAAATTTAAAATGAACATGAAAAATAACAAGAACAAATAGTTTTGGTCGAAAACATGCTTGTAAGTTTGTCAATATCTTCGGGGCGCGTCTGTAATAAATAAGAACATGAACATGCTTCAAATATAGGGCGCGGGCGCCGAGTGAGGTCGCGGGCCGGCAAGAGGGGCGGTGGCAATAGGCCATACATATATCAGCGTTGCCAGATCGGATCTTTTTACACTATATCGGTCAATTTTGTTACTACGTACCCCCGCGCCGAACAATTTCGCTCTCGCTGCGCTCGCGTTTTCATCTGATCGTGTTACTACGCATCCCCGGGCCAAAAATTTTGGGCTCGCTGCGCTCGCGTTAATATCTATTTCTGTTACAATATATACTATACTACGTAGTCTACGTACGTTTTTTTCTGATTGTGTTACTACGTACGCCTGCGCCGAAAAATTGGGCGCTCGCTACGCTCGGGTTTTTTTCTGATTTTGTTACTACGAACACCTGCGCCGAAAAATTTCGCCCTCGCTGCGCTCGCGTTTTCATTTGATCGTATTACTACGCACCCCCGCGCCGAAAAATTTCGGTCTCGCTGCGCTCGCGTTATTATCTATTTCTGTTACAATATACACGCACTACTACGTACGTAAAATTTAGGGTAGCGAAGTGTTTGACAGGTTTTTCAGAATACTGACGTGTTAATTTCTTTTGAGTTATTATAATACGATCTCTTGGATAATGCAACGGGGAAAAAAAAGATGCACAATGCGCATAGATAAGAGTGCATTACTGGTAATAAGTAGATAGAACTTCGTGTTTTTCGGTTCCATATGACTACTGCAATACTACGGTAAAGAGCTCGTAGCTTTGTATGGATTTCATAGTAAGATACGTTTTTTTTCCGTATCATTGCAGACTGTAGTAACTAAATTAGCCGCTCGAGGGTGCTTTACATCATGCTTCTTTATTTGGTTACTATTTAAGTTCTTAAACCACAATATGATTTTTAATAGATTGAATTATAAAAACAAGTAAACTATTTTGTAAAACAAAGAACTGGAGTTACAAACATTTGCACTGAACCTAAAATAGGCAACTATAATTGAACATATCTTTAAGCAGTTGATAATTTATTTATTATTCAAAAAAGTTACACAGCATTCCAGTAATAAAACCAATAAGGCACTGAACTACAAAAATACTTATAAACAAGACTTAAAACTAGTTAATTTAGGCGACACAACCGCGTGGGTCCTTTGCGTCGTCTGATCTGGTGTATAATTCGGCAAATTACCGCGGAACTGCCGAAACATTAAAAAATATAAGCCCGATTTCAAAGGTCTCTATCTCGGCGGGAGACAGCTGGCGATAAAAACGGAGCTTTTAACATTGTCATTGACACACTTGATATTATATGGGTGATAAAATCACTTCACCGCATTTCCTGGTCACAATTTCTTTCCCCTGAACGAATACACTAAATCCGCGGAGGATTAAACTGAATTCGAAGATTGGCATACCACGTAAAATTCATTTGAAATATTTAACAAATTTACATGTCAATGATTGACATGACATTATCACACGCGGAAGGCGGCACACGTTCCGAGTCTTAATTACAATTCTTTTGAAATACAGACATTTTAAACTTTATTTCATTCAATAAAGCATTTGGTATGGCAAATATTGTCATTAAATTAAAAAAAGAACATAAGTCCGCTATGAAATATATGTCTTTTCTTTTCAAAATTACCAATTAGTTTTAAACAAAGTGTGCTGCGAAATTAATTTGTAATATTTTAGTTACCGAACGGATAGAAGCCAGAAAGAGATAAACATATACGAAACTCACATAGCGGCATCCCTTTCGCGCCGTAGCGTCTCAATTGCAGACCAGAGACAAATATCGGTCTTTCATTCACTTTATGCGATCGAGAATCAGCGCTGCTTTAAATGTGTTATGGTACGAAATTCAGCGATTCAATTTAGGTGCCTAAACTGAACTGCACTGCTTTTGGATAGTTTTTATAAAGATTGTGGTAAGGCTCCAGGTCATTCCTATCGCCTTCGCTTCTGCAGTGATCGTCCGCCGCCAGGTCTGTTTAGGGCGACCACGTTTCCGCTTTCCTTGGGGATTCCAGTCTAGGGATAATGAAGTCACTAGTGGGCTAAATTTTACGGGCGCATTACTGATGTCATTACCGCTTTATAGATTTTGCAGATTGTGTGGTACGTGTACAGTCGGCAGCAAAACTAGCTGTGCATTTTAGATACAATTCGACATATGCTAGTAGTAAAAAGCGCGTGCTGAGTGTACCATCAATACATATTATATTATTACTACTATACATAGCAATCACTCTAAGTAGGTATAACTAGAAAATACAAAGTAGACCTTTTTAATGCTTAGCCATGGCAACTATCTGCTCGATATCATATGGTAAGCAAAGCAGAACGGTATTCGTTGCTCCGATATGTTATTTAAATTGTCATCAAACTTTTGCGTTTATTATAGAGGAGGGATTAGTATATGGTGAGATTTTGAAAAGATACTTTTACCACAAAGCAGATAATAATCAACACCTACAGCAAGTAACAAAGCACGATTTGACATCAGATTATAAACACCAGTCGCACCATATAAAGTTGTTTGCGCGAACTCACAACAGCCACTCATCACGACAAACACCCGCGCGCTGCGGTCGACCCTCCCAAGTTTCCCAACTTCTGCCTGCGTCCGTGAGCCGTGAGACGCCTGCAAAATGTTCTAGATATGTCGCGCTGGGTCAGCACTGATGCTTGCTGAAACCTTAGCTATGCTTTCAGCGATAAATTAAGCTAAATCTTTCCTACTGCTTCCACTGTAGGTAATCATGTGTTTGTTTTTCTGAATAAAAAGAAGCTATATCACATAAAAATCGCAAAGATCCATTGGTCCATCTTTTGCATTTATTTTAGTGCATTTCTCAAAAAGTTTGTACGAAATAAAGACAGAAAATTAAAGTCTAATATAATTTTCCTATTTTATCTTCCTTATAAGAAATGCTCTTTAGGCAACAAGACAATGTACCTAAAAAAAGGTTTGATATGTATTTCAATGCGCATACACGACAGTCATCAGATTATATAAATAATGACATACAGAATTGAAAGTTGTTTGCGAGAACTCACAACAGCCACTCATCACTACAACGAACACCTCACGCGCTGCGGCCAACGCGACCCTCCCAAGTTTGCAAGTCTCACCTCTAATGGCGCCGCCGTACCAGAACCAAGTGGCGTTGGGTTAGCACTGATGCGTTTGCTAAATTATTCAAAACTAGATTTCGCCTACTTACATTTATAGATATAAATGTATATAGTACCATATGGTTACTTTATATCCCGGTAAAATCAATCTCCGGTCTGTATTGTTGTATCTCTGTGCTAAAATCACATTCATAGCCCAAAAGCCCTCTGGCAACTTATTGCGCGAGGGCCATATTGCCCATGGACAAGGATAACAAATGGATAGTGTACATTTATTTAATTAAAATAACCATTATAATCAAAGCAATGACTGTATGTTTACAATTAGTCTGTACAATACAATACAATCACAATACCGCCAATTAACAGATTATTAAATTGGCGGAGTGTTAACAAATGTATTAATGTGGCAATTCGTCAATGAATGAGGACATCTGACCAATATGTTCTGGAGTAGTAATGTTGGAATTGGGAGCGCTTGTGCATAATTACCGCAATATGATTGCCTTTAATCCCGATAATATTAATTGCTATTGGAAATTATTCCTTCTATTGTGAAAATATGTTATCTATCAATATGATTAGGTACCTTGTATTGTTTAATGATATCTGTTTTGCTGATTCCTTTGCACACCTTTGCACACTGATAAGTATAATGATGAGTGTTGTTTATGTTAAAAATACTTCAACATATATAAATAAATGATAAATACATATTATGGGACAATCTTACATAAAATCGACCTAGTAACAAACTAAGAAATGCTTGTGCTATGGGTACAGACGACGGTAAATATATATATAGATTGACCCAGGAACAAATATTAGAATAATATATGGTGGGTAAACTGTAGATTTTTTTTCAGTTCTTATTATGGAAAGTTACCTATTCTTGGGGCTGATCTGAAAATTGAAACGGAATGTCGGAAGTGTTTGGGCTCATTTGATCTTGATGCATAATTAACGTTCACAGAAAATAAAAACTAAGATTTTTTATTTTACCATTTACCAGTAATTTGTGTTATGTAATTTCTGGCCCCAGATACCTACAATTTAAAATTATAACGTGTTCACTGAGGAAGATATTCGCAGTTTAAAAACTCTCGAAAACGAGTTCCTTTTACATGTATTTAGTATCGGTGACGTTTACAATTTGTTAAATAAATCATAAAGTTTTATGAGCACATTTCTTTCTGCAGAGGGACAATTGTATATACAACGATTAGAATATTTTAAAACTAGATAAACCCGTTAACATAATAGGATATTTTAGTAGTTAAATAGACTGGTGTCAAATATGGAATGGAGGAATTTCATTGTATTATAATGTAGTCCCTCCGTGCATCGTTATCCTCATTGCTGAGGGTCGTGACATCCACCATGGATTAGCTTCCTCCGGATGATGTTGCGCCATCTTCGGTTCCACGGTCCTCGGCCACCTTGAGCGCGTCGTGGAAATTGGAATCAAGTGCAGTGCGGATTTGGTCAGACCAACGCATCGGGCTGCGGCCCCGAGGCCTCTTCCCCTGGATCTTTCCAGTGACGAATAGTTTTTCCAGAGTATCGTCTTCTCTTCTGGAAATGTGCCCAAAGTATTCCAGTACTCTTTGTAAGACGATGGTTGATAATCTGGTAGTCACTATTAGTTTACTGTAATGTAGTAGCATAAATAAATTTGCAATAAATATTATTTAACCCATAAGTAATAAATTTGGTGACGTCACGTAGAGCTATTTCCTAAAGTACTTCTTATTAATTTCCAGCTCTAAGTTTAGTGTTGAATCCACGTTCTTATTATTTTTCTTTTTCGGTAGATGCGGTGCCTCGTCAATGTTATCACTGCGCACATAACGACAGCGCGTGCCAACCTGAGCGTCTTCTGCAGGCACCCTGTCCTGCGCGAGGTCAGCATTGCGCTACCGTCGCCGTCGGACCAGGTCAGTGAGTGTAGATAAAGATGCATAACCTGTTCAGAGATCAGTATCACCGTTCACAAGATGACTGTGCGTGCCAACCAAAGTGTCTTCCGCAGGCGCCCTGCCCCACGCTAGGTCAGCATTGCGCTATCGTCGCCGTCGGACCAGGTCAGTGAGTGTAGATAAAGATGCATAACCTGTTCAGAGATCAGTATCACTGTTCACAAGATGACTGTGCGTGCCAACCAAAGTGTCTTCCGCAGGCGCCCTGCCCCACGCTAGGTCAGCATTGCGCTATCGTCGCCGTCGGACCAGGTCAGTGAGTGTAAATAAAGATGCATAACCTGTTCAGAGATCAGTATCACTGTTCACAAGATGACTGTGCGTGCCAACCAAAGTGTCTTCCGCAGGCGCCCTGCCCCACGCTAGGTCAGTATTGCGCTGCCGTCGCCGTCGGACCAGGTCAGTGAGTGTAGATATAGATGCAGTACCTGTTCAGAGATCAGTATCACTGTTCACAAGATGACTGTGCGTGCCAACCAAAGTGTCTTCCGCAGGCGCCCTGCCCCACGCTAGGTCAGCATTGCGCTGCCGTCGCCGTCGGACCAGGTCAGTGAGTGTAGATAAAGATGCATAACCTGTTCAGTTCAGAGATCAGTATCACTGTTCACAAGATGACTGTGCGTGCCAACCAAAGTGTTTTCCGCAGGCGCCCTGCCCCACGCTAGGTCAGCATTGCGCTGCCGTCGCCGTCGGACCAGGTCAGTGAGTGTAGATATAGATGCAGTACCTGGTCAGAGATCCATATTCACTGTTCACACGATGACAGCACGTGGCAACTAGAGTATCTTCTGCAGGCGACCTGCTCCGCGCTCGGCTAGACGCGCGCGTCGCCTTTAGATTAGGCTAGTTTCGTGTAGCGATAGATGCAGAGCCTATTCAGAGAATTTGCCATCGTTCACACGATGAAAGCGTGCTAACCATAGGATCTTTCTGTATTTTGCCTCGGTCACCGCTGCACCGGGAAAGCCGTATGTGGTTTTTATTGTGGTAGTGGTACCTATTTAGAGATGTTACCATTATCCAGATGATAACAGGGCGTGTCTTCTGTAGGAATCCCGCGCGCGACCGCTAGTTACCACCATCGCAGTCTAACCACATATATTTGTAAACAGACATGTAGAAGTGGCCTACTTGCAGAATAAAGTTCATTATTTCATTATTATTTCGTTAAATTATACATAAAGCTGTAAAAATTAGATGAACTCCTTATATTTATTTAAATATAAATTTAGGTTTGAGTGGTCAAACCCGATAAGTAGAAGAAATGGTCTTTGATATAAGAATTCTCTGCTAATGGTTTAATATGGTTCTTATTTCTAAGATGATTTTTTTGAATTTATTAGGTTTGACCACGCAACCCTCAATGTTTTTAATTTCAATTACTATATAGGTACCTACATATTTATAATGAAGAAAATTAAGTAGGCCTTGACTCTAAGAACACGCGTTATTTATAACCCTTTTCCTTGTCGTCAGGTTTCACGTCAATGTTGACGTGCGCCGCGAGTGCCGCGCACCCCTGCTCGCTGGCCTACTCCAGGCAGACGCTGCAACTGACCTGCACGTGCGCTGGAGAACGATGCAACGCGCCCTTCAACTCGCAGCTCATAAACAAGCTCCTCAACTTCACAACAAACATCAGCACCCTCAATAAACCGAGTGTCGACTTAACAGAAATGCTCCTAAAATCATATGGCAATGTTTCTGACAAACTGTATGAAACTATTACTGAACATGCGATCCAAGAAAAGGTAAACAGCACCCTGTTACCCGCTCATGTGACATCTACAATTAACTCACACATTCTGGAACATTTCAATGACCTAAACGCTCCAAGGGCTGAAGCCTTGAAGCATGAGGCCACGGAGCCTTCAGACGATGAAGAAGACGAGAGCGAAGGCAGTGGGTCGGAAGAAGAGACCCACCTAAAGCGGCCAGCCGCTGCCCCTGCCGCGCCCAGCTCCTTCCTCCCAGCCAACGAAAACAGTGCACCGCCTTTACTTACTAATTTTCTTCTACTGACACCAATGTTTTTCGTTATGCTGTAGATGTAGAAAATTTAGAACATTACTAACGAGTAAAGTTGGCGTGATGTGGTATCGTCAGTTTGGTCAGTAAACCCGCAAAGCCTACCCGAAGAATGCAAATTGTGTAACTTCACCTAAATGGGAACAAAACAAACTTTGGTAATTAAAGCTTTGACAGTTATGTTTATGAAATCAGAGCAGTCCTTACATGTTTAGGGAACTTGTCCAATTATTAGGGACGCCGGGGAAACTTGTTAGATTTTTTATTTACTAATAATTCAAACATGAATCTCAATAATATTATAAAGACGTTTAGAATAATCGTTATTAGAGTTTTTAGGTAGAGATGAAATCTTTTAGTTATGTAGAAAGATTCGGTAACTTATTTTTATTTTCATTTATATATGGTCTCTTTTTATGGATGGAATAAAAAAAAACTTTTTATCAAGCAGTTACTTTATTATAAATAGGTAAGCTTTTACAAAATACGAACGACCACTCAGCAAAATAGTCTACTAAGACATAAAAAATATAAATGTAGGAGATTTTCCGCTCCTCGCAATAGCTCGGAAGCCATTAGTGCCATTAGCGCGTCAGAATTATTAGAACAAACCTAAGAACCTTTTATAAAAATTCAACATAGTTGAAAGCATTTTGAAGCAAATATGTACGTTTCGCATCTTGGACGATTCCTGGCGTACTCGTGTCCGAAGCGAGAATCGATAACATTAAAATACACCGGATGGGAGTTATTGGTAAAGCTCAAGTTATAATATATATAGTTATAAAAAATAGTAGTTTCTACGTACTTATTGATGAAATAAAAAATCCGAGTTTAAGTATAGGAAGAGTAACAAAGTGAGATCTTCTCAAATCTAGTATGACTGTATTTGATTCTGGATTTTTTCTAGAATATTATTAGATAGGTCCCAAAGTCTCGTGTTCAAATACCTAAATATTTAAGACTTGTAATACTCAATCTCTACCAAACGTTAGGTCGTAGTTTTATGCACTCCTTTGATAATGCTGCAGGCATTTACATGCACTTAAACCATCTGTTCATGACATTGTAATTAAGCACAAACCAATGAACCTCTAAGGCTGTAATCCCTTGTAATTACGCGTTTATATTGCAATGCTCGCTCCACTCATTTCTCGCGATCTTGAAAAGCTCTCACGATCACATTTGCGATTGGAACTGCTTTATCTTGTTAAGTTATTCCACCAAACTGTGTGTAGTGCTTAAATATAGTGAAGTACTGTTCTCTATATGCGTCTTCTTCAGACTAAAAACATGTTTTTTTTTTTATGTACATACAATATGGTTTTATGTGCAGTGAAAGTATATAAGATTATTAACGATACTAACAACTTAGGGAGTGTAAGGAAATGTGGCTTCAGTGATTACATTATCTCAACACTGAGATAGATTTCGATTAGATCGGCTAGAATATTCACATTTCATTATTATAGATTAGGGTCAATTAAACCACTAATTCAATCCACCATCCATTTATTATTTAATTGATACATATGTTGTTGTGGTTTTCGATTAAAATACGTAACTGAATCATGTCTGTGTTTCTCTATCTCGCCCTGTGTAGAGATCGCCACCCTCTTTCAGATCAATCACTTAATAAACAAAAATATCAAAAGTCTTTGCATCACTGCAATGATCGTGGGTTACGATTCAGCCGTTGCTTTATTCCTTTTCAGAGCCTGGGAGACCTGACAGATTTATTTCTTCGTCTTTCTGGGTGCTCCGAGATATGCCTTTTTTTAGGGTTCCGTAGTCAACTAGGAACCCTTATAGTTTCGCCATGTCCGTCTGTCTGTCCGTCCGTCCGCGGCTTAGCTCCGTGATCATTAGTACTAGAAAGATAAAATTCAGTATGAGTATGTGTATGTATCACGCCGACAAAACGGTAAAATAAAAACTAAAAAACCGGCCAAGAGCATGTCGGGCCACGCTCAGTGTAGGGTTCCGTAGTTGCTCATCCTTCACAATAAACTGCTGTTTTAAACCCGAGTTTTAAGTTAAGAAAGATTTTAAGCTCTATAAAAAGGTCGTAAACGCCCTAGAAACTGTAATCACTTATTTTATTACCTTCTGGAAGTCAACTTACGACCTTTTAAAGAAAAAATATGAAATTTGGCGATAACTCAAAAACGGCTCGACCGATTTTGTTCAATATAGTTTTCATTGAAAGTACTTATAAGGCCTCATTTACATGAATTTTTACGATTTTTTTTGACCCGTGGTTGAAAAGTTAGAGGGGGGGGGACACTATTTTTTTGTTTTCGGAGCGAATATTTACAAAACTGCTGACTTTAAAAAAAATAATGCTACGAGACCCCTATTATTTTTACAAGACCTATTCAACGACACCCCACACACTAGTGTTCAAAGGAAAAAAAAAATCACCTCCACTTTAGGTGTTCGAGAGGTACAAGAAAAAAAAAATATTTTTTATTTTACCGTTCTGTCGGCGTTATACATACACATACTCATACCAAATTTCAGCTTTCTAGTACTAATGATCACGGAGCTAAGTCGCAAACGGACAGACGGACATGGCGAAACTATAAGGGTTCCTAGTTGACTACGAAACCCTAAAAATGGTACAGTTTTAGGTAATAATTAGGATAGCTAAGTTGTTGACTAACTCTTTTTAACTAACGGCACCCAAGCAAGTCGGTGAGAATCGAGTTATTTTTAGGCAATTATTTTATAAAAACAAAATTCCTCTATTTTATAACTCTACATACTCGTCGTTTATGGCTTTATTTATGTTTTAATTATTTTGAGGGTAATCTATTCCATTGAATATAATTAAGCCTCACCGTCAAAATTGCGAAACTGTAAGTTGACTACGGAACCCTAAAAATATACTTTGTCAATAAGTGTGTGGTCCGCCACAGTGCACATACATGAGTAGGTACAAAGAAATCCGTTTGAATGATATCACTTGAAATAGTATAAACAACAAGTAGAACTGGATTCGCCCACAAGTCGCCTACATGCCATTTGGTCGTTTCAATAACTTTCAAAATAACAAATGTTCATTTTTGTCACCACCCACACACCCACAACAGCAGCCCACCAGCTAATTCAACGAAATCCAAGGGTGTCTGTCTAGTCTAGTATACCTATCTAAAACTAAAAATATAAAGTAAAAATAATTTGTCGATGGCGTAATTGACATTCAATGAAGTTATATTTATTTATTTAAACTTTATTGCACAAAACAAAAGTCAGTACAAATGGCGAACTTAATACCTAATGGCATTCTCTACCAGTCAACCATAGGGCCAAATAGAGATGCTTCAAGTGGGTGCAGAGTAGAAAATTAATCGTTCGGAAAGCATCTAAGATACAAGTGAATAAATTATATACGGAATTTATTTATCCAAGCGTGAGCCAAGCTAGCGATTATGATCCCAAATAAACTAAATGTGTAGGTAGCGTAAGATATAACATGATCACTAACGATAACATCACGTTGAGTAAAAACCGAGAAAGAAGAAAATCTTTGCTATGACATGTTAATCGCATATTATGCCATTGGCTAAGTAAGTTTTATATCGAAATTTCGTCGCCGTATTTTTTTACTACATATAGTCAGAAAAAAGGATAAGATAAGATAGGATATTTTTGAATAATAACTTATTGTACAGTAATAACATAAGATAACCTGTGTTTCAGGCATGTTTCAGGCAGGAAAAAAGTATCCTGTGACCATCTTTGGATATCCAGTTATCATTGCACTTAAATTGTTTAAAATCCGTCCAGCGGTTTCGGCGTATAAAAGGACAAAGAACATTTTATCAGGCGCTGGAAATGTTTTTCTAGTTCGATCTAGTTTAATTGGCGTACTTACTCCAGGTATATACACACTATAAAACAACACGGATATCCGAATTCACTTGCGGCACTTCTGTCTTCCTTTAACGACCACTATCGAGGTTTATTGCTGTCCTCCAGGTGGACTACCCATTTCCTACCACATTTCCTACACGCCCCTCCCGTCCATCAGTCAATATAATGTACAAAACAAACAACCTATAAAGTGTGCTTATGTTGATAGATAAGGAGAGTTGGGACTCGGAGTGGCAACACTGGCAACCGCGGTTCTAAAATCCACGGAGACGCTATTTGTTAACATTTTCAAAGTCAAAGTATCTTAACATATCGTCATATATTTTTCAGATTGGACTTTCATTGTAGACTGGATTGAAAAAAGTAAGTACGAAACAGCCAGAAAAGTATGGATTGAAGTGGTTAAACAAAAACATTTTATTAAACAAGATTGCATTATCTTCGCCGATGATACTACCCTGATAGTAAAAGGCGACCATAAAGATCAGAATAAGCTTGAGATAAATGCTAATAAAACGTTATCGGACGCCATTGCCTGGTTGAAAAGCAACAATCTTAAAATTAATATTGAAAAGACAAAGGCTATGCAATTTGGTCACTATAATACTAATTTGCAGCCCTTAGAAATAGGTTATGACAATTCAAAAGTAGATTCAGTTGACATCGTTACATTTTTAGGCTTAGATATTGACAACAATTTAAATTGGAAACACCATGTGGACCACGTATGTAAAAAACTGGATCGGTTCGTGTTTGCCCTGAAGCGACTGAGACAGACGGTATCAGTCGAAGCAGCGCTCACGGCATATCATGGCTATGTGGCATCGGTACTAAGTTACGGGTTGCTAGTGTGGGGCAACTCCGTAGATATTGAGAGAGCCTTCAGACTCCAAAAAAGGTGTGTTCGTGCTTTGGATAATGCTTGGTTCCTGGAGAGCTGTAAACCTTTATTTAAAAAATTCAATATACTCCCACTTCCGTGTCTATACATAAAAGCCGCTTGTCTACTAGTTAAGGATAATCCACAGTATTTTAGTCATCGTTCAGAGACCAGTAAAAGACATCAAAGAGCTCAGTACCGAAACCTAATATATCAGCCTCCTTGTCACACGTCCATGTACAAGAAGAATTGCTACAATATGTGTATTCTTCTATATAATCATTTGCCAGATGACATTAAAATAGAAAATAAAATTGTGTTTCGACGTAAATTGTCTAAATGGCTTCAAGATAATTGTTTTTATAGCATTAAGGAATATTTGAAATAATTGAACTGTATATGTATTATTTATATTCTAGATTTGGAAGATCCTGATGTTTTTGTTTTAAATTACATTTTAATATAATTGTTGGATTATGAATGCAATATGTTTTCTTTATAAAGTTTAATTAGTAGTTTTGTGATTGTTTATGGTGCTCTACTTTGTCTATGGACGCCATTCGTCTTTTGTTCGTTCTTCTCATGTTCTCGGATAAATAACATCAAATATTTCAGTCCCAAGTTTAATCTTTTATTTGCTATGAGTAACCAATATCCTTTATGGTAGCAGAGCGTTAAAAACGCAGGATAATCGTTGGTTACCCGGATTAGTAAACAGAAAAGACCGAAACTTAAATTTGAAACGAAAATTCTACCGGACCCGGCGTCATACAGTTTGAGGTTATAATTGCTAGTGAAAAAGTGAAAAATGGCTGTTAATAGTGCGTTTAGTATAGAAAAACTCACTGGTCGAGATAATTATGCCTCATGGAAGTTTGCCGTCAAAGCATATATGGAACACGAAGATCTTTGGACCTGCGTCACAGACGAAAAAGTCGATTCTGTCAAAGACATCAAAGCAAAATCTAAACTTATTTTGCTAGTGGATTCGATCAATTACGTCCACATACAAGATGCAAAGACATCCAAGGAGGTCTGGCTTAACCTTGAGAGAGCATTTGATGACAACGGTTTGACGCGAAAAGTGGCTTTATTGAAAGATCTTATCACTACAAGCTTGGAATCCTCGAAAAGTGTCGAAGACTATGTCAATACAATTATGACGTCGGCTCATAAGTTGCGAAATATAGGATTTTCAGTTGACGACGAATGGCTAGGAACTTTGATGTTAGCGGGTTTGCCGGACAAATACAAACCCATGATTATGGCCATTGAGAGTTCCGGAGTAAAAATCAGTGCCGATACTATTAAAACTAAACTTCTTCAAGAAGTTAGTTCCGAAACCACTGCTTTCTATTCATTCAAGAAGAATAACTCTCAACCGAAACAGAACTATGTTAAAGGACCAAGATGTTTCAACTGCAATCGATTTGGACATCTCATTAAATATTGTCGGGCACAGAAGAAAACTTCATGTAAACAAAGTGATGTGAAGGCTTTGTTGCAGCTTTTTCCGCTTCTTGTGCAACAATAGGCAGTGACAGCAACAAATGGTACCTGGATTCTGGCGCTTCAATGCACATGACAAACCGCAGCGACTGGTATGATGTGACAAATCCACCGATATCAAGTATCACTGTTGCAAACAATTCATCTCTTCCTGTTCAAGGGATTGGAAAAGTAAATATGGTTTTAGATGGTGATGTTGAGAAGAAAATTCAGGTATGCAATGTCTTATATATACCTAAACTTGCTGGTAATTTACTTTCTGTCAGTGCCATGGTCAAGAGTGGATGTACAGTATTTCACTAAGAATAAGTGTGAGATTTTAAATAATAAAGGAGACTTTGTCTGTAATGCTAAATTAGAGAATAACTTATATACACTCACAGTTGATAGAGAAATAAATGCAAACTTGAGCATTTCCGATATTTCAAAAGATGTTGTCCTATGGCATCGACGCATGGGACATTTAAACTTTCCAGATGTGAACCGGTTACCAGAGTGCACCGAAGGAGTGAGCTTGACTTCAGATAAGAAGAAATTACCCGTGACCTGCACTACATGCCTAAAGGGAAAACAGTCAAGACTACCTTTCAATCATGAGGGCTCCAGAGCTACAGAAGTACTCCAGGTGATACATTCTGATTTGTGTGGCCCCATGGAGACGCCGTCCCTAGGAGGTATGAGATATTTTCTTACTTTTGTGGATGATTACTCCAGATCAGTCTATGTATACTTTCTTAAAGACAAGCTCAGTGTCCTTAATGCATTTAAAGATTTTCACAAGAAAGCCGAGAATGAGTGTAATAAGAAAATTAAAATTATTCGTACAGACAATGGCCTTGAATACTGTAACAAAGTTTTTGAAAATTACTTAAGTCAACATGGCATTAAACATCAAACCAGCACACCATACTCACCGCAGCAAAACGGGCTCGCCGAACGTATGAACCGTACTCTTATAGAAAGGGCGAAGTGTATGTTATTGGATGCAGATTTACCTAAACCATACTGGGCTGAGGCGACTGCTACTGCGGCGTACATCATCAACCGCTCGCCTACTACAGCTTTAAGTAAATTAACTCCGTATGAATTATGGTCAGGTAATCGGCCCGATTTATCCAATATGAGAATTTTTGGTTCCGAAGTCATGATGCAAGTTCCCAAAGAAAAGCGTAAGAAATGGGACCCGAAATCGCAAAGGATGATCTTTGTAGGATATTGTGACAACACCAAAGGATACCGTCTTGCTGAACCTAAAACAAATCGAATCATGAAAAGTAGAGATGTCGAATTTTTGGAGAATGTAACGAAAAATAATAATATATACTTACCTTGTGATGTTAACAGCTCAAGCTCCACTGAAGAAGTGCAATCATCACCGTCTCTGACAGCTCCTACACCCGGAACAGTACAAGTACTATTGGAATCTTCAGAGCTCAGTAAAGCAGAGAGCATAAGTGGCAGCTCCGATGAGTATGAAACAGACACAGACGAAGATGATTGTTATGTCGCGCGTAGCTCAACACAGGGCTTACCACCGAGTACCGTGACCTTACGACCTAGAGACAAGACTGGCAAGACTGTTTCAACACCTAGTTATTTTTGTTCCGTTAAAAATCTCAGAGATCCAGAATCAGTAAAGGAAGCTCTATCCTCTGAAAATGCTGAGAAATGGAAAATTGCAATGGATGAAGAGTACCAATCACTATTAAGAAATAATACCTGGAAGCTTACTGACTTACCAGCTGGAAAGAAAGCTTTACCTTGCAAATGGATTTTTAAAACAAAAACCGATGAAACTGGGGCTGTGAACAGATATACAGCAAGATTAGTTGTAAAGGGCTATGCTCAGAAAAAAGGTGTTGATTATGATTTAATATACGCACCTGTCGTAAGATACACATCTGTAAGATACTTAATTGCATTGGCTGCAAAATACGACCTGGAAATAGATCAAATGGATGCAATTACAGCATTTTTACAAGGAGATCTAGAAAACGAAATTTACATGGTCCAGCCCGAATCTTATGAAGAAGGAGACAAAGTATGTATGCTACAGAAATCCATTTATGGTTTGAAGCAAGCCAGCCGGCAATGGAGTCTTAAGCTAGATAGCGTACTTCAGAAAATTGGCTTAACAAGATCAAAAATAGATCCCTGTATTTATTACAGCGTTAAAGAAAACACAATGATTTTTGTGGCTGTATGGGTCGATGACCTTATAATTTTTTCAAGTGATCGTAACATTACGACTGAAATAAAAGAAAAATTAAAGGGAGAATTTCATATGAAGGATCTTGGTGAAGCGAAACAATTTATAGGGTTGAATATCAGTAGAAACCGTAAAGAAGGGAAAATAATGTTGGATCAAGAAATTTATGTCAACGAGATATTAGACCGTTATGGTATGGCAGAATCAAAACCTGTGAGAACTCCAATAGAAGTTAATGCCAAATTTGAATCCGATGATACACGCATCAATGACAGCATTCCATATCGACAGGCAATTGGATGTTTATTATATTTAGCTCAGGCAACGAGACCTGATATTGGATTTGCAGTTAATAAACTAAGTCGATATGTCAGTAACCCCTCAAACCAGCATTGGCTCGGTGTCAAGAGGATAATGAGATACCTGCAAGGCACTAAAGATTACAAGTTGTGCTACACCAAAGATGCGTCTCATAAGATAACAGGTTTCTGTGATTCAGACTGGGCTAGCAGTCCAGAGGACAGAAGGTCCTGCACCGGTTACGCTTACATTTTTCAGAATGGTGCCATAGCTTGGAATAGTTGTAAGCAATCTACCCCAATGCCCTATCCACAGCTGAAGCAGAATACATGGCGATGGCTGCTGCGACACAGGAGGGACTATGGCTCCGTCAACTCCAACAACAACTTGGCTTACAGGATGAGTGTCCCCTATCTATTAATTGTGACAATCAAAGTGCAATAAGTTTAGCTTCTGTTGATTGTTACAAACCTAGAACAAAACACATAGATATTCGATTTCATTTCTTGAGAGATAATGTTAACAACAAAAATATTAATTTTGCATATTGTAAAGGTAGTGAAATGGTAGCTGACATTTTAACAAAGGGGACTACTTTAGAGAAACATTTTTATTGTATAAAGAAAATGGGTTTACATTCTAGAGGGGGTGTTGGATTATGAATGCAATATGTTTTCTTTATAAAGTTTAATTAGTAGTTTTGTGATTGTTTATGGTGCTCTACTTTGTCTATGGACGCCATTCGTCTTTTGTTCGTTCTTCTCATGTTCTCGGATAAATAACATCAAATATTTCAGTCCCAAGTTTAATCTTTTATTTGCTATGAGTAACCAATATCCTTTAATAATGTTAAATAATTTGCACACCTGCATGCAGGTTGAATTCGCATGTACATTTATTGTAGCCTTAAGATCTTGTAACCGTATTCTTGCAAATATAGTACATTACTGCAGAGGCCGCAAAATAGGGAATTGTTGGCCGAGTAGTACCTAATCCAGAGATACGAGGCCGACAATCCCTGTTCGCGCCGAGGCTTGTATAGTGCTTTTCTCAAATAAATCCAAGGAAATAATACAAATCTTCAACTTATATATTTTTACTATTCCCGCCAACTTTTTACTTTTTCAAAATTTATTTTTTTAATCTGTTCGGGTTAATGTTTTTGCCACCAAATGTTAAGATGATTCTATTTATTCAAAAATGACAACACCTTATTAATTAGATAGGTATTGTTATATTTTTTAACAATAAACGTGATTCCTTGATTATTTTAGGGAACAATTTAAACGCTCACCAAAATGGCTTTTATACCCCAAAACTAAATTCCAAATAAAATGAATTGCCTCCATATAAATTAAATTAAACCCACTCTATACAGTGCTCCCCAAATTAAATCATTTTGTATTCCAAAATCGATATACATTACACCAGAATAATTTTACGTTGAGTCCGTATATCTTTTTGCTTCCCAAAATGGATTTTTTGCTCACCAAATATTGTTTTCATAAAACATCAAAATTATTACCAAAAATATATTTTTGCTTCCCAAAATGGATTTTTTGCTCACCAAATATTGTTTTCATAAATTAGTGTTTCAGCTAGGTAACCATCTAATCCTGATCACCTTTCAGAGCAGATCCGACTCGGCCGGGTTAGGTTAGGTTAGTTTTTTTTTATATCCCTAAAAAACGCTCCATAATGTGCGGTAGTCATTATTAGCTATGCTATATCAATTTGAAATTTTCTCCATACAAATCGTTTTTTTTTTCGATATTTTCCGAATTTGACCGAATTTTCGGACAAGATTTCAGATTCATATTTTTGAGCCCCGAGAGCCCCCCGATACGGAGTTTTAGCCGCCTAGCACCAATTTGAAATTTTGAATCGTTTTTTTTCGATATTTTCCGAATTTGACCGAATTTTCGGACAAGATTTCAGATTCATATTTCTGAGCCCCAAGAGCCCCCCGATACCGAGTTTTAGCCACCTAGCACCAATTTGAAATTTTGGTGAAAAAAGCCATTTTGGTGAGCATTTACTTTTTTGCCTCAGCAAAAATTACTAAAATGCAAGTAGGTAATAATATAAAATATTGGTGACATCCATTTAACAATAATACCTATAGATTATTTGGTCTGAAATTAACTTTAACGGTGTTCATATATTTTTATAGCATGTAAGAATAGTTTGGGATACACTATTTGGTGAGCATTCATACGTTTTGGCAAGCATTAAGAATTTATTGGTAGTAATTTATCAACAAATTTGGTAGGCGTTTAATCATATTTGGTAGGCGTTTATACACAAGCCATTATTTTATTGAATATCTGTTTTAATCTAATTGAATAGGTAATCTAGTTAAATATAAGAAATAAAACGTAAATAAACATACACAAACTACGTTTTTAGGGTTCCGTACCCAAAGGGTAAAAACGGGACCCTATTACTGAGACTTCGCTGTCCGTCCGTCCGTCCGTCCGTCCGTCCGTCTGTCACCAGGCTGTATCTCAACAACGGTGATAGCTAGACAGTTGAAATTTTCACAGATGATGTATTTCTATTGCCGCTATAACAACAAATACTACAAATAAAATAAAATAAATATTTAAGAGGGGCTCCAATACAACAAACTTGTTATAGATTATATATATGTATAGGTACGGAACCCTTCATGCGCGAGTCGGGCTCGCACTTGCCCAATTTTTTTTTAAATTGGCAGTATGCCATAGATTATCAATAAAAGAAATAAACCCCACTGAAACAAAAGACAATCTCTTTGTTGGCCACGGCCAATAATGTTGTATGAAATTCTTTTATTGACCTCTAATTTGAAATTAGAACGAATCTTCAACAATTGCTATACAAAGACGTATTTCGCGTTCTATTACCACGATCATAAGACCGACATTTCCTTGGATGTTTGAGAAAAAATATATAATGTTGACAGATTGGCGATTGATAATACATATAGTAGCCATGTGGTCAATTATCCTCTTTTGATCGTTTAGCTTCATTTAAGGTACAGTTGCCATCAGATATATCGCAGCATATAAGGCGTTCATAAATATCTGAACATGTACTGTAATGCCCAGTCAATAAGTCGTGTTCAGATATTTATGAACGCCTATATTTTTTGCGATATATTTGATGGCGACTGTACATTGTTAAACTAAAACTGGTTTCTTAGAAATAAAACCCATCCTTAAACGATCTAATCTTATTGAAATTGCTTCATAAATGTCAAGCGAATCGAGTACACAAAAGAACAAATAAATGGAAATGATATCAACATAAAAAAACAATGAATAACTCTGATTCAAATTAGATTCGATATTTCCGTCTGCTCCGTTTCCCTCCATACCAGATCTGCCGCTTCGCGTGAGTTTTATTTTGCAGCTGAATTTCTCGCATTCATTAAATATTTACCTACCCGAGTCAGAAGGTATTGTGGAGTCCTTATCGGAAGATAACTTATTCCCTTCTTACAATTTGTCTACATTGATATCTTTTCCGTTTAAAAAATATTTTGCGGAATTTTAGCCGGCCTTTACAGCAGCCTCTCGGGTAGCGTCTTCGCCAACAAGGGCTCAAAGGAACTCATTTTAACTCCATGATTAAAAATCATGCTCGTTTTGCGTTATCCACTCCACTTGTTCGTATGGTCCAGTTCTCCAATAATTAAACCAAATAGGCCGTGCACAACAAAGGATTATGGCAGTAAAAAGTCGAAAGTAAGTACAAAAAGTAATAAGAGAAGTCCAAGTGCAGTAAAATAGTAATTATGATGGTTAATGTGCGAACTTTGCGCACTGATCCCAGTAAATCGATTTAATCTATGTAGTAGCTGAGTAACCTGGTTCATTAACGCTACGCCATCCTCACTGAACTGACAAAGGGGTTCTGATAGTTGTGTCTGTCTTCTATACGATAGTCAAAGCATCTTTCCTTTACTTTTAAAGTTTTAATACACTGTAAGAATACTTTATGGAAAAATAAATATTATAAATTATTTGCCTTATTATAGCCGTAAGTAAAAGTATTGGAATTATATAGTAAAGTTAATCAAGTATCAACGCAGCATCGACAGATGTTGTTGCAGGATTGGAAGGAGACATATATCACACGTAATATGAAATTCATGGAGGATTTGAGTTTATAACGGCTCTTCTCTGTGGAAATCCGAACGCGGCGGAATTTATAATAGAAGAATCGGAAAAGAAAATGTACTTATGAGATGAAGTTTTAGGTAGTATTTGCTGCGTCTGTAATTCCGATTGTGTGTAGCAGACCTTCGTCTTTTTATATTTGTAGATTTCCATTATCCTGGTCGCAGCCCGCGTGCGGTTATCGGACAATACGGCGGGAAATTCTTTCGCCGCATCGCTGGCCGCTTTATCTTCTTCGCGCTACTGTTTGCGCACGCTTCGCGGCTCCGCATTGTTGTTTGGATTCGTTGAGATTAATATTTAGGACAGTAGGTAAAAAAAGGGGAATTCAAAGGATTCTGGGAATTCGGTCGTAAGTTGGATTAATCTGAATAGGAAATCCTTTACCGTATTTATTTACTGCAAAATACTTTGTCACTATTGGCACGGAACTATTTGGCATGTAGCTGGATATATTTAATGACATATAACGACGCCCAGACATGGAATGTGATTAAGCTAAAAATATGAAAATGTAATTACCTCCAAAAAAAGATTATACATTTTATTGCATTTGATTATATACTCAAATAGTTGTCTAACGTTGACGTGACGGATTCTAGCTTACCCAAATTCAAATCTGCACCTGCAGCAAAGAACAACTTTGGCCTGTCGTTGTAAAAATGATTGCGCGGGCAGAACCATGAAGAATAAAAGATAGGTATAATTGGAAACTTTGCTCCCCAGATTAACACGCAATTCCACAAAGCGCAGGTGAACAGTAGAACTTCAATTATTGAATGTCTCTCGAATCTCTCTCGATTATGAGTATATAGTTAGGAACCGTGTGCAGCCGCCGGCGGTTGTCGGTGTGGGGAGCCATAAAACCATTAGGTACAGAACTTGTAGACAGGTTTTACAGCCCTCGGCTTTCTGCAGATCGAAGCGCGATATCGATTTAAACTTACACCGGTTTCACACATTAAAATTACAACGGACGGGTCTTAATCGCGTACAAATGTGGGATTTGTACAGGGCGATTGTAAGGAAAAGAAGATCCTTAAGCTATATACCTTACTTAATGTTTGAACGAAACACTGGAAGAAAATGAATCATGTACGGCATACGACCACTCTGACTACTTAGAAGACGGATGTTATTAAGCTATTTAATATAGATATCTAGGTATGTATTGAGAAACTGATACGATATTGTGAGCGATACCAAATTTTACGTGGTGCAGGTGAAAATAGACCTGTAGAGAGATTTATATCTAAATTCAACACATGGTTCATATTGTATTAGAATTGAATGTTGGGTAAGTATTTTCAGACTAGGAGCAGCTAGGAGGGCTCTCAAGTAAGGCTCTCGGGATTAAAGTTTTCCTTGGTTTAATGGGGATAAAGTGGATTGGGTTGAGTAAACCAATCATTGGATCCGATGAGTAGCTGCAATGTTTCAATATTACTCAAAAGTTAATAGGTTGATAACTTACTTGATTGAGAATTGGCTAGTGGTTTTGAACTAAATCCATGAGGATTTAAAGATTGGTATGACCTTACGGTCTCAATAAACCGAATTAGTAAACAAAAAACTACAACCCATTGACACCCACAACACTGCAGGTTTCGTCCATTCACAGAATTCGGTTCGTCAATAAGCAGGAAATAAATATTGCAAAAAGATTATTAAAATGTATTTTTTATCACTTAAGAGAATACCATTATTTTCAGTTACTTGAATTATTTGGCGTAGGTATCCTACCTTTTTTACCAAGTGTAAAATATCTAAGTACGGTAAAATTATCGCATGAGTCTTCAAACAAAAATTCTCGCCGTCCTCCGGACAGACTCTCTTTTTAATATTTGTTAAGTTTCAATTCTTATATTCATAGATTCAATCATTTCATTGATCCGAATGCCCAATAAGAAGTCTTCAATCGATATTAAAAATCTAAAAGGCTGTTTGTTAGTTTCTCGGTTGATTTACTTAATTTCATTTATAACGAGGCAGTTGGCGCAGTTTGTAGAGCACCTGCCTACTGGTCCTGGGTTCGAATCCCGGCCAGGGCAAATATTTGTGTGATGAACTCGAATATTTGTGCTTGGGTCATGATTCTTCTATGTATTTAATATACATTTATCTATATAAGTATGTATATCGTCGTCTAGTACCTATAACACAAGCCTTCTTGAGCTTAATTTGGGACTAGATCGATTTGTGTGAGGTTGTCGGATATTTATTTTTAAACAAGTTGTCATATATACATAGAAAGTGGTGGGATACAGAATATTTTTACGGAAAGTACATTGACTCCCGAGGGATAAACAATAGTACATTACTGCAGACGCCGGGCAGGCCCATTTCACGGCTAAGGCATGTATAGTGCTTTTCTCAAACATATGCAATGAAATAAAAAAATACACTACTCAAAAAAACATAATTTAGCTGTTCAGCCAGTTCATGAACACAGACGCCATGTTTAAAAAAAAAGTATTTTTAATTTTCCCTCCAATCCCTCCATATTTTTTTCTTTCGGAAGTCGTCCACGTGTGTAGTGTTCTAATATTAGGGCCATTATACACAACCTGATATAAAAATCTTAATTTCTGTAGTAAATAAAATAAAGGCAGAGGATTTTTAATATTGTCTATGGTCTCTGGTGACTTACATATAGACAGTATTTTAAATTTATTCATCAACACATTTCAATTATACCTACAGATTTGTATTCTTAATATCAGTTCGTGTTTAATAGGCTTTAACGCGGATATGGTTCATCTTAATCCGATACCCATTCAGCCACTAGAAGAAAAATAAAAAAATATATTTCAGCTGTTTAGCCTGTTCATGAACACGGCGCCATGTTTCATTAAAATTAAAAAGGAATTACTTCCCGGCCTAGGCCTTCAATTTTGTATGAAGTTCCTTTACAGGTCTCTCGAATTGTTCCGCCCGAAATATGACACTTCGAAGCCTGTTTTAACGCACGTTATATTTCATTGCATGTTTGAGAAAAAATCATTAAAAGTTTTAATTGCAACATATTAAAATAAAGGGTACCTAGTATTTAAACGCACATAAAAAAACCTTTTTCTATGCAAAAATAATCAAAATTACTGATTGCACAGCAAATATTGCACTCAAAATGTTACTAAATATACTACAATTTATATTTGTGGCGTGCATCTATTTATTTAAAAGTAAAGCATATTTAAGTAATGCATAGCTAATAATGACTACCGCACATTATGGAGCGTTTTTTAGGGATATAAAAAAAAAAAATAACCTAACCTAACCCGGCCGAGTCGGATCTGCTCTGAAAGGTGATCAGGATTAGATGGTTACCTATCTGAAACACTAATTTTTGTTTCCCATCTGTAACGTTTCGCCAAATTTTCATTTGTCCGAAAGCCATTTTTTTCAAAAACTGTTTATTTTCAGAATAATTATGAAACAAACCTAACCTAACCTACTGGGTTCTTTAAAAATATGAAAGTAATGTGGTGCTGATGTGTATTTTCTAATTATCTGCAGTACAATTTTTGCTAGGCATTTATTTTATTTGCTGTGCAATAATTAATTTGATGTAATAGTACATTACGGCAGAGACCAGTAAGTAAGCCATACTGGCCGAGTAGGAATTAGACGGACCGAGCCGTAGGCGAGGTCCGGATATAATACGAGGCCAGGATGGCTCTTACGGTCGAAGCAAGTATAGTGCTTTTCTCAAAAATTAAACAAGAAAATTAGATTAAAATTATATTTTATAGGTGACATTCATATTCGGCCATTTTCCAATGAATATTTTTGTTATATCCCATTTTTATTATTACACATTGTGATTAAAACGAATGGCCTGACTTGCTACTGGCGACTCGTTCTGCATGATTGGACTGTATAATACTTGAGACTGGGTTGCACAATAAAAAGATACTGTTTCTTTCTTCATAAGGTGAACTGGAGCGAGATGAGAGCTGGGCGACGCTTGCTGTGACACTGACCCACTTTTTGCGCCCGCCATCTTTATTCCGTCCTTGATAGACCGAATCAGAGTTATAAGATGTACGGGGGCGTGGTTTATTCGCGCTTGCGCTCATCTAGCTTATTTCACGAATTTATTTATAAAATATTCATGTTTATTAATGGTACATACAAAATGTTTACATATGTATTTCAGTTAGTCAGATCTCAAAAATGGGGAATAATAAGTCATGTTATTAAGCGTTTATTTATTATTATACCTTCATCTTATATCTATACCTGAGATCTGACAACTTTTATGATTATCACAAAATATTTTGGCTATGCGTATTGGATTCTAATTGGAACTACGATATTTTCCCTTCGTTACGTAAGCGGCATGAAATGTAGGTCAACAACATTCAAGGTTACTTTCATGGCTTACGTAAATAAGAGATACGAAAGGAGATAAAGAAATAGCCAGTTTTTGCCTATGGTTAGGAAGTGGTTCACCTAAGCTAATTTGATAATCATCTTTAATAATATAATGTGATTTTACTTAATACTATAACTATTCTCTGATTGAGTAATTCACCTAATTAAACACCTTAAAAATAATTATAATATAAAACAGTTGCATACATAATAACGATGCCCGGAAGTAATAACATTACACAATAGCTATTGTCCTTTATCTGGACAAAAAGGGTAAGTAATTACACAATATTACGTCATTACGTTATCTCGTTATATAATCATGTAAAAATGGGTCATCGTTATCTTAACCTATATTAAGCAATTATAACTATTTATTTATATTGTAAGGGTCTGTATTCAACATTCCCCCCAACGTGTGCGAACACCATAAACTAATGTGTGTGAATTACGATGAGACGAGAGGCTGGGCGGCGTATTAATCCTGCTGTCGTTCTTATCTCGGTTACACGAACTCTGCCATCTGGTCCGGGATAGATTTTTACGACCTCGCCTCTCGGCCATGAACCTCTGGGCATAGTGCCATCTGCGATTATAACGATGTCGCCGATTTTCACGTTACTAGCTGGGGCGTTCTTGACTACTCGTGGACGTAGAGATTGTCGATATTCTTTCACCCATCGATTCCAAAAAGAGTCTGCTAGTACTTGCGCTGCTTTCCACGACTTTTCGTTTAGTGTAATGTCGCTGAAAGACCCGAATGGTGACATGGCGTTTGACCGGCCCAATAAAAAGTGGTTGGGGGTCAGTGCCTCTTGTTTACTGCACGGCATTACGGGTATCAGGGGGCGCGAGTTGACAACATGCTCGGCCTCTAAAAGCAGTGTGTGCAAGACTTCTTCTGACGGCGATCTCTCCTTCAAAGTAACACGCAAAGCGGTTTTCACCGACCCGACTAATCTCTCCCAGGCACCTCCGGCCGATGGGTTCCCGGGCGGTATTCGTTTGAAAATTATCTGCTTGTTTTCTAAGTAGGCTCGCATCTCGGTGTCGATCGACTCTGCAGCATCTTTTATCTCTCTCTCGCTGCCGATAAAATTTGTACCATTGTCCGAGTAGAACACTGTCGGAGTGCCGCGTCTAGCCATCATGCGGCGTAATGCTAGTATCATCGAAGATGCAGATAGGGATGCTGCGAGTTCTAAGTGTACTGCTCTTGTGGTTAAGCAAGTAAATAAGACTCCCCATCTCTTTTCTCTCCTCCTCCCGATGGTTATGTGCATGGGGCCGAAGTAATCGCAAGCTGTCGCCGTGAACGCCGGTTGATTAACTGCGAGCCTTTCTGGCGGTATGTCACCGAGAGGTATGTTCGGAGTCTTTCCTTTATACACTCGACACCATTGACATGTGTGAGCTATGTACCTCAAAGCGCTTCTCAGTCCTACTATATGAAACGATTTCTGCAACTCGTTCATAACAGTAGCGTGATTGCCATGATTAAAAATAGCGTGGTAGTGTGCTATAATTAATTTCGTGAATGACTCTTTGGCATGTAGGACTGGGATACTCTCGCTTCTGTCGATTCGCCCGTCGAGTAGTAATGTGCCGTGTCTGTCGATCTTTACTGCTAGTCTGTGTAACGTTGATTTCTTAGGGATTGGCCGCCCAGCCTTAAGACGCTCGATGTCCTCGGAGAACGACTCGTACTGGCTTCGCTTTAAGAGCAATAGTTCGGCGATTTTAATGTGTTCGTTATTTACATTTTTGTCAACGTTACATTTTAACAATTTAGCCTTAAACATTTGGGCGGCTAGCAGGATACGAGCAGTGACGCGTAACAGGCGCAAGTACTTCGAGTACTTGTTTACGTCCGGTAAGTGAGCAAATTTATCGCGCCTAGTTACGACTAAAACCTTTTTTGCAATTCGTTCCTCACACGCGTCTGACGTTTCGGCGGACGCGCATCCATCAGTCGGCCATTTATCTGTATCCAATCTGATAAATTCGGGTCCGTGGAACCATCTATGATTTTTATCGAAATTTATAGGTACGTTTCTAGTCGCGTCGTCGCTGACGTTCAGCGCGGTTGGCACCCAGTGCCATTCACTGGGCAGCGTGCTGTCCTCGATTTCTGACAGACGATGCGCGACGAATGACTTGAATGTCCTAGGGTCTGACTTGATCCAGGCTAGCACAGTTTTCGAATCTGTCCAGTAATGACAACTCGTTACGTTGTAACTAGTCTCCTTTTTAACCGATTGAGCTAGTCTACAACCTAAGACTGCCGCCTGCAGTTCTAGCCTAGGTATGCTAATTTTCTTTAATGGCGTTACTCGAGCCTTCGCGGCTACCAACGTTGAGTATTTCTCGCCTTTTTCGTCTGACCCTACCATGTACACAGCGGTTGCGTAGACTGTCTCGCTACTATCGCAGAACGTGTGTAAAACTACCTGCCTAGCTGGGGCTATGACGTAACGCTGTATCTCTAAGTTACGTAACTTATTTACGTTTTCTATGAACGAACGCCATTTCTCGTTTAGCTCCGGTGATATGCATTGATCCCAATCTATACCTAGACGCCACATGTCTTGAATTAATGTCTTGCCCGCAATGCTGACGGGCGAGACGAGACCGTTCGGGTCGAACAGACCCATTACACCGCTAGTTACTTGGCGTTTCGTAGGTATTTTTTGGCCCTCTACTATCTCCGGAGGTAAGTTTCGAAAGTTTACATTGAAACCTATCGTGTCGCGAGAATTATGCCATAACATTCCTAATGTTCGTTCATAGTCACACTTTCCTAACAGCGTAGTCTCGTCTTTTTTGACGTCCACTACGTCGCCTAGTACCTCGGGGTCGTTTGACGCCCACCCACACAACTCAAAGGACGCCTCCTTGAATACCTTACTCATGTCGGTTACTAAACGCTTTGCCTCCTGCCTGTCATCGAAACTAGCTAACAGGTCATCGACGTAGAAGCTATTTATAGTTTTTTCATATACGAGTGGGTATTGCTTCGCGTGACTCTCTGCGTTTCTGTTCTTAACGAATATCGCTGTTGTTGGGCTTGAAGAGCCGCCGAAAAAGAGATTTTTCATGCGATATTCTTGGACTGGGCCTTGTCTATCATCTCCCCTCCACAGAAACATCAGTGAGTTACGGTCAGCTTCAATGATTCGTATCTGCAAAAACATCTCGCGAATGTCCGAAATAACGGCAATACGACCCTCTCTAAACCTTATAAGGACACCGAATAACGACTGAAGTAAGTCCGGCCCTGTTAACAGAGCGTCGTTCAGACTAACACCGTTATACTTGCAAGCTGCGTCAAAAACAACTCGAACACGTTGTTTTTGCGGATGTTTTACCGCAAAATGCGGTAAGTACGACGTTCGCGAGGATGACGAGACGCTTTCTACTTTCTCCGCGTAATCTTTGTCTAATAAATTTTGTATTTGTTTAGAATACTCGACCCGTAACGCCGCGTCTTTATCTAATTTTCTTTCTAAACTATACAACCGGTTGAGCGCCTGTTGCTTATTGTTAGGCAAAATCACATCATCACTCGCCCAGAGAAGTCCTATTTCGTAGCGGCGCTCATCTGGTATTTTAGCGCATGTCGCGTTTAGGATGTCTAATGCGCGCTGATTGGGGTCCGATTTAGGTATTCGCGGCTCTATACCTAACGATTCTATGCTAAAATGTTGCTTTATTAAGTCATACATGTCCTGTTCGTTACTACACCTCGCGTGATTTACATAACCTACCAGAGACCTGGGTATAGACATTGAACCGTGTACGCTAAACCCTAATCGACCCTCACTAGCTATCAGCTGCGATTTATTACCGCTTAGAACATTTTGTGTCACTAATAAGTGCCAATTGTCCTGGCCTATTAATAGTTTAGGCGTGCCTTCATCATAGCACAATTGATCACTTATAGGTAACAGGTGTGGGCAACTATCGATCAACTCTTTATTTACGTGTTGAGTACCTAAGTTCAAACTATCAATCGTACATACATTTATTTTCTCAATGTTTCTACGATATTTGCCCTGTATTGTTAGTTCTAAACGGTATGACTCGCTTTCGTTTATTACGCATCCGCCAACCCCTTCGATAAGGAGTTTCTCAGTCGCGCCGAGCGGAGCGATTCTTTCGGCTACACTGCGCTCCAAAATTGTTAAGCTACTGCCGTCATCTTGTAGACATAAGATTTCCTGCGATCCTAACGGGCCGCTAATAATAGCGGGTACTATCTTTAAATAAGTTGCTGGCCGCCTTACGTGATTAATCCTAGCTACATTATTCGGCGCGGGGGTGTCCCGTGACACTCCGTGTAATAACTTATTGTGACCTGCCTCACAGCCTCCGTGTCCACACGGCACGTACGCACACCTGTACGGCTTTTTATGAGCGAAATTTAAGCATCTAAAACACAGTTTAAACTCCTTAGCCTTTGCCCAGCGATCATCTACGGATAATTTAATAAAATCCGCGCACTTAGCTACCGTATGATTGCCGTTGCAAATGGTGCATTTTTTATTCGAATTTTCGCGAGTCTGTGCCGGTGCGTGCTGTGTGGATTTTTTCGGCTTGTTTTGCGGTCTACTATTTACCTGAGCTACCGTGTGCCTAGGTTTATCGACATTTTTCCTACTATTTACGACTCTATGGGTGTTAACGCTGTGATTGACGTCTGATCCTACACTATCCCTGCTTAGCGATCGAGACGATGACCTAGACCTACGCCGGGCTAACCTAGTTGTGTGAACCGGGTTACGTTGTTGTCGCGTTATCGGCCTACGAGTTAAACCCGAAGCTCTACTGGTGTCGTTTAAAAATGTCGATAATGCTACTAGAGTAGGTATAGAGGAGTTCGCCACGCGATATTTGTTCCATTCGTACCGCAAAATGGGATTTAGCTTCTCGACTAACCTACCTACTAGTTCGGGGGCTAACAAGTACTGATCCTGTTTCAACGCCTTGATACATGAAACTACATTAGCTACCTGTCCCGCGAATGAGATAATATTGGCGCAATCTTCGGTCAATTTAGGCAAACGTTTGACCTCCTCGATTTCGGCTAAAATGATAGCCTCAGGATTGCCGAACTGCAATTCTAACAAATCCATTATCTCATTCGGGTCCGATACTGTATACAAAATTGATTTTACCGCGTTCCTCGCGTCGCCTCGCAAGCTACGTCGTATTCTAGCTACATTCATGACGTCTGTGAATAGCGACTCGGTGTCTAAATATTCGGCTTTAAAGGGGATCCACTCTGTGAGTGCCCCAGAGAAATGCGATAGCTCCGGTACGTTCCGTTGTATAATTGGTGCATTTTTACGAGTAACCGCGGTCTCTATCCTGTGTGACATTAACTCAAGATCCTTGTTCTGAAACTGATCGTACGTGATCTCATTACGCGGCTCCCTAATGCGCACCCCGGGCAAATTAGTGACGTTTTGTTGTTGAATCCAACCCTCTACACGAGAATTCCTATCACAGTCCCGCGACGTGTTGCTACTAGACCTAGCTGCCTCTAGCCTGGCGATTTCTAGTCTAGTCTGAGCTTCCGCCGATACTGCCCTAGCCTGGATCAACTCCGCCTTCCTTAATTCTAATTCTGCCATAAGCACAGAGATGCTTGCATTATCCGTGGCTGGAGGAGCCTCTTTTTGCGCGTGAGTTACGTTTTTTGGCGTTAATGTTTCCTGACTCGCGGTGGCCTTTGCCTTTGCGTCACTGCTCGTATTTTTATTTGCACTTTCAACGTCCTTGTCCCAAGTGTTCGTTTCGTTCGAAGTAGTCAACCCCGACGGCGGGGTGCCGGTAACCGACATGTTGACTGGAGACACCGAAGGTGTTCGCTTTCCCGAGCGCAAAACCCTTACGTTAATCTCCGGTACGGACATTAACACTTAAACAAACAAAATAAACGAAACGAATCAACTTGAACGCACTGACATTGATCACAATTAAAACAATTATAAAACAAAAACACTTCTTTAAACACGGAACTAATCAAACAATTCAAATTAAACACAATTATTACGCGAATTTTTAAACACAATTATTTACGCGAAATCAAAAACACAGTTATTTGCGCGAAAATTTAAACACAATTATTTACGCGAAATTAAAAAACACAATTTACACATTTATACACAAAACACAAAAACACTTATCCGACCGTATATTCCCTAATGAACCACTTCCTAACAACCTAGCATCGGGTCCAGCTCCCTGATAAGCTGGCTCCGTGCGACCTACTGGGCCCTGTGGCCTAACTGGACACACTATGTGGGGAATCCAGCTAGGACTTGGGGAAGTGTGGAACCGTATTCACGGCCGGACTGTACGATCCACCACCGTGGAAAGGTGAGCGCGTCCGAGAACTCACGAAGTACGACACTCTGTGGGTTTAACACCGCAAGGTCCACTGCCGCTTGTTTTGCAACTGACCCAACCAGTTTTCACTTGAGAATTAGCTGGACACCAGGTGCGCTCGCGCATTCTCTTTTGAAATTAGGGGGTTCGGTGCATGAGTGTCTACAGAGCGCCGCCCAGTACTCTACAGATCAATAGCTGAACACATTTAAGTGAACCGCTCACGTTCGTTAAGAGTACCGACAAGGCTCGACCGTCACTCAGTCTGTGTCGCAGTAAAGGGCTGCCTGCGCTCGAAAGCACTAGCCTGCACGATTACAAAACGACGACTGCAATTTCAACTTTCACTAGTGTTACTTGTTGAAATGCAGCATAACCGCAACTAAAGTTGCGGTCCGAATTTCTCTGTTAGACAGAGACCACTTGTGAGTGTCGCGAAAATTCGCAAAACACTTGGCGATTGACGTAATTGTTGCGTTGATTCTTGATCCGGCTACTCGAAGGGACCATTAAAACGAATGGCCTGACTTGCTACTGGCGACTCGTTCTGCATGATTGGACTGTATAATACTTGAGACTGGGTTGCACAATAAAAAGATACTGTTTCTTTCTTCATAAGGTGAACTGGAGCGAGATGAGAGCTGGGCGACGCTTGCTGTGACACTGACCCACTTTTTGCGCCCGCCATCTTTATTCCGTCCTTGATAGACCGAATCAGAGTTATAAGATGTACGGGGGCGTGGTTTATTCGCGCTTGCGCTCATCTAGCTTATTTCACGAATTTATTTATAAAATATTCATGTTTATTAATGGTACATACAAAATGTTTACATATGTATTTCAGTTAGTCAGATCTCAAAAATGGGGAATAATAAGTCATGTTATTAAGCGTTTATTTATTATTATACCTTCATCTTATATCTATACCTGAGATCTGACAACTTTTATGATTATCACAAAATATTTTGGCTATGCGTATTGGATTCTAATTGGAACTACGATATTTTCCCTTCGTTACGTAAGCGGCATGAAATGTAGGTCAACAACATTCAAGGTTACTTTCATGGCTTACGTAAATAAGAGATACGAAAGGAGATAAAGAAATAGCCAGTTTTTGCCTATGGTTAGGAAGTGGTTCACCTAAGCTAATTTGATAATCATCTTTAATAATATAATGTGATTTTACTTAATACTATAACTATTCTCTGATTGAGTAATTCACCTAATTAAACACCTTAAAAATAATTATAATATAAAACAGTTGCATACATAATAACGATGCCCGGAAGTAATAACATTACACAATAGCTATTGTCCTTTATCTGGACAAAAAGGGTAAGTAATTACACAATATTACGTCATTACGTTATCTCGTTATATAATCATGTAAAAATGGGTCATCGTTATCTTAACCTATATTAAGCAATTATAACTATTTATTTATATTGTAAGGGTCTGTATTCAACAGTGATATTCGTCGTCGCAGGCACCATTAACTCCCATGATAACAACCTATAACAAAAATAATTATGAGTTTATACTTGGATAAAAGATATTAGTTATATCGTTATCAAATAGTGGCAGCATTTATTTACCTTCATCGCCAAACTGTTTATCATCTAGAGCTTGATTTAAGAACTTTTCTATATTTTGCTGCTGAATATTTGTGATTTCTTTCCTTTGTAGCCATCCGATTGTCTCAGAAAGATTGTTGGAATATTCAGACCTTATCACACATTATCTGACCAACTATTAACTTGATTTTCTTCCTTCCATTTAATGAATCTCTTGTATTTTTTTATATCTCCTTGGATTTAGTCGGAAGTAAATTATTTTAGCTAACTCTGCCTCCGCTTTTAAGTATGGAGGAGTGCCGTCTATTCGGAATCAGACTCGTCTGAACTCATTTTTGCTGAATTATTGTAATAGATCACACAAACAAATTTGAAATTTTTGTCTTTTAATTTAAATCCCGCCTTAATTTCTTTTTTTTTATAAATACGGCGTTTAATTATTTGCACTGTCTTACAAATCTAAGTCTTAAAGATAAAATTTAATTATTGTTATACATTGTTGTATTTTCTAACTAATTTTCATATCATAAAGCTTACCTTCAATTTTAACTCCGAGGTTTTTTCTAAACGACACAAAAAAGGAAGGAATTCCGAAATATCATTGTCATTTTACACAGCACAATTATGAACTAAACGCTGCATACAAACTTCCGCACTAAACGTTGTCACTACTTTTTTTTTTTTAAATATGCATCTTGAGTTACGTTTATACTGCCAATAGTACTAACCTCTTTTTATTTTACATTTGCTCTTAGTGTAAATTGCAAGTGTATACTGCAATGTCGTCTCTTTCTATTTAATCTATGAAAAAGGGACGCCACTTTTTAATTTCTACAATTTGCTCTCGCACTGTACTTATAATTAAAACAATTTGTGGAATGCATCCTTTTTACATTTATATACGACCTCATCGCCTTCACATCCTTAGTTTTTTTATAGGTCGGTGACGATGTAAATCGTGTTTCGATATTCAAATATCTTGATACGTAATAGGAATTACATACTTACTTACTGGACAAATATTGATTCCAAATTTAAAATCTCGCTGTTTACTGGACACTTCTAAAAAGTCTTCGGTATGTTCCACAGTCTATCTAGCGATGGTAAGGCAACATTACATGCAATCTTTGAGAAAAAAGTATATAATTGATGAAAAGAAATTGATAGGCGATTATTTGTTTGCTGTGCCATTAAAAATATCCCTAAAATAAATGTGTCTTTTAATATAAAACAATAGATTATTGTTGAAATAAATACGATTTTTCAACTTATTACTTACTGTAAATGTAATATTAATTTATAATTTCACCAATTTATAATAGAAACATATTCGAAACGTACTTTAAACGTTGTTTTCTTTTTTGTTTATTTTGTTTGGTGCTTTGCGAGTAAAAACATTAGTCAAACTATAAACAAAATCTCGTAATTAATAAATATACATGTCATGTATCTGCTAAATCTTCCAATTTGATCAAATAATGACAATAACCGTGTTGGTTGTATGCTTTGATACATGTATCAAAGAAGTTATCTCCTGTATTCTATGATCAAAGGAGTTATTCTAGCCCCCTGGTCCGTGTCGCGAAGTCTAGCGGCGTCCACAGGGACTCTTTTGTGAAAGCCTCTACGCTGCGCGGCCATAAAAAAATCGTCAGTTTTATAAGTAACGCTATGATTTCTATTTATATGTTACCCAACTACAATGGCATTTCTCAAGTCGGCTGTACTTACGTACTTAACATCGCAAGTTTAATATTGTAGAATACATATATTATATAAATATAAATAATAAATATAAATAAATATCGGACAACCTCACACAAATCGATCAAGTCCCAAATTAAGCTCAAGAAGGCTTGTATTATGGGTACTAGACGACGATATACGTACTTATATACATAAATATATACTTAAATACGTAGAACAACCATAATCCAAGCACAAATATTCGAGTTCATCACACAAATATTTGCCCCAGCCGGGATTCAAACCCGGGACCGCCGGCTCAGTAGGCAGGTGTCTACAAACCGAGCCAAACGCGTCGCCATATAAAAGTAAAATACGAAATCGAAATTACGAATTTTGAAACAAATTAAAATAAAACCTTAGATAGGGTGCCGCTGGCAGCAGGGCAGGACCCAACCTAACAGTGGTTAGGGTGATTAAAGGTCTTCGCACATTATAACAACTCAACGGCGACTCGATTCTATGCCAAATATTGAAATTTGAGCCCTATGTCACATTCACTAGGTTTAATTTCAAAAAATGATATTAGTAGTGGACGACGAGTGGACGACGCGTCGGTGCATCGTCGAAATTAAACCTAGTTAATATGACATAGGGCTTAAATTTCAATATTTGTCATAGAATCGAGTCGCCGTTGAGTTGCTATAGTGTGCGAAGACCTTTATAAGGATTGAAATATTTGCCTTGTTAAGGTGGCAAAATAAGCATATCTCAATTCCCACTAACTCTAAAGGGATACAAAATGAAACAGAATTAAACCAAAAATTAAATAAGTGGTCCTGTCATCCTCATCAGCTCAAACGTTTACACAGCTGTTACCTCCCGAGATACAGTAACAAAATACAACTCCATCTGATAAATATTATCTAAAAAGGGAGTAGAAATGGAAAGGGGCGAATTTGCGATAGCACGCCAATTTCCGAACTGGTAAAAGTATTTGAAGACGGTAATTGACGACATTCTGAGTCCGCCGCGGCAAATAAATATTGCTGGTCCCTTATCGGTTGATTTCTGTTTATTTCAGTTGCTTCTACCGCTTTTATTTTATTAACTACATACTATTTTGATCATAACGACGCATTAAGGCCCTTAATTCGATGTTTGATACTGATATCTTAGCTATCTCGTATCTCTATCAATGTGTGTATGTCTTATTAGTGAGAACCTTAGAGCATACACAACTGGAGTCGCCTTTTGTACTATTTTTCCACTGCCAATTTCATGAATTTCCTTTATGATAAATATCATTTCGGTTTATAATACCTATTTCGAAAATCGATCCCACGCATTTTGGTCATCGTTTTCAGTGGGCATCAAGCTCCGTAAAAATGTTTATATATTGTCTTTGAGTGCAAAAGACGTTATACTACGTCGAATTTACTAGAAGATGTAATATTTTATCACAGTTAAGTCAAATAGTGCTTTAATTATCAATATTATATTATTATACATCCATACTAATCCATACTAATTACTAATACTATAATACTTGATATTATAAATGCGAAAGTGTGTCTGTCTGTCTGTTACCTCTTCACGCTTAAACTGCTGAATTGATTTTGATGAAATTTGGCATGGAGGTAGTTTAAGATCCGTGGAAGGACATAGGATAGTTTTCATCCTGGAAATTATCCCTAAAAAGATTGAAAAGTGAGTAAGTAATTCATGATGACATTGATGACCCTGTAGGAAATGTAATGATTGGACCAAAAGCACAATTGCTCTTACATTTGCTTAGATAGATAGATAGATAGATTTTTTATTTGTAATAATCATGCATTGTCAATCTAAGCTATAACACAATCATAGCCATTATTATTATTACATATAGAATAAATTAAATTCAGTATTCTTATTTTACATTTGGTATACATATATGTCAAGTACCAACAAGTCAAGTGTTACAGATAATTTAATTTATATTAGTAATTGAGATTAAGTAGTTAATTATATTGAATAGGATGTCAAAATGATGGTAAGATTTTGAAGTTAAAAATTAGAAAATAATTATTATAAAATTTCAATAAAAATATTATTATTTAGTCATCCAAGAACTCATTTATAGAGTAATAAGCCTTCTCAGTGCATAACATGTTGAGTTTATGGGTGAACGCGCGCTCGTTTGGTGAAGCCCTAATCTCTTCAGGCAGTTTGTTATAAATACGCGCTCCCATAATGCCCAGAGATTTACCTGTCTTTTGTAGTCTGTGTGCAGGAACGGCAAGTAGACTGGTAGTTCAAATCAAAATTTTCAAGTCTAACGGCATTTTGTGAGCCATTTTGGCAACATGACTTTTTCGAAGTAATAAAGCCTGCTGAATTCGATTCTGGATGTTGCCAAGCCGAATTTAGCCCCCCTCCCCGCATTTCCCCCCTTTTTACCTCAAAATATGTCCCTAATCACGATTTTTACGGTTTTATACAAAAAGTATTAGAGCTAGAAAAAAAGTGTCAAAGACAAAAATGACCTCTATAAAATTTCCTATAACGTGATGTATAAACTTTTTTAGTAGGCCTTATGGTTTGTGAGCAATATCTTCCCGAACTTCATAGAGTGGTAGAAAATTCTAAATATCGGCTTCCTTTACCGTGCTAACGGCATTTTGGGATCCATTTTGGCAACATGACTTTTCCGATGTAAAAAAGCCTGCTGAATTCGGTTCTGAATGGTCCCATGCCGAATTTTGCCCCCCTCCCCCCATTTCCCCCCTTTTTGACCTCAAAATATGTCCCTAATCACGATTTTTACGGTTTTATACAAAAAGTATTAGAGCTAGAAAAAAAGTGTCAAAGACAAAAATGACCTCTATAAAATTTCCTATAACATGATGTATAAACATTTTTTTCACCTCACTCGCTCGGAAAACCTCCGTTTATAGGGCGAAATCTGCGTGCAAAAGTCTATTTTATCCGCTAGCGTGCAAAAGTCATTTGAATTTCGAACGCGACGATTTTGATTCTCTGTGGTGCATGTAACTTTTTTATATTTAAGACTCCTTCAACGCGTGACTGATTTCATCAGTCCATAAATCTTCGAATAACCAATCAACGCACGCTAATAAAGGGCGATCTGGTCAGGCCGACTAAAATCATATGAACGATTAAATATTTATTTCTTTAAAAAATACACCTACAATAAATCACGTCCAGAAACCTGGTTTCTGGTTACAGATTTTTAAGATTTTATTTTTCTACACTTTATTTTATGTTGAATATGTTTATATATATTAATAGTAAGTATTTCAGTTTCATTTACATATTTTGACTAGTAAATATATTAAATACAACACAAATTTTAATATTTATTTGTTATAAAAGTTGGAACATAAGAGTGTAATTTCTGAACGCACCCGAGAAAAAAATAATAATTAAAAAGTTGGAAGTTTTCACAATTTACGTAAACAATGTAAATTTGTTCTGTGGAGAATACATACTGTTGTCTTACTTTATAGAAATATCGATAGCCCAATTTGGAGTATTTATTCAATGCCAAAATCCTGCATTAAAACAAAAAAGGATTTGTTATAAATATTTGGAGACGATAAGTAATTTACCGAAACTATTGGCGTTTTTAAAGAAGATAAAGCCGAAATAATCTGGTTCGGATTCCATCGTCCAATAACTTCCAAAGCAAGTGTTATGGAAAATACTTCCGAGTGGCCAACTAATCCGTCCCAGAATGCCATTCTCCCACATTCACAACGAATGTGTCAAGTAATTTCAAATACAAGTATAATATAACAGTGCTTAAGAAAAACTCAACGATAAAATTTACACGACGATAATACAAGTTACGGCCATATTACTTTTAATTTTTAATATGTATGCTCCTCTCGTATTTATTTGGTTTGGATTTGAGTGTGTTATGTTTTCAATTTGTTGTGTTAAATAGAAGGCAAAATTAAATATGATTATTTTTATGTTTTAATTGTTTTTCTTGAATCTTGCATTTTCCTCGCTGTAGTGAGGTGAAAAGTTGTGTGTTCCGCATGGCTGCAAAATTATTTAGCTTCTCGTGTCTTGAAAGCCTTGCTACGCTCAGGAATCTATCTTTGAACCATTCGCTTCGCTCATGGTTCAATCTTAGATTCCTTCGCTCGCTCAGCTTTCAATTTCAACACTCGCGCCAAATAACAACTTTGCAGCCTTGCATAACAAATAACTATAGTAGGCCTTATGGTTTGTGAGCAATATATTGCCGAACTTCATTATTTTTAAAAAAAATTGGGCAAGTGCGAGTCCGACTCGCGCATGAAGGGTTCCGTACCTATATATATGTATATATAATCTATAACAAGTTTGTTGTATGGGAGCCCCCCTTAAATATTTATTTTATTTTATTTTTAGTATTTGTTGTTATAGCGGCAATAGAAATACATCATCTGTGAAAATTTCAACTGTCTAGCTATCACCGTTCTTGAGATACAGCCTGGTGACAGACGGACGGACGGACGGACGGACGGACGGACGGACGGATGGACGGACGGACGGACAGCGAAGTCTCAGTAATAGGGTCCCGTTTTTACCCTTTGGGTACGGAACCCTAAAAAATTGATAAACTTCGTCGAGGCAGTGAAATACCTACACTTATTTTGGGATAATTTCTTTCGCACAGGATCCAGCCGCTCTGCAGCTCTTGGCGCTGACATCCAGCGTGCTGCTTATTATATGTCAAGACTTAAGGCTTTCAGTCATAAGCAGCTTTACACGCAGAAAAAGAAATTTACACGCAGAACTGTATCCAAGTCGGGCTAAAAGCGACGTAGAAAATAAAAATGCTTTACTTCTGACCATGAAGTCATTCAAAATGCTCAGCTCAGTTATACGCCAGATTCTCCAGAAACGGGCCTTAGAAATGCAGTTACCCAGGATCTTGCAGCAGAAAAAAATAAAGTGTCACTTCTCACTGCCAAGCAGCTCCTTAAAAATTACTCAATACCTTCAAACAAGGTTGGGCTCGCAGTTTTCATCCCGCGAACGCGCGAGCGGGACTAATGTGGTCGTAGTGCGAGAGCATTTGCAGACGAGACTAAGGTTCAAGCGTCACCAACTGAGGTCGATACCTCAAAATTACGTGCTATTCATGAGGAAACCGACACTCGACATGTGCTCCACACTGTGCATAGCCCACCCAGAAGACTGGTTATTAGTGTTGTTGTTGCTTATGATTCATCATAATGACGAAATTAAGGGACTGCTTTAGAACGTTAGAATATTCTGGCGTTTTACTCAGGCACTGGCGATTCGAACGGCTTTATTGCAGGTAATAAAATAATTCAATTGGTCATTTGCGTTTCTAAAACATTTACCTAGACACTCCTTTGATAAAAAAAAATCCGTTTTCCGTTATCGAAAGCACTGTGAACTACTCAATGAGATCGACATACACCCCATGAGCGAAAGGCTGAGAAGTTCCTGTCCCTGCTGTACAAGTCGAGTATGTGACGATGCGGGCTATGCTTTGTTTGGCACCACTCCAGCGCCTGAGCGTTTGCCCCCCACATCAGACGCAAATATGGTAGATTTTGAACGACCTGCCTTGTACAGGTCTTGAAGGTCGGGCCTTTGTTCATTTTGAACTTTTCGTCGTATCGTAGACCTGCTGTTGGTGAGCCTTTCGGAAACAAACTTCGTTACTTAGAGTGAGCCAAGCTGCTTAGCAGTGAGAATTGACACTTTATTTTTTTCTGTTGCAAGATCCTGGGTAACTGCATTTCTAAGGCACATTTCTGGAGAATCTGGCGTAGAACTGAGCATTTCGAAGGACTTCATGGTCAGAAGCAAAGCATTTTTATTTTCTACGTCCCTTTTAGCCCGACTTGGGTACGGTTCTGCGTGTATATCTGACGACTGCTTAAGACTGAAAGCCTCGTGAGTCTTGACAGATAATAAGCAGCACGCCAACTGGATGTCAGCGTCAAGCGCTGCAGAGCGGCTGGATCCTGTGCGATACCAATTATCCCAAAATAAGTGTATTTCACTGCCTCGACCAAGTTTATCAATTTTTTTAAGAATAATGAAGTTCGGGACGATATTGCTCACAAACCATAAGGCTTACTAAAAAAGTTTATACATCATGTTATAGGAAATTTTATAGAGATCATTCTTGTCTGACACTTTTTTTCTAGCTGTAATACTTTTTGTATAAAACCGTAAAAATCGTGATTAGGGACATATTTTGAGGTCAAAAGGGGGGGAAATGGGGGGAGGGGGGCAAAATTCGGCTTGGCAACATTCAGAACCGAATTCAGCAGGCTTTTTTACATCGGAAAAGTCATGTTGCCAAAATGGATCCCAAAATGCCGTTAGCACGGTAAAGGAAGTCGATATTTAGAATTTTCTACCAGTCTATGAAGTTCGGGAAGATATTGCTCACAAACCATAAGGCCTACTAAAAAAAGTTTATACACCATGTTAAAGGTAATTTTATAGAGAACATTCTTGTCTTTGACATTTTTTTTTTCTAGCTGTAATACTTTTTGTGTAAAACCGTAAAAACCGTGATTAGGGACATATTTTGAGGCAAAACGGGGGGAAATGGGGGGAGGGGGGCCAAATTCGGCTTGGCAACATCCAGAATCGAATTCAGCAGGCTTTTTTACATGGGAAAAGTCATGTTGCCAAAATGGCTCACAAAATGCCGTTAGGACGGTAAAGGAAGCCGATATTTGGATTTTTCTACCAGTCTAAAGCCCTGGTTTCCTTCTGGCAGAGTAGCTCTTGCTGATAGGGAATTCGCTCAAGTTCTTCCTCACATATTTACCGACTTCAAATATATAGAGAGAAGGCACTGTCATCACCCCCAGGTCAACAAAGAGCTGTTGTGCCGGCTCATCTTGAGGAACACGGCACATGAGGCGGATCACCTTTTTTTGGAGAATGAACGGACGGTCCCTATCTGCTGCCAGTCCCCAAAGGTCGATGCCACATATTAAGTGTGTGTGGAAATAAGCATAATATGCAGTCAGGAGGTTTTGCACTGTCAGGGTTTGCCTTAGGCGAGATATGGCATAGTAGGCAGAGTTCAGCTTAGCACATAATGTATTTAATGTGCTCAGACCACTGCAGACTACTATCGAAAGTGAAACCAACATAGCGAGCATATGGTACATATTCTATTTGATTTCCGCTAACCGACAGTTTTAGTTTAGGTTGCGTTTTACATTTCAGAGAGAATTGGAGAAGGTTGGTCTTTTCAATATTCAATTGCATTCCGTTTGCATTAAACCAGTGCAGCAATTTGAGGATGGTATTCTCGACAGTATATTGCAATTGAAGATAATCGCCCGCATGTACAACAGCACAGATATCGTCTGCGTACATGATGAATTCCACTTCCGAGCTTTGGAATGGCAGATCATTCATCGGTAATGAAAAAATGGTATTCCCTACATTCGAGCCCTGGGGGACAGACCTGTCTCCGATCGAACCGAGCTCTGATCTGTCGCCTTCCACATCCACCACCTGGCAACGGTTAGCTAGAAAGGACTGAAATACTTCCAAGGCCACACCTCGCACGCCATAGTATTCGAGTTTCGCTGCTATCAACTTAGGCGCTTTTAATAATCCCTTTTATCAAGTTCCACGCGTACGTAGTACGTAGTCGCGGGCAAAAGCTAGTTATACATAAATAACATCAAAAATGAATTGCTGATATCTGTTTTACACGAAATTGATACCGCACGAGCCCTTATAGCCTTATTTGATCAGTACCTAATAAAAAAAGAAAAAGAGCACTACTTGGTCCTATTCACCCCACTCTCCCGCCACGCACGGGACGAATCTGCCTTCCCTCCACATCTGAAAATAATCACCGCGGAACACTCTATCTGTGGTAGCTTAGCAACTCTACTATTATTACCGTCTTCATATTTTGTTGGAATTACGAGGAAATTGAGTTATTTTTGACATTTCTAAGAACTCCGTCCGATAAAATTGTGTCAACACTTATAAGTCGACTACCTAGCAGTGTGCGTGAGTTATTACTGTGACGATTTAAATTGGTGTTTTAGAGTGGGTGTGTAGTAATGAGAGAGTTTTGCATTTGTGTGCAGATTTTTTATACGTAGGTACACACATACCTCCGCCCAGGTTTTGGCAGACTTTTTAGTAGTTCTTATTACTCAATGAAAAATTTTTTGACAAAAAAAGAACCGACTTAAATAAAACTAAAATGCCAAAAATAACCCGTTCAAGTACAGATTACATTTGACTCACCCTTTGAAGTCGGTCCCAAACCACTCAATTATTATATGTATATTGTGTTTCTCATTTTTTGAGTCTCGGGCTCATACGTCCCGGTCTTTTGGAAGGCTTGCGTGGGGATATGGATCCAACACGTAGAGGCCCCTTGGAGAAATTTGCTGTGGCTGTTGCCCTGCTGGGACCCGTTCCTGATCATATCAATAAGATGATACATCCATGAACCGGTTCCAGCAGGTAATTGAACTATTGCATTGATATGGAAAAGAAACCGGGCTATTAAAGTGAAGTTTGGATGGACTATTTATTTGGGCTATTGCAGTAGAAAAATGTCACCCGCCGTAACCATCTATGCGACTGTTACCTCTGGCGGGTGGTGACTCGCCCCTCACTAGGTGGGCCCCGTAATGCCATCGTGCAGACGGCCGGAAGCAACACGAGCGTGAGGGCTCAGGGGTGTCGAGAGGTGTGCTGCGCTTTCTCCGAAGTTACTCGCGGCGTGATGCCTTTAACACTTCCACCCCTGGAGCATATAGCTCTAACGCTCCTCTCTGGACGGCCAATGAAGGCAAGCCAGAGCTGAGAGTCCTACGGGTCCTCTTGGGTTTCCACTCCGGCCGATGAAGGCACACCGGAGACGAGGACCCTGACCGACTCTCTGGAGATCTCGGGTCCGTGGGGTCGTCACTCCCCAACAGCTCGCCACAAGCTGCCCTGCCTATGTATATATTATTAATATTATTATTATAGTTTACGTGAGGTTTGGCACCGACTTCAAAGGGTGAGTCAAATGTAATCTGTACTTGAACATTATTATTGGCCTTTTAGTTTTATTGAAGTCGGTATTTTTTTTGTTTGCTTTTTAGTGATTCATATAAAATACTTATGGCGGGGTGATCGGGGAGGTCTTGAAGGTACGCATATCGTTTGAATTATCTCCTTACTCCTAACCCTTAAGGAGTTGTACCTTCTATTATCAGCTCAGCATTGGAAGATGATGACTACCATATGCAAATACTTAAATAGTTCTAGAAAATACATATATGAAAAATATTATGAGTGCCTATAAAGTTTCAGGAATTCCTTCGTTCCTCATGGATCTCGTCATCCGATCTTCACCAAAATTTATGGGACCAACCCTGAGAGAGTCTATGAACCTAAAAAGAATTTTCCAAATCGACTCATAAATGACGGAGTTCTGAGGTAACAAACATTAAAAATAATAAAAAACAAAGTCGGTTAATAAAACGAGTCTGGTGCGAGTCAGACTCACGCAGCGAGGGTTCCTTGTCACTTAAACGTGCTTATAAAAAAAATTGGGCAAGTGCGAGTCCGACTCGCGCATGAAGGGTTCCGTACCCATAAAACAAGTTTGTTGTATGGGAGCCCCCCTTAAATATTTATTTTATATTATTTTTAGTATTTGTTGTTATAGCGGCAATAGAAATACATCATCTGTGAAAATTTCAACTGTCTAGCTATCACCGTTCTTGAGATACAGCCTGATGACAGACGGACGGACGGACGGACAACGAAGTCTCAGTAATAGGGTCCCGTTTTTACCCTTTGGGTACGGAACCCTAACAAACCAGCATAGTGCAAACTTAATGTAAACGAGAATCTGATAAACTAACATCTACACTTCGAATTTATACTACATTAAATTTCAATATCGAGGTACCTAAAGTATGTAAGTACCTAGATCCGCATCATCGATCCACAAGTAATCATAAAAAGCACACAGAATCTCCGTTAGCTGTTCTGCCCGCCCGTCCGGGCGGAAGCGAATGGAAATCGAATACAATCAAATAAAACCACCGTGGGGCCTGTTGGACTAATAAAGTACTCCCTGTCGGATTCGTTAACGCTAAATCTTGTTAACGTAAAATTTCCTACAAAGTGGTACTTTTCAAGTCTAATGAATTACTTTTAAATTGCTTACTTATATCTTTTGTTGATGTAAATAGGTTAGTGTACTACATCTATGTGTATTAAACTCGAAATACTGAATAAGGAATTAATTGAAAAAATATTTTGCATAAAAAAAAACACAATAGCGCGATGTTTGTTTTGTATAGCATAGATTACAACGAAATCTGTTTATCAATTTTCTCATCAATATTTTGCGGCTTCATCAAGGCAAAACTGCCTGATTGATTTTAACCAATTGATACAGGTACAGCTATACAGGGTGTAACCGACGGTGTACCGAAAACTGAAACCATGGCTTCAGACCATTATTCTGGCCTGGAAAATCGTGGAGATTTCTTTGAGAAAATTCACAAATTTTCCTCGCGAGTTTTCTTTTTTTCTTTATTTTTCCGTTAATCGAACTCTATCGGTAGGTAACAATTTTTCATGAAAAATCGCATGAAAATTGCATTTTCCGCAAAACACGCAATGTATCACAAACAGTATTATGTAAGCTTTACGGTACAACACAGAGAGTGGAGTGGGCAGATAACGGTACTGGCCGGTCATTGATCCGCCAGGCCAGTCAGTGCGCTCGCGCAGCCCGGACGGCGCGGTCGGTTGCGGTCGGACGCATGAATAATGTTTACCTACCCGCACATTTTATTTGCTTTACTTGCTTGAATGAAAATCTTGTTAGACTGTTTTAATTTATCGGTCAGTTGTTATTGGTGTTAGGTAGTACACTAGTTGTGATCTGTGGTTGCGTTGTTTTTGTGGTTGCATTCATTCATGTCATTCGATGTGCATTGGCGTAACGGTATGTTTTGCGCTGACGCGTGAGTGGAATGGGGAACGCCCGGACCGGTCGATGCTTGCCGCGTGCCTCCCTTCCCGCGCGTCTGCACCCGAGAGAATTGGACGCAATACATTGCGCGTCGAGTTTTATAATTTATTTTGGAAAATCTTATCCTTGAGTTTCCCGAGAAAATGAACACTCGTTTTCAGTTCGTGATTATGGTCTAAAACTACAGTTTTCGTTTTCGGTACGCTGTCGGTTACATCCTGTATATACAGTAGTGTTTTACGCAACACTTGTATAAGAGAGTTAAAAAAAATATTATTGGCATGGGTTATGATATGAGCGTAGCGAATATCGTTGCGAAGATGCCACAAACATTTTTTTACTCATTTATACATATAGTCAACCAACAACTCGAATGGGCAGCGTTCGTATAAAAAGAAAAAGAGGACTCGTTTGTCCTATTCACCCCGCTTTCCCGCCGCAAAGGGGACGAATCTGACTTCCCTCTATATCTGAAAATAATCACCGCAAACTACTCTATCTGTGGTAGAAATTTCGTGGTTGTATCCCGATGTACACAATTTTGCGACTTAGCAAAATGTACTAGAACACGCAGGCTAAGCTTAACATCAAAAAAATTTTCAAGGTATTTTTTGTATGAGATGTGCCCAATATGTATACATTTTTAAAAACAAGATTAAATTTGCTGTTTAGTAATATTCTTCTGCTGTTTAGTAAATATTCAGGATAGATAACTAATTTATCGTTCTGAATAAAAAAAACTTGTTGTGATTTTTACCTTTTCGCCAATAAACCCAAATTTGTATATGAAAGTATTCTTAAATAACATGAAAAATTAATAGCTGCTACCTATTTTACACGAAAACGATGTCGCACAAGCCCTAACAGCCTTAACTGATCAGTAATAAAAAAAGAAAAAGAGCAGTACTTGGTCCTCTTCACCCCGCTTTCCCACCACACAGGGGACGAATCTGACTTTCCTCCACATCTGAAAATAATCACCGTGGAACGCTCTATGTGTGGTAGAATTTTCATGCTTGTAACCCGATGCGCACAATTTCGCGGCTTAGCAACTCTACTAATAATTGCATACTATATTTTATTGTCAGCTCACGCATTGTATTCATATGATTACACGTGGTTTGATGATTCGGATATTAATACACACCTTACAAACTCAACTCATGTTTTTTTTATTTATTTTTTTATTTGGTTTACCAACAATTGTTTACACTAAATACTTACAACCTTTTATAAAACAATGCCATTATCTAAGTGTAACAATCACTTATATTATAGGTAAACACCGCATGCGTTTTATTATAAAACTAGTTAAATTATTACCTACTTAACACTAATTATACTTAAAAGTAAGTTATGCTCTTTACTGGCCTAAGCTTTTTATTTATGAAAGGTTTTTCCTAAACATTTATGAATAGTTTTTTTTTAAATTGCTGCGTCGAGTCAAAGTGCACATCCGTCTCATGACAGCTATTAAGGGCTTTACAAAGCCTTGGTACAGGTGAGTTGCTGCCGAGAACAGTTCGTCTAAGAGGTGGACACAGGGGCGTGATAGGATAGCGGGGCAATCGAGATGGGGCCCTGAAAGACAATAGAGCTAATAGTTGTGGACAGGCAATTTTATTTCGTATGAGCTTGCGCAGGAACAATGCATCGGCGATATTCTTCGGTCGATCTACGCAATGCTAAGGACTCCATCCCGAAAAGCTTCAGCCTTTCCGTGTATGAGGCTGATTCTTTAGCTTTACCAGCTGAAAATGCCAGATGTCGCACAAATCGCTTCTGTATACGCTCTAAGCGTAAAGAGTGTGTAGCATAGTGTGGACGCCACACCATACTACAATATTCTACGATACTTCTTACTAGGCTATTGTATAATAATATTTTTGTTGTACTACGCTTAAATGTTTTAGCATTTCTTATAACGAACCCCAACATCCTTGATGCTCTTTTAATAATATTTTCAACGTGAGGAACAAATGTAAGTTTTTGATCAAATATTACACCCAAATCACGTATTGTGGACACCTCTTGAAGCTTACCGCTATGAATATAATATTGAGACTAATACTAAGACTAATATTAAGTTATTTTTTTCTAGTTATCTTTATATGTACACATTTCTTAGCATTTAATATCGTTTGGTTATTATTACACCAGTCAACTAGCCTATTTAAATCACCTTGTAACAAATCGACATCACTAGCAGTATCCACAATACGAGCAAACTTGAAATCGTCGGCATACATAAAGATTTTTGAGTACAAAAACAATCTGGAATGTCATTTATAAACAGATTAAACAGAATTGGACCCAGATGGGATCCTTGTGGAACCCCTGATGTTATGATGTGTGATTGAGACTGAAAACCATTAACAACTATATAAAATAATCTATCCGTTAAGTAAGACTCTAACCAATCCAGTATTACGCCAAACCCGTATGCTGATAACTTATTTAATAAGATTTTATGACTAACTTTGTCGAAAGCCTTTCTAAAGTCTGTGTAAATTACATCCGTTTGTTTACCAGAATCTACTGCATGTGAAAGAAGCTCTGTGAATGTGACCAAATTTGTCGCTGTGGATATGGCACTAACAAATCGCTTAAATATAATTTTAAATGGCTTTGAATATATGGGCAAATAAGTGATTCAAAAATCTTCGCAAACGAACATAATATAGATATAGGCCTGTAATTAGACACAGAACCCTCGTCGCCAGACTTGTATACTGGTACAACCTTTGCAGTTTTCCATCGAGCTGGAAATACTCCACTTGTTAAGGATTTGTTATATATTATACTAAGCGGCCGTACTAACTCCATTGCGCATGAATGTATAAAGGTTGTGGGGATTCCATCAGGCGCCTTTAGAACGATCAACGCCCTTTAGTTTACTTAGCAAAGCCTCATCATCGATGCTGGGAGCAGCCAGACTCTTTTCGTTTCGTTTCGGTGACTACACCCAGCCAGCAGTTCTGCTGCAAGGACGCGGAGGCGTTGAGCATGCAAGAGATGGAAAGACAAAGAAGCTCAACGAAATGACTCAGAAGCGCATACTGGCACAATACCGAAAGTCGTTCAGGGTAGTATAGAAACCTTAACATTCCCTGGCCGGAGCTTTCGGTTCTGAGACAGGGCACGTATCCGGGTCCTCTCGTGTTCCCCTCCGTCTTTTGCCGCTCCCGTAAGATCAACTGGCCCTCCTATCCGAGGCACCGGGGAGCCAGAAGTTTACAGGTTGGGAGTGTAGGTTATTTTGCAGTCAGGATGAGGACCGACGGGAGAGATCCAACAAGAATACCAGCATCGAGCCAGAAAGGAAATAGACAGATAGTTGTGTAAATATATACAGGGAAGGATAGGGGACTGCGTCTCGTCGTCCAAAGCGTCCAGTTACCACGTCGGATAAGTTCTTGTGTTGTAGATTGAGATTTCCTCCGGTTTTGATTACGTGTCTGTTTCTATCTATTTTAGATTTTTCATCCACACTACAAGTAGCCGTGTTGGGTCCATGTTCTGGGGATAATATTTCTTCGTTCTGGCTGATTACTCTATTGAATAAAATTTGCTTGTGCTTTCCTTCAACTGTATAATCCCGATTAATGTTAGGGTTCAAATAATATTGCGTGTGTGTGGACATCTTTGTAGGTGACTTCTTGAAGTTTCTTTAGTGATAATTGAAGGAACGCGACCACCTGCGCGAGCCAAATCAAGTGCTATGGCGGGGTCTTATTTGATGCCTAGTTCTCGTTGGATTCGCCCCATATTGGGTTCTTACTAGACACATTCTTCTTCACCTTGTGACATCGTGGTTATGGCCGTTCAATGACGGTTCACTTTCTTTTGATATTTCTTTAACATAACCGTTATTGTGAGGTTGCGTGATAGCATGCGCTTTTAGTTTATTTTAGGTTGTGCGTCAATTAATCGGTAGCTGCGCATTACATCGGTCGTGGTTTGGTCAGAACTGGATTGTTGAATCAATAATGCTTCAGTGTCAGGACTGTTGAAGTGGATGAAGCTCCGCGAAGTCGTAGAAGACACGAAGATTTGGCATTGTGGTATTCGTAGGTATATGGGGGGTCCTATATTGTAGTGGTCGCTGATGATTCATATGCACATTGATATTTACCGTAGAGCAACTCACGGCGGCAAATATAGTCATACTTTCTCCACCCTGAAAACCGTTTCTAAACTGGTTCCGAATGTGTTATCAATTTGTTCCGCGAAGGGAGAAGCATTGTAACCGGGAGAGATTAAGTCTGAAACACTGCCATTAATCTCTATAATAATGATTTGACTGTTATTTTTCTCGTCCGGCAAGTGATTAGCGAGCAATCCTCGAACCTCCATCGATGGTCGATATTGGTATCAACACGATTTTCAACTGGTTCGCTATCGCCCTTATAGGTACAGACAATTGCCTCCCTTGGGAATTGATAAAATTTCCATCGTAATAAACGAAGACAGTTGAGTTTAATGTTATGGATGGGCCGGCGATGCACTTATGTTTATGTGAGTCCCTTTTTTTTGACAATGGCTAATTGTTGCTTTGTCCGCACGTGTTCGGGACAAAGTGACCTGGCCTTTAAGAGCAATGAAAAAGGGAGCTCTTTGTTCTAGGAAGTTATTGCTCGCAAGCTGTTGCATTTCTTCATTACGTAGCCTCTGATTGAACGAAATTGAAGCTTGAACGAAATTATTACTATTGAACGGTTAATATATATTTTGTAAGTTACCCAAACTATGCTATTTAAGTCTTACGGAAAAATTAAAGATGTTTATCATAGATAAACTACACTTGGTTAATATTCGACATAAGGCAGGACTTTTAGTATAGTTTTGGTATTACATAATGTAACGAGCATAATTATAGTGTAATTATATAAAAAAAATACACTCAAACAAAATATAAGCGAATAATTATTTACAGCAAGGAGCACGCCGAAATCTTTCGATTATGGTTGTAAAACATAAAAGGATAAAAGACGTACAGTAATTATGACTATATACCATCCCTTTGTAAACTAACCAGTGATATTGTAAACTGACGGATAGGTTAGGTTAGTTTATTATTTCACTAGATGAATTACAAACTGTCCACAATCACCTACTAAACATAATATAATTTAATTACGGTTAGGAATATAAGTTTTATGGGAAAGTAGTACAAGTACTGAAGTAAAGGAAAGTCCCTCGGGTAGGAAAAGTACTTAAGTAATGAAGTTACAGTGAATAAACCTAAAAATACATTAATACTAACGATTCCAATAAATAAAACCTGAATTTTAAACTAACTGGCCTATTTATTTAAGTAATTATTAATATTTTATTGAATGTTTGCTAGTAATAAAATGTATTAAATGACAGTTATTGTATATATTTTACAACAATTCCCGATGTTGTTGCGGGTACCGTTTATTTGCAACTTAAAATACCTAAAGATATAATTGTTCTGACGAATACCGTGAGACGGCTGGGTCGTACTATATTACGCTGGTCCACATGTAGAGGTTGATGAAGTGTGGCCTGATTTCCAAGAAAAGGTGCATAATTGACGTTAGTAAAAGAGTGCTTGGCCCATCTAAACTTGGTACTGGTTTTAGCTTGAACTCTTAAACCGTATCCTTTGGGCTCGCCTAGCTTTTCTTGTGGCGGGCCGGCATAGCCAGGTCGTAGCAAGGAGTATAATATTATTGCAATTGGCATTAGAAAATGGAACGGTCTCACCAAATTAAGCTGTTGTGGCGTGGCCGGCGCGGCGGAGGGGTACTGCAGACTCGGAATCGCACACACTTGATCAACAACACTCACAGATAGGCCGAGTAATATAGACGCACCAAACACTAGGCTATCTACTTAGTAACTAAATATTTGAAAGAAAGACGGAAGGAAAAATATAACGCGGTGAATTCGTTTACACGCGGTAAAAAAATTCTCGATGCTGGGAGCAGCCAGACTCAAGCTATTAAGTTCTCAATGACCTATTATCAAATTCATTAGCAGAATGGCTATCCTGAGTATATGGAGAAATAGGAAGCAAACATCTCGCATATTTCGGTACTCTTTGACGTAGTGACTTTGCCATCTGTCATTGCAGACGGATATACACTTGAGCCACCCCGTTTTACTTTGACATGTGACCAAAATAGCTTGGGATTTTCGCTGAGCTTGTCCTATGTTTTACGTATATAATCATTGTACCTGGTAGTTGATAATTTATTGAGACGTTTAGTTATTAGCTTTAATTTTATCCCTATCTGTAGTATCTGTTGACAATATTCTTCCGGCTTCAGCCTGTGGTACTAGTGTACTGTAATGTAAAATTTCACTGAATCAAAATAGTATATTATGCAACAGTTGTATAAGAGGGGTCAAAAAACGCGAGTGGTATGGGTTGTATACAACGTTGCTTACAATACTTTTTCTACGACTCGATATTTAATGAATAAAACAAATATTAAAATTATTCAAAAACCCCCGACATGACAACCTACAAAAAGAAAAAAAAAACATAAAAAGCAGATATTCACTTAGGCAAGAGTATTTTTGTTAAAAGACAAGCTGTTGCTGGACAAGGGTGTTGCTATTTGTGACCTCAATCAAAGGAAACTGCTCAATAGTCCTAATGACAATTCAGCTTTAGTGGAATTGCAAAGACTTAGAAACTTCAGTGACTCAGTACCTACTGAGACAGAAATCATATATGAGTTTTTTGACAAAAAGTTTTTCTGGTACTTACTCTGTTTTTTACCGACTGTACTTTCTGACACAAATTGCTCATCATGACCAATCAGACGAGCCGACGAGCCCTTAAACACCATGGGTTTATCTTGTGCTGTTTAGGAGTTCCAACGGTCATCTTCAGCTGAAGATACCAAATTATTGTACTGCCAAAATTTTATTAAATTGTTGGTTACAAACTAAGTAGCTGGTTATCATGTTAGTGAGTGATATAGAAAATGCTGATAAAACTTAACATTGAACCAACATTTGGAATTCTTGGGTTCAATATTGGCTAAGATCCATTAACGACTAGCATCATCATCATGAGACCTTCATTTAGTGAGTGATAGAGAAAATGCTAATAAAACTTAACATTTAACCTTAACGTTTAAAGAGTCGACGGAGCTTGGCGAGGTGTACGACGGCTACCAGGGTTTCGCCATCCGAGCATAGACTTACGCACTGGCAGAACAATCGCGCACCACCAGACGACTATGTTCGGCCCGCCGAGACGCTCCCTGCTGGGCATAAGCAGCCATGGCCTATCTGCAGAGCTTTAAACAGATTGCGTTCCCAGGTTGGCCGGTGCAAAGGGAACATGCTAAAATGGGGCGCCCTTAGCGGCTCAGACGCCAGATGTGCGTGTGGCTCGACCCCCCAAACGATGGCGCACATGTTGTCTTGCCCAGCAAGCCCTTACACGTGTTCCGAGCAGGACCTACGAGACGCGACACAGAGGGCCCTGAACGTCGCCACTTTCTGGTCTCGCACTGTATAATATCATGAAACCATCGACACGAGAAGAAGAAGAAGAACATTTAACCAACATTTGGAATTCTTGGCTTCAATATTGGCTGAGATCCGTTCACAACTAGCTGGTCCTCATGTCATGAGACCTTCATTTAGTGACTGATATAGAAAATGCTAATAAAACTTAACATGTAACCAAAATTTGGAATTCTTGGCTTCAATATTGGTTGAGATCCGTTAACAACTATCTGGTCATCATGAGACCTTCATTTAGTGAGTAATATAGAAAATGCTAATAAAACTTAACATTTAACCAACATTTGGAATTCTTGGCTTCAATATTGGCTGAGATCTTGTCACTTGTTCCAGTTAAAGCTGAATATCTTGGAAACTACTGGTCCTCTTTCCACCAAACATAGCTAAGAACCCTCTCGACAGAAAAGTCTTTCGATTATGAAAAACTGCACTCAAATTGGTCCATCCGTTTGGGAGCTACGATGCCACAGACAGATACACAGATAGACATGTTAAGCTTATAACACCCCTCTTTTTGGTCGGGGGTTAAACATGCAAATAAACAACAAAGAAAATAATTACAAGTTCACGCTCGGAACTCGGAACCAACAATAAAAAAAAAAACCGGCCAAGAGCATGTCGGGCCACGCTCAGTGTAGGGTTCCGTAGTTGCTCATCCTTCACAATAAACTGCTGTTTTAAGCCCGAGGTTTACGTTAAGAAAGATTTTAAGCTCTATAAAAAGGTCGTAAACGCCCTAGAAACTGTAATCATTTACCTTCTGGAAGTCAACTTACGACCTTTTAAAGAAAAAATATCAAATTTGGCGATAACTCAAAAACGGCTCGACCGATTTTGTTCAATACAGTTTTCATTGAAAGTACTTATAAGGCCTCATTAACATGATTTTTTCCAAACTTTTTGACCCGTGGTTGAAAAGTTAGAGGGGAAACACAATTTTTTTCGTTTTTGGAGCGAATATTTACAAAACTGCAGACTTTATCAAAAAATTATGTTAAAAGACCCCTATTAAGTATTTTTACAAGACCTATTCAACGACATCCCACACACCAGTGTTGAAAAGAAAAAAAATCACCCCCACTTTTTAGGTGTTCGAGAGGTACCCGAATTTTTTTTTTTTATTTTAATTTTTTTTTACCGTTCTGTCGGCGTTATACATATATACACATACTCATACCAAATTTCAGCTTTCTAGTACTAATGAAGACGAAGCTAAGCCGCGGACGGATGGACGGACAGACGGACATGGCGAAACTATACGGGTTCCTAGTTGCTACGGAACCCTAAAAAATAGTCACTGATAAACTTTTTTTTTATTGACGTCCATCTGTCAAATATGAGCTTATACTTGCTTATACCTAAAGAAGATAAAACTTTATTTTTTTATTTTGACGAAGAAGCAAAAATGGGGGCTATGACTCTTTCTGCCGCGTGGTCGAAATTCTCAGGCAGCCTAGTTTCCTTATACTTCATTAATTATAGTCGGCTAGCTGCAAGTTGCAGGTCCACTCAATAACGCCTGTGTCCGTGCTGCGACAACCAGCGCGTTCTATTTTCGTCGGGTTAATTGTTAGCAAGAAGGCAGACTTGCGCTCTGGCACTCAATTACTTGTAGCACTTTAAGGACCTAATTATAAGTTAATGTAAAGTATGTACCAACTCCGTTGTGAACAATGGATTGGAGTGCACGGTTTACCTTTGACATTTTCAACGAACATTAATTAATTGAAACACGGAATGTTGGTAGCTAAGGCAATTCCGTCGTTCTCCATAGTTGACATACCTGCAATGTTAACAGAAGTTACTTAGATTCGATTTCCGGTTACGGTTCCGGGCCTATCTCGATTCGCGGCACATAACATATATCATCTATATGGACAGCGTCCGTTGTATTATACAATCCAAATGTATAGAACTCTGATAAGATGCTGTCAACAAGCTTACTAGCAGTTAATGATGAATGTGGGTCTTTAACTGTTCGGCATAATAATAATAATAATTTCTAAAGTCTCGTACTTAATATGAATATCTTGCCATGTGATTTACTTTAATAAATAAGTAAAAATCCCCATCTGAAATAAAAATAAACATTTCAAAGGTCGTATCCAGACTAAAATAGTTTTCCCTATATTTTCTGGAAGTTTACAGGGATACATATTCTGAATCTATTTCAAGAAATCCTTGCCGGCTCGCAGGCAAACTCGTCAATCGAGCGAATACAGGCCCAATCATTGAATAAAATATTATAGATCTTATTTGTTATTCGTCGCCCTCGTGTACTCGTACTTCACTCACTGAAGTACGCAGGCACTATTTTCTCGGAGCAAGTGAAGAGTAAATTGCATTTATTATAGACACTCGATTCTGTATTTTATTTCTTGGAGATAAGGTTTTAGTAGACGAATGCGTTGACAAAATCTCTTTGTCAATAGATCCAGTGTGAACGCTAAGTTTTCTTTGCAAAGTTTGCGAGCTCTTCTGATTAAGCTTTTTACTTGTGCGACTTCTGCTCAATGTTAAAGTAAGTGTACCTAATTGTACAGATATCTCCTAGAGCCTATTTAATATCCCACTGCAGGCCAGAGGCGTCTGGCTCTCTTTCTAGTTCTTTAGTTTCGGTAAAATTTTACCATAATCTTTTCAAACTTTACTGGATTGTTTCTTCTTCTTGGTGTGGTAGTTAGGTAAAAACAATTTAAATCAGGTGATTTGTTACCAAACCAATAATGGTGTTAACTGTGTGATTATCGCGCGCCATAAAATTAAGTTATAGATATAATAACTGGCTTACCCTGAATTCAAATATGCGGCTCAAACATCGCACACACATGGCGCTTAATAGCATTTATGTTAATGTGGCTATGTCCCACACGAAAAACTATTTTCATATAAAGCAATCTACATTTTTGTTTCGCACCACTACGCTATTTTTCTTCTATCATGCGCATGCCAAAGCTTTTTCTTGAATTCCACGAATTACTATTTCCTTTCTCCACTCCCAAATGTTGTTTATATAGAAGTGAGTTATATTTAGTTCCATTTGTAAACATGGAATACAACATCTTGATATATTAGACAAAGTTCTGTGACAAGATGGATTAACCCTTATCTCCGCTAGGGATAGTCCGCCTTGAATAGCTGAAATGTAGTTAGATTACCTTGGTATAACTAAATATAATTATGTTTTCAGCGCCTGCGGTCACGTGGGTGGATTCGCTCGCCGCATTGCAGTTCATCTCAGCTTGACACTGAAACAATACCTTACTGTAGCAACGTACCTAGCCGCAAGGAATTGGTAACGAATCGGGGCGCGCTAGCCGTAATATCCAAATAGAAACGTACACGTCAGAGGAAAATATCTATTTCTTTCTATACCCGATATGTGGTTCACTTTTTGTTATCAATAGTAGAGTTGCTAAGCCGCGAAATTGTGCGCATCGGGTTACAAGCATGAAATTTCTACCACACATAGAACGTTCCACGGTGATTATTTTCAGATGTGGAGGGAAGTCAGATTCGTCCCCTGTGTGGTGGGAGAGCGGGGTGAAGAAGAGCTTTTTCTTTTTTTTATTACTGATCAGTTAAGGCTATTAGGGCTTGTGCGACATCGTTTTCGTGTAAAATAGATATCAGCTATTAATTTTTCATGTTATTTAAGAATAGTTTCATATAAAAATTTGGGTTTATTGCCGAAAAGGTAAAAATCACAACAATTAGTAGAAAAATACCTAAATTTTTAATCCGTACACTTTATATGTATCTGTCGTCATTTTTGAGATATTATGAAAAAAAGTGGGTTCTTTTGAAATATGAAATTTTGTATTTTTTTTTAATCGTGACTTTTTTGAAAAATATGTGTCCTTGAAGCAGCCAAACTGATACTATCTATCAAACTCTTCATAATAAAGTTAATTCTAGGCGGAATACGATTAATTTTAATTTTGGTGGAAATGGCACTTATGAAACCCATTGATTTAAAAGAAAAAACATTAGATGCTCCCCTTATTTGCAATACAGCTCACTTATTTTACGTGCAAAAGACTTTTAATGATGCTCATTTTAAAGCTTATTTCAAGCACTACAAAAACCTTTTGTATTGGAATGCATAAAATGCATCTGCTCGCCGCTAGATGGCATTGACCACATCGATTAAATTTCAGACATAATAAAAAACGGCTTTGATCTTTAATATCTAGCTTAATATTGCACTTAGAATACTTTATAAAAAACCAAATTGTTCATTGTTTTACCTGCTACAATTTTGTTTTTATAAAATTTTCGATAAAACGTATATTTTTGGAGATATTTGCAAAAAACCGATGAAAAACGTGAAAAAATTGCGAATTTTCAATTGCCAATAACTTGAAAAGTATTGGATTTTTTGAAAAACTTTATAGATGATTTTTTGCTTAAAATTAGGCCTTCTATCGATATCTGAGGTAATTTTGAAAAAAAAAATTCACCCCTGAGAAGGGGTGGCAACCACCCCCAGGGTGGTTGCGGAGTTCAAATCATTTTCACTTTTGAAGTTAAGGGTAAGATGAACCTAATTCCAAAATTGTATGCAATTCGGTTCACAGTAAAAAAATTCGGAGCTATAATGCTTCAATGACTGCACTAACTACAATAGCTGCAATATTATTACGTTCGGTTATGTAAAAATTGTTTTGTGAACAAATTTTGCATTTCAATCTTTAATCATTTTAATTGTCTTAAAAATTGGCATTTTGTGAACTTGTGAACGTATTATTATTTTAATGTGACTTAACTTACAGAGATATGAATAAAAAAGCCTGTCAAGTGCGAGTCGTACTCCTGCACCGAGGGTTCCGTACTAACTATAAAAGTACTGCATATTGATCTAACGAAAAAGATAGTCTGTACCTAAACTCGGATTTCTAATTCAAGACCAAAAACCGGCCAAGAGCATGTCGGGCCACGCTCAGTGTAGGGTTCCGTAGTTGCTCATCCTTCACAATAAACTGCTGTTTTAATCCCGAGGTTTACGTTAAGAAAGATTTTAAGCTCTATAAAAAGGTCGTAAACGCCATAGGAACTGTAATCACTTACCTTCTGGAAGTCAACTTACGACCTTTTAAAGAAAAAATATGAAATTTGGCGATAAATCAAAAACGGCTCGACCGATTTTGTTCAATACAGTTTTCATTGAAAGTACTTATAAGGCCTCATTAACATGAATTTTTCCGAATTTTTTTGACCCGTGGTTGAAAAGTTAGAGGGGGGGGGGACACTATTTTTTTGTTTTTGGAGCGAATATTTACAAAACTGCAGACTTTATCAAAAAATAATGTTAAAAGACCCCTATTATTTTTACAAGACCTATTCAACGACACCCCACACACCAGTGTTGAAAAGAAAAAAAAAATCACCCCCACTTTAGGTGTTCGAGAGGTACCCGACATACTCATACCAAATTTCAGCTTTCTAGTACTAATGATCACGGAGCTAAGCCGCGGACGGACGGACGGACAGACGGACATGGCGAAACTATAAGGGTTCCTAGTTGACTACGTAACCCTAAAAAACTACGACAGATACGTCACTGTCAAAATTGACAACATTTTAAATGACATTTGAGGTTGTTTCTTGGCTTGCACCAAATGCACAATGTTACAAGTACAATACCAGATTTTGTACCGAAAATCTCCGATGTTTAAGGTTTTACTAACTCCTCTCGTAATTATGTAATAATAAATATTTTTAGTTATTTTATTAAAACATAGAGTTAAAGTTACCAATAAATAAATTATTTTAGCGTGTTTAAAAAAGAAAAAGGAATTTACTATTGTAAAAATATTTTATTGTAGTGGCAACCTTGTGGTAGTTTTTTTGGTCTTGAATTAGATATCGTAGTATACTGAGCAACAACCAACTTAAGAGGCCTTATTCCTTTTAAAATTTATTTTTTTCATATTATGACAAATATATTGATAACTTCAACCAACTTTTTGAAGCGAATAATACTTTTCGCCGAGTTCTAGGTACGAGTAGTAACGTACCTATTTCATGCTTTTATTGCGTGCAGTCGAAAATAAGTTGAAAAAACTAATTTTCCGCGTGAATTTTGTCAATTTCGAGTAGTTTTTGATACAAAAAAAAAACAAAATTCAAACTATAGGTTTCAAATATATATTGTTGACGAGAAGTAGGCGATGACGTATACTCCCACCATTCCGGTGTGACGTACGGTGCTACTCAGCCCTCGCTTGCCCTCTTTCTGCGCGGACCATCGTAGCGACAGCACGTTCCGACATTTTTGTTTTGGTGTACCATTTGCCTATTAGATTTTTGTATCGATTTAAGTTACCATATCGTCATTTTGTTCATATTATCATCGTTTTGTTGCCATAAAAGTTGTTTAAGTTTTTTCGGCCTTTTATTTCAAATATAATTTGCAAAATCAGAAGTGGGATAGAATCTACGTGATTTTATTTTGAGTGCTCACTGTTATTGTAAATTAGTAAGGAATAAAAGCATTAAAATAATAACCGAAAAATGTCGGATCGTGAACGACATCGTGGGAGAAGTCGGTATCGCCGACGTAGTCCTCGACGTACTCGGACCCCGTCTCCTGAAGGTGGGCTGCGTCAAGAAATGAGGGAGATGCTCCGTCGGCTCCGGGAATTGGAGGCGCGCTCTGCAGCGTCCCTGCCCCGGCGCTCACGGTCACGTGTCAGGCGCGTGTCACTCAGCCGCCGACATGATCGTTCAGGCACGCCGCCTCTGCCGCCGTCTGCCAGCATTGGTCTCGCTGGCGCCAGCCGGCGTCCGCCGCCGTCTAGCGCGTCATGTGGGTACTCTGTCCCGCCGCCGCCCAGCGCGGTATGCGTGGACGGCGTTCCGCCGCCGTCTAGCGCATCATGTGGGTACTCCGTCCCGCCGCCGCCCCGCGCGGTATGCGTGGACGCCGTTCCGCCGCGGGAGCTGCAGCCGGGCTCGGTACCTGTCGCCAGCGAGGCGAGCCAGCCGTCGACGTTGCAACAAGTTACCGCCACGGATCGAATTGTGGATGCGATTCGATCTATAAATACTGCGGTAAGATCCAACCAACATTTTTATATTTCTAACTTTGACCCTAATTTTCATAATATTGAAACATGGTGTGCGGAGGTCGATCGTGCAAAAAGTTTAAATAATTGGAGTGATCACGAGTGTCTTTCGCGCATTGGTAACTGTTTAAAGGGGGATTCACGTACGTGGTTGAATGAGTGGGTAACGAGTGATCGAACATGGAGTAATTTTAAGAAGGAATTTACTCCTTTGTGTCCGAAAACTCCAGATGTTGCGAACATTTTGTATGATGTAATGAGCACAAATTCAGATAATTTCCCGACTTATTCAGATTATGCTCGCCGCTCACTACTTCGACTACGTATCGTGCGAGGACTTTCAGACGAATTGATATCCGCTATAATAATACGTGGTATTTCTGACCCGCAAATACGTGCGTCTGCCACTAATGCCAAGTTGTTACCGAATGACTTAGTCGAATTCTTCTCAATTTATGCGAAACCAAATACAACCAAAAATAATGCTCCGCGTATTACGGGTCAGAATAATAATGTACCCTCAAAAAATAAGCATGTATCCAATATGGTCGTCAGAAAGCGAAAGTTCGAAGAGGGAAAGTGTTTTACATGTGGCCAGTCGGGACACAAACAGGCTAACTGCACCAAGAGGCAAAAGTTCGATTCCGGAATCGTATCTGAGTCAGCCAGTGCTACTGCAACGAATACAAATTCAAAGCCTGTTTTTGTTCCAACTAAGCCTGAACCATGTACGTTTTGTAAAAAACCTGGCCACAAAATCGAAACTTGTTTTGCCAAACAAAAGTCAGAATCGCGTAATAAAAATAATGTCAATTTTTGCCGCGAAAGTGAAACTACCCGTACAAATGATGTTGTTGTTGCGGTTATACAGGGCGTACCAGTTGATATTTTAATTGATAGTGGGTCAACTATTTCGTTAATATCGACTTGCTCATTGAAACACTTCGATTGCCCGCGCAAACCAACATTCCGAGTGCTCAAGGGTTTGGGTAGTCAGGAACTCGAAAGCACATCTTATGTCACGTTACCGATTGAATTTGATGGTATAACGCTAGAAGTAGACCTGTATATCGTTGCTTCTGAGTTCATGAATACCCCGGTGATTGTAGGTACGGACGTGCTAAACAGGGAGGGTGTTAGGTATGTTCGTACACGAGATTCTCAAACGTTAACCAGGGCGACTGTTGATGAAAACAGAGTAATGACAATTGAGTTTGATTCGCGAATTCCAATCAATACGCCCCTCGTAGGTACGGAGTTGCAACAATTAATGTCGATAATCAATGATTTCGCGCCGCATCTTATTTCTGGCACTGCGGCGTCCACCGTTAACACCGGAAGTATGTCAATTAAGTTGAGTAGTACGGTTCCAATTAATTATCGGCCTTATCGTCTTTCTCATGCGGAAACACTTCGTGTGCGCGAGATAACCAAAGATTTAATAGAAAAAGGTGTCATCCAAGAATCCGAGTCTGACTATGCGAGTCCGATTCTTCTTGTAAAAAAGAAAGACGGATCCGACCGCATGTGCGTTGATTTTCGAAAATTAAATGATGTTACTATTAAAGATCGGTTCCCACTACCCCGAATTGACGATCATATCGACCGTTTAGGTAGTAACAAGTTTTTTACGAGTCTCGATATGGCAACGGGATTTCACCAGATCCCCTTAGATAAAGAGTCAGTTCCTCTAACTGGCTTTGTAACGCCAGAAAATCATTTTGAATATTTGAAAATTCCTTATGGTCTGGCAAATGCCCCTGTCGTTTATCAAAGGATTATAACTAAAACACTCCGCGAGTTTATAGAATCTGGTGAAGTCCTAGTTTATATCGACGACGTACTGATTTTGAGCAAAACCTTAGATAGGGGGTTTGTACTTTTACGAGATGTACTAACTACTTTGACTAAAGCTGGTTTCTCGATCAATTTAAAAAAGTGCTCATTTTTATCCACCAATATCGAATATCTCGGTCGAAGTATCAGTGAAGGTCAGGTACAGCCGAGCCATGAAAAAGTGAAGGCCCTTACTGAGGCTCCCGAACCGAAAACAACAAAGCAAGTTCGCCAGTTCATGGGGTTGGCTAGTTATTTTCGCCGCTACATACCAAATTTTGCGCAAAAAACTGCTTCTATAACCGGACTGACAAAACAGGGGGTAGAAGTCAAGTGGGGACCCGAGCAGCAGGCCGCGCGTCAACACATTATCGAATGTTTGACTAGTGAGCCTGTTCTCGCTGTGTATGATCCGTCTTTACCCATTGAGGTACATACAGACGCGCCCTCAATTGGCTACGGGGCTATATTGATGCAGGTTCATGAGGGTGGTCGTAAGCGAGTGGTGGCCTACTTTAGCAAACTTACGCAGGGTGCAGAGAGTAGGTATCACTCCTACGAGCTAGAGACCCTTGCAGTAGTTAGGGCACTTCAACATTTTAGGCATTATCTTGTGGGCGTACACTTCACCGTAGTGACTGATTGTAATGCGCTAAAACTTACGCAGCGTAAAAAAGATCTTTTACCTCGGGTGGCTCGGTGGTGGGTATACCTGCAGGATTTTGATTTTGCCCTCGAATACCGGAAAGGAACGCTAATGTCGCACGCAGACTATCTTAGTCGGAACCCGGTCAATCTGTGCACGGTAAAGAAACCACAAAACTGGGCACGGATAGCTCAGGCTTCCGATGAAGAAACTCGTACTCTCATACAAAAATTGACTGACGGACAGCTAGACGCGACGCGTTATATCGTTAAAAATGACCTCCTCTATGTAAAATATTCACCCGCTGGTGAAACTTCCCGATTTCTCTGCTTCATCCCCAAAGGCCATAGGCTTAGTCTCTTGCGGGTGTTCCATGATGGCCATGATCATCCCGGTATAGACAAAACTATTGACTTGATCACCAAACACTTTTGGTTCCCTGGGCTACGGGCCTTCGTACAGAAATACATTACGCATTGTGTCGTGTGTCTTGCGCACAAGAAAATCCCTCGAGCTTCACTTCAGCCCATTCATTCTTGGGAAAAACCCGAGCTACCCTTTGAAACCCTTCACATGGATGTGCTAGGCCCTTTACCTGAAGCAGATGGTTACCGCCATGTTCTTATAGTCATAGATGCTTTCTCCAAGTTTTGTTTATTATATCCAATGCATCGTCAAGATGCCGAGGAGCTAAAACGACATGTCACTAATATGATTTCCCTGTTTGGGTCTCCCAAGTTGATTGTGGCTGACAGGGGCCGCATGTTTCAAAGCTCCGAATTTCTAAGTTGGGTTGAGGGTATGGGCTGTGATGTACACTTAATTACGCCCGAAATGCACCAGTCTAATGGTCAGGTGGAGCGCTATTGTCGCACAGTGCTCAACATGATACGCATTGAAACAAACTATCGACAAGAAAGTTGGGCGGGTGTCATGTGGAAACTACAGTTAGTACTAAATATCACCAAGCACCGCATTACGCAATACTCAGCGCTCAACCTGCTTGTGGGAATTGAAGCAGCAACTCCCCTTATTCGAAGTCTGGTTCGTGACGTAGCGTTAGAAGGTTCCAACCCGAACCGTGAAACACTGCGAGAGATGAGTCGGCAGAGGGCTTCCGAACGGCTCCGAAAAAGTCAGCAGGATCAAGATTCCTACACTAATCGGGGCAGAAAGCCCCCCCGTACTTTTGAACTAAATTCTCTGGTTTTTGTTCGCAAGCAAGCTCAATCAACGGGCAAGCTGGACTCCGGCATGCGCGGGCCGTACCGGGTGGAAAAGGTGCTGCCACACGGGCGCTATGAGCTCCGGCTTCTGGCTGGCTCGTACGGGAAGACCACGCAAGCCGCGGCAGAGTATATGATCCCCTGGCGAGGAGAATGGACCCCTGAAATATGTTCTGCTTATTTCGATGGTGAGTCTGTTATACAGGAATAGCTACACGTAGTGCTTCCTTCCTGTTGTGTATGTTGTCTCTGGGATAAGCTTCACGTTGTGCCTCTTTCCCAAGGATAACTGTCCAGACAAGCTTCACGCTGTGCCTCTGTCTCGACTGTTAAGATACGCTTCACGTTGCGCCTCTGTCTTAAATGTCCACTAAGTACGCTTCACGTTGTGCCTCTGCCTAGTTGTGTATCATTATCAATACATGCTTCACGTAGTGCCTCTGTATTGGTTTTTCGTTTGACGACATTCTCGTTGAACGAGGCTGTAAAATTTAATGTGTTATTGATTTGTGTACAGATGCAGACACGGAGGATGAGGACTGGACCAGTCATAGTGTTGATCAGCTTGCCGAGGGGTGTCAGACACAGCCCGCTGCTGCGGAATTACTGCTCGTTACTGCGGAGCCACTGCCCGCTACCCCTGAACCACTGCCCGCTACTGCGGAGCCACTGCCCGTTACTGCGGAGCCACTGCCCGCTGCCGCGGAGCCACAGTCTACTGACCCCGACCCAGAGCAACCGATCTCTGGGCCGTCATCCATGGTTGACGCACCGCTACCGCCAGATGATGCACTCCCACCTGACGAGGTGCTGTCACCACCACTTGAAGACATACGGCCGAAGCGGCTGGATCCACCACTGCGTCGGAGCCAGCGTGTTCGCCGACGAGCTAAGAAATTTGAAGAGTAGGAGCCCGGGGACGGTCTCTTGTCAGGAGAGGCCGTGTTGACGAGAAGTAGGCGATGACGTATACTCCCACCATTCCGGTGTGACGTACGGTGCTACTCAGCCCTCGCTTGCCCTCTTTCTGCGCGGACCATCGTAGCGACAGCACGTTCCGACATTTTTGTTTTGGTGTACCATTTGCCTATTAGATTTTTGTATCGATTTAAGTTACCATATCGTCATTTTGTTCATATTATCATCGTTTTGTTGCCATAAAAGTTGTTTAAGTTTTTTCGGCCTTTTATTTCAAATATAATTTGCAAAAATATCAATAAACCCCAATAGCCCTGTTCTAGGTAGTAACATCAATAATATGTTAAGAAACATGTTTGATAATAGAGAAAAATAACTAAAACAATCAGCATTTTAAAAGGAATAAGGCCTCTTAAACGTTGGTAAACTGATATACGTAGGTACTTTAAATAAAAATTCTATTTTTTTATGATGTGTACCTAGTACAAGACAGTACTTTGATTTTTTCCTAGTTTCAAGGAACTGTAGACTTGAGTACATGTTTTTAATTTCTACTAGATACCTCCACGCCTTTTCGAGATAAAGTGTCAGACCTATAAGGGTGCCCTTTTTCCTTTTGAGATACGGAACCCTAAAAATAGAAGTCTGAGAAGTGACGGAAGGAATTTTGTTAATGTATGCCGTACTCTCAACATAAGCAAACCACAACCCACTGCAAACAAGAAATATGTGCTGCGACCTCGTGTACTTACCTAAGTTATAAGTTGGTCCGTAACTCGGGGCACAGCTTAGCGTGAAGGATTTTTGGCGTCCGGCCACTGAATAAACAGGCGTGCTTTGTGCCGTGATAAATTATTTCGCTGATGTTGCATGCGCGGGTCACAGGCAGTGGGACAAAGATAAGTTACCTAGAGTTTTCCTGGTTGCGAAAGGTTAAGCCGGTATAATGTGCTTCTATACAGTATACAGGCGTCAGGCGTATATTCGGCCATGGAAGTCATGAATAACCTTCCTAATTTATAGGTTGGAAATAATTTCTACTCTGACTTATGTACATATGTAGGTAATTAGCTCAAATTAAACATATACCAACACGCTCTTGTATGTCGTTGTCGCTCAATTCGAAAGGATGAGCCAAGCCTCAAAGGTGACTATGTTCCAGTCAGAGAAAAGCTATTTCAAAGCGATTATACCTTACAGTATGATAACCAGAGAAGATGGTTTAAGGTTCAGACCTATTTCAATATAGAAAATATAGTTACACTAACTATTCTTCAGAGAGACTTTGAAGCGTCGGGCAAGTTTAAACTGCATTTTCGATGCGACAAGATGTTTCGCCAGCGGACGACCGACGTTGGCTTTCTAACTTAACGCTTCCTAAAAGATAAAAAGCTACCTAAAATGTTTACAGTAAGTATGTAGAAGTTATAAGGGGGAATAAATGTGATTCTCGGCACCGCATCATCCAATCAACAGCTTAACGTGGCCCTGTAAATACATTACGTGTGATGTGTCACATCCGCAGAAATCTGCCTCGAGGCGGCACCTCGCGCCTTGCCTCGCGCCTCGCGCCCCTCTGATTGCCTTTTTTATTGCCTCCCTGTCGTCTGCGCCGTGCTCCATTTATATCTTTCTCGATAATTTATAATCCACACACAGGTTTGTTTTCTTGTAATAATTATTGTGTTCTCAATCCTGTTTCCCGTAGCTCCTGTTTTGCTTTATTTGTTTGCAATATAACTTCGTTACGGGACGCCAGCCGTGTTACTGTTGATACGTACTGTTGACAAGAATTACATTTGTATGTGAAACGTGCTTAAATAAATATTTGTCAAAAGGATTACATAACAATGGGTGTGTTTTTAACTGGGATAGAGACGATAGAGTAAGAAAAATGTTCATCCGTCTTTTGTTCTTAGATAGAAACATATATATGTTCGTCTTGTGCGAGATATTTATAAATATGTATTGATAAAACTCCCATTTCTTACTAGGCAAAGTTAGACTAAGGCACCTTATGCACTAATGAAATGCCACCAAAGGAGACTTTCTTCTTAGTGCTTTGAAAACATTAAAATAAAAATAAAAACAGTGTCGATGAAAAGTACTAATTAGCTGTTTTGCGATAGAAATAGATAACTATCTGCACAAAAATTTAAATTAGTACCTACCTGCCGTCGACTTTAGAATAAGTTGTTAAAATTGTTGACCCAACAAACCGAGTGGCCACGGAAATTCTAGTTTAGGTCTAAATGCACCTATTAGAGCCCAAAATGAACTGACACGTAAACACGTTTCGTAGATACACAAATTTCTATGAGCATGAGATTAAGTTTCTCTCGGAGTTTCTTCTCAACAGCGTTTCCTCTCGTGAAAACTGCGTTTGCCCTTGTGGCTTTCTCACAGAATAAAGTTCATTATTTCATTACAAAAACTAAACAATACACACGCAAGAGCTATACACACTAATGTCATTTGCCCTTGAACATATTGTTAATAGGGTTTAGCTGTATTCCGTTCCGGTATCACATTCAGGTAAGCGAAGCAAGCCGCAGGTGTACGGTTTGGCTCCCGCTCTCGGAAACAACTTCAAAGCAAACTTGTCGCCCCTGTTTCCACAAATCTGACGATATTTTTCAAAATCATCGCTTATCCTTCTTTAACTAGTTCTTTGATGTACGCTGCGCGGCTTTAGCAATAATTTCATGCCTACCTGCCTGAAATTTAGGTTAATGTAATTTGAGTAATTTTACATGGAGAGAGTTTGTGTATCCGGTCATGGTAAAGCTCCGGATATGGTATAATTACTTATCGAATAAACGTTGGTTGTTATGATTTAAAAGTCCCTTGATAAGAATTTTAAAAATAAGTTTACGTAAGGATTTTACATACTTGTACAATTATTTCGTAGTAATTAAAATAACTTTATCTATCCAAATATCATAAACTCTCCATGATGCGTTCAAGAACCGCACATTATGACCAACATAAAAATAGACTGTTTTGTTAGAACAAATTTCTTATCTGTAAAAATTATATTATTGCTAAATAATAACATCGATTTCGATAATATTATTTATTCAAATTTCGAACATCTCTGAAAAACAAAGAAATTTGATTTGACCTCTATTCTAATATCACTCGAGATGACGTTTAGTTCGAAATAAATTGTCAATTTGCAATCAAATTTGACAAATGTCGCACGTAAGTAAGATATCGAACGATATGATAGTTGGGGTCGACTTTAGTTTGTCTTTGAATTAAAAACAACTATGACAGCTGCCAGAAAATTTCATTACCGCCATTACCGGGTAATATTTGTCATAATGTGCGACTCCTGAATGAATCATGGAGGCTTATAATATGTGGCTAGATACAGTAGTGTATGTAACTGTACATAATTAGGCATTAAAACACTCGTGTGATATTATTATGAAACTTGCCTTCGGCGCGTTTCATAAACCCACACTCGTGTTTAATACCCTTCATTATATACAGTCACATAAACTACTATTATATCTCTGAAACAGTAAGTTTACAGATGGCGTTACCCCTATATGTACAGTACCTATATACTCGTACAGTGCTTAAACCTCTTACAAACAAAATAACATAGGAAATTCCAGGAAATATCTCGTAGCGTGTAACACTGACATCAAAACTGGTAATTTATTGATCAATAGAGATGTTATAAAGAGTACCTACAATAAAAATCTGAAATTAGCCGTGTTTTCTCATGTAAGTATATGTATACACTTACACTTATTATGCTTCTTTCAAGAATTAATAAAAAGAGACAATATAGGTACTAGGTATTTACGTATATAGTGAGAACAATGAACTTTATGACATGCTTTTAATTTTTAATGATTCGCCGAACTAAGTATGAAGCCAAAAAAATTAAAGATTATCCCATATAAGAAAGGAAAAGGGAGATTTAATAATCAAAGGTGTTTTTGAGCAAGAACCTTTTTGAAACAATAAAATTTGGTTTAAATTGACGGCGGTCGTAGCTCAGATTAATCCGATGGCGGCGGACGGCGATCAACGAACCGATAACAAAGACAGATTCGACAAATTCCCAATCTTATTAAAGCGTTAATTTAATTGTTTTTCAGTAAAGCTAGCTACGCGCTATTTCTAATGGAAATGTCTTTTGGCTGGTAAGGCGGGTAAGTTAGTACGAATACATATTCAAATAGGTAAAGTAAATATATTCTTATTGCGAGCCAACATCACTTTAATTTATTAACTCTTATAAATAATGACACAAAGGTAAATTAAGAAAGAAAAATTGAATGCGATCTACTACAATCGAAGCGGGGTTTGAACCCGCGACCTCTGCGTTTCCGGCGCATTGCTCTTCCAACTGAGCTATCCGATCGCTACGTCAATCACACCAAATCTTTCATCCCTTAATTCTTTACGCTACTGGAGCGCCCTCTGCGTCTATATGTTTTTGAAATGCTTATGCGCATTAGCCATACCCTAGGATGTGCGTTTTACACGCACGATCCCCATTCCCCATTGCTTTACAGCAAGTGTGAAGACTGCGAGAGAGATGGCGCTGTTCTAAATATTTGTGTGTCATTATTTATAAAAATAAAAATGTGGTATTACCATATAAAAAATATGAATCGATAAAAAGATTCTATACAAATATTTATTAACTCTTGTTTTTTTCTTGTACGGTTTAAATGTAATTAAAGGACTTTCTATTCTTGAATGATATATAAAAAAAAATCCGCATCTTCGCATGCGCAAAATTTTGCTTGTACTTCGGAAACTTTCTGGGGTTGATAGAAATTATCCCAAGTAGCAAACAAGCTGAAGAAGCGCTTATACAGCCTTTATTCAGCTTAAACAGCATAAGGGCTGTAAAAGCGCGTCTGCAGCTTGTTTTGCTACTTGGGATTTTGCTCTCTGGCGCATATTCTAAATCTACGCTATTACCTTCCGCCCTTTTCGCTTATTGAAAAAGGATATAAGTCAACAAACCGATTCACACTTTTAATAATGGTTAATCATTTGTATCAGCTTTATCAAGCCTAGATCACTTTTGGTAAATTAGGTATCACATAGAAAATATATCTAAAATGCATGATAAATGATAAATTACAAAGTATTTAACATTTTCACCCAACTACTCTTTACGAGTATGTAGAGTGTAGTACTCGGTAGTTGTATAGGTATTGTATTTTAGCTTTAGAACGCGTCAATCTCAGTTTTGGGCTGGGAATGGAATTTAATAAGTGAATGCGCAAACGAGTCAAGTCGAGTCGTCTCCCAGAGCGTCTCACAAAGTTTCCACTGTCAGCAGCACCCTATTGACTTTTATTTTGAGACTACTATTTATAAAAGACAAATTTAGTTGGACACTAAGGGTTCTAATAAATACCTTTTTTTCCTTTTGGGTAAGTGCTTTCAATTTAAATATATACCTACATACAACATACTTTCAATACCGACACTCTTAATTTTGTCATTCAAAACAAGTAAAATTATAAGTCGTGAATAGAACTTTGCAGTAAGTACTATTTAACCGTTATTGTGGTCATAAAATTGGGCAGTAGGTGTCATTATCAAAAAGTAACATCTTCTAAATTAACCTTTTTGTTTATAGAAAAAACAAAACAAATAGGTATATTGGGCAACCCAAGCTATATTAAATTAAGTCATTCATGTCAAACAATTGCGTAGGCGAGACTCTTGCGAGACTCAACTTATTAGCCTCAAAATATTGATAATAAACCCGCCAGCCAACCGTGAATAATATAAAGCCTCATTGAATAAATAACATGCAGTTTGCAACCCTATTCATATAACTTATCTTTTGAAGGAGTCTGTGAAGTCACATCCTTTAACAATTCTTGACAAAATGTCCAGGACAAAATAGGAACATATAATATAATATACATAATTAAATACGCTACAAGCGAAGCGAACAGTGAACATGCCTTATAAAGTTATAAGTTGAGCGGAAGAAAATACAGGATGACTTATGAACTACTGTGTAGGCATATTTTGTAAAATCCGGAATATTTATTTAAGATTTATATTGAATAATGATTTTACAGTAAATACTGTTTCGGACATAAACACATGTTGGTGTAGGCTTCTTAAATATATTGCACTGCTTCTAATCCGTGGTTTCAGGGATTAAGTGTTTGCCTCTTTGACTAATTTGACTAAACTGAATATAGCTCATTAGAGTTATCATTTCGTACAAGTTAAGGCATAGACCAAATAATGATATAGATTTAATTCGTCTAATTAATTACCAAAAAAAATATACACGAGCGAGCGAGTCAGGTGCATTTCACCAAATATTTATTCCAATAATAACGCTTACTCTCGCATAATAATGTCAAAACAACAAATTATTTCGACGTTAGTTTCTGAGAATAAGCTTTATTTCTGGAATAAAAGTGGTTTAATCCTGCCTAAATAAGTTTAACTATTCACTACCTAGCTCTGAAATATGAAAAGAAATTAACTATTCACTACCTAGCTCTGAAATATGAAAAGAAACCCGCATCACATGTTGTGGGATGTCAATAGTTCAGAAAGTTAACGTGAACCCAAACAAGTCCCTTATCAATCGCAAGTTACGATATTAACGGACGAAATACTTCTGATTCGGCGCGAAAACGGATCGACCCTTGCTCTGATATATTGTGAACATTTCCGAATACATTACCCTTTTTTGCGATCGCCCTTGTTCCCTCATCACGGCTGTGACAGACGAGGGATCGAAACAATCCCGCTGACTCCGCGCTCATTACGATCAAACGCCATATCTCCATACCTTGAAAACTGAAGAGCAATAAGCTGGAAAATGGTGCTTTCAATTTCACCTTTCAACCCTAACGCCGCCTCTGAAGCAAGGCGAGAATGAGATTGAAAAGTGATATTTTTTTGTCGTTATCTTTAAACTTCAGCTGTCTTGTGAAGTTGTACTAGAGGAATTATTTTGCTGTTAAATTTTATTATACTGACGGCGATCACTAAGTTTTGAGGATTCCACACGCAAAGATGCTAACGGGAACCTGTTATGTATTAACCCTCCGTGGATTAAAAAAATCGCGGACATACAGTTGAGTCTAACTTGTCATTTACGACCTAACCTACCTAGAAATAGGACACAAAAAGAACACCAATGGGGAATGGATTTAAAAAAAGAAATCTTGAATTTAGTTTATAATATAGTAATATATATACCCCTCATTCCTGGAAAAACATTAGAGATTTTTATGTGTAGGTATGTATTCACGCCGACAAAACAGTAAAATAAAAATAGAGCGTGGAGGCCCTCCGCGCGGAAGAAGTGAAACTTCGTAATGTGGAAATGAAAATAGGCAGGGGTAGAAATTGTGATTTCAAAAGAGAAAACCTAACAATCAATTGATATTCACAAGAGATGTACCTTGACATAACCTTAAATCCGTCGCATTGTCCGTGGGATTGTTGCGTTGAACGTTTAACGCAACAGTGCTTTCCTACCCCCTCCATTCGGTTGCGTTAAACGTTTAACGTTTAACGCAACCTTGTTGGAAGTCGCAATTAGAAGTTTCACTTTAAAACCTAAAAAAAAACTTTTTTTAGTTTTTATTAACCTCTCTAGACTGGTAGTTCAAATCAAAATTTTCAAGTCTAACGGCATTTTGTGAGCCATTTTGGCAACATGACTTTTTCGAAGTAATAAAGCCTGCTGAATTCGATTCTGGATGTTGCCAAGCCGAATTTAGCCCCCCTCCCCGCATTTCCCCCCTTTTTACCTCAAAATATGTCCCTAATCACGATTTTTACGGTTTTATACAAAAAGTATTAGAGCTAGAAAAAAAGTGTCAAAGACAAAAATGACCTCTATAAAATTTCCTATAACGTGATGTATAAACTTTTTTAGTAGGCCTTATGGTTTGTGAGCAATATCTTCCCGAACTTCATAGAGTGGTAGAAAATTCTAAATATCGGCTTCCTTTACCGTGCTAACGGCATTTTGGGATCCATTTTGGCAACATGACTTTTCCGATGTAAAAAAGCCTGCTGAATTCGGTTCTGAATGGTCCCATGCCGAATTTTGCCCCCCTCCCCCCATTTCCCCCCTTTTTGACCTCAAAATATGTCCCTAATCACGATTTTTACGGTTTTATACAAAAAGTATTAGAGCTAGAAAAAAAGTGTCAAAGACAAAAATGACCTCTATAAAATTTCCTATAACATGATGTATAAACATTTTTTTCACCTCACTCGCTCGGAAAACCTCCGTTTATAGGGCGAAATCTGCGTGCAAAAGTCTATTTTATCCGCTAGCGTGCAAAAGTCATTTGAATTTCGAACGCGACGATTTTGATTCTCTGTGGTGCATGAAACTTTTTTATATTTAAGACTCCTTCAACGCGTGACTGATTTCATCAGTCCATAAATCTTCGAATAACCAATCAACGCACGCTAATAAAGGGCGATCTGGTCAGGCCGACTAAAATCATATGAACGATTAAATATTTATTTCTTTAAAAAATACACCTACAATAAATCACGTCCAGAAACCTGGTTTCTGGTTACAGATTTTTAAGATTTTATTTTTCTACACTTTATTTTATGTTGAATATGTTTATATATATTAATAGTAAGTATTTCAGTTTCATTTACATATTTTGACTAGTAAATATATTAAATACAACACAAATTTTAATATTTATTTGTTATAAAAGTTGGAACATAAGAGTGTAATTTCTGAACGCACCCGAGAAAAAAATAATAATTAAAAAGTTGGAAGTTTTCACAATTTACGTAAACAATGTAAATTTGTTCTGTGGAGAATACATAGTGTTGTCTTACTTTATAGAAATATCGATAGCCCAATTTGGAGTATTTATTCAATGCCAAAATCCTGCATTAAAACAAAAAAGGATTTGTTATAAATATTTGGAGACGATAAGTAATTTACCGAAACTATTGGCGTTTTTAAAGAAGATAAAGCCGAAATAATCTGGTTCGGATTCCATCGTCCAATAACTTCCAAAGCAAGTGTTATGGAAAATACTTCCGAGTGGCCAACTAATCCGTCCCAGAATGCCATTCTCCCACATTCACAACGAATGTGTCAAGTAATTTCAAATACAAGTATAATATAACAGTGCTTAAGAAAAACTCAACGATAAAATTTACACGACGATAATACAAGTTACGGCCATATTACTTTTAATTTTTAATATGTATGCTCCTCTCGTATTTATTTGGTTTGGATTTGAGTGTGTTATGTTTTCAATTTGTTGTGTTAAATAGAAGGCAAAATTAAATATGATTATTTTTATGTTTTAATTGTTTTTCTTGAATCTTGCATTTTCCTCGCTGTAGTGAGGTGAAAAGTTGTGTGTTCCGCATGGCTGCAAAATTATTTAGCTTCTCGTGTCTTGAAAGCCTTGCTACGCTCAGGAATCTATCTTTGAACCATTCGCTTCGCTCATGGTTCAATCTTAGATTCCTTCGCTCGCTCAGCTTTCAATTTCAACACTCGCGCCAAATAACAACTTTGCAGCCTTGCATAACAAATAACTATAGTAGGCCTTATGGTTTGTGAGCAATATATTGCCGAACTTCATTATTTTTAAAAAAAATTGGGCAAGTGCGAGTCCGACTCGCGCATGAAGGGTTCCGTACCTATATATATGTATATATAATCTATAACAAGTTTGTTGTATGGGAGCCCCCCTTAAATATTTATTTTATTTTATTTTTAGTATTTGTTGTTATAGCGGCAATAGAAATACATCATCTGTGAAAATTTCAACTGTCTAGCTATCACCGTTCTTGAGATACAGCCTGGTGACAGACGGACGGACGGACGGACGGACGGACGGACGGACGGATGGACGGACGGACGGACAGCGAAGTCTCAGTAATAGGGTCCCGTTTTTACCCTTTGGGTACGGAACCCTAAAAAATTGATAAACTTCGTCGAGGCAGTGAAATACCTACACTTATTTTGGGATAATTTCTTTCGCACAGGATCCAGCCGCTCTGCAGCTCTTGGCGCTGACATCCAGCGTGCTGCTTATTATATGTCAAGACTTAAGGCTTTCAGTCATAAGCAGCTTTACACGCAGAAAAAGAAATTTACACGCAGAACTGTATCCAAGTCGGGCTAAAAGCGACGTAGAAAATAAAAATGCTTTACTTCTGACCATGAAGTCATTCAAAATGCTCAGCTCAGTTATACGCCAGATTCTCCAGAAACGGGCCTTAGAAATGCAGTTACCCAGGATCTTGCAGCAGAAAAAAATAAAGTGTCACTTCTCACTGCCAAGCAGCTCCTTAAAAATTACTCAATACCTTCAAACAAGGTTGGGCTCGCAGTTTTCATCCCGCGAACGCGCGAGCGGGACTAATGTGGTCGTAGTGCGAGAGCATTTGCAGACGAGACTAAGGTTCAAGCGTCACCAACTGAGGTCGATACCTCAAAATTACGTGCTATTCATGAGGAAACCGACACTCGACATGTGCTCCACACTGTGCATAGCCCACCCAGAAGACTGGTTATTAGTGTTGTTGTTGCTTATGATTCATCATAATGACGAAATTAAGGGACTGCTTTAGAACGTTAGAATATTCTGGCGTTTTACTCAGGCACTGGCGATTCGAACGGCTTTATTGCAGGTAATAAAATAATTCAATTGGTCATTTGCGTTTCTAAAACATTTACCTAGACACTCCTTTGATAAAAAAAATCCGTTTTCCGTTATCGAAAGCACTGTGAACTACTCAATGAGATCGACATACACCCCATGAGCGAAAGGCTGAGAAGTTCCTGTCCCTGCTGTACAAGTCGAGTATGTGACGATGCGGGCTATGCTTTGTTTGGCACCACTCCAGCGCCTGAGCGTTTGCCCCCCACATCAGACGCAAATATGGTAGATTTTGAACGACCTGCCTTGTACAGGTCTTGAAGGTCGGGCCTTTGTTCATTTTGAACTTTTCGTCGTATCGTAGACCTGCTGTTGGTGAGCCTTTCGGAAACAAACTTCGTTACTTAGAGTGAGCCAAGCTGCTTAGCAGTGAGAATTGACACTTTATTTTTTTCTGTTGCAAGATCCTGGGTAACTGCATTTCTAAGGCACATTTCTGGAGAATCTGGCGTAAAACTGAGCATTTCGAAGGACTTCATGGTCAGAAGCAAAGCATTTTTATTTTCTACGTCCCTTTTAGCCCGACTTGGGTACGGTTCTGCGTGTATATCTGACGACTGCTTAAGACTGAAAGCCTCGTGAGTCTTGACAGATAATAAGCAGCACGCCAACTGGATGTCAGCGTCAAGCGCTGCAGAGCGGCTGGATCCTGTGCGATACCAATTATCCCAAAATAAGTGTATTTCACTGCCTCGACCAAGTTTATCAATTTTTTTAAGAATAATGAAGTTCGGGACGATATTGCTCACAAACCATAAGGCTTACTAAAAAAGTTTATACATCATGTTATAGGAAATTTTATAGAGATCATTCTTGTCTGACACTTTTTTCTAGCTGTAATACTTTTTGTATAAAACCGTAAAAATCGTGATTAGGGACATATTTTGAGGTCAAAAGGGGGGGAAATGGGGGGAGGGGGGCAAAATTCGGCTTGGCAACATTCAGAACCGAATTCAGCAGGCTTTTTTACATCGGAAAAGTCATGTTGCCAAAATGGATCCCAAAATGCCGTTAGCACGGTAAAGGAAGTCGATATTTAGAATTTTCTACCAGTCTATGAAGTTCGGGAAGATATTGCTCACAAACCATAAGGCCTACTAAAAAAAGTTTATACACCATGTTAAAGGTAATTTTATAGAGAACATTCTTGTCTTTGACATTTTTTTTTTCTAGCTGTAATACTTTTTGTGTAAAACCGTAAAAACCGTGATTAGGGACATATTTTGAGGCAAAACGGGGGGAAATGGGGGGAGGGGGGCCAAATTCGGCTTGGCAACATCCAGAATCGAATTCAGCAGGCTTTTTTACATGGGAAAAGTCATGTTGCCAAAATGGCTCACAAAATGCCGTTAGGACGGTAAAGGAAGCCGATATTTGGATTTTTCTACCAGTCTACTCGTAAAGTAGGGTAATTTTTTTTTCCTTCCAACACTAGTGTGTGGAGTGATGATGTAGGTCTTTAACTAGGTCGATGCAGAGTCAGCCACCGGCTAAGCTTGCACCATAGATTGGAGCGGAGTTTTTTTTTTTTTTTTTCGAAATTTTCTCTTCGTCACGACCTAGCGAAGTTTAATTTGTGCATTTTAAAACAAAAATTTCTAAAATCGGTTGAGAACTCGCTGAGATCTGCGCATTGTTACAAAGTCCATTCGAGTCGATCCATGGGAGCTTCGCTCGCTTCGCTCGCTCCGCTCCAATAAATAATAGGGCTCTCCAAACATTATTTTTTGATAAAGTCAGCAGTTTTGTAAATATTCGCTCCGGAAACCGCGCCCCCCCGCCCCTCTAACTTTTCAACCACGGGTCAATACATTATTGAAAAATCCATGAAAATGAGGCCTTACAAGTACTTTCAGTGAAAACTATATTGAATAAAATCGGTTAAGCCGGTTTTGAGTTATCGCAAAATTTCATAATTTTCTTTAAAATGACGTAAGTGCCACGCGGTGTCCTTATTACTTCGAACAATACACATATTAGTTAAGTGCCATACTGCATTAAAACATTCCGCTCGATGTGGCGCGTATAATCGATAACTTTCAGCAGCTAATAAGCAATTACAGTTACTTTGGCGTTTACGATCTTTTTATACAGCTTGAAATCTTTCTCGTAATTTAAACCTCGGGCTTAAAACTGCTGTTTAAAGGCCGTTTAATGTGAAGGATGGGCAACTGCGGAACCTAACACTGAGCTTGGTCCGACATGCTCTTAGGGGAATTTTTAAATTTTTTTAAGCTACAGATTAACATGTTTTTGTTTTTCTGAGAGTGCGGGGGGTTATTCCTATCGTGTACAAACAAAAAGTCTTTTTTATTTTATTTTATCCATTCCTCATTCCCCAGGAACTAAAGCCCTGGCACTCTACAAGCTGAGATCAAGGGGTTTGTTCCCACTGAAACTTGGAAACAATCTGGGTCAGCTGAGTCGAGTCTGTTTCGGTCGGGCGATACGTATATTGTCGTAAAATTGACGGCCAAGACTCACATAATGCTCATAACGCTTTTGCTATTATTACTACTTACTTACAGATGCTAATGGCCCAAATAAATGAAAAAAACTAGGGCACCTTACAAAAATAAATGAGATCCCACCAAAAACATTTCATGTAAAATTGGCGGCCAAGACTCACATGCTCATATCATAACGCTTTCGCTGTAAAAAGGTTATCAGATCCCTGGAAAAGCCAAGCCCCTCAGCCCTGGGTTTACTAATCCTACACCTTGGCATCAAAGTCAAAGGTATGGCTTGGCCGTTTCATAAAGTAACGTAAATAAGTTCAACGGACCGTCTGGCCCATACGATATCAAGAAGTTAAGTTTATGTCTTCATGATAATATATATAAATTTAATTCCTTACCATATAGGCCGGACAGTCCATTAGACTTATTTACGGTTTTTTTTATTTATTTTTTGTGCTGTAGCGTTTCTAAGTACCTAAGTAGTAATAATTGTGTATTTAAGAATTTTTACGTTTAGTCCCATACATATATATATATATATATATATATACACTTTTATCCCCCATTATGGAAAACCCATACAAACTTTAATCGCCTTATTTAAAGGGTGGGGGCTGATTTTCTAAAAATTCTAGAATACATATTTTATTATTTATAACAAGGAGTCCCTATATCAATTTTCAGACCTCTAGTATCAAAATTTGCAGAAGTCTCATACAAACTTCCATCCCCTAGTTTAAGGGGTTGGGGGGTAAAAGTTTCAAGTTTCAGAATTATTCTATTGTTTGTGTACTAAACCTAGCTTATATACCAAATTTCAGCTTTCTAGGTCATCGGGAAGTACCCCAGAGGTTTTGATACGTCAGTGTATATAATATATAAGTGAGTGGCAAAATCGGCGTATTTTAGGTACCAATAAAACCTAAAGTATAAAAGCTAGATCAATTAAATTAAGTACATTTTATATGTTCCCTAATTGCATCTTAACCTGTGAATTTGGGCGCTCTGGTGTTAACTGGGACGAAGCTATGAGGGTTTGAAAATTAGACGAAACGGTTCGAGAAAAGGTAGGTAGTGCCCCGCGTTTCTTTTTTGCTCGTCTTGGCGGGGGCACTACCGTGCCCCCAGATATCCAAATTATTCTGCATAAATACCCCATAATATTAAGTACTATTCAATTGACTTAGGTAATACGACACAATAATGTATTTACGACAATCTTTCATATTAAACTTATAGTATGGAATTCATCAGTCAAATAAGTCTATGATGACTTTGTCAATTCCGTGTGTATTTTCCCCACTCCACACTCGAACACAAGAATCTAAATTGCTTTATAAAAATACAAGAAATACTCCTGAACTTGAGATGTGAGTCCCAATTATTACTCCGAACGACTCTTAAAAGCAGTCAAGGATTTAGGAACAAATCATTCGATTCGACTTATATCCCATCCTTTCCATGTAAGATAACAAGAAGTAACTTTATTCCTTTAGATATTTTATCGTATGCAATAAACCCATTAAATCCATTATACTACTATGGCATGGCATAAAACTTATTATCGTATTAACGAACAGAATATGTCCCATTTAGAGTGGAAGCGGTCAGCAAAAACATTCGACACCAAAAGAATTTCCTCGTAATATTTTTTTATCTCCCGAGAACGCCAAACTCTCGTTTCCCCGGCGGCAAGATTCAAACAAGTCATCGTTCCACGAAAAGCAATTTAGTCGGAAAGTTATCATTTTAGAAACTTTATTTGGACAAAAATTTTACAAAGCTTAAGAGGCCTTATTCCTTTTATAATTTATTTTTTTCATATTATGACAAATATATTGATAATTTCAACCAACTTTTTGAAGTGAATAATACTTTTCCCCGAGTTCTAGGAAGTAACATAGTTATTTCACGCTTTCATTGCGTACAGTCGAAAATAAGTTAAAAAATCTAATTTTCCGCGTGAATTTTGTCAATTTCGAGTAGTTTTTGAAACAAAAATTATCAATGAAAAATTCAAACTGTAGGTTTCAAATATATACCAATAAATCCCAATAGCCCTGTTCTAGAAAGTAACATCAATAGTATGTTAAGAAACATGTTTGATCATAGAGAAAAATGTCTAAACAATCAGCATTTTAAAAGGAATAAGGCCTCTTAAGTTATTTGATTATTACGACGGATTAGGTAGTTGTTGAGAGTTTTCATTACAAAGGTGGCTTAATTTTCCCTTGCGCTTGGATTAACAGTGTAATTGTGAACATTAAAAGTGAAGAAACTTCTGCTTTTATATTCAACCATTTATGCAACATTTTATTGTCTACGTACCTACCTATTATATAAAAGGTAAAAACTCAAGTATGTACACTGAAAAAAATAGCGAATCCTTCAGACATTATAGTAAGCATAACAGCAATCAGTTAGACCTACTGACATTTACTGACTGAAATGTAAGAATGCAATAACTGTTAGGCTTAATGAAATTTCAGTAGGATTCACTGGCATTTTTTTTCGCTGTAGATATTACTTAAGTCAATTCTATCAGAATCGTGGTGTCAGACACCGGACTGGAGAGACCGAGGACGACATCACCTCGAGAATCGCGAAAGCAAGAGTAACCTTCGCCACCCTTCCCTACCCTTCGCGCAGCTCTGGCCCATATGGAGATCACGAAAACTGACACGGAGAGTCAAATTGAAAATATTCCGGTCCAATGTAAAAACCGTATTGCTGTACGGGTGCGACACGTGAAAGTTCACAAGGAACATCTCATGTCGACTTCAAATTTGTGTTAGCCGTTACCTCTGCCGTATTCTGGGTATCTACTGGCCCGAGAAAACCTCCAACGTCAACCTGTAGGAACGCTGCAATGAGACTCCGATCGACCAGCCGATAAAACACCGGAAATGTAGCTGGATTGGACACACGCTCCAAAGGGACACAGAACACATCCTGAGGCAAGCCCTAGACTAGAACCCCCAAGGAAAGCGCAATCGTAGCCGCCCTAAGCAGACCTGACGGCGGACGATCACTGCAGAAGCGAAGGCGATAGGAATAACTTGAAGCGAAGTGAAGCGCAAAGCTCAAGACCGTTCGAAATGGCGACGTACTGTAGGTAGACCTCTGCCAGAGGGGACGTGGAACTCAAGTCAAGTCAACTCTATGGAATACGTTTCATTCTAAATAAGACCGACAGATCACACGTAACTTTTTAAAATTGTTTTTGTTTAGACTTACAGGTATGCAGGCAACCTTCGATCACAGCTACGCGTAGATATACCGCTACGATTTTCCGCGGCTCCCAGTTAAAGCGCATGCTATTGTAAGAACCGTCGAGGGAATAAATCCAGTTGAAATTATTTTACGTGTCTGTTCCCGCGATCGTTTATCCCTGGAAGTGGGCTCAGGTGAGCTGTCTTCCCTCGTGCCGCAGTGCACTAATTCCGCAAAAAGCCCGGGTGAATAAGCGAAGACGCCCGCAGTTCGGCATACTCTGAATCGTGAAATATCTTCGCAGATGTGGGACTGTATGGACTAGTTGTGCTTACAGATCATTTTTGTAGTAAGGTGTAGAATAAGCCTTATAAAAGGGGTCACTTACCTATACTTTTATTTTGTTTTAATATCGTTTGATTGTTCCTGTTTTGATCTATAGGCATTGCATTAGCATAGAGCTTAAAACATTGTTTACAACACGATAAGATAAGTAAGGATGATATAATGTACACTATTAAATTAGGAAAAAGTATATTTTCATGGTTTTTGTAATATAAGCTTTGAACCACTGGTTTGTGTATTTCGTTGGTCTATGATGAAATCCTGCAGCGAACCTATTCAGGCAGGCGGACCGTCGGGTGGTCGGGTGGTCACGAGCGACGTCGCCAGGTGTCCCGCCGGCCGATTAATCTGTCGACAAACAATAACCCCCACCAATAACGTTTCGACAAGTTTAACTACCGTCTACCGACAAACGCTTGCTTTCACCGATTAATCCCAGGTATACGCAATGAATGAAAAGACTAAAAAAAATTGTATTTTATCGCTCCTAAAATAAACAAAAACAGCGTAGCGCGAGCTAACGCAAACAGAAACAAAAGCGGTATAAATAACTTATTTTTTCAATTTCTACACTCTCATAAAACAAAATTGATACCTATTACGTAACTTGCCGACACGGCAACCAGTCGGCCACATTTACGGATCCGACGGGCTAAAATCTCGGCACAATAACCGGAGAGCCGTAATTTCCACGATATAATGATGGCGTTTCTGTCGTAAATGGTTCCTAGTACATTATTATTTATGAAGATGTTGCCCGGAATAAAATTATGAAGCAATTGAACGAGCGTATTCGTACGGGTGGCGCCGGCCGTCTCGGCCGTGTCTCCCGCTTATTAAGTTTGACCTCTGTAATGCATTAACCGCAGCCGAGCCCGGACAAACACCCGCAATTTAAAGCCCCGCCTCGCGACCCGAGATGCCTCACTAATCCCGCATAACATAGTAGCTGAAGCATTTCAGAGATTTATTAACCAAACTCGGTGTGCCGAGATAATGAATGACTATAAACAAGCACGCGAATCGAGTTTAGTTAATATTAAACCTTTCGCAATTGGTACCTTAATGACAAAAGTTCTATAATTAGCCTAAAATATTTATATTAGCCTGCATGATACACGTCTAACATTTAAATTGTAAGGATGAGACGTAAGCCGCAGCCGCACTCTACACCCTGTAATTGCCTACATTTTCCATGATTATAACCCATAGTAAAGATTCTTGTACAGAATTTGCACGGTAAAAAACGCTGTAATTCGAACCTTTGTCACGGACTGCCTGAAATATAGAACATTCGGGGGCAGTTTGACAAATGTGAAAGCATTATACAGAGCTAGTCGTCATGATAGCACATCGCCGCTGCCCCGTATGTCGCTGTATGTGGACGTCGAGGACAGTGCGGACATGCGGTCTCAAACAGAGTCCCGGAACAATAAAACGGAATGTACGAGCTTTTCTGGATTGAATGGATAAAACTGGAATTTCAAACTCCTAGCTGTGCATACAGTTTTAATTATAGGTAGGTTTTTATGTTTGTCGAACGGCTATTTGCTACAGAGAAAAGAAACCGGCCAAGAGCATGTCGGGCCACGCTCAGTGTAGGGTTCCGTAGTTGTCCATCCTTCACAATAGACACACACACAAACATCGGTTTTAAGCCCGAGGTTTAAACTACGAGAAAGATTTCAAGCTCTATAAAAAGGTCGTAAAGGCCAAAGTAACTTTAATAACTTATTAATACCTTCTGGAAGTTATCGATTATACGCACCAGATTGAGCGAAATGTTTTAATACAGCATGGCACTTAACTAATATGTGTAACGTTCAAAGTATAAGGACACCGCGCAGCACTTACGTCATTTTCAAGAAAATTTTGAAATAATGCGATAACTCAAATACGGCTCAACCGATTTTATTACATTTTCATTGAAAGTACCTACTATAAGTAGGCCTCATTTTCATTAATTTTTAGGGTTCCGTACCCAAAGGGTAAAAACGGGACCCTATTACTGAGACTTCGCCGTCCGTCCGTCCGTCCGTCCGTCCGTCCGTCCGTCTGTCACCAGGCTGTATCTCAACAACGGTGATAGCTAGACAGTTGAAATTTTCACAGATGATGTATTTCTATTGCCGCTATAACAACAAATACAAAAAATAAAATAAAATAAATATTTAAGGGGGGCTCCCATACAACAAACTTGTTATAGATTATATATATGTATAGGTACGGAACCCTTCATGCGCGAGTCCGGCTCGCACTTGCCCAATTTTTCTATAATTTTTTGACCCCTGGTCGAAAAGTTAGAGGGGGGACGCTATTTTTTGGATTTTCGGAGCGAATATAAATTTACAAAACTGCTGACTTTATCAAAAAGTAACGTTTAGGGACCCTATTATTTTTAAAAGACCTACTCAACGACACGCCACGCACTAATGTTGGAAAAAGAAACTCATTTTCGTAGAAAATAAAACTCATTTTTCGGGTATCTCTCGTACTGTACGAGAGATACCCGAAAAATGAGTTTTTTTTTTTTTACCGTTTTGTCGGCGTGATACTTATCCTTTCTTTTATATTTATCTGTAGTTTTTAGAATTGTAAATATTATACTACTTATGTGTTTATTTTAAAACTAGCTTTTGCCCGCGACTACGTCCGCGTGGAACTTGGAAGTATGGAAGCAACCTACGATAGATATCCACTTAATCACCTTAATTAATAAAAGGTATTATTAAAAGCGCCTAAGCAAATGTAAGAGCAATTGTGCTTTTGGTCTAATCATTACATTTTCTACAGGGTCATCAATGTCATCATGAATTACTTACTCACTGTTCAATCTTTTTAGGGATCATTTCCAGGATGAAAACTATCCTATGTCCTTCCTCGGATCTTAAACTATCTCCATGCCAAATTTCATCAAAATCGATTCAGCGGTTTAAGCGTGAAGAGGTAACAGACAGACAGACAGACAGACAAGAAAAAACAGACACATTTTCGCATTTATAATATTAGTATGGATAAACTTTTTCCCCCATCATTTACATGGACCACAGAGAATCAAAATCATTGTGTTTGAAATTCGTTTTCCGAGCGAGTGAGGTGAAAGAAATATTTAACTGGGGCTAACTTTGCACCTCATTCCTCGTTCTCAACTAAGCCTGTTTAGATGGGAAGTGTGTGTGCGGAACTCTCGGTGCGCGAGCCCGACTCGCACTTGGCCGGTTTTTAATCTAGACCGGACTCTCAGTGGAGTTCCGTTTGCAAAAATAGCGGACCTCAATCTGACTTCTGATATATATTGTATAGATCCCAGACATCCTACAAACAAATGTTGCCAACCAGTTTTGTGGTCCACCTCCCCCCACCCCGGCAATTAAAAATGGCATACAAATTAAAAAAAAAAAGTCATCAAGCCATGCCGTGTGGGGTATCAAATGGAAGGGCTTATTGAGTAGATCACGAATATATAGCAGCACACTATAACATTTCTTACACTATCTCTAAGATTTTTTTGAAATTTTACTAAAATGCTCCATTTTCGAGTTAACTTTAAACCACTATAGATTGAAAACTAATGAATATATTTTTATAATCATTATTTTTAATAACTAACAATAGTCCATTGTTTACGCACCAATAGTTCGTACAGTGAAAAAATTGCACGGGGGAGCGGGGGGAGCAATCAAAGATGGCGAGTTTCGATATTTCAATATATAAAATTTATATTGTATAGATCCCAGACATCCTACAAACAAATGTTGCCAACCAGTTTTGTGGTAAGTAAATAAGAATTGTAAAAACTTGTAACAAAATCAAACTGTTGAGTCCGAAATTTTAAGAAATATATTGAAATATCGAAACACGCCATCTTTGATTGCTCCCCCCCGCTCCCCCGTGCAACTTTTTCACTGTACGAACTATTAGTGCGTAAACAATGGACTATTGTTAGTTATTAAAAATAATAATTATCCCTATCCTCTTCCCTCTTCCCTCTTCCCTCTTCCCTCTTCCCTCTTCCCTCTTCCCTCTTCCCTCTTCCCTCTTCCCTCTTCCCTCTTCCCTCTTCCCTCTTCCCTCTTCCCTCTTCCCTCTTCCCTCTTCCCTCTTCCCTCTTCCCTCTTCCCTCTTCCCTCTTCCCTCTTCCCTCTTCCCTCTTCCCTCTTCCCTCTTCCCTCTTCCCTCTTCCCTCTTCCCTCTTCCCTCTTCCCTCTTCCCTCTTCCCTCTTCCCTCTTCCCTCTTCCCTCTTCCCTCTTCCCTCTTCCCTCTTCCCTCTTCCCTCTTCCCTCTTCCCTCTTCCCTCTTCCCTCTTCCCTCTTCCCTCTTCCCTCTTCCATCTTCCCTCTTCCCTCTTCCCTCTTCCCTCTTCCCTCTTCCCTCTTCCCTCTTCCCTCTTCCCTCTTCCCTCTTCCCACATTTTAAAGTTTGAGAATCTGTGAACAGCATGATGACGTAGGCTTGTGTCAGTCACGTGGTTCCCCTTCCCTTCCACGGCGCTACAAAGTATTGCTACAATGACGTCATGTCCACGGCGCTACAAAGTATTGCTACAATGACGTCATCTTTTTTCGTATGCGCGGCCGGCGTTCATCAATTTATTAGACGTTGTCAATGTCACGTCAAAAACGTTTCTTGGAAGTAGGCTACTTTACAACGGAAACGTAATCGTATGTTCTCCTTTACTGTCTTACTCCAAAAGCAACACATCTGAAGTAGCTCATGCTGCAACGGATATTCTATTATCATATCATATTCCACAATTGAGTATGTAACATCCTCCCATATTCAGTTCGTTTAACCCTTCGCTCGAGTGTGGAAATGTACATAACTTAACGATTTCCTGATATGAATCGATACGGTCCCACGTTATGACAAGCACGTCGTAACACTTCTATTTATTTTATCCTTCACATCGGTCTCCTCATTTATTTCGTTGCCGGGAGACCTTTTTGAATAGGCAATGTCGCGTATAAATTTCTATCGCCCCTCCGGGACGGCGGCTGTCCTGGAGCACCGTTAAAAGGTGCTACGAATTAATTTTACCTGACATCAAGGACGACTACGCCGGAATACGTTAGCGCATAATGAAACGGCTCGGCGACTCGCCGGCACCAGCACCTCGAGACCCTGCATATGTATTACATAACTTAAACAGAACATGTCCATACGGAGTTAATTATCCATTCAGTTACTTCAGACGTCGCCAAAATATAAGTTACAGTCGCCTATTCATAAGTCAAAACATCGCTATACCTCCCGTGTATGAATATAAGCAATGTATAGGTACCTACATCAAATGTTACTTGAAGCCATTTTGCATTATTATTTTTGCTTCATTCCTTCATTAAAGTAGGTATCAAGTTACAGTACTGTTGAGATAAATAAAGAGCCTTATTTCCGTGCGAGCCAGCCGGGAGTTAATCTCGTCCGCGTCTTTAATTCGCCAACTTCTGCACCTCGCCTCGCTCAGGTGCTAATGTCTTCGCCTAATTAAATTAAATCCCGGCGGACATTTTTTTTCCCTCCTAATTAATGAGTTAATGTTCTAAATTTAGACACGCAAATCCAACCATTGTTATCAACTTGATAAAGCCAAATCGTTTACGGGCATTTTGATTTTGCAACCAACCAACCGCTGTGTTGTTCTGGGATCGTTCACAAAAGACGGCTACAGCGGCAGCGGCGAGGCGTCCGCCGCGCTCACATAAATATCTCAGCGCTCATCTTACTTGCACTTACAAGTTGGCAAGTTAGTTCAAAGCCGCAATTTTAAATTACTCAACATCCGCGCCCGCGCGCGCCTGAATAATTCAATTAGTCACCGTGTATCTTCGCTCTCGTCAACTAAATCTAATCAAAACTCACATCAAAATCACTTTATACGCCGTAAATATTCAAAGTAAACTACACGAGGCGTGATGTTACTTGAAGCTAATTTATAAAGCCGCGTTCACAAAATGAACGTTTAAACAGAAAGCTCTCGAGTCTCAAACATTTGAAGTCGCGGACTTGTTATTAATTCAGATCACCGCAACTCCGGCAATTCTTGAATGACAGACGACTGAATGTTTGATATCAGTTCGAATCAGGGGCTGTCTAAAAGGTGGAAGTTGAGTCATCGTATATTTACTTTTTCAATCATCGCTCCTGCCCTTAGGCCTTAGGGTGCCTATGCGGCAGTAGACATTTAAAACAAATTGTATTAATTTTTAATCGTCAATTGTAACCGACATTTAGAGATAAATTATGAAATCGTAAAAAGTATATTTCCTGACAGTAAAAAGTTAATTAGATAGTTATGACAAATTTTATCGAGTATACAGAAGGTGAATTGCACTGGAAAATATTCAGGACAAGTACATAACATTGCATTGGTCGAGTCCGACTGACGAAAGTCGGTCACATGCGGGATCCTTAGATGTATGAAATTCTCGCTAGTAAACTCGTCAAATGTAAATTTTCGTGTGGGATATGAAATTATGTCCCTATTTGTATGGATTAAAGTTGGCTAAAATTGTAGTGTAAAATAATAAAATTGGGTATATCTTCTGTGCATGGATGTGTAGTATAGTGAACATATACCTTTAGGTGAAAGTTTATGTTTTATTGGCAGAAGGACGTCAATTAAAAAAAAGTTTAATAATGAGAGGCCTTAAAACACGAGTGTGGTTTTATGAAACGAGCCGAAGGCGAGTTTGATAATAGTATCACAACTGTTTAAAACCTAATTATGTACGGTTACTTTGTCTACACAGATATTAATATTCATTCAAAGATAACTGCCGCTATAGTATTTGAACTTGTTATATATATTAATTTAAAAATGTGTGTAAATAAAATATTGTATGCAACGTTGTACATGTAAGTAAGTTAAAAAATGCATCATCCCTCGCAACCCATGATACCCGCATTTTTTGACCAATCTTATACAACTGTTGCATAAAATGCTAATAATAATTTACTATAAGTATTACATATTTCTTGAATACAACCGCGTCTATAGATGTACCTATTTTTATTTTGAAGAAAACGGCCATTTGAACAGTTTAAACTCAGGCTGGTGTATTTTATACGCATATAACGCCAATAACTCTAAATTTGTACTAATTCATCAGTACGAGTACTTACCTTCATCCGCAACCAGGACTGAAGAAACGATTTTTGTATATGAAATTAGGACATTCCGGAGAGTTAAAAACTTAACTATCGTTATTATTATCTAATTATGATCTGCTGAAAAAATGGTGAATCGAAACTGAAGTAGACTATAATTTTCGCACGGATATTTACTTCACTCAGATGCTTCATTGAATGTGTAGTGCAGAGCTCTGTGGCAGAGTGAATATCAATATCATTAAAATACCTACTCAAGAGTCACGCACGAATAATCAGGTGAAAGCCTACACTCTCCACCTAAGTGCAGAAAACTCATTTATCGTTGCTGAAACCGACCTCGATTTAACGTTCTGCTGACATTTTAAGAGTTCGATTATAGTCTAAAATATTTCATGAATGTCTGTGAAAATCAACATTTAATTGAATTACATAATGAAAATACCTATACAAAAATTAATACAACTCATACCTACACTCAATCACATAATCCTTCACAATAAGCGGGCTTAAAACAGCGGTTTACAACAGTGTATTAGTTGTGTACAAAACGCAAACAATCATTGATCGGAATGTTAGAAAAATTATACACCGCAAGTTTGGTCGAGTAAAATTTGCGTTGCGCTTTTAATAAACAAAATAATCTTCATAAACACTATTTGCCTCGGTATTAAACCTGGTTAAAATCAAGGAGTAGGAATACTGTTGCTAGTGCGCTCACGGATTCGATTTCCTCGTCGAGACAATCATTTGAATGCACGTCTTTGAGCAATTTATTTAATGACAAACCTGATCTGCATTCATTTTATACCGCATTTCAGTACGTACGTAATTCAATAAGGCAAGTAAAATTTACCTCCATAATACATATTCTTAGTACTTAGGTACTACTTATATTTAGCCAGTATGTCGAAATATGAATATTATTTATTAGTACTTACCTAGACCTATTTCAATTATTAGATGATTAAACTTAAGTAATCTTAATTCAAAATTACCTACTAATAATATTAATATGTAAGACGTTAGTCCTCGTTTTCTGGTTGCATTGCCATTGCCACAGAAGTTACTAAAACGTGCTAATACCGAATGACAGAAAGTCCAAAATCCTCCTGTATATAAGCCCACGTCAAAAGAACTGCGTAAATGTGTCTAACAATAACAATGTCTGGATAATCATTCCATACGCTAGATGGCGTTACAGTAATCAGATTACATCTCGAATTGTGCCGCTATAATCCATTGCAAACAATTACGTTTGGCTGAACACCTAATTTATTCAGTAAACTAATACCCGAGTTAAGTAACGAAACGGATTGCGCCTGTTAAAGATAAGTGACGAGAGAACATTTTCGTTATATTAATGATAGAGTAAATTAAGCCAGCGATAAAATTGGACGCGTAATATTATGCGAAGTTCAGTTAAAACTTTGTTATCGCTCCTTCAGCCGCACAGTTACCGGCTCGTTACTGCCGACCCGACTTTTGTCTATTTAGGAACCCTCGCTTTTGAAAATTAAACCAACATCGACGTTTAACATACAGTATTTATAAATATTCAGTAACAATTACTAGTACTACGTAGTATATTTATTGTCACTAGGTCATTTAAATTTATACAGGTTCCACTTAAGTAGGTACACAAACAAGGGTGGATAGGTATATCATAATCCCTAATTTTCATTTGCCCGAAAGCTATTTATCCCAAAACTATTAATATTTCAAAATAATTATAAAACAAACCTAACCTAACCTAACGGGTTCGACGTTTATAAAGTCCTGAAAATATTAAGTTTTGGAATAAATAGCTTTCGGGCAAATAAAAATTCGGGCATATGAAATTTCGGGCAAATGAAAATTCGGGATTATCATAGGTTACCACAAACAAGAATAGAATGACTAAGCATTTCCAGTTATTCTGCATGCCGTTCAAATATTATTATATTTGATAATTGCTAGTACCTAATGCTTTCGGAGTATTTAAAATTTCAGGTAATTTGTTGCATTGATTACTGTACAGTTTTGTACCTGTTTTAAAATAAGTATTGTACCTCTAATGTCTCACTATACCCATAACATAGAGATCTATTCTAACTTTTATACACTTGATGCCCTTGCCCGCACAGCGTGAGATAAATAGGTACTTACCCAGTTTTATTTTATGGACAAGTAAATGTTCTCTTATACTCACCCTACAGAGACGCGCTACTAAAACTCAAGATAAAGCAAACTTGCATTGGATGATTAATGTTGAGATAGTATGCAGTGAAGCAATTTCGCCGGTAAATAATGAGATTAGCTGGAGTACCGTGCACACTATCGCGGAAAACCGAGCGAAGGTCGGATCCGGACGGAAGAGTGAGCATGTCGACTACTTTATTAGGTGTCGTCTATCCATAACATACACCGAAACATTCGTCCCTTGGCTATATTATATACATACATTTCTTTTATTCATGTATAATAGCAGATGGCCGATGGGGCCGTAAAGTGCTCGAGTGGAGACCTTGGACCAGCAAGCGCAGCGTAGGACGTCCACCTACAAGATGGACAGATGACCTTATAAAGGTCGCCGGAAGGCGCTGGATGCAGGTCGCTTCCAACCGGTATATATGGAAGTCCAAAGGGGAGGCCTATGTTCAGCAGTGGACGTCCTATGGCTGAGATTGATGATGATGATGATGAAATAGCTACACTTCCGTAGAAGCTATATTACTTATAAACACTAAGACGGCGAGTGAGTTCAAAAGCCACCAACGCAAAATATACACCATCTTCTTTTGACTACCATATCTTTACTTACTACATAGTGACCAGTCTTGCGCTGCCCTCACCCAATGGTTTTTATGCTGCATTGTTCAGTACGCAATTGCACGATATTGCTATACGAGTAGGGCTGCCATCTCTAAATTCGCCGAACCCGGACAAAGACACATAAACTTGGACGTGTCCGAAAATAATGTTATTAAAAAAATCGCTTTATTTTCCATTCACATAAAAAGTGTCCGTGTTTTCCCCGACTCATTTTGAAAACTCCCCCGGACGGCCTCCAAACTAGGACAAATCCGGGGAAACCCGGACGGATGGCAGCCCTATATACGAGTGAATGTCACCACGTGTGACAAATAAGAAGGTTATAAATATAAAATTACAATTAAAAATTCATCCGCACACCAACTTTCAAGCTATAGGCAGACGTGTTTACGGGCGATATTGACAAAAGTGGCATCACTGTGGAAATAGAGACATACTAGCGCAGTGTGCAATAAGGTCCCTTCCGAGATTAAATAGAGAGAGCGGCGCCGTCGTCCCTTGCCATGCATTTCCTGTTTGAAGAACTTTATTACTGCGCTGCTTATTTACTTATCATGTGTAAATGAAAGCAGATTGCTTTAGAAAATTGCAGCAATCGTGGCTTGTTGATCTTATTCCTTTATTTAAACTTTATTGAACATTACAATTATGTCGGTACAAATGGCGGACAAAATGGCATGAGTATTCTCTAAGATATAGGTCAATTATAAGGCTAAACAAAAATATTGTTGGTGCGGTATTGGTATATAACAGAACGTGTATGCAATATATTATACGTCACGGTACGCTCTCCATTTGTAGGTATGGAGCGTTTTAAGCGCTTCGTAAAAATGTCGAACTATAACAATAATTTTTGACTATTAGAATTTAATTTTTTACTTTAAATGTATTTAAGTAGTCTAATCTAGACATATATTCGATGTAATAGAATTGCTAGGCATCTTCTAAATAATTGTCTCCACGCCTACTATTAAGTTATTTCGATCAGTAGGTATCATTGACAGATATTTGAAAAAGTATAGTATAAATACGACATTCAACGATTTTTTTTAGGTAGGTAGCAGTTAAAAATTGGATACATAATATTTCACTGCGCAATATATTATTTTTTTTGTTTACTTAAATCTTAAAATAATATGCACATACGATACGTATACAGAATATTTAGGTAATACAAATCCAGATAACACGTTGGTTCGAATTGAATAATTTGCCCCTTTCCACAAGGGAAAGGAGGAGTGCTATGAGCTTCAATTAATTTAATTACTTGCGCCAACTTTTCCCCATAAGCATAGACAACTCCAGTCCGCGGGGACCCACGTCAACTCAGGACCTGATTAGTTTTCCCAGTTTTAGCCGCTAATTATTAACGGGAGGGATCACTTTAATATAATTGTAACTTCGTATTCTGTTAGCCCGTACTGTATACTAATAATCCCTAACTATACCTAAGTATTAAATAAAATGTAAGTTTGAGCTCGACTTTTGCTCTTGAGCTTTCAGTACAATTCAAACACAGTTTTATATTGCATTTTGTACTTAATAAAAACACGGTCATCCATGAAACAGTATATGTAATATGAGTAGTGTTTTACATACCTACCTAGGGGCGGTGAATTCGTGAAAGTCCCAGATCGAAGGTGTTTGTGGCCCGAACCGAATCTGAGGGTCATAAAATGCCATCTGGGGCTTTACGCATTACTGCCCGTGGTTTGTCTAAAGTTTTACGTCTTGCCTTGGCCAGGAAGCGTGTTTTTTCCCCACTTAGCGGGCAGAAAATCCCACTTACGGCCTAGGGTGACGTAAATAAATAAATAATGGGTACCTAAACTAAATATTCAATGTGCCGTAGATAGGTACAGACTTATATACATACGTGATACGTTAAACATATGAACAACTGAAAACAGACTAAGCAGTAATTAAAACACGTGGTTTGTTTATGAATTTTGTAATTAAATTAGTTTAAACTTTGAACAACATTATTATACGCTCACGTACTTTATTAACGGGAAAACTGTTATGTATGTACTTTACCTGCTCGAAACTTTTCACAAACACTTACTATATAAAAACTACATTGAAAATCGTATTCGTTTAACCGTAAAATATAAAATCTGTAGGTTAACAATAAAATGTATAGTATTTATGCAAAAGGTACCTACGTATATCTGCAAGATTGGCCTGCTGGTACGAGGCCACCCAACATCAGCGTGAATCGTCATCGTCGTATAGATCAATACCTATACATATAATAATAATAAGGGTTAAGATGTAACGGAGATTCCCTAAGTAGTTCTTTAGCGATAAGACCGCCTGTTGTCTACCGTTATTAAAATTATTGTTCTGTATTGAATTTGTAAACTTTTTTGGTGTGCAATAAAGCATTTTGTATCGTATTGTATTGTAGTAGGCTATTGTCGTATCAGCACCTCTAGCATAACTGTCATACGCGACTATTTCTCGCGCGAGACAATTACCCGTCTCTTTTTATGCACTAATGTGAGAGAGTGACGGGTAGCGCTATGTCGCTCGACAAGAGTCGCGAAGCATAGTTGTGCTAGACGGGCAGGAGGGATAAAATTGACAGAAGATAGGGAAGAGTGGCGATTACTCTATCGACCATAACGTAAATCTTAAACTTGTGAATGTAATGATTGGAGCAAAGGTGATGTGAGAAATTTTGCTGGCGTCAATATTCTATACAAATAGGTACGTTATGTATCCCACTTGTATTATTGCGGTTGCGAATAGATCAGTCGTCATGAAAGTTTCTGCGGTATCGTTACCATTACAAATCGAGACGGTTATGAAAGTTGGCGCGGCCAGAACGAGACGCGCCGCGGAGCACTCGCAACAAACAGCGGAGATTATTAGGAAACCTGCAGACACACACTGTTAGCGGAACACAGTAAGCACGGAAAAACCCGGAAATAGAGATATTTCCCAAACTAAGCAAAGCTTGTACAATGGGTACTAGACGACGATATACATATTATATTATATAAATACATATACTTATATCCAAGACCCAGGAACAAATATTCGAATTCATCACACAAACATTTGCCCTGGGCGGGATTCGAACCCAGGACCGCCGGCTCAATAGGTAACTGTACTACAAACTGAGCCAACCTCGTCGTCAATGTTAGCATATCATTAGGTACTAAAAAAAAACAAGTACCTAGGTACTAATACTACCTTTGTTATAAAAGATTATAACTGCAGCTAGTAAACTTCTCAAATGAGTTTGAGGTTCCTAGCTGATAATTATAAGAAATATTGTTAGCGTCAATATCCTATACAAATAGGTAGGTACGTCATGTTTCCCACTTGTATTATAGCGGTTGTGAATGTACATAGATCCGTTTGGGACAATACAACAGTTTCGGCAACTACGCTCTACGTCATGAAACTTCTGCAGTATCGTTACCATTACAAATCGCAACGGTTATGAAAGTTGGCGCGCGGCCAGACCGAGACAGTGGAGATTAGGTAACGAGCAGATACGAACTGTTAGTGTTAGTAAACAAGTAAATCGAGAATTTTCATCGTTAGCATATTTGTCAAAATTTTCGCTGTATAGTAGCTAGTAAATTTCTTTAGAACTCTGCGGTTCAATAATAAATAAAAAACGGTACAGTACAGTGACTGTACAAACTTTCACTTACCTATCCCTATTCTCTTTCTCGTATCTTTTTTTCACGTTAACGTCTGCGTTAATCAAACTTCTAAGTTTGATTTTCACAGCTTCAAGGGACCGTAGACTTGAATATATGATGTTAATTTCAACTCCATACCTCCACGCGTTCTCGAGATCTTGACAGACAGATAGACGGGCGGCCAACAAAGTGATCCTATAAGGGTTCCGTTTTTTCCGATTGAGGTACGGAACCCTTAAAAAGATTTCAAATGGTATTAAGTCCGCTATTTGTACATACGTTTATAGCGCATTAAAATAGTTTTATCTAATTAATAATAATTCTAAGCGGGCTTGTAATGGTTGAGACGGGTTGTTTGAGAATGTTATGTCAGTCATTTTACTGTTCGCGCTCCTAGATGTCGTTGTTACAGAATATGCAAAAGCTGCATCGCGCGAACGATGTGTCGCCGTAGATTATATAAAAGTTTTTGATTTGTCTGCTTTTTTTTTTTTCATGTTAGGAAAAAAAAAAAAAAGCGGGGCCGGCGGCTAGCCCCGCCCCCCCGCAATTTGGACTAGCGGATGCAGCCACACTAGGCTTCCGTCGTCTCATGGTTGGAAAAAAAAAAAATAGTTTTTGTCTTGGACCCCTTTTAGACCGATAATAAAGAAATGCTTTTGTAACGGTTTTACACTTGACTTTTCTTTTAGAGTTCAGCCTTGAACACGGGTTGTGAGATATGAACTGTTAACGGAATACTACAAACACTTTTAATTTTCTACACAGCCAGCGTAATTGCTATTCTTTGACTACAGCCAGTAAATTTCTCATAGTTATGAGCTTATTGAGCTTGTGCTTTTGTTGATATGACAAATTTTCGTGGCGTCAATATTCTACATAAATAGGTATATGTTACGTTCCTCGCTTGTATGATTGCTCAGTGAATAGATCCATATGGGATGACAGCTTCACCAAGTTGCGAGACGATATGAAAGATTCTGCACTATCGTTACCATTACAAATCGCAACAGTTATGAAAGTTGGCGCACGGCCAGTACGAGACGCGCCGCGTAGTACTCGCCACACATGCAGCGGAGATTCGGGAACCAGCAGATACAAATTGTCAGCGGACTACTCCGAACGCGGAAAACAAGGGAATCGAAAATTTAATACTATGTTTTTGTATTGGGTACTCACTTTTAATTTTCTATGCAACGCGTGTTTATTATAACTTTTCTTCTACTCGGATCGTTTGTATGATTGGTTAGTGAATACCTAGATTGGTATGGGACAACAGCTTCGGCCACTAAGAGATGACATGAAAGTTTCTGCGGTATCGTTACCATTACAAATCGAAACGGTTATGAAAGTTGGCGCGCGGCCAGAATGAGACACGTAACGGAGCATTCGCCACACTCGCAGCGGAGATTAGGCAACTGGCAGACACGAACTGTTACCGGAGTACTGCGAATAGTAGCATATTGTTTTATGTATTACTTTTCCTTTTGTATATTCCACTTCAGCTTGAAATTTCCGTGTAGGTAGCTCACGGATTTAAGGAATTTATGGAGCTGAAAAATTACATATTAAGTAATACAATATACACAATTTCTTGTTAATTTAGTCAGCGATAACTAAGAGTTTATAAAACTTTAAATAGATATTCGCATCACTCGCATCATCAGGGCGTGAGGTTAGAATACCAAATTACAAACAACAATAGTTTTAATTATTAGACAAGTGTGTAAGGTTAAACATATGAACAACTGATTTCAGACGAGTGTTATTTTTATTCAAGAGCGAGGAACGAGCGAGTTAATAAATTAACACGCTCATCGAGTGCTAGTGCTATGTAATCATCTGGAATAGTAATATAGTTGTGATAATGAGAAATAGTTCTATTCAACAATTTCAACCTATTATAGGTACATCCTTAAGTACCTACCGTAAGAAAAGTAATTTTGGAGCCTAGGGACTATTTCGTAAAATTCAAATTTAAGGTTTTAAACGTAATATATACTGTCATCGGTTGAAACATCTGTCTTGAACTTTTTTTTCCTAGTCCCAAATAACCCCTTGGGTTCGAAATAAACTCACCTTACGGTCGTTTTACATTTTATAGGTACATAATATTTAAAAAAAACGGCCAAGTGTGAAGCTGACTGGTGCACCGAGGGTTCCGTACAAATACTTAATTACTTATCCCATCTTAACTGGCTGGGTTAGGTTAAGTTTGCACCTGGTATGTATGGCGCCGGATATAAATGAGGTGCACAGTTAACGCCACCGATCACGTTTGTTGTATGGGAGCCCCCTCACATATTTATTCGATTCTGTTTTTTAGTATTTGTTGTTATAGCGGCAACAGAAATACATCATATGTGAAAATTTCAACCTTCTAACTATCACGGTTCATGTTCAGAAACAGCCTGATGACTGACGGACAGACAGCGGAGTAATAGGGTCACGCGGGTTTTTACCCTTTGGGTACGGAACCTTAAAAACGAAATTTCCCACAACGTTTCACAGCATTGTGTTTGATGCTTATTACCTAAAATACTAAATTGCTATTCTTTCCACGATTATGTTAAATCTGTAGACTCTTAAAACTTTAATCTTTCCGACCTTTCCGTCGAAATTACAGAACTCGTAGTCGTCGACTGTTTTCGCCGCATATGGTTCGGCTGGTACTTTAGTAGTTTTGTCGTTGCGGGCGGCGGTAGTTTTGTCGTGTTGTCGTGCAGCTAGAGCTGGAAACTTCGAGAACTGCCTTTATTTGGTGATTCGCTTTAATTTTATTATTATGGTCTTTTGTTGAGTTTAATTCTATATAAAAGTTCAGAGTTCATTTCTTTAGACTACCTATATGCATCGAAGTATGCTGTGTGTTGACTTAACTTCGGAACATAAACGTAAAGTACGTACTTAGCTACTCTACGGATTATGCTCGAAGTGTCCCTCCGAGCAATAACTGAATCCGCTGTACATTCAAAGTAATCCGATACAACCCGAAAAATTTACTTATACAATTTTTTAATGACCTATGTAAATTCAGAAACCATTTCTGAGAATAGGGTTCTTATAGCGCAATAAATAATTCGATTGTGTCTATATGACACCTGTAAAAGAATTCATATTGAATTTTTCGACTCATTCATCCTTGCCGTTTTGCAGTACAAGTCATGTTCATTTCATGCCGAATAGTGAAGTTACCGCAAAATAACTACTTTGGAGCAAAACAACAAACGCATCTAACCGGGAAACGGATGAAATTTGGATCTTAAATAGTTCTATACTTTGAGATTTTAAGGCTCCTTATCCGTTCAAAAATGCCGATTGTATTGTCATTTTTCTCAATGATTAAAAATGTTTCTTAAGGGGACGGGTAATGCGAAACTAGCGCCACTTACGAATTTTTATTATATCTTCTTAAACCAGACCAATTTTCAGTAATTGCAAGATATTAGGACCTGGAAAACACCTTTAGTGTTTATTAAATCATTATACACAATTTCTTGTTCTTTAGTTATCTCTAAAAACTTGCCCAAAACTATTGTGGCCGCTTTGGACGTCAACAAGTTTTATAAGGTAAACTACAGTGAACAAATTGTATATAGTGATTTAATAAATATTAAAGGTGTTTTGCTAGCTCCTAGACTTCAGCTATTTCTAAAAAAATATCAGATTATGAAGGTATAAGAAAAAAATCGAAAGTGGCGCTAGTTTCGCATTACCCGTCGCCTTAACTATTATCGATGTTACTACTTAGAACAGGGCTATTGCGATTTACCGGTATATATTTGAAACCTACAGTTTGAATTTGAATTTTCATTGATAATTTTTGTTTCAACTCAAATTTGACAAAATTTACGCAGAACTTAGATAACAGTACTGGGCATCGCTCGTACAATCGACCGCCTCATGCGCCATCAAAAACCTCGATGGCCGACCACGAGAAGGTTGGAGTTCGCTATGAAGTGGAGCGACGACCGACGATATGAAAATAACAAAAAAAATATTACTAATATTCTAATCATCTACGTTCTTCAAAAAAATTATTTGTAGGTATATACTTGATAAATTAGTACAAAACCTTCTTAAAAAGTTAAGTATGCCAATTTTTATTTTGTTGTATACTTACCTACTTTTTTTTCGAGCTCCTCATTCGTACTAAGTTTTAGCACAGGTTTTTAGTATAAAATACGAAGTTTAATTAGGAAATTCCCATACATTTTGTGTAACTCAAAGGAAAAATTTGAAGGGCGTGAAATTTAGCTTACCTTACAAATTTGATTGAAATCTGAGAAAAGAAGATTTCGACAACAAATTAAAAATTGGCTTAAGGAAAGGTTGCCCTTTCTTTTCGTTTAGAGATATATGAAGTATTTTTACCTAAATCCCGATATTTTGGAAATAGTTTTTAGAGAATGTATATGAAAAAGAAGTTTGATAGAATTGTATCAGGAACGTGTATTGAAATAAATTTGAAAACATTCCACGCAGGTAAACGTCTTTACCTTCCAAACAATCTCAATCATGCAGTCGCTCATAATGGCTCTCGAATTTAATGAATGGTTCGCCTTTAATTAATCAGAGCGTAATCTAGCTTACTGTTCGGCTACAGAGCAATTACCGCTAAAGCAATATCCTTGGATTAATGATGGCGACCGCTGCGTATTGAAATCGTGTTTGCAATGTCAATAAATGCTGAAAGTGGTTTAATTTCACGTGAGCCTCGAGCTATTGACAACGCTGCCATAGTACAGTCGCCAACGAGTATATCGGAACGAACTGCGTGCTCAAAAATATCTAAACACGCTCTTACACGCTCTGTAATACGGTCGATATTTTGAGGAACGTTTCCGATTTAATATATCTGACGCTAACTGTACATACATTATGTATTATTTGTGGAACGTATGCAAAGTTGCTCGTAAAAACTCCATTTCGTGCGAGTTCAAATCTCAGAATCTCGCTCGGGCAGACGCGATAGGAACGCAAAACGAAGGCGGGAAAAATGTATCGCGTAGGTGAATCGATTGAAACTTTTACGATGTTGCCATGATATACATGTGATATTGAATAATTATGGCTTGCTTCGAAAATATTTAATTCTTCCCGAATAGCTTTCTCTTTTGTTTCTTTCTGAGAACTTTTTACCGTGGTGAAAGCAACTTTACTTACAATTGTATTGTTGGAATTTTGAGGCGCCTTCCGTTTCATAAAAGCACATTCCCGTCATGAACCTCCAGGGATTTGTTTGGCAAACTCAATAATTCCTGCTTCCATTGTGGCAAAAACTAACAAAGCCCGGCAAAGCGAGTATTCATATTTCGTATTTTTATTTCTGCTAAACATGATTAAAATTTAGGTTTTAGTTGCGTTTTTGCTTTGCTTGATTGAGATACGTAGGCAACGTAGGTACATAAAGATATTCTTATTTTTTGCATTGTTTCCCAAAAATACGTTTCCAACATAACTGTACCTAGTTACCTACAGTAAACATGACGAAACAAAAGTTACCCGAAGCGACCCAAGCATACACATTGTATCTTTCAGGTATCCTCCTTGTCCTCGGGAAACATGCATTTTTCCACGCTTAAAAGTAACCTATATAACTCTTCGACACTACCTATATTCTGCAGTACCTATGCAAGAAGGAAGTATATCGTTGTCTAGTTCAGATAACACAGGCCTACCACAGCTCACTGTGCGACTAGATCTATTTGTATTCGGTTATTTTATTATATTTTAATTTATTTTAAGAACACAACAACCCGTCGCTGCGTTATTATCTAAACCAAAAACAAATCAATAACTTACATTTGCAATACTAGTACGGATGTTCAGCGCGGTTTTGATAAGATAAAACATTAAATTTATTTGTAGAAGAAATATAACAGAACAAAATAAACAATAACCAATTAAAATAAGTCTATCTAAGTAATTTGATAAAATTGTGTTTATTACAATCGATATTATGCTCAATGGAATGCTGCTCAGTACGCTTCCAACCAATCTGCACTAAATTATAAATTTAGTAGGTAGGTCTCCTTTGTGTCTTGTAAGTTATCCGCATCTGCTACAGACTAATTATTCACAGCCGTCGTTCAGCCACTGAGAAGCTGGTTTGGAAATAAGGAGGAGGGGCAAACAGACGCCGCTGCAAGACAAAGGTAGAGGTCAGAACTGCAACTGTGATTGTTCAGCGGAAAGAGCCCTAATTTAGATTCTACTCCAACTGGATGTAGCTGGTTTTTCGAGTTACTTTTACAAAGAAGATTAAAGTTTGAGTATAATAACAATCTATAACACGCTCTCATCATATGGTAACAAAACTTAAGCAAAAAATTTAATTAAAGGCTTTATCACGATTATCTATGGCAGTGTTAAAAATATGGCCCTAGAAGCGCCTTCTTGGCAAGTTCGTGGCACGTACCGTTGTGCTATGTGGCGTTCTGTGTCACGTTACGCTACAATCCGGTGGGGACTGAGGTATTTGAATACAGGACACGCCAACTGCTGACTTCAAACACGGATTTTGAAATCTTTAGATATTTTCTGGACTTGTATGTTAAGACACGTATAATTGCAGTATCCAAACTTTGCATAGCGTAGCCAGCTATCATAATGTGTCCATACAGCCTATACTATAATCTAATTTCTTATTAGATAAGAATTAATCATGATATGTAAGTTCCATTACAAATATGAACAAGAGCATCTAGAAACGCAAAAAATAGAAAACTATTGGGAGTGTATTTTACATAAGTGAAGTTATGCGTATGTGTGCATGTAAACGTGTATAGTATAATGGGTAAATTTATGGCTTCTACTTGAATTCGACCGCGAACGTCCATCACCGATGACAGATATGTCCCGAGGGCATGGAGTTCTATTGAGCCGTACACATTCCAATAAAACTGCAGCGTAGCATACTTGACGGGAGTTTTTGGGGAATGCCTGCCTGTAGTACGATTCTAGATTTCCAAAATTTATAGGACAAAGGAAGCAACCCCTTTATTGTCTAAACTAGACGAAGACATTGTAATTAAATATGGGCTGTGGGCCCTAATATAATTATGTAACATTGAAACAAATTCAAAGGTAGCTCTAAACATAATTTTATAGTATAGGTCAAATTGTGAAATGCACAAAATATTTTCACCTAAGTATAGACATTAAGTGTACGGTCTGTGAGCTCTCAGATTGCGATTCGGGTTTGGCTGAAAACTGAGAGGTTCTTATCTGGATTACGTATGAGCGAGCGAGACAGAAATAAAACGCTAATCGAATTCTGACAGCTCACGCACGTACTTGTAAGTATAATATATATAACGCGTAATAATTAATACTATTTAGAAAAGGTGCCCGCAAACTTCATCACGCGCAAGAAAGTAGTAGTTCTAGTACATCTTTAAAACAAACAAAGAAATTTCCAAATCGATTAGTACGTGTTCGATTCTTCTCTCTCTCTCTCTCTCTCTCTCTCTCTCTCTCTCTATCCCTCTCTCTCTCTCTCCTACTTGTTATGGACACTTTTGGTCCGGAAGCTGCACTTTGTGATGGGAGCAAGCCGTTTTACAGAGTGATAATATGAACCAAAATAAACTATTACACTCGAATATAAATTAATTTCACCCCTTAGGAACAGAGATGGCGCCACTTATTCAAAAAACGTTTAAAATTTCTAAATCCTGAACGGGTAATCCGATTTTTACGATTGAGGTGCCAATTAGCAGACAATTACTCAATGTAACATAAAAAAAATAGAAAACAGGTAGCAAATTATATTAAATAACAAAAAAATAAAAAATGTGATTTTTTGGAATTTTAGACATACAAGTGTATCTACATGGTACGTTCTTATTTATTTATATTAATAATAAACCAAGTCTACGTTTAAGAAATATAGAGAAATATATCATTAGCTTGTAGTTCCAAAGCTATTGAAGAATACAGAGATGGCACCGTACAAAAAAAAACTAAAACTTGAACGGATATTCCGATTTTAATAATCGCGTGTGGCGGCGCTGATTAAGGTAATATCCACTATTCACTGCGGCATATCGGTTGATATATCAAATGCTAGAATTTTACGTCTAATATATATATGCCAAACTAAAAGACACATTAATGAGTTTTTCACGATTCTACACAAATCGAATTTGTGTATTCAGTTTTCGGAAGCGTAGCTCGCATCATTAATTAGTCACGTGTAGGTAAAACTATCCAGACGTAAATCCTAGCTCTCCCCGAAGCGAGTGACTGCCGTACGTACGAGTGCGCTAATCCCGCGGCGAAGTCGGGGCTGCGAGTTAGTCGCGTGTGGCGGCGCCAATTAAGGTGATATCCACTATCCACTGGAACGTATCGGATGATATATTAAATGCTAGAATTTTACGTCTATAATATATGACAAAAACACACAAAACCTAATGAGTTTTTAACGATTCTACACAAATCGAATTTGTGTATTTAGTCCTCAAATATATACGGAAGCGCAACTCTCATTATTCATTAGTCACGTGTACGTAAAACTATTCAGACGGAAATCCTAGCTCTCCCCGAAGCGAGTGATTGCCGTACGTACGAGTGCGCTAATCCCGCGGCGACGTCGGGGCTGCGAGTTAGTCGCGTGTGGCGGCGCCAAATTAAGGTGATATCCACTATGACACGCGGCAGCGTGTCCAGCCAAGTTCATAGAGAACTGGCGAGCAGCAGCCGTGTGTACACGAACCGTTTGGAGCCACTTTTGATTTTGACCCCTCCATAACTCCAAATCTATTTAACATAAAAAAATGAAATTTATGCTTTATGTATTAAATCCTTTAGAATAACTAAAGCCCCAAATTTCATAAATATGGGTATTATAGGTGAAATAGTTATTGAGATATTAAAGTCCAAAAAACGGCATTTTTACCACTTACTGACTGACTGACTAGTAAGTAATCAAAAACCTAACCCACTTCCAGGTGGCCTAGAAAGGTGAAATGTGGCATGTAGCTTGGTAATTATATGTGTACACATATAAAAATGGAAAGTGTTTCTTTTTATTGTTTTATTATTATTTGTTCCTAATTTTTTGAGTCTCGGGCTCATACGTCCCGGTCTTTTGGAAGGCTTGCGTGGGGATATGGATCCAACACGTAGAAGCTTGCTGTGGCTATTATTATTATTTATGTTTGTTACCTCAGAACTCCGTCATTTATTAACCGATTCGGAAAATTCTTTCTTTGTTTGAAAGATGTACTAGAATAGCACACACACTTACACATTCTCTCTCTCTCTCTCTCTCTCTCTCTCTCTATATATATATATATCTCTCTCTCTCTCTCTCTCTCTGTGTGTGTGTGTGTGTGTGTGTGTGTGTGTGTGTGTGTGTGTGTGTGTGTGTGTGTGTGTGTGTGTGTGTGTGTGTGTGTGTGTGTGTGTGTGTGTGTGTGTGTGCGTGTGTGTGTGTTTGAGAGAGCTAGACTAGACTATCCAGACGTAAATGGTGGCTATTTACGTCTGGATAGTTTTAACTAAGTTACAACATGTCAAATTTTCCAATAGCAGTTTAAAGAAATTCCATATCACAGAACCCAAAACTATTATTTTTATTTGATTATACCGAGTACTTTTTAAAATATTTAAATCGGTCCTCTACATGATTTCACCTGGTGGAAAATTTTACAGTCATAACACACAAAAAGAACAGTGGTACGAGATCACCTCTAGTGGAATAAAAATTCTTGTCATAAATTTGATTGTCATAACTCATTTCGCATAATGGCTTTCCTCATACATGTTATTTGTCATAAATTATTATTTGCATAACATTTTATATGTCATAATTGTTGTTTGGCAGGCTTTTCATTAAGCATAATTTAGTATGGCACAAAATTTCAAGTAATATTATTGAATGTCATAATAATTGATAGTACGAAGAAGAGCAACGCATAAATTATGGTTTTCATAATTAATGGCAATAGAAATTATACAGGGTGTAACCGACAGCGTACCGAAAACGAAAACTGTAGTTTTAGACCATAATCACGAACTGAAAACGAGTGTTCATTTTCTCGGAAAACTCAAGGATAAGATTTTCTAAAATAAATTATAAAACTCGACGCGCAATGTATTGCGTCCAATTCTCTCGGGTGCAGACGCGCGGGGAGGGGAGCACGCGGCAAGCATCGACCGTTCAAGGCACTCCCCACTCCACTCACACGTCGGCGCAAAACATACCGTTACGCCAATGCGCATCGAATGACATGAATGAATGCAACCACAAAAACAACGCAACCACAGATCACAACTAGTATGTAGTACCTAACACCAGTAACAACTGACCGATAAATTAAAACAGTCTAACAAGATTATTTTCATTCAAGCAAGTAAAGCAAATTAAATGTGCGGGTAGGTAAACATTAAACATGCGTCCGACCGTTACGGCCAACGGGCGCGCACTGGCGTATCAATGACCGGCCAGTACCGTTATCTGACCCACTCCACACGCTTACATAATACTGTTTGTGATACGTTGCGTGTTTTGCGGAAAATGCTATTTTCATGCGATTTTTCATGAAAAATTGTTACCGGTAGAGTTCGATTGATGGAAAAATAAAGAAAAAATGAAAACTCGCGAGGTTATTTGTGAATTTTCTCAAAGAAATTTCCACGATTTTCCAGCCCAGAATAATGGTCTGAAGCCATGGTTTCAGTTTTCGGTACACCGTCGGTTACACCCGGTATAGTATAAGTTATATCACATGTACCAATCATAATATTTTAAACATTTGAAATAATGATACAAAAGTTACATGATCACAAAAACACAAAGGGGGGACGGGGGGGGCGAAGCCCCCCACGCATTAAGAAATCCTTCTCCACACTGACCTCTTAGTTGTAGGTTAGGTTAGGTTAGAATTGTTAACCTACAAATACGAACATCGGCCAGAAAAGTAGGTTAGGTTAGGTTTGAAAGAACTACGACCCCCTCAGAAATGAACTGCTGCCAGAAAACCAGGCTGATGTTGAAATAAAAAATTAGGAGCTTGATATTTATGTTCTTCAGTATTATGCGCCAATGCACGATATGCATAAGAACATTATGACGATTAATGATTATGATTCAGGTTGATATGCTCTAAAATTATATGACATTCCTTACTTATGCGTAAAAACATTATGGTCATAAAATGTATGCGGATCAATTAATGACTATACACCTTATGCGCAAGGACTATTATGACAAAAGTGGGTATGCGCACCGACATTATGGCTTTAAAATTTATGCAACCCAATATGGAACCCAGTGGTACATTTCCATACTAAATCCGCCTTAGTTTTAGTTAATAATAACACCCATTTTTTCATTACCCATAATACCCATTTTTTTCATTTACGTGATATTTTTGGCATTACATAAGAACTGCGACCACAACAGCGCGCCACCCGAGCGAGTGAACCTAGCGTGCCGCGGCAGCAGCCGGCAAAGCTCCAAAACCGACCTGGCTGGGTTAGGTTAGGTTAGAACTGTGACCACAACAGCGCGCGAGCTGAGCGAGCGAAGCTAGCGTGCCGCTGCAGCAGCCGGCAAAGCTCCAAAACCGACCTGGCTGGTTTAGTTAAGTTAGGTTAGAACTGTGACCACAACAGAACCACCAGTCCACTTGAGAACAGTCGAGTAGTTAATAAGCCGAATCGTTACATCGGACGAATGAAACCAAAGTCATACAAAAAAAGTCGAATAATTAATAAACCGAAACTTTACATCGGAAAACTGATATTACGGACAAATAAGATTTAGGGAAACGTGTCATAAGTCGAGTGAATAAAAAACCTAAACAATTAATGCCCAATCGTAAAATATCGAATTGAATTTTCGGACAAATGAAAAAAAGTTAAAATGATATTTGTCGTATAGTTTTTGTCGAAACGAAATTCGGATTAACGTTTTTAGTGTTTCAGATAGGTAACCCCGACTGGTAACCTATCTCAAACACTAAAAACCATTGACCGAATTTCATTTGTCCGAAAACTATTCGAATTATTATCGTTTGTCCGATGACAGGATTCGTACATTTTTCTTTTCACCATTTCACATTTAGTAGAAGTATCGTTTGTCCGAAAAACTTTTCCCGTCACATTCACTTGCCCTATTAGTCTTACTTATGGACGGTTTTGGCCTGGAAGCTGCACTTTGTGATGGAAGCAAGCCGTTTTGCACAGTGATAATATAGACCAAAATAAACGATTTCAATCGAGGCGAAATTAGTTTCACCCCTTAGGAACAGAGATGGCGCCACTTATTCAAAAAAAGTTTAAAAAATTCTAAATCCTGAACGAATACTCCGATTTTGACGTAAGAGGTGCCAATCGGCAGATAATTACCCAATTTAACATGACAAAAATTAAAATCACGTAGAAAATAATTATGGATACCTAAGAAATAATATTTTCTGAAAAAAATATTTAAAATTTGTGATTTTTGGAATTTTACTCGTAAAAATGTATGTACATGGTACTTTTTTTATTTATTGATATTAATACACAACTAATTTTACATTTACGATAAAAAACCGCATATCATTAGCTCGTATAATTCCAAAGTTATTGAAGAATACAGACATGGCGCCGCTGGGTCAAAAAATCTTACAAAAAATCTAAAACCTCAACGGATATTCCGATTTTGATAATTAAGGTGCTAATCGACAGATAATTACTTAAATTAGTTTAAAAAATAAAATAAAAATTCAAATAGGCAAAAAGTAATAATATTTCCAAAAAAAACATACATTTTGAAAAAAAATATTTTTTTTTGGTGTTTTATGTAATTTCATATAAAAAAAATATGAATATGGCTTTACTTATTTTTTTTATGAAAGCAGTAACGTCTGCTAACGTAAACTAAATGTTTACAAATGAAGCGAAAATTGAAAAATTTAATGATTGTTACTATCGATTCTCAACAAATTTGAGACGATGGTGCCGACGATAAAGTCTAAATCTTTACGGTAGATGGCGCTACGATGCCACCCTAAGGCATGTCGAAGCAACTGGTTGAAAAATTCAATGACTCTGACATCTGATTCGGTGGTCCAATTGGGAGGACGCCAGTGTTGGCCCGGAAAGCCGTTGGAAACGCAGGTTCGAATCCTGTCCGAATCATTAAATTTTTCAATTTTCGCTTCATTTGTAAACATTTAATATGGCTTTATTTTACTTATGTATATTATAACACTATTAAGTAATTGATCGTTTAATAAAAAACCGCATATCGAGAACTTGTACAGTTCCAACGGTATTGAAGATTTTACTATAGGGTGCCGGTGCGATGTTGCCGCCACACGTGCAACTTATGTACATGTATCTAGAAAAGTATTCTCCCGTTTCGAAGGTACTGATTACCCTGAAAATATAACCACAATTGAAAGTACAAATAATAATCATCCCAAGTAGCACACAACACACTTATATCCCTTGTACAGCTTAAATTAGAGTTTTAACGGGTGAATAGGCTCTTATACAACCAGTTTACTAATATCACAAGTATATTCTGCATATTTTCACTAAACTGTGCAAGGCCGTTGCATCGGCTGCAACAACGCATTTTTCCATAGCTCGATTTCCACCTATACTAATAACTGTTCTATTGTGGATCGCACCTGCAACCTGCTTCCAACGCCATTCCATTCCCAAAAAGAAAGGACTTGGGACACGATCTATCCAAATTAAGACATTTGGCACGCTTGAAACGCTACACGCAGAACATGTTGTTCAATGGCAGCTGAAGTAGTCGGCGAAAGGCTTGCCGCCAGCTCTGTGAAAGCATCGAAGCATTCAAATTGCAGTCGTCAGTGCAACGGTCTACGAGTAGCAGTTTACAAAACAGTTAGTACTTTAAGTAATGAAATTATGACTGCACTTCAAGGCTTTCACAGAGTATGACAAGACGTCTAATTTTAATACAATCAGAAAAGAGACCTGTTTTAAAACTTGCATGTTATACCCTGAAATAACTACTGCTTTTGAAAGTACATCGCTATCTATAGAAATTCTCTCTCGATTCGTAAGGGCTCATGTGCAACAATTACTTAGGGCCATTTTTGTTTCTTTTTTTTAGGGTGTGTTTACATAATTAATGTCATTCATTATTATAACAAAACGGGATTTAACCGAGTTCAAAAATGTTTATTTACCGCAAGTAAGTCCCGTTTTATTATTTTACTATAATGTGTGAAAATCGTGTAAGATTCAATCACTATATTAATGTCATTAATTGGTTCTCAATTAATCGTAACGTTGTTGGTCCCAGATTCACATGCAGGCTATACGATGCTCCAACAGAGCATATATTATTACTGTTAATGCGATTCGAAAAGATCTGTTTAAACTAAAAAACACTAAACTAAACAAGCTTGTGAGATACCTTCTATCTATTTCAGCTGCCATTGAATACCGTTTCATGCAAACCAAATGTGGGTTCACGTTTTAATTTGGAAATATCGAGTCCCAAGTCCTTCTTTTTGGGAATGAAACGGCATCAAAGGTAGGTGGGGTCCACAATAGTTGAAGGTTAGTTCAATTTGGAAACTCCTTGAACATTATGGATACAAATTGGGCAGTGGCATGATGCGTTGTTGATTTTTTTATGATGCGACGGCCTAACTTGCACGTTACAATGCAAAGCCTGCAAAGACTAAAGTGAAAATAAAACGTAAAGTAAGTAAAATATTGATTCAGAAATGCTATTTAGCATCTAATATACTTGTGATATTATCAAACAGGTTGTATAGGAGCCTATTCACCCGTTAAAACTCTAATTTAAGCTGTACAAGGGATATAAGTGTGTTGTGTGCTACTTGGGATGATTATTATTTGTACTTTCAATTTGTGGTTATATTTTCAGGGTAATCAGTACCTTCGAAACGGGAGAATACTTTTCTAGATACATGTACATAAGTTGCACGTGCGGCGGCAACATCGCACCGGCACCCTATAGTAAAATCTTCAATACCTTTGGAACTGTACAAGTTCTCGATATGCGGTTTTTTATTAAACGATCAATTACCTAATAGTGTAATATACATAAGTAAAATAAAGCCATATTCATAGTTTTTTTTTTATATGAAATTACATAAAAGCCCCAAAAAAAAAAATTATATTTTATCATAATGTATGTTTTTTGGAAATATTATTACTTTTTGCCTATTTGAATTTTTATTTTATTTTTTGAAACTAATTTAAGTAATTATCTGTTGATTAGCACCTTAATTATCAAAATCGGAAAATCCGTTGAGGTTTTAGATTTTTTGACCCAGAGGCGCCATGTCTGTATTCTTCAATAACTTTGGAATTATACGAGCTAATGATATGCGGTTTTTTTTCGTAAATGTAAAATTAGTTGTGTATTAATATAAATAAAGAAAAAAAGTACCATGTACATACATTTTTACGAGTAAAATTCCAAAAATCACAAATTTTAAATATTTTTTTCAGAAAATATTATTTCTTAGGTATCCATAATTATTTTCTACGTGATTTTAATTTTTGTCATGTTAAATTGGGTAATTATCTGCCGATTGGCACCTCTTACGTCAAAATCGGAGTATCTGTTCAGGATTTAGAATTTTTTAAACTTTTTTTTGAATAAGTGGCGCCATCTCTGTTCCTAAGGGGTGAAACTAATTTTGCCTCGAGTGAAATCGTTTATTTTGGTCTATATTATCACTGTGCAAAACGGCTTGCTTCCATCACAGAGTGCAGCTTTTTTTCATAACAAATAGGACTATATGAGTTGTTACGTATTTTTTTTCGTAGTCCATTTTTGTTTTACCCAATGATACTTTTGGCACTGCATACATTTAAAAAAATTTTCAGTTTACCTTTTAACTTTTCCCGCCCCATTCACTTGCCCTTTGAATTGAGATGTCTTTCGTTTAATACCCATTTTTTTCATTTACGTGATATTTTTGGCATTACATAAGAACTGCGACCACAACAGCGCGCCACCCGAGCGAGTGAACCTAGCGTGCCGCGGCAGCAGCCGGCAAAGCTCCAAAACCGACCTGGCTGGGTTAGGTTAGAACTGTGACCACAACAGCGCGCGAGCTGAGCGAGCGAAGCTTGCGTGCCGCGGCAGCAGCCGGCAAAGCTCCAAAACCGACCTGGCTGGGTTAGGTTAGATTAGAACTGTGACCACAACAGCGTGCGAGCCAAGCGAGCGAAGCTAGCGTGCCGCGGCAGCAGCCGGCAAAGCTCCAAAACCGACCTGGCTGGTTTAGTTAAGTTAGGTTAGAACTGTGACCACAACAGAACCACCAGTCCACTTGAGAACAGTCGAGTAGTTAATAAGCCGAATCGTTACATCGGACGAATGAAACCAAAGTCATACAAAAAAAGTCGAATAATTAATAAACCGAAACTTTACATCGGAAAACTGATATTACGGACAAATAAGATTTAGGGAAACGTGTCATAAGTCGAGTGAATAAAAAACCTAAACAATTAATGCCCAATCGTAAAATATCGAATTGAATTTTCGGACAAATGAAAAAAAGTTAAAATGATATTTGTCGTATAGTTTTTGTCGAAACGAAATTCGGATTAACGTTTTTAGTGTTTCAGATAGGTAACCAGTCCGACTGTATCGTCGCCTACACTCCTTTGGAATAAGGAACTTTTAAAATGAATTTTTCAATCACAAATTGGGATATTTTCGAAAATGTAAAAATGTGGTAATATTTCACTTTTTATCCTTTATTTGATAATGACGATAAAAATCCTGTTAAAAAAATGAAATGTAAACTCATTAGGTACCTATTGCGTATTTGTTTTGTCATACATATTGTATAACTGGCTTTCCCCGCTGCTTCGCTCGTGCAGAAGGTTAAACTGCGCTCAAACAAAGTTTCAAGACGTGTAATTAATGGATATCTAAAAAATTTAGCCTATGTCCTATTTGGAAATCTAAGCTCAAATACTAAAAAGATTTATGGAAATTTGTGTCGTAGTTTTGCATTTAAGTGGAACGTAAATTTTTACAAACATTTACGTGTATGTATAAGATGTTGACTAATGAAAAATACCGATTTTATAAAAACTATAAAGTTATAATCGTGCTTAAAAATATAATTCTGACAAGATAAGTATATCTAATTCATGTGCTTCCTACTAGTGTTACAATTATGACAACATTAATTAATTACTGATTATAATTTATGCGTCATTTATTACGCCCCTGAATAATTGTATATATGTCACTCTTATCTATAATACCTATATGCTATTCAATTCAAATACAATGTTTTATGAACTGGATCTAATAAAGCGTCAGGTTTCACCAAACGTTAATAACGCCTGAATAGGTACTTAATTACGCCGCAAAAGGCATTAATCCACAGCCATCCGAAGCGAACAGATGCGTCGCAATTAAGGCCTCTACAAAAACGGCTAGTCGCATCTATCCCAGTGCGAACACCTTTAATCGGCTCAATTGTGGTTCTAATTAAACCCGGAGCTAACCGTTGGTACCCCTACCTCATCTAGTAGCGTAAAAGCGATAGCACATCAAAGCTTAAAGTATGTTATAAAAGTCCAGAAAACAAAACTGAACTAGACCGTTGTAAAATAAGCGGCCAAGAGCATGTCCGGCCACGCTCAGTGTAGGGTTCCGTTACTTGCTCATCCCTCACAAACCGCTGTTTTAAGCCCGTCGATTGGCTTAAAACAGCGGTTTAAGCCCGAGGTTTAAATTACGAGAAAGATTTCAAGCTCTATAAAAAGGTCGTAAACGCCAAAGTAAGTGTAATTACTGATTACCTTCTGGAAGTCAACTTACGTCCTTTTAAAGAAAATTATGAGATGTTGATAGCTCAAAAACGGCTCAACCGATTTTATTCAATACAGTTTTAATTGAAAGTACTTATAAGGCCTCATTTTCATGAATTATTCCATAATTTTTGACTCGTGGTTGAAAAGTTAGAGGGGGGGCGCTATTTTTTTTATTCCCGGAGCGAATATTTACAAAACTGCTGACTTTATCAAAAAGTAATGTTTGAAGACCTCCACTATTTTTAAAAGACCTATTCAACGACACCCCACACACTAGTGTTGAAACGAAAAAAAAAGCCCCCAGTTTAGGTGTACGAGAGGTACCCAAAAATCAGCTTTCTAGTATCTACTAATTGATAACAGAGCTAAGCCGCGGATGGACGGACAGACGGACATGGCGAAACTATAAGGGTTCCTAGTTGAATACGGAACCCTAAAAACGGCTGTGGTCTGAGTAAAAACTCTTGGGGTTTTTAAGCATTTTATCCCTGATTCTGTAAAAACGCTCCATCTTTACCTATGCTGCTTCTCCGTGTCAGCTGGTGTCAGCCTTATATACATATACATATTCATCTAATCAAGTATTATGGACTTCGTGAATTTTGGGCTCTAGTACAATTGATGGCTTAGGGACCGCTATTCTTCATACTACGCACCGTACTCCGTTAGTTACTATCGTTCTACGTCGCTAGATGCCGCTAAGGGTCTCAATTCATTCAAAAGTCGTCATTTTTCAATCTCTACCGTACGGTACGCGCAAGCGTGAAGTAACACAGTCGTCAAGCGTTCAACGACATTCCAACTTCCAAGTGATACAGTAAAAAGTGAATAGATGACTTTAGGTGCGATGTTTGTTTACTACGTTCCGTTTCGTCTCATTTCACTATTTGTGTATGTTTTATTTAAACATAAAAATTACTTACATCCTAATCCTAATCCTAATAATATTATAAACGTGAAAGTTTGGATGGATGTATGTATGTACGTTTCACTTAATCTCAAAAACTACTGGACGTATTATGATGAAACTTTCCATTTATGTACCTTATATATCAGAATAGGACATAGGCTATCATTTATACCAAGTTTTATCCCTTTTAGGGACGAAAAACGGGATTAAAATTTGTATGGAGAGCAAATCATTGTAGTTGCAACAATTCCCTACATGTCATCGTTTTGACGTAAACTAATCAATATAATAATAATTTTGTCTGGGCCTACGATAGACCTTCACGAAACGCATACCAAACTATTCTTTGTAAAAAAACAATAAATTCTGATATGGAAACACGTAACCGCAAAATTCGATTAATCGCGTAATTTCATGAATAAAATACATACAATTTTACAAATTTGAAACAATGACATTTGATTTGACGACATCACACACCCATCTGGCAAGACATGTCAAACCAGTGATGCCAGAAGGGCTACCCCGATGTTCAAAATTTGACTGTCGAATAGCGCCATCCTTCTCGATCATCTGTCAAAGAATATTTTAGTGAATGGAATAGCACTATACGACAGTAAAATTTCCAACATCGGAGTAGCCCTTCAGGTAGGTATCACGTTTCGAATCGAAACTTTCGATACGCACATCATCTGAAAATAGTAGGATAAACGAGTAGTATGCCATTCAACAGTATGCCAAACATTCTCGGTCAAACATTTTTAGGACAAAAAACGTTATGCGATACGACAGGCACCCGAAATTTATCTATACAAAAACTAACAGAACTAACGACAGTGATAATTCAATAAAACCACAATTTTATAAACGTTTTCTTTATATTACTTTTAGCAAAAACAAAACGAACGAATATATTTTCGCAGGCCGCCTGCATGTAGGCAATTCCTAATTGTTCTAGGGTAAATGTCAAACATTTCCGCAAATCGTCCCGTTGGCGTAAAGCCATTTTGTCGTCGGCGTTGGTCTTGGGCCATGGCAAGCGGACGATGCAATGGTTACTTTGCTTTGCAGTAGATCAATAAGGTTTCCTTCAGCATTATATCGCCGTACCCAACGTCAAACTGTGTCCCTGCTAGCATTTAACCGACGTGTGATCTCATAAATCCGTATTCCTTCCTGGTGTAACTCCACTCTTTGAGCTCTTCATTGTTTTCAGTCATTATCATTATCTTTTAATAATTCACGGTTAGCGGCAAGCATTTTATTTTTCAAATTAATAACGTTGCTGAAAATTATTTTACGATTTTCTCGATTGACACTGACATATGTTCCTAATTAGAAATTAAAAGCAAATGATAACCTTTCGCGAGGAGGTTTTTTGTAAAATGAAGTGACAAATAATAATATTGACATTTCAATAATACTGCAGTGCCTCTGGCATGTTCGCGGAAACGCGTATTGACGGTTTTCATGCCATTATGAGGAAAAGAACCGCCTCCATAATGCGTCGCGTAAGGGACAGCTCCAACAGCATCCTAGGTGTGATGGCGAGTAGGTTAGATTGCCCCATAATGAGGCACTGGGCGAGCCTCCACGTTGGACAAATGCCTTAGGTGTAAATTAATGACTTAGAGGGTGTTTAATGTATTCTAATTTTAATTTTGTTAATTGTTTTGCCTATTTAATTTTATTCCATTTTATATTCAGTATTGTTATTTAATTAATTTATTTCTAAATGATGTTTTATAATCTATATTTTATTTTTGATTATTTTTGATTTTTGATTTTTGATTATTTTTAATAATGTTGACATTCCTTATCAAAATTAATTAGTTTTATTTGTCCAGCGTGTGTGTATATGTAATTTGTCTCTAAAATGCCTATTAACATTTAATATTTAAGCCTAATTTAATTACTAACAAAAAATATGGATCGTTGTTATCTGAAATAAATGACTATTATTATTATTATTAATACTATTATTGAAATATAATTTTCGGCTTTAATGCATTGCGAATGTCTAACGACATTTTAACGAAATGGGTAGGAAATGAAATTCCTTGACTGTACAAAACTTATCTAACAAATATTACGTTACTGACTGTTTGTTAGTGGGAAATGTCGCTTGACAATTCGGGCGTAACTTATTTTGTCCATTACATCAGTGCACCAACGCCATCTAGCTATTTTGTGTAGCAAAAATTGGCGAGCCCGCAAGCAACCTTGAGCTATCCAGAGGTAGTGCCATCTATTTTAATACGATCAAACCACGTTGTTGAAGACTAAAAAATGAAATCCTTAAAAATTGTGTATTTAAGTTATATTATCGTATTAAAACAAAGTAGTAACGCGTTTGATTTTCAAAAATCAAAAATCACTTATAAATATTGGTAAAAAATATCATTTTTGTCACTTCCAGGCTACGAAGCAGCGCCATCTAGTTTTTATACCGAATTTTGAGCTTTTTCAGAGTTACGTTTTCTTGTATGAGAACATAAGTCCCGGGTATATGGTCCTTGATACTGGTATCTACTAGATCAGGTAAGGTCAAGTTCTCTAAAATCTGGACCTATATCGATCACCTCCAAACGTGGGATTATCGCCCGATAACTGGAACGCCGCACTGACAGCCGGATCAGAGGATCAGACTGCCGATCCCAGTGACAAGCGGCAGCCCTATCAAATAATACTAAACGTCGGTGGAAATGTCGTAAGTGGAATTTATTTCCCGCTACGAGGGGAGAAAATCGCACTTACTGGCCAAGGCGACACGTAAATCTTTTGACAAATCATGGGCGGTAATGAATAACTCTCCAGATCGCATAACAAACACCTACGATCTAGGACATTGACTAATGCGCCGCCCTACGTATAAACATAATGTAATGTAGTACACTAGCAAGTCGTCCGTCCGTATCACGCACGGATTACAGTAATATTACTATATGTGGGAATGAGGCAAGGAAAAGGCACAAGATGTTTCGCGCCGTATGTATTTACCAACACTATACTTACATCGTCTTATTTCAACAAAATCATATTATCGTCTGACACTCTGTCATTACGTCAAACCTAATACATTCCTTATTTCATTCTATTGGAACTAGGATTAATCGTCTACCAGCCAGCCAGCTCCTTATTCCCAACCAGTACCAATCCCATATATATTTCTATGTACGTAGATAACTTTCATAACCACATTTTTTGCCTTATCTTAGTTGAGTTCAGAAACCATGATCAAATTTATAAAAAGTATACTTCACGCATCATCGCGATATAAGTCTTTACTTATACTATATCAGGTAGGGTGAACATTCATTAGATCCAGATCTAACGTCTCTCAACTTACGACAAACGTGAAATTATCGCCCGATAACTGGAACGCCGCACTGATATCCGGATCAGAGGATCAAACTGCCGATCACAGTGACAACTGGCAGCCCTATCAAATAATCCTAAACTGCGAATGTATGAAATCTAAAACATATTTTACAAACTTTCATATTAAGTACCTATGTTACTTTCTATTACTATGTATTTATGGAAGAATCCATTACATACGCATAAAAAATATAAGCCTTAAATAATGTTATTAAGGCTGCCTTGCTAAGGTAAAAGGCGACCTTTTGGTATGGAGCTCCATACAAAAAGGTCGCCTTTTAGCTTAGCAAGGCAGAAGGTAACATCCAAATTTTCCCAGTATTTTTTATCAGCTTAAAATGTTGAGTTCAATGTTAATAAATCAAAGCGATTTTGGATACTTACCTAAAAAAATCCAGCGAAGCGTTATTAAATCCTGACTTATTACTAAGCATCTATCTTTTATATAGTACCTACTTAATTTACACAAGAAAGAATTTCACATTTCTGCCCTAGTGCTACAACATTCGTAAATAATGAACGTATTCCATTACAGATATTGCATTTCATGAAGGCATACATACATATTAACGAACTGTCGCTGCTGTCACGGTAGGATTAATTTAACTCTGCGTAAATTGAGTAGGTTTATTATTAAGCCGCCTGTTCACTGCAGATTTAATAACTTTCCAGCTGCTCTCGGCGGGGCCATATTCCCGTGCTGAGTGGCGGAGGGACCAGACTTAAGTATTCTAGTTAAGCTGTAATAAGCTTATGGAATTAGTTTCACGTATTATACCTAGCCGCAATTTGAACACGTTTGGCACCTTATGTACTAGGTATATATACTTACTTACGTATTTAGCGCCTGCCTTTTAAATGTAGTTATGTAGCAAATACAAGCAACCAACATACTAGTTTGTTATACCAGTATATACCAGGTTGGATGGTTATTGCACACTAATCTACATGTATATACTACGGTTGGCATCAAAATTGAATTAAAATTGACAGCTACAGTATAAGTTAAATGATAATCACTTTTTCACATAAAAAAAACAGACTTCAACAAGAAGAAATTGTATTTCCAATTACAACTAAACGAGTTACTATAAGTAAAAATACAACTAACGGCCTTAAACCTACCCATAATATTTAAAGAATTATGCCCTAACCCAACTCTTAACCACTAAGGAGTTGTACGTTCCATCATCAGCTCAGCATAATGAGATGATGACTACTAGACGCAAATACCTGAATAACTTAATAAAATACATTAAAAATATTATTAGTGCTTATAATATTTGAGTGTTGCCCTCGATTTCCCTTGGAATGGTGACCGGATATGGTGACAATGGGACCACCTCAGGAGTACTCCTTCAAATGGCGGATAAATCGTGTATCATACACACAAAAAAACATACAGTCATATTGAGATCCTCCTCCTTTTTTAAAAGTCTCTTTTTATTTTTTTAAGACATGACTCGAACTGTATCAGGGCCGTTGAGCCAACCCAGTTTAGAAAGCGTGTTGATTCAAAAAACGAGACGTCGAATTACAAAATTTATTCCACTTTGTTATTAATGGTTATTGAGAGCACTTATAAGTGCATCTCAGCGTTAATAAAAATGCAAGAGCAGTGCATCCGCCGTCTCGAGCATGAGTGGCAAGGTCGATCGGACGTCCTGCAGTCAGCCCGTGCATCCTGCACTTAGGAGGCTGCATCCGTGCGGATGCCGGCGGCTGACGCAGCTCCCTTTGTCTTCACGGAACAATTCTTGTAGAATCTCGCACTTTACTGTTCTTGACATGTGAGACTGAGAGTAACTACGTAGTGCGCGGAATAAAAATGCTAATGCATTTGTTATTGTCGGTGCACTTTCGTCAGTTATTATATTATGTCTGACTCAACATGGTAAACACCAAACGAATAGTTAAGAGAATAACCATTATTTCTGTTCCAAAATTAGCTTTTCTTTATTTTTACGTCCTCCTAAAGTTATTATAAGTTCAAGAAATAGACAAGACTGAAGCCAAATGTCAAAGCCTAGAATATAATTAGCACCAAATAACCTGTTATTTCTACGGCAATAACCTGTCAATCTACGCATGAAACCAATTATTTGTCCTGAAAATGCTCAACTAGTGCATAATATATAAGTTTCCCTGCAAGCGCTCCGATATGTGACACCACTACATATTTCGTGCGACATACTTCACGTGCCTGAACTGACGTGAAATGTTGGCTTGGTATTAAATGAAATTAGGAACGGCTCACTCTAAGCGAGTATGTTTAATAGATTGTACAACATTTAACGCAATCAAAATCAATACATAGGGTGTTTTTGTTCTTAAGTATACCTAATAATAATATTTACATGATACAGTTTCATTTGCTCGCAATCGAAGTGAAAAGTAGAGTGTGCAACTCGTCCATAAAACGCATTTTACACTCGACTTTATATTCATCCTCGCTCGCAAGCTCGCTCGGATGGATAAACGTCTCGTGTAAAATGGTGCGTTTTATGCACTTGTCGTACAATCTACTATTATTTAATGATCTTCCAAAAATTGTATCTACCCTATTCTATGAAAACCCGTTAGTATAACATAAGCCGTTTAAACACCAGTCGCACAGTCTTCAATTCAAAAGACTCGAATATATTATTCCTTTTCAAATCCACTTTTTAATCCAAAAAGATCCGCTTCCGTTACTCGGAAGATAAATCCACTTCAGTGCTTCAAAAAGATAGCAGGAAACTAAATCCTTTGTTCGTAATCGAGTCCGGATGAAAATATTTGTGACCCAAATCTGTGCCAAGCTTTGTGGTTGGTAGCATCAATCACCTCGCTCGCCGAGACAACGTCTCCTTAAAGTGTCATGTGTCACTTACATGGAACATGAAATTTAATACTGTTAAATATTCCGCCACACAATAGAATGTAAGTCACCCGTTTATTCATGTGAAAACATTTTCGTTTGCTACTGCCAGTTACGGTTTACAAAATATAATCTGCACTGCACAGCTTGGTAGTCTACTATCAACTTTATTAAATTTAATAGACCAAAAAAAGTGGCTGAACAAAAATACAAATAGTTTATATGTATTTGTATTGAGTACGGTTAGTTCCATCTTAAACCGGAATTACTCAATCCTAACGCAGAAATCCATACGGAAGCCTCTGGAAGAAGGCTAGTTATTATCATTACTTGTATCTAATAATAAAATTAGAACATTTCACTTTAAATACTCTCTGAATAAAATAATGAGCAAACTATTCGTAATTTGATACTTTCCAGGATAGTGATAGGCAAGTACCTAATCTACAGTGACAGTGCACCTCGCTGATTAATTACTGCGCCGCGCCGGAAAGTTTAACAATTTGGCTCTCTGAATGAGTTATTCTGAAAACAACATTATTCGATCAATAGCTAATATCGATAAGTCTACCATTGTCAAACCAATATCGCCAACTAGCTTAGGCCCTAATTGTATGTATGTATGTATGTATGTATATATACGTGTCTGATATCTCGGACAACGCCATAGATATCAAAAGCTTGCACTATTATCTATTCTGTGTCAGAAGCAAACTTGACGGGGACAAACGTAAAAAGTCACTACAGCTTAAATCGCAAACATCGCATTTTCATAACAGTTAAAAATGCTATATACTTAACACACCAATAAATGGCATTAGTAAAACGGCATTAAAATCGCGATGTGCAAGCAAGCTTAATAAATTCACGCTCACTGTTATGTGTATGATGAGATACAGAAGTGCAATAAATTATGTTCGTTGATATAAGTGGGGTAGTGGATCGGGCCGAGTGGGGGCCAAATGGAGCGGAATGTATTGCAATAATGGCATGTAGTTCACGGCCACTTCGTTTTGAGGGCGAGGGACAAAGGACGTACCCACCGGGATGTTTGATCTGAACACTTGAACAGTGGAATGATTTATTTATTTATTATTCAAATAAGTTTCACAGCATAACTTTGATAAAAGTAAAGCACTACAAAATTACATTAAAGTAAATAAACATAAAACTAGTTTTATTTAGGCGATTGATTTGTGTGGAGCCGTTGCGTCGTCTGATGTGGCGTAGAATTCGGCAGATTGGATTGGAACCGCCAAATAGCCGAGTAGATTGAAGTAAAGTTAGAATTTACAAATACAAATACAAATAGTTTATTTGTTCAACATGTTGGGCCGCAAGGCATACAAATTTTAGCTATAATAGACTGTTTCACCGGGGCGTACAGTCAGCATCAAGTGCAGTCAGACAAAAAATCATTAACTGAATAATATGCTTTATCCACTAAAAATTTAAACAATTTGGCTTTAAATGTAGTTATATCCTCTATACTACTAATATGACTTGGAACATTGTTATACATTTTTGGAGCCATACCAAGTACACTTTTTCTGTATATTAATGCTGTTTTGGAAGGCATGAAACATATTTTATTCCTAAGACGTACACTCCTAAACTGTTTAAACAATTGGAAATTTCTTTTAACAAACATTACTGTTTCAAAAATATAAAGACAAGGAAGAGTTTATCAAACATAGCTCTAGCTTAATTCTGGTATTATTAATTGAAGCCGCCAAGTTTTATCATTGTATCATCCCACGGGAACACTACATTTTTTCGGGATAAAAAGCCTTTGCGTTCATCCAGGATGTCAGCTACATTCCTACCAAAATTTATCAAAATTGGTCCATCCGTTTGAGCATGAAGAAGTAACAAACATACATACAATAATAAAAAAAAAAAAAAAAAAAGCCATTTATTCTACTACATTAAATCATGACAATAGGTTCATTTTACATTTATTAATTATGCAGTAGTCGCCTCTTTGGCGTAGGCCTCCCCCAATTCCTTCCACAGCTCCCTGTCTCTACCTTTTACCATCCAGTGTGGCCCCAACCTTTCCGTAAATATGTCTGCCCACCTCTTCTTTTGGCGGCCTCGCTTCCTTGATCCGTCTCTCGGGGTCCACTCTGTGACTTGTTTTGTCCATCTGTTGTGACTCATTCTGCATATGTGACCTGCCCAATTCCATTTAAGGATCCTCACTCTTTCAATAATGTCGGTCACTTTAGTAATCTTCCTAATGTTCTGGTTACTGACTCTATCAGATATTTTCATTCCCAGCATGCTCCTTTCCATCTTACGCTGACATACTGCCAGTTTATTTTCTTCACGTTTCCTTAGAGACCAAACCTGACAGCCGTACGTTAAACATGGAAGGATCGCTACCTCGAAGAGCTTTTTCTTAATACTGATATGGACGGATTTGTTTTTCATGACCTCCTTAAGTCCCCAATATTTTTTCCACGCAATAGCGATCCTTCTATGAACCTCTTCTTCAGTATGGTTAGCAAAGGAGACAGACTGACCCAAATATACGTATTCGTCCGCAACTTCAATCCTTTGGCCTTCCACTACTATATTATGCTGGTCGGTGCTATTCGTGATAATTTTCGTTTTTGACGTATTAATGGCCAGGCCGACTTTTTTACTTTCTGCCGTCAACTCTTTTAGCATCTCCGTCAACTCCATCGGGTTTCCTGCGAAGACGACTATGTCATCCGCATAACGTAAATGACTTAAGTAGCTACCGTCAATGTTTAATCCTTTCGTCGTCCAGTCCAGATTTCGGAAAACTGTCTCTAGCACTGCTGTGAATATTTTTGGCGACAACGGGTCGCCCTGGCGTACTCCTCTTCTTATTGGGAGCACCGTGCCTTCTTTTTCTAATTTTATTTTAGCGCAACTGTTCATGTAAATATTTTGAAGGACAGTAATGTAGATCTCATTAACACCTTGTTGATAAAGCGTTTTCCAAATTTCATTATGATGTAAAGAATCAAATGCTTTTTGGAAATCAATGAAGCACATTATATATGGTTTTTCTGTATTCTTTCGCTTTTTCTATAATTTGCGCAACTACCTGGATATGGTCCAATGTTGAATAGGTTTTCCGGAAACCGGCTTGTTCGCACGGTTGATTTTCGTCTAAAATTCTCGTTATTCTATTTAATATTAATTTTGCGAATATCTTATAAACATTAGACATTATGCTTATGGGTCTGTAGTTGTTCAAAACAAACATACATACAAACACACTCACAAACTTTCCCCTTTATAATATTAGTGTGATGTTCAAATTACCTCTTACAAATTGTCAGGTTACAAGTCTTTGGTGATAATGGGTGCACTGGGTGCCGAAAGTGAAAAAGACAAGCAAGAAATAAAATTTTAATGACGCCTTTTGAGAAGCGCTGAAGGGCGCCGGGTGTCCATCACACTCTACTCTGATGAACTAGTAGGGCCAGCACTGTACATGTCCTTCGTATCCTCTTTTACTGTTGTGTTGTATAACATACCTTCATGTAGAGAAGTAGACGGTTAAACAGTTCAGGTGTAAACATAGGGCCGAGTCAATCACTAAACGTGCAATGTTATTTCCAGCCGAGGGGGGCATCTGGGTCAGTGCAGTAAGTTCACGGCCGGGAGTGCGTCACGACTCACGTGCCATCGATGCACTGCATTACCAATGAGGACTTAAGCAAATGTATAGAATAAAATATTACAGAAATTTCTCTGTTTTGATTTTCGCAGAAGTTGCCTATAAGTTGTTTAACTAACTGAACTAACTGGCGAACAACACACAGCCATTGTTTTTTCTTGGCAAAACGCGTTTCTTTGCTTTTTGAGCTTGATTTTTTAAGATCACATCGCTAAAGTAGACAGTTATCTCGGACATACAACAATAAACACGTGCAATTCGGCCCATGGTCATCATTGCTAAATAGCGTGTTCTTGTAATTTCTTCGAAGCGTTTTTTACTAGCCGAACAATAACATATCCTAATCCTATACACAATATGTTTATATTCACCTGTTTTCACTCCACTTCCAGAATGCGCACTTGTACATTTTGAGCTCCCCTCATATATCTCAAGCTCATTTCATAAAAGCCAAGTCCATTAAAATAATAAACTTTCTGCCTGTGCGGAACACGCTTCGTGATAATACTCGTGCCTCATACGGGTGTTTTACGAATGAATTTTATTGCTTGCCATTTAAAAATGGGCACGGTGCGCTCTTTGCATGAGTTATATGCGAATGTATTAATGAGTATTTGTTTTTATTTAATCAAACGTGTCATGAATATAATTACGATGTAGAGTATTAACTTTAATTTGAGAATGAAATTAACAAGAATTTGTGAATATAAAATAAAATAAGTTAAATTTCATGTTGGTAATAATGTTTAAAAAAAAGATTAGGCATAACAATATTGGTTATTTATTTATGTACGTTATGATGAATCTTTACAAATAATTGGAATATCACTTTTTAACTGACTTCAAAAAAGGAGTGGGGTTCTCAATTCGGTTGTATTTTTATTTCTTTTCTTTTTAAATTTTTGTTACCTCAGAACTCCGTCATTTATGAGTCGATTTGGAAAATTCTTTTTTGGTTCTTGAATAGAGCCGTCAGAATTTGGTCCCATAAATTTTTTATGAAGATCTGATGACGAGACCCATGAGGAATCGAAGGAATTCCTGAAATATTATGAGCACATCTAATGGCGAATTCGGTATTTATTACAATAGTTCGAAAATCACCATTTGGTGAAGAGAAACTGATGATGAAGACAAGCGTCAGTTACCTACTACTGAGGGCTCAATCAGTAAAGAATTTGTTACACTTAGATAAAGGTTTTAGTATTTTGACCGACTTCAAAAAAAGAGGTTCTCACAGTTTGACCCGCATTAATGTGTAATGTTTGTCCGCGATTATGAAGTTGTTAACGAACAACTTTATAATCTTGCACAACCTAATCATAAATGAAGGACGTTTTAATTGGCGTCTGATAGTTATCATCTTCCTATGCTGAGCTGATGATGGAAGGTATTACTCCTTAACGGTAAGGAGTTAGGAGATAATTAAAACGAGATGCATGCCTTCAAGACCTCCTCGATCAGCCCGCCATAAGTATTTTATATAAATCACTAAAATACGAAAAAAACAAAAATTAACAAAAAAAGAACCGACTTCGATAAGACTAAAATCCCCAAAATAACCCGTTCAAGTACGGGTTACATTTAAACCACCTTTTGAAGTCGGTGCCAAACATTTTAGTTTTATTGAAGTCGGTTATTTTTTTGTGTTTTTTTTTTAAATGACGTAAACACACTGAAGGCGCTATCATGATTGGTTTAGTCTACCCTCTACTTATGTACTTCCTCTCTTGCTTTATACGACACACGTCATATAGCGTGGAAATCAAATAGACCAACATGTTCCAAACTTCATCTAACTTCGCATTATAATGCATGTGAAGCGATTACGTTTGGGCGAGGCCGTGACGTGCAAATCTATACAAATAGTGTCATTTGTCGCCATTTCCCCAACACGGGACACCTCCAGGTAGGCCAAATGAAGATGGACCATCCCCAGCCGACCCTTAATAAATCTTTTTCTGCAAGTTATTTTCCAATATTTACGTCTGCGTTATTTGTAATGTCGATAAATTTCATATTAAACTTATCTTTGAATATTACGGCTAGTACTTAGATCTTTCTTCAAAAATCATTTGATGAAAGATCACATTTTATTGCCTAAAAACCCGTAGATACCTACGTTTAATCAGTTTAGCCATGTTGTATTTTTTATGCGTTTAATCAGTTTGTTTTTTTTTTAATCCACTATAGCAAATGGATTAAAACAAAGACTGAAACATTAATACTGAGTAGGTAATACGTCTCTTTCGGTCCAAGAGACCGCATTAACCACGACGGGATTGTTGAGGCTTTTTAAATTTGTGTCCGGACGGAAGTACATCAAGTCTAATTACTTTTGGTATAAAAGCAGTTATTTAGGTACGTTCACTTCACTACCTTAGACATGTTCTGCGGCATATGCCTTAAAATAATCAGTCTATTTTGAACCACTGCAATCACACATATAAGGGAGGTATTTTTGGCAAATCGTTACAATATTGACCTGTGAATATGTATGTACCTACAAATAAATCCGGAATTCCGTCATTGCACCTATTCATTCAATACAGTCAAGTTGTTAACATAGAATAGAGCTTTTGTCGGAAACAAACGGCAGCAAGTAGTTATGGGAATCGAATATTATTCACAAAACAAATCATTAATCAATAAATATTTCCTTATGTTAACACAACGACTAGTTTTCCGTGGCACTGCTAGCTATCATTTAAGAAATTCTAAACCTAATAATTTTCGGTTTTCTTTGGAGATTGATATAAGCCGAAAAGTAAGTACGTATTGGCTGCATTTTAACCCGGAAATAGGCGAATAGTTAAGATTAGTTTTCCTCCGAAACAAGGTGCCATGAAACCTACAAAAGTAGGTATTATAATAATACTATAACAATATTGCTACTATTATACTACTATTGCTATAATACTTCCTAACTCGAAGGCGTTCCTTTCAAATACCTTTGCTCTCAACAAAACAACACAGTCATCAGTAAGAGGGCGCCGAGCGTTAGCGATTGAACCATAGAGCGCGGGGAATGCGTATTTTGATCGGCGCGCGGCCGCCATAGTAAAAATGTATGGAGAATTAAAAGCACCTTTTGATAAATCTGGACCTTTAATACCAAACAATAATTGAAATATTTGATGCGGACAAATTGTAATGTAAACATTCATCTTTTTTTCAAACGAAAATCAGAATAGATTTCCATTGTTAAAGTATAAAAAAAACGCTTAACGCCTGCTTACGATTTTACAATTTTCATCCAACTTTACTTAGTTCTCTAGGGTAAAATATTAATAATCTTATAATTTTTCCACGGAAAAGTTGTTAACACATTCTTCGAAGTGCTAAATATATAGTTTATAAATGGATTAAACAACTAGTGTTGACGTTATCTACTTAACGGCAACTGCCTATTTTTTCACATTTCGCTCGGTGCAGTCTTAAGTAATTGAAGTGCCCGGTGCTACCACTAAGCAAATACGTCTTATCAGTCATACCCATTAACCGCAATGAGATTGCTAAGTCTTCAAAAATCTGCATGTGACAGTGTTCGCTTCTCAGAAAGTGACTACTCTTCGGCGCGGTCTGGGCGACATCTTCAAAGCTCTTCACAATTTCAACAGGAAACTGACGCATTAGAAATCATCCGTGCATCCATTTAAAGTCACATAATCACAGCAAAAGTGCTAAAAACAAGCCGAAAGTAAAAGACGTCTGTTTCAAGCTTATATACCTATTCGTATTGGTAAAATTAAGTTCTCAATCAATATAAAATCACCGGATATTGTGAATGTAGTGTGTCCGTTCAGTGACAACCCTAGGATACAAAGCAATAAAAAATAAATAATGATCCGATACCACGAGGATAGCGTAGTAGTAAAGGTAATTTAATAATATGTATACGCGATTAGCCGCTTTTTGTCGTAATAATATCCTTTACTGTATGCAATATCCTAGGAAGTCCAGAATTTTGGTGGACTTGCTGAGGACCTTCCACGCTGCGTCTTTGCTTTCGTACTTGTTCGGTATTCAATCGCCACCCGAGACCCTTTTTCACTTTTCCTGCTCAAAATGTATGTAGGTTAATTTGCGTCGCAAAGCGGGGCAAAAGTGGTCGTCAGACACTCAGATTATATTCGGCCTTGCTCGCTTCGCTCGCTTGTCCAAATAATCACTTCCTATCACAATGGCTTATTTTAGGCCCATGTGCCCTTTGAAAAATCTACTATTATTCCCCAACCGATCCGTCGTCACACCAATTTGCCACCCTGGTGTGACTTTTTCAACTATTCCTAAAATTTTGGTGTATACCAACTAGGTACGACTAAGCAATCTAGGTACGACGTTAATAATACATCGTGAGTATCTGCTTTTAGTTAAAGATTAACCACAATAGGATAACCGCATAAAGATATCTGCAATTGACCCCGCTCGCTCATCGAGTGTAATTACTCTGCAACAGTATTTTTATGCTCCAGAGTTCGGAGTGTCATTAGCGATTCGACGCGAGGGCGCCGCATTGCAGGTCGCCGCCCGATGCGCCGATGACCTGAAACTGCGCCCGGATTCTGGTTAACCCAATATCTCGGAACTTATTATTTTTGTACTGATAAAATACAACTGGCGAATCAACGCACGATAGACGTAGGTGTAGGTAGCACCGCGCTGTGATATAATTTTCGCATGAAAAAGATAAAATATTATGTACGACATACGTACAATAAAAATACATTTAAATAAATTTTAAATGCAATTTAAAAGCTGACAGTATGGTAATTGTGTAGCTAAAGCTTCGGTAAACAAAAAAAACTATGTATATAGAAATTAATTACCTTACTCCAAGTACCCTTTACACTTTACACTTACCTTACACTTGTTGTTGTCTTATTTTATTACAAAGTCAGTGTAGATATGGAAGTAGTAGGTAATTTAGTCTTATCAATCATAAAACCATGGAATGGAAGTAGGTTCCTATTTGGAATTATTATGACATTTTGTGTAATACCTGCCCCTCTTTATTAATTTTCTTATTTAGGTATTTTGCCCGATTTGCCTTTTTTTTTGCCCGATTGGCCTTTATTTTTTGCCTGCTTATTTTTACATAATATTTTTTATAGCTCTATCTATACTTTCTGTTGTATGAAGAGTAGATAGAAAACGTTGTGATTTGTGATTGCCTATAATATAATTTTACTAGTTTTAAAGCAAGCCTGCGTCCCCATTAATAGGGGTAGGAGGGTGAAAGTTACAGATTTATTAATTGTTCTATTCTTTGTCCCTAGGCTCCATATGTAATTTCAGCTTCCGAGGACATCGGTCGGGAATATATTTTACTAATTCTGTATACAAACCTTTACAGGGATAGAAGGGTGAAAGTTACGAATTATTTAATTTCTATATTCTTTGTATGTAAACCCTAAGGTCCGTGCCAAATTTCAGTTTTCTAGGTCATCGGGAAATACCCTTTTTAAATCGGCGTATTTTAGGTTCCAATAAAACCTAAAGTGTAAAAGCTGAAATTAAAGTATAACTGCATCTTAACCTGTGAATTTGGGCGCTCTGGTGTTAACTGGAACGAAGCTCCTATGAGGGTTGAAAATGAGACGAAACGACATACAAAAAAAGAGAACCGTTTTGAACTTTTCTAGAAAAGTTCAAAACGGTTCTCTTTTTTTGTACGTCTTGGCGGGTAGATAAATTTGATTCCCTTGAGAGGGTCGAAATATACGTTTTTGGTTTTTCACAGCTTCTAGGGAATGCAGACTTGAGTATATGGTTTCAATTTAAACTCGATACCTCTACGCGTTCCCGAGATAAAGGGTCTTGACAGACTGAACGGCGGACGGACGGACAACAAAGTTATCCTATAAGGGTTAAATTTTTTCCTTGTGAAGTACGGAACCCTAAAAATTTAGGTTTCATAGCTTTGGTTATATAGTGACTATATTCTTAAATTTGACAAACGCAAACTGCCCAAATTTCTAGCACAGTGCGAGCGAGCAACGTAAATAGTTATATTGGAACATACACGTTCCAGCGTATTTTTAAGTCTCAAGCATTCTCAGCGCCAATTACGGAAATATACAAATCGACATGAGTGATTGTTAGGTATTATTTTATTTATATGCTTATACTTATTAGGCTCTTACATTAGGTTAACTAACTAACTAGGTGCTTAGTATAGGTGCGTGGGAAATTCTTTTCTCAATTATACCTCTACAATAGAAAAGCTAGAGTGGACTGCCATGAAATATGAAGGTTTTACTATTGTTACCGAGTATCGTTAAAATCTGTCGTCCACTTTCAAAATGATCCTCTGTACCTGTATTAATATTCCTATTTGCTTGTATATATGACGAGGAAGCCTCAAGGTATTCCATTCCACTGCAATATTAAATTTCAGGAATTTCAGATTCTACCTTGATAGCTACACATAGAAAAAGCTAACAAGTAATGTATGTAAAGTAATAAGTAAGCGATCACCGGATTGATGGCTAGCATTAAATATATTATCATATTTATCATAGTATGTTTATCTGTACGAAAATAAGAAAATAAAACACCTCTTAAGCACTAGCAACAGAGCACGTTGGCTCTGATCCGATAGCGTCTGCTCAATCTCGGCAAACAATGCGCCTCCTTCGACGTCCAATCCCGGCGAAGCCTCAAACTGCTCCATTCAACTGCAATATTTAAACCTTCCTTAATTGATAAATCATTCAGATTGTGCCCTGATAGGTACTGTACCCTTTATACATAGCTTTCTGCACAAAAAAAGACTCGTTTCACCTTTTAGCACTGGCAACACTGCAGGTTGCTCCGATAGCGTCCGCACAATGCCGGCAGACAATGCAGCCTCCTTCAACGTAAGGCTCCATCCAATCAGGGCGAAGCCTCGAGCTCTACTCAAGTGCAATATTGTTCTTAGTCCGCCGAAATACAAACAATGACGTTTTCACATTTCAGTCATCCTTTATCTTTAAAATTTCATATGTATGAATGATAATGATGACAAACAATTTCAATTGATTTACTTATTAAAACTTTATTGTAAAATTTGCACATTACAAAAACTTAAGAACTTCATGATGCGATGAGGCATTCTCTACCAATCAGTATTAATAATTTATAGATTCAATAAAATCTTAGAAAGAAATATATAGAACAAGCTAAACGTTTCTTGTGATGTGAGATGTGACATATATCCGAGACCTCGTCACATTAAAGTGGCATACATTGGCGATTGCTCCATGCGAAGTACCAATGCCTCCCGGCTCGAGCGATTTGATACCCCGCATCCCTCAACCCCTGTGCAATACATCTCGTAAATTATTTCTCTCTCGTCTTAACGCGCAAAAAAAACTTCATGCAACTTCTTGCCCCTTTTTAGGGTTCCGTAGTCAACTAGGAACCCTTATAGTTTCGCCATGTCCGTGTCTGTCTGTCTGTCCGTCCGCGGCTTAGCTCCGTGATCATTAGTACTAGAAAGCTGAAATTTGGTATGAGTAAGTGTATGTATCAAGCCGACAAAACGGTAAAATAAAAACGAAAAAAAAAATTTTTTTCGGGTACCTCCCGTACACTTAAAGTGGGGTGATTTTTTTTTTCGTTCCAACACTAGTGTGTGGGGTGTCGTTGAATAGGTCTTTTAAAAATAATAGGGGTCTCCAAACATTATTTTTTGATGAAGACAGCAGTTTTGTAAATATTTGCTCCGAAAATAAAAAAAAATTGAAAAATTATGGAAAAATTCATGAAAATGAGGCCTTTTAAGTACTTTCAATGAAAACTATATTGAATAAAATCGGTCAAGCCGTTTTTGAGTTATCGCAAAAATTCATAATTTTCTTTAAAATGACGAAAGCGCCGCGCCCCCCCCTACACTTCGAACGTTACACATATTGGTTAAGTGCCATACTGTTGTTGTTGGCGTCCTATGGTACCCCAGTGGTACAAAGGGCCTTCGTGAGACGTCGCCATCCGCTCCTGTCCTGTGCCTCGCGCTCCGCGTCACTCCAACTCAGCCCGGCCGCCCGCAGCTCGGCGTCGACGGTGCGCTGCCACGTGTGCGCCGGTCGGCCCTGTCGCCTGTAGCTCTACCATGAGTTTACAAATACCGTGCTCGCTTACGACTGCGTAGCGGATTTGTATGAAGAATTTTTACGGCGCCTCTAGCGGATACTTATAGAACTACCAGAAGCGGTCGGCACCATGAGTCGTATGAGCACGCTAACGTGAACTCGATTCGAAAGTTCGTGTATCAAAACGTCACGAAACGAAGTCGTCTCTTTCTAACTATATTGCCAAGGCTGAATAAGAATAATATTGGCCAGAAGACATGGAGTTGGAGTACGATTTATTATGCTATCTGCAATGCAAGACATTTAGAGTAGAATATTATGTCAGTGAAAGCTATAATAACATGAAAAATAACCACGCAATTCAGAAACGGGAGTGTAAATTGGAACTTAGTTGTGTACAAAGTGTAATTCCGCTGCATGAAAAAATAACTTTTCAGTCAAGGATGTGCCCCGAACCAAACACAAAGTACGAGCCGCGTACGTGACTGATTGTCAACGAAAGTTACGGCCAAATTGTGTTTTGGCTGCAGGATGCAGGTATACAGTTGCTTTTTGGATGTGGGTCCATCTTCGGTCCGAGGAGCCTTCATTCAGCCTTCTTCACTTCTATACAATGCTACTGGAAAAGGTCTACTGTCTAAAGTAGGGGCTACTCTGAAGGACATCACTATGCAGCAGCTGTCCAAAAAGGAAGTGCCTGACAGACCAAGTTCATCGGCCTTATATGAATTTATTTCAGAAGCATAAAAGAGGAAATTAGACAACTTACAATTGCTAAAATACCAACATACTGTATTAATACATTACTCATTACACTCTTTTAACATTGATCAACCAGCTGAGATTAAGACAAACGTAGACAAAGACAAGCTTGTTGAAACAATGAAAAAAACATTCACAGACTCCGGCAATAAGGGACAGAAGAAGCGATAGGGAAGCAGAAAGAACAGCTTGTGGTGTGAAATGAGAGATGGCCGAATCACAATCAAAGCTTCGAAGGTACATACACCAGATGGTGTGATAAATATATAAAGCGGTGCGACTCTAGTGCGACTGTCTGTCCCGGACGTCCCAAGGATAGCCCTCAGACCTCGCCAGCGCGACCTGTTGGCTGTGCCGCCGTCGTCCACCGTGTCGCTCAGGAACTTGCCGCTGCCCCGAGCCCTCTCACTTCTCAATGCGCTCCTGGCATCGACACCTGAGTGCGACTTGTTTGGGTGGTGATGGGTGGCTGTGCGCAGTGAATGCTTGAGATTCTGTGAGGCGATGGATGCTAGGTGCTCAACTGTTCCTATGTAATTTTGTATGTTTCCTTTAATTTTAATCTAAGTTTCATGACGCATTGGTTGTACGGTAATGTCATGTTAATCTTTTTTTTAAATTTAAATATATTAAAAATAAATAAAATATCATATAATGAAACATGTACATACAAAAGTCTATTTTATCCGCTAGTGTGTAAAATTAATTTGTATTTCAAAACAATGATTGTGATTCTCTTTATATGTATGCTTTTGTCTTATTCATATCATTTAGATTTGAGTGTGTTATCTTAAATTTGTAATGGTAGGCCTTATACATTTTTGAATGTATTATTTTCATATTCTGACAAATATATTGATAATTTCAACCAACTTTTTAAAGTGAATATTACTATTCCCTGAGTTATAGATAGTAAACATAGCTATTTCATGCTTTCATGTCAGGAAGGCTCAAACAATGAATATACACAATGTAATCTGTTTAAATTATTTTATTTAAATATTTTTTTATTTCCCTTGCAACATAATAACATCTTGTATGTAATCACAAATTAATAAAACAGCTTCTAATCAATTTTGTTATCTCTACCACCCAAAAAATGAAAATACTTATTTAACTTTCTACCAAAAGAATATTATACATTACATTCAGTCATAATTTACTTATTCTAACAAATACTTCAATAGTTTATATAGATCACTATAAAATTATACTGAACAACAAAAGTTTCTTTTCAATTAAACACACATTATTTTTGAGACACAGTAATTGTTCAACGGAGTCCGTAATGCTTAATGATGAAATAGCTATGAACGGTGACAAATGAACAGTATTTCTCTCAGCCGTTTTGACAATGCCTGACTTCATTAGCAATGGCTTTTTATGCAGGTATTTGAGGACCTGTAATAGTTTCTTCATCTGCTTTTTTGTAATTCTGAAAAAATAAATATTCAAAATAAGTAAGTACCTAAGATAGCTTAAGTGTAAAAAATTATATAAATAATATCATGATTTTTTTAATAAACTTATATCATACCTCAAGTCTCAATTATTTGTAGTATTAGGTATAACATCATCTTTCAGTGTGCCGCGTCTAGCATTCTTTTAGACAGTGAAATTTTGTTGACACATCCAATTATGAAAAGTATCTTCTAAAGCCCATTTTGTACCTCATGTAGTTGTGTCTTTTTCCATCTGAAATTTAACATCATAGCTGATATACCAACAATCTAATATTATATTTAACAAAACAGCACAGAAACTATACTTAAAGAATATTTTTTTGTAATCCTAGAGTGCAGAACATCCAGGAGGTTAGGAATTAAAGATATTATTTTGCTTTGTTCTATGTAAACTTATAGTAAGTAATAGCTGGTATGTACCTTCTATGATCTACACACATAATTCATTTTAATGTGATAAAATGGCATTTGGATCTCTCCGAGCCAAGTATCGCCTAATTTTTCGCCTTGTGCGTGTTAAACAAACAGATTCTGTGGACTATTTATAGATTACACATTGCGGCACCAGTTAGGTATACAGCATACACCATTTTATCCAATAATTTTGAAGAAAGTCGATGATTGTACTTATGTTAAGTAAGACAAAACAAGTATTTATTTTTTATTTATTACATTACATGTGACTTGATATGACGTCTAGTCTAGTGTTGCCAACTCCAAACAAAATTAACCCTAAATCTGAAGTTGAAACTAAAATCCGCTCCAGACCTTCGATCCGATCCGATTTATCGAAGCAATCGGATACTGTGTAGTACAATTGTCCGATTTATTGGAAGAAATCGGATAATGTGTAGTACAAATTTGTTGGGATATTTTTTCCGATAAATCGGATCAGATCGAAGGTCTGGGGCGAACGGACGGGCGATGCTATGACGTGCGTTAAGTTTTTAGTTTTTAAAATATATGCTGTCATCTGTCTTGTTGTGGTCTTAATATAAAACTCAAATAGAAAACATCATTTATCTTGTTTGTGTTTATTTTATTGCCATTCCAATGGTTAACTGAGTACTTACAACTTCCAAATTCCACTGCTGGGTCCAGGGATCGATACCGTTATCCGAATACTGGTTAATATTGTTCGATAACTGTTAAAAATTTCGTTTGTTGAAATAACGTTTCCTTAGAGTAACGTTTAAAAAAGTAGCAAAATAATTTCGATCATCGTTATTCAAGAAAAACGAATGTATAACGTTACATTGAACAGTATTAACCTGTATTACTCATTTTCGCTGCGCGTTTTCCTTTGTAGGCGCCGACGCATCGCTATCTTGTTTACGCATAAGGATATTTTGTATATTTGTCTCTGTTTGACTCGTCCCGGCCGGCTAAGGATTGTTTGTTTATTGTTATTGTGGTAGAGACTTTTGCATTACGATAATTCCGGCGCGATCACTTAACCCATTATAGACTGAGTTTTTTTGAGGTGTCCAATTTTTATAATTTTTTTATATGTTCTTTATTAGAGTATATGTAACAAAATTTGAGCAATGAAAACTTTTTGTAATCTACGGTTTTTTAAAAAAACGCTGGTACCATATGGGACCGCTAGCCTCGTACTGAGGTAAAGATTTGGAAATACTATGAAATGAATAACGTGCTACAAATATGGGTAGTATTGTTTATTTAATAAATCAGCCTCCAGAGTTGCAACATAATACATATAGAACATTTGTTTGACTAAATTAATTTAATAAAATGAGCCTCTGGATTGTAGCAACATTTTTTTTTCTTTACTTTACATGAAATTTGGTAGTTGCATTGCATGCAGCACATAATCCCCCATCACATTTCGACCATTCCAATCTTGACCGAGCCTGGCAGTTCTCGTACGCACATCTTCGTCGCTTTGAGAAAGGATGAGAAGGTGGTTTTGAGAAGATGGTGTGGTGGACCATCATACCTTATGGAGTCACTTACACGTCTGTCAGTTCGGGAATATTTCGAGTATTGCGGACTTCCTCCAGGAAGAGGTAGTTTTTGATACGTTTGCGCTATGTGCCGGCGGAAGACCAATTGACTACCTTTCTTAATAAGACCCAAGCATTACAAATAGCGGTATCTACAAAGTATCTTGGCTAGATTCGGTAGTTTTATTGCGGCATGACCGAGGCAGTCGTTAGGATTCACGTAATACAACTTCTCATGGGGAGTTGAGTTATTTGCCACTTAGATTATTTACTTATTAAAGCACCAGCATCATTTTTGCCAATATCATATTTTTCAGGTTCAAGGTCCTCATGAGTGATTGAGAAGATGCAGTGTACACGAAGGCATTGGCAATTATAGAGGACAATAAAATTGCCAATGTCTCGTGTACACTACATCTAAAATGCTCCAAAACTTCATTAATACAATAAAATAATATTTTTAAATTATATTTTGTTATAATCTTTCGATATCATGTTAAATCACTTTTGCAATATTACTTAAAAAAAATAGTACTTAACATAAACTTTATTTAAAAACCGCACAGGAACCGCCTAGCGATCCCGTATGGTACCAGCAACTTTAACGCAGGGTAGCTGTAATATTTATACCTACTGCAGCTATTTTAAATAAATAAAACTAAAGCCACATTACTAAATTAAACGTTTTTGTAATAAAATTTAATTTTCAACTGTATAGCTATCACCGTTCTTGAGATACAGCCTGGTGACAGACGGACGGACGGACGGACGGACAGCAAAGTCTCAGTAATAGGGTCCCGTTTTTACCCTTTGGGTACGGAACCCTAAAAACGAATGACGTTGGGCTTGAAATTATTGACAGCTTATTTTTTCACGGATAGGTTGAAGACTAAATATCTATGCAGACATAGTTGTCATAGATTAGGGTTATTTTATGTATATTCTTATAAATATTTAAATATTATATTAGGGTGTATATTGAAGTGGGGAACGAATGTTGGACCCAGCAGTGGAATTTGGAAGTTGTAAGAACTCAGTTAACCATTGGAATGGCAATAAAATAAACACAAACAAGATAACTAATGTTTTCTATTTGAGTTTTATATTAAGACCACAACAAGACAGATGACAGCATATATTTTAAAAACTAAAAACTTAACGCACGTCATAGCATCGCCCGTCCGTTCGCCCCAGACCTTCGATTTGATCCGATTTATCGGAAAAAATATCCTAACAAATTTGTACTACACATTATCCGATTTCTTCCAATAAATCGGACAATTGTACTACACAGTATCCGATTGCTTCGATAAATCGGATCGGATCGAAGGTCTGGAGCGGATTTTAGTTTCAACTTCAGATTTAGGGTTAATTTTGTTTGGAGTTGGCAACCCTAGACTAGACGTCACATCAAGTCACATGTAATGTAATAAAAAAAAAAAAATACTTGTTTTGTCTTACTTAACATAAGTACAATCATCGACTTTCTTGAAAATTATTGGATAAAATGGTGTATGCTGTATACCTAACTGGTGCCGCAATGTGTAATCTATAAATAGTCCACAGAATCTGTTTGTTTAACACGCACAAGGCGAAAAATGAGGCGATACTTGGCTCGGAGAGATCCAAATGCCATTTTATCACATTAAAATTAATTATGTGTGTAGACCATAGAAGGTACATACCAGCTATTACTTACTATAAGTTTACATAGAACAAAACAAGATCTTTAATTCCTAACCTCCTGAATGTTCTGCACTCTAGGATTACAAAAAAATATTCTTTAAGTATAGTTTCTGTGCTGTTTTGTGGTATATCAGCTATGATGTTAAATTTCAGATGGAAAAAGACACACTACATGAGGTACAAAATGGGCTTTAGAAGATACTTTTCATAGTTGGATGTGTCAACAAAATTTCACTGTCTAAAAGAATGCTAGACGCGGCACACTGAAAGATGATGTTATACCTAATACTACAAATAATTGAGACTTGAGGTATGATATAAGTTTATTAAAAAAATCATGATATTATTTATATAATTTTTTACACTTCAGCTATCTTAGGTACTTACTTATTTTGAATATTTATTTTTTCAGAATTACAAAAAAGCAGATGAAGAAACTATTACAGGTCCTCAAATACCTGCATAAAAAGCCATTGCTAATGAAGTCAGGCATTGTCAAAACGGCTGAGAGAAATACTGTTCATTTGTCACCGTTCATAGCTATTTCATCATTAAGCATTACGGACTCCGTTGAACAATTACTGTGTCTCAAAAATAATGTGTGTTTAATTGAAAATAAACTTTTGTTGTTCAGTATAATTTTATAGTGATCTATATAAACTATTGAAGTATTTGTTAGAATAAGTAAATTATGACTGAATGTAATGTATAATATTCTTTTGGCAGAAAGTTAAATAAGTATTTTCATTTTTTGGGTGGTAGAGATAACAAAATTGATTAGAAGCTGTTTTATTAATTTGTGATTACATACAAGATGTTATTATGTTGCAAGGGAAATAAAAAATTATTTAAATAAAATAATTTAAACAGATTACATTGTGTATATTCATTGTTTGAGCCTTCCTGACATGAAAGCATGAAATAGCTGTTACTATCTATAACTCAGGGAATAGTAATATTCACTTTAAAAGGTTGGTTGAAATTATCAATATATTTGTCAGAATATGAAAATAATACATTCAAAAATGTATAAGGCCTACCATTACAAATTTAAGATAACACACTCAAATCTAAATGATATGAATAAGACAAAAGCATACATATAAAGAGAATCACAATCATTGTTTTGAAATACAAATTAATTTTACACACTAGCGGATAAAATAGACTTTTGTATGTACATGTTTCATTATATGATATTTTATTTATTTTTAATTTATTTAAATTTAAAAAAAAGATTAACATGACATTACAGTACAACCAATGCGTCATGAAACTTAGATTAAAATTAAAGGAAACATACAAAATTACATAGGAACAGTTGAGCACCTAGCATCCATCGCCTCACAGAATCTCAAGCATTCACTGCGCACAGCCACCCATCACCACCCAAACAAGTTGCACTCAGGTGTCGATGCCAGGAGCGCATTGAGAAGTGAGAGGGCTCGGGGCAGCGGCAAGTTCCTGAGCGACACGGTGGACGACGGCGGCACAGCCAAAACAGGTTGCGCTGGCGAGGTCTGAGGGCTATCCTTGGGACGTCCGGGACAGACAGTCGCACTAGAGTCGCACCGCTTTATATATTTATCACACCATCTGGTGTATGTACCTTCGAAGCTTTGATTGTGATTCGGCCATCTCTCATTTCACACCACAAGCTGTTCTTTCTGCTTCCCTATCGCTTCTTCTGTCCCTTATTGCCGGAGTCTGTGAATGTTTTTTTCATTGTTTCAACAAGCTTGTCTTTGTCTACGTTTGTCTTAATCTCAGCTGGTTGATCAATGTTAAAGAGTGTAATGAGTAATGTATAATACAGTATGTTGATATTTCAGCAATTGTAAGTTGTCTAATTTCCTCTTTTATGCTTCTGAAATAAATTCATATAAGGCCGATGAACGGTCTGTCAGGCACTTCCACAGCTACTGCACAGTGATGTTCTTCAGAGTAGCCCCTACTTTTTAGACAGAGTAGACCTTTTCCAGTAGCACTGTATCGAAGTACATGAAGGCTCCTTGGACCGACGATGGACCCACATCCAAAAAGTAACTGTATGCTCGCATCCTGCAGCCGAAGCACAACATCGACGTCACATTCGTTGACAATCAGTCACATTGTGCTGCTATGGTGTGGCTCGTACTTTGTATTCGGGGCACATCTTTGACTGAATCGTAGGCTTTTTCACACAGTGGATAACTTAATGCAATTTACAGTCACGTTTCTGTATAGCGTGGTTATTCTTCATATTATTATAGCCTTCGCTAATGTCTTGCAGACATTATTTGGATCACTAATAATTTAAAAACTTTATAAAACAAAAATTCTAATATGATTTCACCCTTCGATTTGGCAGTGAGAGTTTAAACTGCACTCGTTAGCGTATTTTTCGATAGTTTCGAGGTGGACCTGTCAGATTTGAATCTCATGGTGCCGAATTTGCGACGATACTCGCTACCGTATATCCGCCATGTTTTATTTTGGCTCTTACTCATTCTCTTAAGTTTAGTTAAAAAGAGACAGATTCATTGGTTTTGAACTCACACTACCACACTTTGTGAGTGTAGTAGTAGCTCGATTCGAAGCACGTTTGCTCGCTAGCGAGCATGGTAAGCGTATCGAAAGATTTCGAAGGCAACTCATGGTAGAGGTCGACCCTGTCGTCTGCTCCCGCGCGGCCTCCACGTGAACGCAACCTTGCCGGTGTTGTCCTCTGGTCTTCGGAGGGTGTGCCCTATCCACTTCCACTTCCGTTGAGCAAGTGCCATACTACATAATATTAAAACATTTCGCTCAATGTGGCGCGTACAATTGATAACTTCCAGAAGGTAATAAGTAATTACAGTTACTTTGGCGTTTACGATCTTTGTATAGAACTTGAAATCTTTCTCGTAATTTAAATCATTCTCGTAATTTTCGTCTATTGTGAAGGATGGGCAACTACGGAACCCTACACTGAGCGTGGCTCTTGGCCGGTTTTTTAGTGTTTCCCATTATGTAAATAGGGCTATTTAGCTCACCAACTTTAATAAGCATAGTTTAAATAGATGTATCAAAATACAAAGGTGCGTGACGCGTGGCACACATCCGTCGTGCAACAAGATTAGGAAAATTAAATACTTACTGATTGAAATAAGTAAATGGGATACTTAGCTCCAAATACTTTCGCACGCAATAGCTGAGATGGGTATAGTTTGTGCGCTGCTCGGATTGGAAGGCGTAAGCGCTAATTCGAATAATTATTGTTTATTATAAACTTAAAAATCTACTATTGTACAACTCTTAAACAAAAACTAATGTCAAAGATGCTATAATCTTAAAGATTCAACCAAGAACATTGAAAAAAAGGATGATGTCTGAAAATTAAAGCTATCGAGAAAATTGTTACCAATCGTGTTTTCACTTTTAACAGCTTGAAGAAAAACAGTTTAAGTTTAATATTTCTAAAGAACAGATACGCAATCACTATAAATATTGACATCTAGGTCAATGGAGTTGGCGAATTTTACATATGTGAACTCTTAAGTTAAGGAGTTAATAAAATTATAATCTGAATTGAATTAATTGTTAAAATAAAAGTTTTTACCCGGCTACATAAGCATAATCATAAGCCTAAATATATTAGATCGCATTTCATTAACGATTACATTTTTTACCTCATTAAGTTTCGCTTCTGGTCCATTAATTTAGATGAAAAGATAATGAGCTAAGAAACTGGGACGTTTGGGACGGGAATCCAATAACTTTATCTCGACGTGCGTCATGCCTACCCACTTATATTCAATTTTAGACAGTTCACTGGGCTCGTCCAAATCGTTTAAAACAAAAGCTTATTCAAAAGACTAAGCTTAATGAACCTAAGTAAAATACATATTTCAACGTATTTACTTAATCCTTAGATGCTCTCTCTACAATCGATTTCTGATTTGCACCAACTTCTAGTATCTCTGTTTGGCCCTATGGTTGACTGGTAGAGAATGCCATTTAGCATTAAGTCCGCCATTTGTACTGACTTATGTTTTGTGCAATAAAGTTTTACTAAATCAATAAAGCAGTAGGCCTATATAACAGCTAAGGGACCATGTACGGCGACGTGACAGACAATGGATTTAAAATACATACCTACTGCATACCTAATATTAAGGACCACCAAACGAATCTCTGACAGTTTTCCGTCAGCGGGATGGGCGCTGATAAAGTTAATAAAAAATATAATGTAGATTAGGTACTTACATGAAAATTCACTTATTCAAATAAAGAGCCAAAATTCTCGGTATTAATAGCGCAATTTCTTAGATGCGAAGCAATATACCAAATTCACCACATTTGAGTTGGCTCGCAAAGTCTAACATAATATACAAGTTAGCGGGACATGAATAAACATTTATCGAATAGTATTAACATGTATTATGCGCGTTATATATTGAAAATTATATTACAATCAGTACGTGCATTTTATACATTGAATGATGATTAAATGCACTAATGTTTTCTAAATAATTTATAATGTAGTGCACAAATTTGTAACAAAATATTAATCTCGCAAATAAAATATGTACCAAAACTTTATAACGTTGACATAAGAACGAAAGGTCATATTTTTGAGAAAAAAACCAGTCAAGTGCGAGCTGGGTGCGCGTCGACGGTTTCGTGCGAACTATAAAAGCACTGCATATTGCTAGAACGCAAGGATAAACTGTGCTGAGCGTCAAACTTAACTTTACGGTTGGAAAACTGTTTTACGTACATACTTTAAATAGACATTTTTTTAATCTTTTTCAGATTGTTTACTATACTTGTAGGACAGCAAGCAGGTAAATAGATAAATATATGGATTTAATTTCATCTCGATACCTCCACGCGTTCCCGAGATAAAGGGTCTTGACAGACAGACGGAAGGACGGACTGTTTTTCTTTTGAGATACGGAACCCTAAAAATGCCCATATTTTTACGCTTGACTGTAGACCATGTCAAATTAACATTAAAAGTCAAATTACGTACCAGAGTAACGATTTACTTTAAAATGTGATTTTGTTGAAGTTCCGTGGTCCACGTTCCAATTTTTCTAGTAGTAGGTATACGGACAGATATTAAGAAAAAGTTACTGTGACAGTACTTTACCAGCTAAACCAGCTTCCTACTTATACTGTGATATCAGTTTATTGTAAGTTGGAAATACAGCTCACAATATGTAAACTATGTACTCATATAATTCGCAACCCTTTTCAATGATACTCCGTCTACAATGTCTAGTTGCTTTTGTCATATATCCAATAACCGTGCTACTGTTAGAGAGAATAAAGGACTGTTCCTTTATTCTCTCTAACAGTAGCACGGAAAGCGCTTCGGAAGGTTTTTTTTCTCAATAGTCGCCTGGGTACCTACTGCATTTTTGACCGAGCGAGTGAAGTGTCTTCGTTTTAACTCCAAATTTATTTCGTACTAGCTTTTGCCCGCGGCTTCGCACGCGTAAACACAATATCATACGTTTACTACACTTATTGCGAGGCCAAAGGCCGAGCTCCGCGTAGCACCGAAGGTGCGGAGCGTCCTAAGGAAGCCGCCCACCTACTTAATTTAAGTCGAAGTAACTTAATGCGAGGCCGAAGTCCGAGCTCCGCGTAGCACCGTAGGTGCGGAGCGTCCCAAGAAAGCCGCCCACCCACTAAATATCAGTTGAAGTAACTTAATGCGAGGCCGCAGGCCGAGCTCCGCGTAGCACCGTAGGTGCGGAGCGTTTCAAAAAAGCCGCCTACCCACTTAATATAAGTTGAAGTAACTTAATGCGAGGCCGCAGGCCGAGCTCCGCGTAGCACCGAAGGTGCGGAGCGTCGCAAAGAAGCCGCCCACCCACTTAATATAAGTTAAAGTAACTTAATGCGAGGCCGGAGGCCGAGCTCCGCGTAGCACCGTAGGTGCGGAGCGTCGCAAAGAAGCCGCCCACCCACTTTATATAAGTTGAAGTAACTTAATGCGAGGCCGAAGGCCGAGCTCCGCGTAGCACCGAAGGTGCGGAGCGTCTCAAAAAAGCCTCCCACCCACTTAATATAAGTTGAAGTAACTTAATGCGAGGCCGCCCACCCACTTAATATAAGTTAAAGTAACTTAATGCGAGGCCGAAGGCCGAGCTCCGCGTAGAACCGTATGTGCGGAGCGTCGCAAAGAAGCCGCCCACCCACTTAATATAAGTTGAAGTAACTTAATGCGAGGCCGAAGGCCGAGCTCCGCGTAGCACCGTAGGTGCGGAGCGTCCCAAGAAAGCCGCCCACCCACTTAATATAAATCGAAGTAACTTAATGCGAGGCCGAAGGCCGAGCTCCGCGTAGCTTCGTAGGTGCGGAGCGTCCCAAGAAAGCCGCCCACCCACTTAATATAAGTTTAAGTAACTTAATGCGAGGCCGCAGGCCGAGCTCCGCGTAGCACCGAAGGTGCGGAGCGTCCCAAGAAATCCGCCCACCCACTTAATATAAGTTGAAGTAACCTAATGCGAGGCCGCAGGCCGAGCTCCGCGTAGCACCGAAGGTGCGGAGCGTCGCAAAGAAGCCGCCCACCCACTTAATATAAGTTGAAGTAACGTCATGCGAGGCCGAAGAAAATGTATGAGCGGCTTTCCTGGAACGCTCTGCACCTTCGGTGCTATGTGAAGCTCGGCCTACGGCCTCGCATTAAGTTACTACTTATATTAGTGGGTGGGCACCTTCCCTAGGACGCTCCACACCTGCGGTGCTACGCTTGTGAACATGATCTTGGTTTAATCAAAATTAAGGCAAGACTTATGTTTAAAAAATTGTTTTGAATATTTATTGTCTATTGTAGATTTAAATAACTTAATGCGAAGCCGCCCACCTACTTAATATAAGTTGAAGTAACGTCATGCGAGGCCGAAGAAAATGTATGAGCGGCTTTCCTGGGACGCTCTGCACCTTCGGTGCTATGTGAAGCTCGGCCTCCGGCCTCGCATTAAGTTACTACTTACATTAGTGGGTGGGCGCCTTCCCTAAGACGCTCCGCACCTGCGGTGCTACGCTTGTGAACATGATCTTGGTTTAATTAAAATTAAGGCAAGACAAATGTTTAAAAAATTGTTTTGAATATTTATTGTCTATTGTAGATTTAAATAACTTAATGCGAAGCCGTCCACCTACTTAATATAAGTTGAAGTGTGTGAGTGGCTTCCCTGGGACGCTCTGCACCTTCGGTGCTACGTGGAGCTCGGCCTACGGCCTCGCATTAAGTTATGTAGCATTACGCTACGGTTTAAGAGTTTATTTTTACTAATCCGTTGTTTATTTAATTTCATCACGGCACAGCGCCATCTGTTACAGACGAGTTGTACTTTTTTTTCTAATGTCTTAGCTTGCATGAGTTTTGGTTTCACTTGGTAGATTGCATGCTTTCGGAAATTGTTCGCTCCGTTCCCGTTAGGTGTCGCTATTCTCAATTGTACGAGTTTCGTTCGTTAGTTCGTAGCCTTATTTACTTATAGATTTAGGTCTGGCAAACTGTCATTTTGGTATTTTTAAATTTAAATTTGAATTTCAAAAATTAGATTTCGTTCGTTCTTTGGTTTTCTTTCAAGGAAAGAATTGGTTGAAGGATTGTCATTGAGATTTTGAGTTTGAGACAAGAAGCATCTTATTAATATAATTGCTTGAGTATTCAAGTATTTTGACCGGAGTACTACAGTTTTTGTCCACGTTTTGCGATCCGAGTAGTACAGTTTGTGTCCACGTTTTTGTGATCCCATAAGGAGCCCTCCCCTTATTTTTCTGAGGGTCTGTGCGGTGCAGTTCATGGTAACGGCTGCAAGCGGTGCGCCGAGTGCTTGGTTCTCTTGCCGGCCGGCGTGTGATCCTGTGTGTGCGTCTAGCACGATCTGATTGCGACTGGGAGCCACAGTCCTCCATCCAGTGCCCGTCAGACCTGAACGGGTTTGTTTATTTAACCTGCCGTCTAATGTACGAGTCCTGCCCTTGAGGGCTTACAGAAGGTTGGTGTCATCGACGCGCACGGCGCGACTGGTGCGCGCACATCTTCGAGCGGTTCGGTGCATTTAGGATAATTTAATTTTAGTGTAATATTCGGCCAAAACCAATTCAAAATTATTCGATATTTAATTGTTAGTTATAATTAACTGTATCGAGTTGTGATCTTAATGCTTATTTGATTTTTAATGCGGACAAAGCTTTTTTTGTTCGTAGTAATCCTCTAAATTCCGAAAGCCTCGTTCGTCGGGCACATATCATCTTTTACTGCATTTTTTCGACCATAATCATAACATCCATCAGCCATACCTCACTCTTCACCAGCCTTTCAACAATTCATGCAACCGTTTTTAATCGCCAGCCCAGTCAAAATTCTCAGCCCAGCAAAAATCCTTTCACGTGAGTGAATTTTGACTGGTTTTCGTCAAATTGCAGTATTATTCTTCTTAAATTTGTCGCGAGAAACTTAATCATTTTGATTCAACCCCTAGAAAAACCTAAAATATAAATTTAAGATTATTTGTTAATTTTAACCCATTAATATCTGTGTGTTTTGATTTCGGTGTTAAACGTGTGCTGAAGTGATCTCCAGTGTAAATTATCGACAAACTCGTAATTTTGTACCATTAAACAATAAATTATACGTGTGTCAGTGAATGTGTTGTTTTTCTCATTTATTTATTTTTCTATCAACTAAATTCATTGCAAATGGCGCCCGAACTCATGGTAAGTAATCCTGGAAATTTTTATTTATATTTGTTATTAAAATAATTTTTTTTCTTGTGTTGGAAGGACGGTGACCGATACCCGGTCGCGGATTAATAACCTATCGTCTTTGTTTCAGCCTACCACTACGAGGCGCTTTACGTAAATTTACTCAAGCGCTTTATGCTATTTTACTCAACTGCAGTTTTAGTCTGGCGACTTAACCTGTCATCTGCGTCGGTGTTCGAAGAAACTGCACGTTTTCGCAACACTGCAACTGATATATAATAATATTGATAATTGTTACGAAATATACGATTTGTGTTTTACTTTCTGAAACATACATAATAAAATTGTTGTTTAAACTTTTATTTTTATTTGTCAATCCCACAGACATTTCCCGAGTTTTCTTCTAGTTGTCTTAGTTCCCGTAGTTTGAACCCGTAACCGTTAGGGAATTTACGGTAAGTCAGACTTAGTTTTATCTTGTTACTTTGCTCGCTTACTTAGCCGTTGGCTAAGTATTCTTTTGGTTCCAGGCTTCCTTACTTTGGTGCATTTTTAATTTTCTTCGTCTTTTCTCAACGTGTGAGAAGTGTAATCTTGGTTGTAGTCGCTGTCCATAAATCCCTTGACCAGGACTTGACCAGGACTTGACCAGGACTTGACCAGGACTTGACCAGGACTTGACCAGGACTTGACCAGGACTTGACCAGGACTTGACCAGGACTTGACCAGAACTTGATCAGAACTTGATCAGAACTTGACCAGGACTTACCTAATTTTTTTTTTCTCTTCCCCTTAATTTTTTTTTCCCCAAATTTTTTTTTTCCCCTACTTTTTTTTTCCCTACTTTTTTTTTTTTTTTTTTTTTCCCAAATTTTTTTTTTTCCCAAATTTTTTTTTTTTCCCAAATTTTTTTTTCCCCTAATTTTTTTTTTTTTTTTTTCCTTATTTTTTTTGTTTTTCTCCCCTAATATTTTTTTTTCTCTTCTCTTAATTTTTTTTATATATTATGTCGCATCTAAGTATGGATGAGCCTATCGGTGATACACCCCGTGCTACCCCAATTCAGAACCCCTACCAACCACGAGTCTTAGACCCGATGGCTAGTGGTGAGGAGCAGTTTTTTGACACGGAACCTCGTTTCCAGGACCTGCGCACATCCGGATATACTCCGCCAACCCTTATTAAAGGCGAATCTCTTACCAAGTGGAATTTGAATTTTTCCGGTGAAACTTGTGTTCGCGAATTTTTTTCTCGTGTAGAGGAAGAAGGAATTGCGCGTTGTGTTGGTCCATCTTATGTGGTTAGGCGTTTTCATGAGTTGTTGTCGGGCAGTGCCTTGAAATATTTTAGGGCTATCAGGTATCCAGGACTTTCATACACAGAGCTCAAGTCTGCTTATTTTAAAACTTTCGATATAGCCGATTACGATTTCAAGGTCGAGAGTCAGCTCCGCGCTTTATCACAGTCGGCGAATCAATCCGTAGTCGATTTCGTTATTCAAGCACGCGATCTCAACGCTAAACTCCGCATTCCGGTATCCGAAGATAGTCTGTTTAATATTGTTAAATATGGCATGAATCCTAAATATCACCCTTGTCTTGCGACCAACGTAGTCAGGGATATCGATGGACTGTTAGAGGTCGCGAGAAATTTCGAAGCTTTCCAAACTTCGCGTCCCTCTCGTTTTTCAATAGCACCCATCAACGCGGTTAGTACTGACATCCCCGGGCCTGTGGTCTGTATGAAGTGTGATGCGACAGGGCACAACTACCGTAGCTGTCCTAACATTACTGGAGCAGTATGCTTCAAGTGCAAGCGCGTCGGTGTAATTACACGCGAATGTCCTCATTGCAATTCTGCTTCGTCAAAAAAACTAGTAAAGGGTGTGCTGAGAGGCCCAACAGTGGCACCCGTTGTTATTAATAAAATCCCGGATAATAGACTCTTTATTGAAGTTAGTGTTACGGATTCTCCGGTAATAGCGCTTTTAGACTCTGGCGCGCAGACTTCCCTAGTGGATGTTACTCTTCTATCAGGACTCGGTTTAGCTTTTTGTAAAGACGTTCGTCCTCATGTCGTTTCCGCTGACAACTCTCCTATCAACATTTTGGGCAGTTTGGATATCCCAATTTATTTTAGCGGTATCCGTGTTTTGCATCCCTGTCTCGTAAGCCGTGATCTCCCGACAGCTTTTATTTTGGGAATCGAATTTTGGAATTCTTGCGGTCTTACTGACATTCTAAAAAAGGCGTTCGCGGATGGTTTGTCTGGGAAGCTTTTTGTCCCGCCACCTCATGTTCCAAGTCTTAACCCTCCAGTTATAGGCGAGGTTCGTTATGTTCATCCACGCACGATCCTCACGGTTGATCAGGAAACTAAGCTTCAGTCAGTTATTAATGAGTTCGAGGAAATATCCTCAGATAAGGCGGGTTTAGGGTGTACTTCGTGGCTTTCTCACAAAATCGAGACTGTCGGTTCTCCAATTCGTCAGCGTTATTATCCTTTGTCTCCTGTCAAGCTTAAGGTCCTCAATGAAGAGATCGATAAAATGTTGGAGTTGGGGTTATTCGTCCATCGCGGTCACCCTGGGCCTCCCCTGTTGTGATGGTTACCAAAAAGGATGGTAGTGTCAGGTTTTGTGTTGACAGTAGGAAATTAAACAGCGTCACCATACGCGATTCCTATCCTCTGCCACGGGTTCAGGATATTCTTGATAACCTACGCGGTGCTAAATTTTTGACATCGCTTGATTTTAGGAGTGCCTTTTGGCAGATTCCTTTGGCGGACAAGGCTAGTTGTGAGAAGACGGCTTTTATCGTGCCGCAAAGAGGGTTGTTCGAATTTGTGCGTCTTCCATTTGGATTGACAAACGCGGCGTCCGAAATGCAGAGGCTCACTGACATGATAGTCAATTTCGAATATACTCCTGATTCCGATGACTTTATTTTCGGTTACGTTGACGATCTAATTCTAGTTTCCCGTGATTTTCATAGTCATCTGCGACTTATTCGTAAGGTTCGTGATAGGTTGAAGGAAGCAGGTCTTACCGTCAATTTGAAGAAGTGCGAGTTCTGTAAATCCGAATTGAAATATCTTGGGTACATTGTCAATGAGCAAGGTCTTCAAACCGATCCAAAAAAACTCGAGGCAATTAAAGATTATCCTACCCCTTCAACTGCCAAGTCCCTGCGAGCTTTCATCGGCATGTGCTCCTACTATCGTCGATTCGTAGATGGTTTCTCTTCTATTATTGCTCCCCTTACGGCGCTCATCGGAAAGAAGAAAGGGCGCGATCCAATCGATTGGAATGACAGTGCTGGTGCAGCCTTCTCAAAATTGAAGGATGTCTTGATTAACTCTCCCTTAATGGCTTGTCCCGATTTTGAGAAGCCGTTCATCCTACAGTGTGATGCTAGTCAGGTTGGCTTAGGGTCGGTTTTGGCCCAAGAATTTGACGGTGTTGAACATCCAATCGCATATTATTCCCGTTTATTTAACAAGGCCGAACGCAATTATGGGACAACTGAACACGAACTTCTTGCTGTTGTCGATTCCATCAAGCATTTCCGCGGTTACCTCGATGGGATGAAATTTAAGATTGTGACAGATCATATTGCGCTTAAATGGTTAGTCACTCTCGATAATCCTACTGGTCGTTTGGCTCGTTGGGCAACTTTGATTTCCCAATATAACTTTGAAGTTGAACATAAGAAAGGCGTTTTGAATGTCGTTCCCGACGCCTTATCTCGCGCTCAAGTGGGTCTAGTCTCATATGCGCGTGGAATCGATCCATCTGGAGATCCTTGGTACGAACGTATTTATCAGGGTGTTGTAGCTAACCCGCAAATGTTTACGGCGTTTGCTCTTCGTGATGGTGTGTTGATGCGCGAGATGGCAGTTGAAAACCCGTTGGTTCCTAATCCTTGGCGTATTGTTCTTCCTGCTTCGAGGACCAGAGAGGCTATCGCTGAAATTCACAATGGGTTTCCTAATGTACACCCTGGGGTTATGAAAACGTACTTGAAAGCTCGGGATTTATACTATTGGCCGAACATGTATCGAGACGTTACTAGGTTTCTTTCTGAGTGTCAGGTTTGCAAGGCTTACAAAATCGCCAATTCGCAACCTCGCGGTCAAAGATTGTTTCCACGCCCTGTTACGGCTCCGTTGGATCTTCTCTCGATTGATTTAATTGGACCATTGCCTGATAGCCGCGGTGGGTTTCGGTATATTCTTACGATGGTTGATGTCTTTACCAAATTCGTGTGGTTATCTCCACTCAAGAGGGTTAACGCTACGTCGGTTTCGTCAGCTATTGAGTCGGAAGTTATCTTGCGTTATGGTGTACCGGTTAACATACTGTGTGATAACGCAACGGTTTTTCATAGTCGTCAATTCCTAAATTTCCTTGCGAGTTATGACATTCCCGGTCCTTGCTATACACCATACTACTCGCCACAAGCGAACGTCGTGGAAAGGTACAACCAGGTCGTAGTTACCACCCTGAGTATTCTAGCCGAGAACGATCAGCGTAGTTGGTCCGACCATTTACGTCGGGTGGCTCTTTATTTAAATTCATGTATAAATTTGGCTACGTGTTATACCCCGAATTTCTTGATGTACGGTCGTGAATTGCCAATGATTCGGCAGCGCGTTGAAGGCCAGGTTGTGGACCAAGAGGTGGGACTCAGCCGGGTGCAGCGTGCTTCGAATCTAGAAACGCTCCGCGAGGTGTATGATAGAGTTTCGGATTCGTTAGCTATGGCATTTTATCGTAATGCTCGGAAATTTAATGAAAACCGTAGGTCGATCAGGTTCGTCGACGGTCAGGTCGTTTGGCGGAGAAATTTTCAGCGTGGCACTGCTGATGCGTTTAGAGGCGGGAAGTTTGCGCCACGTTTTGTCCAGTGTCGCGTAGTTAGGCGTATATCCCCTCAGGTTTACGTTTTGGGCGATACTGATACCGATCATATTGGTACCTATCATGTGAAAGATATTCTCAAGTAATTTCAATGTAATTTTTTTTTTGTATTTATCCCTCTAAATTCAAGAAGCGCGTTTGTCCGCCTACTCCTTTTTGATGATTCTTTAGGCCCGGAACTTTTTATTTTGTATTTTTTCCCTCTAAATTCAAGAAGCGCGTTTGTCCGCCTACTCCTTTTTGATGATTCTTTAGGTCCGAAACTTTTTTTTGTATTTTTACCCTCTAAATTCAAGAAGCGCGTTTGTCCGCCTACTCCTTTTTTGATGATTCTTTTGGCAGGGATCCTTTTCTTAGACGACTTTCTTAATGATGTCATGATGTTTGTCATGAGACGTATTTGATCACCTTTTTTTTGGTGGAGATCTTGGTCCATGTACTCTGTTTCTGCGTCCGAATTTCCATCGGGTGTTATTTGCTGTTTGAATAGCTTGTAAGGGTTTTCAATTGTCCTCCCTGTTGTGGGTGGTTTCTTTTTTTTTCCTCGCCTTTCGGTTTGCTGATTCTTGATTTTTGACGGTTCGTTTGTTCTAGATGCCCAGGCATATACCAGTCTGTTTCTTAGGATTAGTAGTCTAGTTTACGAATTAGGTTAGAGTTTTAGTCGTAGGTTTCTTGGGGGCTAGGCCCACCAATTGTTTTCTGGACGTGACTTTTGGCCTTAGGGGCGTTATTATTGACTTCCGATGATGGGATTATCTCATCATCGACGTGCTTGAACGTGTGTATGAGAGGTTTCGTTTCGGCGCATGACGCGAATCGGACCTCATCCCATCTCTCCCGTTTTCAAGGCGTGGGGATTTGGTTGGTATCGCGTTGCAAGTTAACTCTCGGATGTTATATCTTGGAGGCACGGTGTTAGGGATAACGGTCGGTAGCCAGGCGCAGGCTGGGTCCTATTCCGATAGTTGCGTGTGGGCCACGCGATTAGTCGGTTGGCACCGTGCTATCTTTTTCTCTCGCTCATGCGAGGCTGTGTTTTGCGTAAGTTAGGTTAGTGTTAGGTTAGGTTTATTTAATCTTTAGGTTTAGGTCGTATAGCTCGTGTACCGGTTGGGAGTCCGGCCGGGTCCCATCGACTGGTATTCGTGTTTTATTTGAGACGTAGTTTAGCTTAGCTTTTAATTTAGGATACCTGTCTGATTTGGTATCAGCATTTATGCCTGGGACCATCTAGTTCAATCGATTCCAATCAATTCCACCTTTTTTTTTTTTTTTCTTGGTAGTATGTCAATTGTTTGCCTTTAGCTGATTATCTTGACTCCATCCGTTAAGTCTGTTTGTTTTAGCCAGTAATTTTTCATTTGTGTGAATTCACAGATCTTTGTCGAATTTCATTTGTGATGTGGAAGTTGGGTCTGTTAGGGCTGTTTAGATAATCTTGTTCTTTTGGCATTTTCTTCGTTTGGTAGGGAGATGTTGTAGCATTACGCTACGGTTTAAGAGTTTATTTTTACTAATCCGTTGTTTATTTAATTTCATCACGGCACAGCGCCATCTGTTACAGACGAGTTGTACTTTTTTTTCTAATGTCTTAGCTTGCATGAGTTTTGGTTTCACTTGGTAGATTGCATGCTTTCGGAAATTGTTCGCTCCGTTCCCGTTAGGTGTCGCTATTCTCAATTGTACGAGTTTCGTTCGTTAGTTCGTAGCCTTATTTACTTATAGATTTAGGTCTGGCAAACTGTCATTTTGGTATTTTTAAATTTAAATTTGAATTTCAAAAATTAGATTTCGTTCGTTCTTTGGTTTTCTTTCAAGGAAAGAATTGGTTGAAGGATTGTCATTGAGATTTTGAGTTTGAGACAAGAAGCATCTTATTAATATAATTGCTTGAGTATTCAAGTATTTTGACCGGAGTACTACAGTTTTTGTCCACGTTTTGCGATCCGAGTAGTACAGTTTGTGTCCACGTTTTTGTGATCCCATAAGGAGCCCTCCCCTTATTTTTCTGAGGGTCTGTGCGGTGCAGTTCATGGTAACGGCTGCAAGCGGTGCGCCGAGTGCTTGGTTCTCTTGCCGGCCGGCGTGTGATCCTGTGTGTGCGTCTAGCACGATCTGATTGCGACTGGGAGCCACAGTCCTCCATCCAGTGCCCGTCAGACCTGAACGGGTTTGTTTATTTAACCTGCCGTCTAATGTACGAGTCCTGCCCTTGAGGGCTTACAGAAGGTTGGTGTCATCGACGCGCACGGCGCGACTGGTGCGCGCACATCTTCGAGCGGTTCGGTGCATTTAGGATAATTTAATTTTAGTGTAATATTCGGCCAAAACCAATTCAAAATTATTCGATATTTAATTGTTAGTTATAATTAACTGTATCGAGTTGTGATCTTAATGCTTATTTGATTTTTAATGCGGACAAAGCTTTTTTTGTTCGTAGTAATCCTCTAAATTCCGAAAGCCTCGTTCGTCGGGCACATATCATCTTTTACTGCATTTTTTCGACCATAATCATAACATCCATCAGCCATACCTCACTCTTCACCAGCCTTTCAACAATTCATGCAACCGTTTTTAATCGCCAGCCCAGTCAAAATTCTCAGCCCAGCCAAAATCCTTTCACGTGAGTGAATTTTGACTGGTTTTCGTCAAATTGCAGTATTATTCTTCTTAAATTTGTCGCGAGAAACTTAATCATTTTGATTCAACCCCTAGAAAAACCTAAAATATAAATTTAAGATTATTTGTTAATTTTAACCCATTAATATCTGTGTGTTTTGATTTCGGTGTTAAACGTGTGCTGAAGTGATCTCCAGTGTAAATTATCGACAAACTCGTAATTTTGTACCATTTAACAATAAATTATACGTGTGTCAGTGAATGTGTTGTTTTTCTTATTTATTTATATTTTCTATCAACTAAATTCACTGCAGTTACTACTTAAATTAGTGGGTGGGCGACTTCCCTAGAACGCTCCGCACCTTCGGTGCTACGCTTGTGAACATCATCTTGGTTTAGTTTAAATTGAGGCTAGACTTATGTTTATATATCGTTTTGAATATTTATTGTTTATTGTAGATAACTATTCAAAGCACCTTGAAAAATAATTAGATCATAGTCCTACCTGAACATATATTAATGACATCTATTAAGATGACAATAAATTATTTTCGTCTACAATGGTACTAATATAATAATATAACCTGTCATAATAATTTCCTAAGTAACGCCATAAGATTCAGGTGCCAACTTAACTCAATCGAGCGTACGTCAAAAATGACGACAGCACCACTGAACAGATACGTGATGGCCTCACTGTTTTGTTATCCGTGGTATAAAGAATAAGGAAGCAAAGGAAAATGCATGAGATGACACGGTTATTATTTCAGTAGGTTCTGGGTTCAAATCCCGGCTAGGTGAAATCCTTTCTACATCGTAAATTTAATCATTTTGTCTTGTCTCGAATCATGGTTGTTTTTCATACAAAATGCATACTTTGTCGAGCAGCAGCTCTCAATAACTGATACACTGCTGCTTATATTAGGTATGCGATCAATATTCAACAACTTCGATAGTAATTCTGGAAGTCCAGGTTAACCCATCACAGCTACACCCTAGCTTGTGCCGAATCGTGGCCACAGGCAAGCAACGACGTGCGTGAATCCTTGGCCTCGGTGTCGAGGAGACCCATCAAGAGATCCAACATGTATGGAGCTGGTGTTATTAACTCAGGAAAAATCTTAACAGCGCGATGCAGCCGTTAGTATGGAGATTTTGCCAAAGTAACAACGCGATCTAGCGGAAAAGAACAAAATCTCAACACACCGTTAAAAATAAATAATGACTGATATTTATTACTTTGAATAGATTTTATATATAAAAAAAAATTGGGCAAGTGCGAGCCCGACTCGCGCATGAAGGGTTCCGTACCTATACATATATATAATCTATAACAAGTTTGTTGTATGGGAGCCCCCCTTAAATATTTATTTTATTTTATTTTTAGTATTTGTTGTTATAGCGGCAATAGAAATAAATCATCTGTGAAAATTTCAACTGTCTAGCTATCACCGTTGTTGAGATACAGCCTGGTGACAGACGGACGGACGGACGGACGGACGGACGGACGGACGGACGGACAGCGAAGTCTCAGAAATAGGGTCCCGTTTTTACCCTTTGGGTACGGAACCCTAAAAACTACATAGATGCAAAATTGTGGCTAAATACATCGTATATTTATCGTTTATTATACATTTCGCTACCTTATTAGTACGTTAGGCCTAACACAAACGATACCAAAATTTGCGCCTAATGTTCTAAATGTTATATGGTAAAACATATTTAGAAATGTATTTAATTTACTTAAATTGGTTTGAAATAAGTACTTTTATTTCAATTACACTCTATAAAATAGCATAAAAAAATCTGTTTTATTCATTAACATTCTTTATTGCGTCTCCGGGCTTTTTTATGGTCAATACTTACAAACTACAGAAAAATATAATTGCATATTCAATAAAAGAGCAATGTTCCTATTGTCGCAAATTGTGTTTTTAAAGAAATGTATGTTTTTTTTTGAGCATGAGACAATTTACAACGAACATTGCACTCATATTTTCGTCTGTGTTGGTCGATAATTGGCGCCATCTTTCCTATCTAACTAAAACGGTTTCCGTAACTCAACGCCTCAAACAACCTTAACCTTATTGTTAATACCGGTGGGCCGCGCGGAGGTATTATTGTCGAATTCATACTTTTTAGTTTTTGTACACGTAAGAGCCACGCGCGGGGGTCGCGTCGTTCTAAATTCAAAATCACAAACGCTGTCATTATAAGGTTACACATTGTAAGGAAAATATTTCATGGAATTTATGTTTTCAGAGATAAATATTAATCATAATAAAAAGTATCCTATAACTATCTTTGGATGTTCAGCTATTCCTGTACCAAAATTGGTAACTTTTTATCCAGGCGTTTCGGCGTGATGCGAGGACAAAGGTTTTTTTGAAAACAGATGGCACCAGGTTGGCACGGCGAAGCGTGTCCATACAAAACAACAATCCGGCTGCATCACGCTATCGAGATTTTTCCTGAAATCATGACGTCCCTCCATAGAAAATTTATTTTCAATACAAATTTAGGATTTTATAATAGTATAGATGTTATGATTATGATTAGGATGTTTGGATGTCCAGACGCTTTCCGGTTGTTATTTATTTAAACTTTATTGCACAAAAGTCAGTACAAATGGCGAACTTAACGCCAAATAGTATTCTCTATTAGTCAACCATAGGGCAAAAACAAAGTTCTGTTCTCACCTACATAGAAGTCGCATTTCTCAAGCGACTCTCATGAATTATTTTTTACGGGATAAAAAGTAGAGTAATGAAGCAGCCTATGTGTTACATTAGGGTATAAACTACCTCTGTTCCTTTCATGCAAATCCATCCAGCCGTTTTGGTGTGAATAAATAACAAACATACACATATACTTACAAACTTTCGCTGTTATTAGTGGGATTATAATATATCTACTTATATGTTCTTTCGTGCTTCCACTGCTTTAGCGTATCTATTAGGATCGGATAGAATACCCCAACGATTTACGTTAGAATAATAACGACCTGCTTAACTCTGATGGCAGATAATGCATGCCGACTTATTCTCGACTTGTAGGTATCCCGAACGGGACTCGTGTAGGTATCTACAGCAACTCGGTTGGAAATGGGAGGCTATTATCTGCGAGAATCAATGGAAGCCAAACTAACATCTGGGCTTCGAATATGCAGGCAAATCTAGTAAGTCGCTTGTTAGATTATACTGTAATTGGTTAGGTAGCTTATCAAGTACTAGCCTCTGTCCGCGACTTCGTCTGCGTGTGTTCGTTAATAATTCATGTTAATTTTGCGTTATATTTAATAGATTGTGAACTGTGATTATTATACTGCTAACATAGATTAAGTACCATTGTTACTAACAATTGTATGGGTCTATGACCTGAAATAAATGATTATTATTATTAATAGCATCTATTAGTTAACTCCATTCTCTTTCTCATCCCCTTACAGAATAATTTTCGTGACCAAAACGAAACCAATATGTCCATCTCCGGGAGTAAAAGTATCTCAATCCTAAATCGGTTCAGCGGCTTAAGCAGAGTGAAGAGGTAACAGATAGACAGACAGTGTTACTTTCGTATTTATAATATTAGTAGCGAAACAGGGATTATTTCGGTAAATATAGGAAACGAGACATCAAATTTTCCCATCTTAGTTAAATTCAAAGTCATATTTAAATAAATAAATAGATACAGACATGATCATTCATTAAATGCACATAATTTTAAATTTTCATTCATGGCAAAAGTAGGTATGTTGAAAACGCTACGTGCGATTATTTCCAAAGTAAATTAGTTTTAAGCTTCCTTCACTTCCATTATATAATAGGAATATTCTTTGTTTTCCAATCCCTTAATGAACATCAAAGACTGTCTCAGGTACAGTCATAACATCTATACTATTATAAAATCCTAAATTTGTATTGAAAATAAATTTTCTATGGAGGGAGGTCATGATTTCAGGAAAAATCTCGATAGCGTGATGCAGCCGGATTGTTGTTTTGTATGGACACGCTTCGCCGTGCCAACCTGGCGCCATCTGTTTTCAAAAAAACCTTTGTCCTCGCATCACGCCGAAACGCCTGGATAAAAAGTTACCAATTTTGGTACAGGAATAGCTGAACATCCAAAGATGGTTATAGGATACTTTTTATTATGATTAATATTTATCTCTGAAAACATAAATTCCATGAAATATTTTCCTTACAATGTGTAACCTTATAATGACAGCGTTTGTGATTTTGAATTTAGAATGACGCGACCCCCGCGTGGCTCTTACGTGTACAAAAACTAAAAAGTATGAATTCGACAATAATACCTCCGCGCGGCCCACCGGTATTAACAATAAGGTTAAGGTTGTTTGAGGCGTTGAGTTACGGAAACCGTGTTAGTTAGATAGGAAAGATGGCGCCAATTATCGACCAACACAGATGAAAATATGAGTGCAATGTTCGTTGTAAATTGTCTCATGCTCAAAAAAAAACATACATTTCTTTAAAAACACAATTTGCGACAATAGGAACATTGCTCTTTTATTGAATATGCAATTATATTTTTCTGTAGTTTGTAAGTATTGACCATAAAAAAGCCCGGAAACGCAATAAAGAATGTTAATGAATAAAACAGATTTTTTTATGCTATTTTATAGAGTGTAATTGAAATAAAAGTACTTATTTCAAATCAATTTAAGTAAATTAAATACATTTCTAAATATGTTTTACCATACAACATTTAGAACATTAGGCGCAAATTTTGGTATCGTTTGTGTTAGGCCTAACGTACTAATAAGGTAGCGAAATGTATAATAAACGATAAATATACGATGTATTTAGCCACAATTTTGCATCTATGTAGTTTTTTTTATATATAAAATCTATTCAAAGTAATAAATATCAGTCATTCTTTATTTTTAACGGCGTGTTGAGATTTTGTTCTTTTCCGCTAGATGGCGTTGTTACTTTGGCAAAATCTCCATACTAACGGCTGCATCGCGCTGTTAAGATTTTTCCTGAGTTAATAACACCAGCTCCATACATGTTGGATCTCTTGATGGGTCTCCTCGACACCGAGGCCAAGGATTCACGCACGTCGTTGCTTGCCTGTGGCCACGATTCGGCACAAGCTAGGGTGTAGCTGTGATGGGTTAACCTGGACTTCCAGAATTACTATCGAAGTTGTTGAATATTGATCGCATACCTAATATAAGCAGCAATGTATCAGTTATTGAGAGCTGCTGCTCGACAAAGTATGCATTTTGTATGAAAAACAACCATGATTCGAGACAAGACAAAATTATTAAATTTACGATGTAGAAAGGATTTCACCTAGCCGGGATTTGAACCCAGAACCTACTGAAATAATAACCGTGTCATCTCATGCATTTTCCTTTGCTTCCTTATTCATTATACCACGGATAACAAAACAGTGAGGCCATCACGTATCCGTTCAGTGGTGCTGTCGCCATTATTGACGTACGCTCGATTGAGTTAAGTTGGCACCTGAATCTTATGGCGTTACTTAGGAAACTATTATGACAGGTTATATTATTATATTAGTACCATTGTAGACGAAAATAATTTATTGTCATCTTAATAGATGTCATTAATATATGTTCAGGTAGGACTATGATCTAATTATTTTTCAAGGTGCTTTGAATAGTTATCTACAATAAACAATAAATATTCAAAACGATATATAAACATAAGTCTAGCCTCAATTTAAACTAAACCAAGATGATGTTCACAAGCGTAGCACCGAAGGTGCGGAACGTTCTAGGGAAGTCGCCCACCCACTAATTTAAGTAGTAACTTAATGCGAGGCCGTAGGCCGAGCTCCACGTAGCACCGAAGGTGCAGAGCGTCCCAGGGAAGCCACTCACACACTTCAACTTATATTAAGTAGGTGGACGGCTTCGCATTAAGTTATTTAAATCTACAATAGACAATAAATATTCAAAACAATTTTTTAAACATAAGTCTTGCCTTAATTTTAATTAAACCAAGATCATGTTCACAAGCGTAGCACCGCAGGTGCGGAGCGTCTTAGGGAAGGCGCCCACCCACTAATGTAAGTAGTAAATTAATGCGAGGCCGGAGGCCGAGCTTCACATAGCACCGAAGGTACAGAGCGTCCCAGGAAAGCCGCTCATACATTTTCCTCGGCCTTGCATGACGTTACTTCAACTTATATTAAGTAGGTGGGCGGCTTCGCATTAAGTTATTTAAATCTACAATAGACAATAAATATTCAAAACAATTTTTTAAACATAAGTCTTGCCTTAATTTTAATTAAACCAAGATCATGTTCACAAGCGTAGCACCGCAGGTGTGGAGCGTCCTAGGGAAGGTGCCCACCCACTAATATAAGTAGTAACTTAATGCGAGGCCGTAGGCCGAGCTTCACATAGCACCGAAGGTGCAGAGCGTCCCAGGAAAGCCGCTCATACATTTTCTTCGGCCTCGCATGACGTTACTTCAACTTATATTAAGTGGGTGGGCGGCTTCTTTGCGACGCTCCGCACCTTCGGTGCTACGCGGAGCTCGGCCTGCGGCCTCGCATTAAGTTACTTCAACTTATATTAAGTGGGTGGGCGGATTTCTTGGGACGCTCCGCACCTTCGGTGCTACGCGGAGCTCGGCCTTCGGCCTCGCATTAAGTTACTTCAACTTATATTAAGTGGATGGGCGGCTTCCTTGGGACGCTCCGCACCTACGGTGCTACGCGGAGCTCGGCCTGTGGCCTCGCATTAAGTTACTTCAACTTATATTAAGTGGGTGGGCGGCTTCCTTGGGACGCTCCGCACCTACGGTGCTACGCGGAGCTCGGCCTTCGGCCTCGCATTAAGTTACTTCAACTTATATTAAGTGGGTGGCGGCTTCTTTGCGACGCTCCGCACCTTCGGTGCTACGCGGAGCTCGGCCTGCGGCCTCGCATTAAGTTACTTAAACTTATATTAAGTGGGTGGGCGGCTTTCTTGGGACGCTCCGCACCTACGGTGATACGCGGAGCTCGACCTTCGGCCTCGCATTAAGTTACTTCAACTTATATTAAGTGGGTGGGCGGCTTCTTTGCGACGCTCCGCACATACGGTTCTACGCGGAGCTTTGCCTTCGGCCTCGCATTAAGTTACTTTAACTTATATTAAGTGGGTGGGCGGCCTCGCATTAAGTTACTTCAACTTATATTAAGTGGGTGGGCGGCTTTTTTGAGACGCTCCGCACCTTCGGTGCTACGCGGAGCTCGGCCTTCGGCCTCGCATTAAGTTACTTCAACTTATATTAAGTGGGTGGGCGGCTTCTTTGCGACGCTCCGCACCTACGGTGCTACGCGGAGCTCGGCCTCCGGCCTCGCATTAAGTTACTTTAACTTATATTAAGTGGGTGGGCGGCTTCTTTGCGACGCTCCGCACCTTCGGTGCTACGCGGAACTCGGCCTGCGGCCTCGCATTAAGTTACTTCAACTTATATTAAGTGGGTAGGCGGCTTTTTTGAGACGCTCCGCACCTACGGTGCTACGCGGAGCTCGGCCTGCGGCCTCGCATTAAGTTACTTCAACTGATATTTAGTGGGTGGGCGGCTTTCTTGGGACGCTCCGCACCTACGGTGCTACGCGGAGCTCGGACTTCGGCCTCGCATTGAGTTACTTCGACTTACATTAAGTGGGTGGGCGGCTTTTTTGAGACGCTCCGCACCTGCGGTGCTACGCAGAGCTCGGCCTTCGGCCTCGCATTAAGTTACTTCGACTTAAATTAAGTAGGTGGGCGGCTTCCTTAGGACGCTCCGCACCTTCGGTGCTACGCGGAGCTCGGCCTTTGGCCTCGCAATAAGTGTAGTAAACGTATGATATTGTGTTTACGCGTGCGAAGCCGCGGGCAAAAGCTAGTAAATATAATAAATATTCAACCTTCAACACTAACAGTTTAAGTTGAAACTTGCCAATACACTTATCAGGTACCTACTTTTAAATGCAAGGGATGAAAAGCCATTCCACTAAACTATCTTACTTAGTGCACGACATAAGATTGCGTTGCTGCAGCTAATTAAATTAGAATGTGCCTTCTCTGACCTACTTCTCAGAGAGAGAGAGCAAAACCCAGCAGGAAAATATTCAATCATAATTTCTCGTGAATCAAACATTACGCATCAAACACTCTGATTGATCGTCGTCTGTCGCTTGAAATTGACGTAATCAATGAGACATTTCGTTGGACGTGTGTCATCGATCAATATCTGATCAACTATTTATACGCCCCCCATGGGCTATTATCTTTACAAATATCCGTTATATGGCAGTTAGATTAAACTAATGACCGGGGTCATTAACGTAGCCTGAATTTGGAGGTGGGTTGCCGAGGCCTACGATCTAGATAGGCTTCGCTTCGTCGGCTGTTTGAAAAGCAGAAAGATAGGAATAGGGATTGTATTTGGCTTATGTTTAATGGATCACCAGATATCGTAAAATGGAAAGGCAAAAACCCTTTATACCACCAAAAATTGTAAATGATTACCAAATTTAGAACACCAAATTTATTATTAAATAAGGTGCTTTGGGGTAAAGTCGAAAATGGGGATAAGTCGAAAATCACACATTTCTACTTAGCTGGGAACAAATTCTACGCTTGCAACGCTTGTCAAAACGCCATGTTTATCTCCTCCCCCGCTTCAGTTCACTTCGCATCGCTAGTCGTGAGGGCACGTGTGTTGCAGTCGATTAAATAAAAGCAGTGCGATTTTTGGATCTTTGCGGGGGTAAATTAGAACTACAAAGAAATATGATTCTTAAACTCATATTGCATAAAAACCAGCTTCGAAATTACCCCACTTGCTTTCGAAATTACCCACTCCTTACGAAATAGTATTCAAAATATTTTTGTTTTTATTCTAATTTGTTTCCAAATTCAAGCAACGTATTGAAACGCTGTTTTCACAAAGCGTTGATGAATATATCCAATTTCGTAAAGATGTCATTACTTGGAAGGAATACTTCTTAGGTTCTGACTTACGAGCCCAAACCTTAACATAGGTACTCTACACTCGCCTAAAAATATGTCGAATTTAGGTACCCCAAAGCACCTTAGTCACCAAATCTTAGCGAGCAAATTGATGCGCTATTTCTACAGAAGCAGTTCGGTTCTGGCGCTTCGCCGACCGCTGCCGCTGTACGTTTGCTTCGCTCACTCGGCTCGCGCGCTGTTGTACTTAGTCGCAGTTCTAACCTAACCTGACACATTAATTTAATAAGTACTAGTAGCAGTAAGTTTATATCGGCAGCTCACAAAACTCATTTAAGAATCACGTCGGGTGCGCGCGTTGTGGAACTGGTTTCTTGCTTTGATATTTTAAGAATCAATAAAAAGATCAGGGACCCATTGTGTTCCATATATATCTGCGATGTAGCAAGACAAACCAGCACATTTTTCCACTTTTCATTATATTGCATGGACAAGGATGCAGCCAATTATATAACTAAGCATAATGATTACATACACCGTAGCCATCGTTTCTAACGAACCTTCAATTAGTAGCGGACGAATATAAGAACCTAAATTGTAAATACTATATTAAAAATTCAACGTGTCAGCTAGGTTCAGAAGAGGTAGTAACACGGCTCAATCCGCGGCCGACCCTCCCGGGCTGATGACCCTATACAACTACGAGTATCTCTGAATCCACTGGTAAACTATGCGCATAGTCTATACACAATCTAATAAGTAATCTGGGTATGTAAAGTAGTATCTGTACATGTTTGTAATTTGGAGTGAACCTTGACACCCTTGACTATGTTTACTGTTGTATCCAAATATATCATCAGGTTTAATAAATTCAAGTAGATATGTGTTTGGCCTGGGATATCACTTAGTAACGAACGTTGTAAAGAAGGTAATGCTACATTGATTATTTTTATTAAAGCAGTAACGTCTGCTAACGTAAACCCAAATGTTTACAATGAATGCTACATCGACATTGACTGAAACATAAACTCGAAGACATGTTTACAAGTTTTTATGGGTTTTATTGGTCCGGTATCTCTATAACTAAATCCTGCCAGTTTATCCCACTTCCACACAAATCCTATCGAAATTATTCATCTAAAATACATGCTTAAGACACGTATCTTCCGCGTTGAAATACAATAAAGTAGTTATCTAATTTACAGCAGCAGAATCAGTGAGGGTGTAAATTGTCGTAAAACTGAGTGTGTATGTTGAAAGCGACCAGAATAGCCGGTCGCCGATCGAAACGTAGCTCAAAGTTGGGAGGCGTGTAGACTAACGGCTCGCCTCAGGCACCTGAGTGGGCGTGAGTGGGGTCTTAAATGGAAACCTGTTTACTCGTATCCGGCTTATACTAGAGATATTATAAAATAGCCCGTTGATACAACAAACGTAACTCAAAGTTGGGAGGCGTGTGGATTCACGACTCGCCTCAAGCACCTGAGTGAATGAGTGGGTATGGGTTGGGTCTTAAAGAGAGAGAGAGTTAGGGGTCTTAGAGTGGGGTCGTAAGGGACACCCGCATCTACTCTTATCCGGGTTACGTTAGAAATGTTACAATTATTTATATTGACGTATGTTACTAACGTAAATTAAGCTCAGATATTCTAAGTTTAAATAGGTTACTTAACTTACTTTACAAAAAAGAGTCGTCAAGATGGTTATTAGCTTATGTTTAATGAAAATTACCGCAGCCGTTTCCAAGATATATTCAGCTTTGATTGAAACAAGTAACAGGATCTTAGGCAATATTAAGGTAAGAATGCCTAACTTTGTGGTTATGTTCAGCTCTAGTATAATTTTTATGCCACTCGTTAAATGAGGGTCTCATGATGACCATGATATCTGGATCAGCGGTTTTTTAAATTATGAATTTAGGTTAATATTAGAATGGTAACCGAATCAAATCAATACATTTATTTTCATGTTACTATGACTCTAGATAAAGTGACATGCGTGCATAATAGTACACAGACTAAGTAAGTAAAAATAAACTTGTACATACAGGTTATCAAACGCTTGTAAATAATATAAAAAAAAATTACGCTTTCTCGCACAGTTATTTGCGGCGAACAGTCCTGAATTGTTTTGGGTACTACTCATATCCACCGCCGGTCTAGACCGTTCCTGCAGGTGAGCTATAGTATACTAGTTCCAAACATATCAGTCGGCCCACTACAGATGTGCTACGGAACCATAAAACAAATCGTCATTTTCGCTCGTTCCATCATCAATTCATTATTCCAGTGACAACATTACACGATGAAAGTATAACCGACCAACTAACCATGAGTGAGAAAGGACGATAAATAATGGTTATTTTATTGATAACGTTTGTCATCAAGTCAAGAGCAATTTGTTATGTCACCGGCCTGTGCTACGACTACGACCGCTACGGGCTACGCCACCGCTACGCGGGTCTACGCCCGTGGTAGCAGTCGCGCGGTGACATCGGCGTACGCGACACTGTGATATATCGCTTAGTGCTCGAGGTAGGTGTTTTTACGCAATTATATAAATGATACCAAATTTTTATAATCCGCTTAATTGATAACCAATTGTGAAATATTTTTTTGGTCCCAATTTAACGGTTCGAAAATATTTAATTACTAATATCAGTGTTTTATTTTTAATATTTTTGTTACGCTAAATTCCCGCGTACTCCATTTTGTATATTGAAATTGTTATTAATGCCAGTGTCTTTTGTGAAATATTAAAAAATTAGTGACTCAATTTAAATTTAACTGCCTAAAAATAGGATCAATAAAGTTGTTCTTGTTATTAATGTTAATTTCCGCCCTCGTAAGTAAAATCATTTTGGATGGAGTCAAAATGCAGATCAGTTAAGGATAAAGTTAATCAATATATCATTTAAACCGGGCGTTTGCGGGCTTCTAATTCCGTTTTGTTTTTGTGTGTCGGTAGTAAATAATAAAGTTTGGCTCAGATGGCGGTGTGGACGGTGCTGCTGCTCGACGCGGCGTTCATTTTGCTAAGTGGTGAGTTCGTACTTGTTCTTTGCAGATTGTAATGGCCACTTACAGATTTCGTGGAGGAATTTATGACTTTGGAAACAGAATTATTCTTAGTAAAGTTCTCGCGTTATATAATAGAAGGAGTGTGTTTGCTTTGTTTTTATTTTACGCAACAAGAAACTTTCTTAAGAAAGAAAGAGAGCATCAGATTGAAGATAATTTTGCATAGTCGTTGAATATACCCATATTCAAGAGTTCGGCACTGTCTAGGCCTCCCTTTTCCCAGTCACCCATGCTGGGCTTTCCTTAAACCGCAATCTTTGTATCTTTTTAATTTTTTTAACGTAAACAAAAGCAAGGACTCTCGTCTTTGGCCACTCTGGCAAAACGAAATGTACCTATTCATTCTATTAAAAAGAAACAGCACCAGGAGACTGCGTAATGGAATGTAAATATGACACCGTATAATTCTGAATACCGTTATATGATACTCTGACGGATAGGTAGGTTTGTTTATAATTTCTCTAGATAAATTTTAAACTGACGGTGTTCACGACACGTAAATAATAATAATTTAAGCATAAGATAAAATGTATATAAAGCGATATTACACTAGTCCTCTTCATTTCATATCTGTAATGTTACGCTGCACGAACATTGTACTTCATCATTCATATTACAAACAGGGGAAACATCCAACGTAAAGCGAATGCTTAATAAATGCGCACTCAATTTTCTTTGAAAGTCGTCATGCCGCCACCGAGAGAGTTACATATTTACGTAGACATACAAAATATACAATTCATATTACAAAGCGATGCGGCATTAAGGAGTCATGGCGACCTTCGCCACACGTGCATCACTCACAGCAAGTGTCCAACTCGCTTAAAAACTAGTGAATTTCATATGACGCTTGGAAGTGCATTTGCAAGTTCTAATTTGATAAGTTACAATGGGAAATAATATTTTTGTAATAGGAAAGTCAGTAGTTCCATTCTGCGTCTTCGTGGTTTGGGAATGGGGATTGCCAGGTGATAGGGAAGGTCACACTAAGCAACTTTTAGCATGAACCCAATCAAGAAATCACAAAAAAAAACAGGTAATTAGCTAATTTATATTTAGCTAATTGCCTGAATGCGTGGACAAGCAGATTATTATTTCACGGTTTCGTGGGTGGCCCATAAATGGCAATGGTATGCGAGTGGATAAAGCGGAGGGTCGTCCTGAGCATTTTCACTATAAGACCAATAACTAAATCGCAAAATATCAACTAATTAAGAGTCAACTGATAGCTTATTACCCGAAATTTATGGAACTGTTGACTTTTTCTTTACGGTTTCATAGTTGAGCACAATAAAAGTTGTTCAATATGATATGACTCGCCCCATCACCTCCTGGCACTCCCATTCGGATCATTGTCAGATTTAGGTTCGACTCTTTCCGGTGGACATCTGTGAAATTAAGGATTCCAGGGTCTAATTTTCTGATTAAATTCCTGTGAGAATAAAGAACGTTCCCTCTTCTATAATCCGATGTAATAGCAACATAACCTAGATTCATACAAGCTCTTAACTTTTGACTACCGGAGGGACGAATTTTGTTTTTTGAACTGACAATGACCCATTCACGACAAAAAAAAACACCCAGTTATTTTTTATTTGGAAAATCAAAATAAAGAGTACATTTTTTTATGGATAAACTTTTTTCTACATTTTATTAGCATACCCCGAGGTTTTCGGAGCACGAACCAAAAGACCCTGCGGTATGCTAATTAGCTACACATGTTTTATTTTTTTATTTTATATGGTTCACCCGATCGATATGGTTCGAGGTAAAACGCCCCAGTCACTTTACTAAGGTACTATAGCTGAAAATCACTTTACATCGAATCTCTACTGACACTAGAGCCTAGTTACATTGCAATGAGTTTTTTGTCGAAAATTTCACTTTTGCGCTAAGCTTTTATAGCCGACTGTAATTTTCTTTGAATCGCTGACACGATTCTAAAGACCCCAAACTCGGGAGGGTTGCTTTATCTATTGCAGAGTTTCTGGCTACCTTCCGGCTCCATCTTGGTACCTTAATATTATTGCATTGTCATCAAAGTTAAGTAGGTATGCAAAATTTCAGCTCAATAATCGGTTTAAGATATAATTCAAAATTTAATTGCAAGATTCCACCCGAACAAGCATAGTACATACATACATTGCAAGTTAAATAGCTAAGCTTATAAAAAATGCAGCCTAGACCGGATGTGCAAGGGTCCTCAGGTGAAAAAAAGACGTTTTCAAGCGGGGCTAGGTTCATTTGAATCCACTTTACATGAGCTCCTTTTAACCTTTGAACTTAACAAGCGTTAAGCTGTAGGCAGTAAGTACCTAGCATATGTATTTTTAGGTGACCTTTATGGTTACTTAGATGTCAACAAAAAAATTACTTTGTGTCTAAATACACTCAATAAAATCCAATATAAAGATTGGAATTTTTCATGTTGGTGGAAAGCAAAATTAAATTATAATAATTTAATAAATAAATATCGGACAACCTCGAACAAATCAACCGACTTCCAATGTAAGCTCTAGTAGGCTTTGTGTCATGAACACTCGGCGAAGATATACATAACTACTGATATATATTTAATAAATACATAGAAAAAATTCAGGACCCAGACAAATACGTATTCATTTAGATATAGTTGTGACTTATGACTAACGTTACATTTGATTAAATAGAAATATAAATCCTTTAAAAGGACTCGTATGTATTAGATAGTTTATCAATGGCCGCGTTCGAAATAGAAATAGAGCCTCATTAATTACGCAAAGCTTAAGTGTGAATTCGCAAGCATTATCTGTCTACATAAAAGCTTTCGAGATTTTAAGGCTGATATGTTTGATTATTTATTGGACTCGTCCATTCTAATTATCGAATGTTTTCTACAACTTAACGTGTAAGTGTTGACGGTGATGTGGCGTAAAAATCGTCCTTATAACCCCTAAATTGACGATCCCGACTATACTCTACATTTTTACCAAGACTGAAAAAATTTCGACCACCGCGCCATAATCATTCCTGTGGTGCGGAGAAATTCCCGTTAGTGGGTTTGTACCTACTTCCATACAAAGTCCGACTCACTGGAAGTGAGATTTAACCAGTCGAGGGGGCCTATGATGGTTGCGTTTATCGCGTGATAAATAAGTGACAAAGCATATGTCACTCACACTCGCATTATGTCAAAGCGTGACGGATGCTTTATCACTTATTTATCGCGTGATAAACGCAACCATCATAGGGCCCCAGATACAGTTAAAATCATATTAAAAAAATACGAGCACCGCCTCTCTGTTAGGTTAGGAATGAAACCGCAAAGAACGGGTTAAGTTTGTAAACTAACAGCATATTCTTATCCGTATTATTTTTGCGAATGGTAATTTTAGGTTGTTTAGTTTGACATAACGAACCAGCTAATCAACACAATTTATTGCATAAAACCAGAGCACAGGCAGAAGAGTCTTAAATCTAACCTGTAAGGACATGTTATACCTATCGCGTCTACAAAATATGATATTTCTCGCTAATAACTCCATAAACCTCGGAAATCACTTCGAAAGTAAAAAAGATGAACACAGAGAAAATGCGAGCTCATAGCTTTATTTGTACCTGGCGTTTTTACTCAGACACGGTAGGTGCTCGAGAATTCATAGTTATAGCCTCTGTTTCCGCTAGCAAACATACGATGTGCCGCAGAAATGCAAATTCTCTATTTAAAGCAGTAAGGCCACCAACCAATCAAGACAAGGTTGATCCAGACAACAGAGTATATTTACTTGTGGTTCTCGTGTTTTTGTTTAGAACTACGCCAATTGACTACCTACAGCTTCAAATAAAAAAGCCGGTGGTAAAAAAGTGCGCTTCGGACTCGACCACCGAGGTTTCCGTACGAACTATGAAAGCACTGCATCATGCTTTTACGAAAAGATAAACTGCACTGAGCGACAATATTAACTTTACCGTTGGAAAACGGTTTATAGTTACGTACTTTAAATTAGAAAGTAGAAATTTAGAAAAGGTATAAGATTTTTGCCAAATTTCATAATAGTTCTAGGTCGGGAAATACCCTATAATTTCGATTCCCGAAATATACGTTTTTTATGGTATAAACGGCTCTATCTTTTGTTTAACGTTCACTTAGAAGTTTGATTTTTTCACAGCTTCAAGGGACAGTGGACCTGAGTATTTTTTTTATTCCAACTCTGTTACGCAGGGAAAACCTAGTTGTTAATATAATTTTACGAACATTGCTGTAGTATACCTAACCCTATGCCAGGCACAGTACAGCTGTTTATATAGGTCACTATGCTAGAACTTAGCTCGACAACACACCACCAGTCTCGGCAAGGGTCGGGTAGCAAGTAACCCCACTCCGTTGGTCTGACGTATGCGCACGAGATAAGGATAGCAACACTACATCCCTTTTTTATTTTAATTAAAATTAGATTAATTGGTGATCGTATAAATAATAATATGTGAATGTTTACCTATTTAAATAAAAAGGTTGTTTCACTCAAAACCCATAAAGTATTTAATCAGTCTTGTTTTATGTTATCTAGACCGGTTAATAGTTTAATTTTTGATCTCATTTGATTTAGAACTAGCTTTGCAATATAAACTTGCCGCGAACCTTGTTGACACAACAATATAGAGGATACATCGAGGAAACACAAAGGATACCAATACGAAGTCGCTTCAGCGTGCAATATGCTGTAGTCGCCGGTTAGTCTGTCGCAGCTAACCGGCCCCGTACGGGTTCGCGATAAGGAAAAGTTCTCCTACACCAATGTGGATAGTGAGGGAGTCGCACTGGTGGAAAGGAAGAGCAAGGCGCGCTTGGTGCCCCGCAAGACTAAGTGGCACAGGCGAGCCGGTTAATTCAGTTCTTGGGATTGCGACACCGTGTCCAACCAGGACATGAAGGTGTACCACATCAAACCTGTCACTACGTGCAATTCAGCTCGTTTGAGCTACGCGTGTCCCAGCCGCTACAGGCTGCTACTATCTGCCTAATCCTACGCCAGCCTGTCTAGCATAACCACGCCTCGCGGTTCCCGTCGCGAGACAGCGCTAGCCGTCATTCCCTCACACCACTGCACAGCTACAAGAGATAGGCAAATATCTCGCGCGAGAAATAGTCGCACATGACAGCTATGCCAGAGGTCAAACAAAGCAAAGGAGCCACGCCATTATGTCGCTTAAGCCATTAAGGCGCTTATTGAATTAAATCTGACTAGTTTTAAGCTTGGTCTGCATGTGTTTTTGTAGTTCCAAAGCATGTAGGTTATATTACTGTAATATTGTGTAACTTATTTGAAAAATAAATGAATTATACAAAACAAGGGTTATACACTTCATTCTAGATTTTTTAAGAATTGTGACATGTAGCCTTATCTAGATAATTATTTCACAACAACCACTTTGTCAAGCGCTTAAGGACTATAGCTTGCTCTTTTCCCCCTTTTACCATCTTCAAAAATTTTTTTTTCCATGAAACTGAAACTGAAGTATATATGTATTTATCATAGTACTGTTCATTTGTTAATTTTAATTTCTTGTTTAAGGCATGTCTATAGCCGCATTCTTAACGAACCTGATGTGTATGATACGACTTCCACGATACAGGCTGTGCCTAGTGTGGAAGTCACTGTTAAATTATCTTAAATGTAGAAATGTTTCTTTTGGTAAAATAAAAATTATTCAATTCTATTCTAAGTAGCTAACTTGCTTTACACGTCATCATGTACTGTCGTTCAATATTCTCACTAAAGTCATCATTATAATTTGTCATCTGAAATTACGATATATTATATACCATTCAAAATAATATGAGAATCCAAATAAATTTTCGAAATTGCAACTAAAGTCCAATTTAATTGAGATTTTGAAACCGCGTCTTTTCCTATTCGATCAAGATTTTAAATCACAGATAAACAAATTCCAATTTAATTGCGGCATTAATTAAGAATACCAGATCATTCTCAATATAAGGTTGATAAATAATTCCAGTTTAATGGAGCCATTCATTTGAAATACAGGACCATCATTGGCAATTTAATTAATGTTGTGAAACGATTCCTATTTACCTAATGAAGGCACTTATTTGAGATACTAAACTAAATTGCAAATCCAATTGAATTGAGGTTTTTAAACCGCCACAATTTTAATTGGGTCAAGGTTTTAAATCAGTGGTATACCAATACCAATTTAATTCCGGCATTTCGTTGTAATACCAGACCATTCTCTCAATTGAAAGTTGATAAACAATTCCTATCTGAGGGAGGCATTCGTTTGAAATACCGGACTATTGTCAATTTACTTAATATTTTCGAACGATTCGAACTTAATGGAAGCTCTTACTCGAAATACTAAACTTTTTTCAATATAATGGAGGTTGTTAAACAATCTCACCTAATATAGGCATTCATTTTAAATGCCACTTTTGACAATTTAAAAATGATGTCAAACTATTACAGTTTTATCCAGGCATTCATTTGAAGTACCAAACTATTATTGTCAATTCAATTAAGGTTGTCAATCAATTCCAATTCACTGGAGGCTTTGAGACCTCGAGTATCCCAATTGAATGGGAGTCAAGAACACGTCATATTCCCATGTTACCGGCTCTCTGATACCTGAGATATTCCAATTGAATGGAAGTCCTAAAACAACAGCCTTTTCCAATTGAATGAAAGCTTTAAAGCACAGTATATTTCAATTTAATCGACGCGTCGAAGCCATCGATATTCAAGTTTTAATGGGAGTCTCAAAATCACATACTCCAGTTTATGAACGCTTTGAGTTATTTAATATAAATTTAAAGGAAGGTTTAAGGTTTACATATGGTATTTCAAATTGACCTTCCATGCAATTGTATTTGCTTAGCCGTTAAGCCTTACTATCTTTCTTACGAATAGTTTGGTTCCCGCAGTCTACTAAATAGACGTTTCATAATGCCTTTCGCTAGCTTTAACAATCCGCTTAGCCTATCATATTGGCAATTCAGCGTGGTCTATCAATCTATTCCCTCGAGGTTAGACGAAATTATGTGCTGACTAGAGGATGTTCTGACTGTCCAGAGCTGGTCAGTCAGGTTATCCGATTGTTCGTCCCTTCTAAATCGAGGTTCAATTTTCGTCCACGCTGCCGGCTACTGTTGGCTGCTCCTGAGGCGCGAACCATAGCGCGGAAAACTCTCCTCTAGTTCGAGCCTTACGAGAACTTAATGCGCTTCTCGCATCAGCATCGGATTTGGACGTTTTTTGGAAGTAGCTGGATAATTGTGTGTCGTGAATGTTTAAGGTACTGTAAGGCGATGGATGGATGTAATTTTTCAGTAATTGAATCTACGTAATATGTAACATGTTATGTTAAATTATTCTTGTAATTCACAGTGCATTAGTACTAACTGCAAAGCTGTGTAATTATTTGAAATAAATAAATAAATCAAATTGACCCCTGACATAAAGCTATTAGTTTCCAGTAACAATACAGTCAGAGCTTATCATATTGACTAATGACTTTGCACTTATGAGTCTTCCATATCACTTTTAAACCCGTTTGGCCTATCAAATACTATACCTATATTAAACTATACCTTTCAAGACGTATCTGCTGTTATTTAATTACTGATTTTGTTATACCCAATTGACTACATGTGACATATGCACCTATACGTGTCATATGTACCTATTAATGCACAACCCTTAAGCTGGATGTTCATACTGTTTATCAACTATACAAGATACTCTAGATAATTATTCCAAAAAAATACATTTTCAACATAAAGACAAATTAAGCTTATCACACTATAATATTTAACCCGTCAATATATTTTGGAATTCAGAACAATCAAACCCACTCCATAGGAAAGTATTAAGTAGCGTATTCAATTACGCACGCACAAATGAAAAGTCGTGTAAATTAAATAGACGCCTAGGCAGTCCAATCGTTTTCCCAATTTGTTCATAATTATTATATTGTGATCCGTCATCCACTGCGCCACTGCGTAGTCGAAGATTAGTAACACGACCCATTCGAGAATAACGCTAAACTACTAAATATTCATATTCCTCGAGTGCACAACTACTAATTAATATTCAAAATAATACACTTTGCCCGTTTTCTTATTTATTTAAGCAACTTTCCACCCAGTGGTGCATTGTGGGTAGGCCTCAGCCTCATGTCGTGGGTAGGCCTCAGCACGAACCCCGTGACTAATATACACTACCCACAATAAAATTATCTTACATTTAGCAACCGAAAACTTGTGTTTTAATAGTTTTTTATTTTTTATTTTTACGTAACTGTTGATAGGCATTTTTCCGTGATCTGATCAACGATGTGTTCATATTCATCTTTATAATTGCATTTATCGGCTTGTCGCCGCCGTACAAGGAATTTCTCGAACTTTTCGTCCTGTTCCTGTTTCATCAAACGGAATACGTGACGTTCATAGACCGTACTTTGTTTGCAGGAGCAAAGTTATCATCGAATTTTGCTAAGGCTATCGCAAATACATCTGTGCGGACACCTGGCTCCGCGTCCGCTCCAGGGATATTGTAATATAATTCTTAGAGCTCAATTCCTCCGAAATGCAAGAGGCTTGCTCTCTTCTTTTGGCTATCTGTGATAGCTGACACCTCCAAATAGACATGGAGTGCTCGTTTTGAACGCTTCCATCTCAGACCGATCGAAGAAGTCTCGCCTTCGCAATGGATTTTTTCCAAAGTTATGGCTGCCATGGGTACTTTTGGGGCGTCCCGGAACCAATCAATCAAATGATTCAAGCGGAGCATTCATCTAACCGCTTGCTAAACAATTTAATGTTCGTACTGGCCCTTTAGCCATTAGTCGTTTTAACGACCGCTTAACTACTGCTATACCATGACCTTGGTCAATGTTAGAAGTGTTAAAACAATATGTCAATTAAATGACACAACATTTTTGATTTCAGTTGCTAGGTATACACGACCATGTTGTCTTATTCATCAATTGAATGATCAGTATACCATAATGACTGGTAAACATTTTATTCTTGCCAATTAAATGACCAGGTACAATATACTCTGCTTACAAGTTTATTTACAACACCAATCATACAGTTTTACCACTCATAAACACATATACCTACACGGATATTTCATCATACATATTACGTTCCCGTAAATAACTAAGTGAAATAAACATTAAACACTTCAATGTTTACTTTCATACATATTGACCCCGCAGCGCAAGGTATTATTACAATGTAGTTAGTTAGTTACCTATTTATCAACCCCGTAAACAATTTATACTGCACCCGGTCTAATCTGCCTCAAATGTCGTTAGAAGCAACCGAAGTCTATTTATAATTAATGATAATGTTACTGACAACTGAACTGTTTACTAAAGCTAGTTTACTTGAGTAATTTTGCTATCGCAAACTTTCAAATATATCTACCTACAAGCCGTTATTATAAATGACTATAAACTTGCACTTCTAAGTCAGATCGTTATTTCATAACTAATATAACATTTTATCACACTTTATTATTATTATTCTTATTTATTATATGTTGTCTAATGGTTTTTAACTGTACAATTGCATTAATTTTACGTTGTAGGCGCGAGTAGATAGGTACTTAGATACGTTGCGCTTATTAAACAATACCTCCTTATTGTGCCTAGGTAGGTACATAATTATTATGGTTTACACTTCTTTTATTATATACGAGTCGCGGTATCGACGCATTTCCGGTAAAAATATTAGACATTAATACCGTTAGTAAATATCGGTCAAAAATAATATCTATAAGTAAGTAAAACTGCATGATTCGCCAGGAGTTATTTTCAAATGTGCAATGACCGTTATTTTTTAAACGAATGACCCATTACGAACTAAAACTTGTTTACGAGTCGATCCCTGTACTGGGATAGTTGAGCAGTGCACCGCTACCCACTAGGTAGATGTCTTTTGTTCCACAGTTATAAGTGAAACTATAACTTGGATAAATTAACTTCAATGACAATGTATCATATCACTATCGAGCTTGCCCTGTATTTATTATACATTTACTGTGCAAGTACACGTTAGACTGCTTTTGTCGTGTTCCCGCCTATTCTGTTTTTTTTTTGAAGGCGTAATTAGATTTCTACTCACTTTTGTCCTCGTCGCCACTTGTAGTATACCTAACCCTATGCCAGGCACAGTACAGCTGTTTATATAGGTCACTATGCTAGAACTTAGCTCGACAACACACCACCAGTCTCGGCAAGGGTCGGGTAGCAAGTAACCCCACTCCGTTGGTCTGACGTATGCGCACGAGATAAGGATAGCAACACTACAATTGCGAAGAGCCAAATCATTCTCATTATTGAATCGAATGTAGGGCCAAAAACGATTAGGGAAAGAGTTTGAGTCAGCGTGTTTGAGATCCCCCATGGCTCGGGGACTCTGAGGCTTCCGACGCTGCAGTAGGTGCAGCTGAATAAATGATTGCGTGTTGACCGCGCTGCTCGCTCCTGCATTACTAACGAACGTCCCTATGGCCCGGCGCGCCGCCGCCAAAATATTTCACTTCCTCGTAAATATACAGAACTACTAAACCAGATTATGATATAAGATGTTTCTGGAACCTCGCTATAGTCTGTTTTTTGTTTATAAAGCGCTGCCGTAGTAAATTGTTCGGGACCATCATTTGTTTCCTTCATTAAACTTAATTGGCACAGTAGGTACTTATAATATAAATAATTGACGTAAGGGGACGGCTTTAGCACAAGTGTCTACTAAGTTCGAACTACTACGTGGTATCTGTGTCCAAAGTCTTTAATCACCCAGCTCGTTGACGGACAAGTGTACCCCTGACGCCAATCGATATGAAAATATATGATCTAACTTTCTGTAGTTAGGGTTTATTATTTAAAAGGTTGATATTTCCGAGTCGGTATATTACCTCAGCTACATAAACCATGAGACGGCGGTCCCAACTTATAAATTCAAGTGGACAAACGGAGAACTAACCAGCCATATGAATGACATGCACCGGTCGCCGGCGCACTGGAGCTTGAACAGATAAATTAGCGGCAACGTAATCTCTTCGAAAATTCCCCCGTAAACTTCAGCTACTCCACTAATTAAAAATACAGACTTGAGCTATATTTTATAACAACAATCTGGCTAGCCAGGTGAGTGTGAATTCTTCTCTTTAACCTCTGAAGTTTCAAAGAAAACTTGCGGTTTCAAATAACGAATTCGTGATACAATACACTGTTGCAATCTGAAATAAACATCCAACCATAAACTTTGTATTTACCTACTCAGCTACTATGTCATATGCAGTTCAAAAGAAAATATACTTTTACATGTAAATTAAAACCCAGCTTTATCTATCTTTACGTAATATCAACAAAGTGTTTTGCGTTTTTGCTCGCCATTATGCTGCAGTGACGTATAAAGGCAATTTCTTTTGTAAAATGTAAGCTAAGCTACAGCTGTAGTTCCTGTTGGAGTGATTCATTGTAAGCAGAATGCGGCGAGCTGGCATGCAACGCTTATGCTGGTTCCAATCCGTGTCGTACCTAGAAATGAAGGGAACATGGAAAGGACATGTCTAGTCACCTTAGCAACTTATGAGTTATCGCGATTTGAAAGTTTGGAACGATGTAATTCCATAATATAACTAATTTGTCGTCCACATATTTTTTTTTATACCTACTCGCGTAATTTAATTTGTCAATTATAATTTCTCAGACAAAATCACAAAACGCACTTTTTAATCCTGTACCAAAATTCTATACTCTATGGTACCCGCTACAGAACTTTAATATTCATAAGACATCTCTCTACTCAACTGTAATAATTTCAAAAGGAGAACATAAGCATATATGATTTAAAAAGAAAGCACGCTACTGTTCTCTGATTGGTTGAAATTACTTATCAAAAAATTTAACCAATCACGAGGCACCCGCCATGACCATCACGATCATGTTTTTTTTTAATAGGTCAGTTTTAGTTGAATAAATAAAAATTCAAAGTGGGGAATGACGATTAAAGTAAAAAAAAAAAACTGTGTTTTGCTCGTATACAAAGTATTGTATGCAATAGTTACACAATTGGGTCTTAAAATCTCGTACCTTACTTAGGCCACTCGGCAAGTCTCGTGACCTAAACGCGGTACTCGACTTTAAGAAACTTCATTGTGCAACGATTACAGTCATAAAATACTATAATACTATGGCAACAAGTATCCAAAATGAAATGTTGTATGAACTTTTTTTTTACTATTTGCAGACAAATCAAAGTTTTTTTAAAGGGAAACTTTTGAAAACTTTTTTTTATAATTTCGCTCAGTTTCTGGGTTGCATCGTTCAAAAAAGAGGTTAAAAGGAAGCAAACACACATCAACAAACGTTTCAACGAGAAAAAAAATGGAATTAGGAAAAGCATCCATTACTTACTTAAATATTGACAGGTGATTGATTACAAACGGTGTTATCCATTGTGTGACTCGATAAATTTAATATGGATTCACGCGGGCAACGATCTAATTTCAAATACCTACACGTACCTGGGCATATTGAAGGTTTGTTAGCAAATTTTCACAAAATAATTTTTTCATAGCAGCGAATTTTCACATCGCGTTTTTTCATGATCGCCAATTTTATTGTTCGTCTTTCTTCATGTAGCGATTTTTCATGAAGCGTTTTACCTTTACATACGAGGGTATGCTTAAACACGGATCCGTGCCGGACATTTCAACTTTACGTTAAAATATCAGTTAGTTTCAAGTTGATTCGCAAATTTTTGACATCGCATACGAGGGGTAATAATGTTCGCGTTTATTTTTTTCGCTTATTTTACCAGTAGATTATTTTATGATTCGCAAATATTATCAGTATAATATACAATATAATATAGTGCGGTTTAACATATATTTTACTCGAAAACATAATTCTAACAAATTATTACCTCCTGTCGTGTCCACATTATTACACATTAATAGGTACTATAGGTAGGTTAGGTTCGTTAGGTATCTTCAGATGCCCGAAGGGCAGACCGCCCAGAAATAGGAGCCCTAGGAGCCCCACGAAGTCGGGCTCCGTCGACATAAGGCGTATGTTGCCTAATGCTGCTAAAAATATATGCGACTGAAAAAATAATCTGTTCGTAAAATAAGCGAAAAAAATAAACGCGGCTAGGTATTATAAAACGCTTCATGAAAATTCGCTACATGAAAAAAGACGAATAATTAAATTGGCGATCATGAAAAAACGCGATGTGAAAATTATCGAACAAATCATATTGAAGAAGCATCGTATCAAACAAAAGCTTTTTCGTAAAACTTACTCTAAGGAACGTTTTGTGATATGAACATGGACCTAGCAGTACTATACAATACATCTGGACTGCGAATTGCTACGATACAACGATCCAAGCGATATAGCCACCAAGGGGGCAGTTTATCCCACTCTGCTGGGGTAACGAAATATTTAGCAATAAAGAGGGACTCATCCTTATTCCGCTTTATTATAAGTCTAAAAATGTGTTTTGGCTGGCACTGTAGCTAGAATTTATTTTATATATGGTTATACTCATAAATAAATATAGTGAATGTTAGCTACTATGTCAGCAAAAACAAACTTTTGGCCCCCGTTATTTTAACATAACGTAGTAAACTTGTAATTGTTAACTAGATTTGAGAAATGTCAAACTTCGTTAAGACTAGTATTTTTCATACTTTGAAATATTCTGATACTAATGTACGTGGACATGAATACATTCATGAGGATATTGAAAATGTAATAAAAAATAAGTAGGTACCTAGTTATGTAGGTTACTATCAATGAATTAGGTAGGTAAGATTGTGAGTACCGTTAGGTTATAAACTACCTTTGTCACTTATGTGTAAGTAAGTTGCACCGCTTAATTTTTTCCTGATTTGCCTTAAGGTTGACTGGTAGAGATTTCCTCATGGCATTAAGTCCGCCTTTTGTACGATAAGTTTCTTTTTGTGCAATAAAGGTTAAATAAATAAGTCGAAAACACGTCAGTTACTTAAATCATTGTGTATTGTAGATTGTTGTTACTATCGAAGATACTGATAACTGTACATTTGTAAACGAATTTAAACCTTATTGCAACGTATTAAGGTCTGTGTGTGTATATTTAACTGTGTCTTCGTGTGTACACTGTACCTACCTAAATAAATAAGTATCGAAGTAAATTAGTTTATACACGACACGAACATTTAATCAAATTACCTAGGTAAGCTTGTTGATGAGAAATGAGAATCATAGAACTGAGGTCGTTTCGGCCTTAGGCGCTTTCACGCGAGCTTAAAAAAACCGGACGAGTGTACACGGGCACGGGCGGGTAAAGACGTAATCAAAATAAGAAAACACCTTAATATCAAGAGAAAAGAAGAAATCAAGAAGGGGAAAATTGCTTGCTTGGAAGAGGAAGGATCTCAATTAGCCCCGTCTAAGATTAATAAAAAAAAATGCATACGAGTTCATGAACCGTTCGAAATCAAACTCTCAATCATCAGCAAGTAATATATAGCAACTAAAAAAAACTAGGCCCCGGAAGCAAAACAGCAACAAAACAAAACCACCAAGCAAACAATTGAACCGACTCCCAATACGGCAGGTCACCGAGGCAATGGAGAAGAAGACCACTGCCTTCAGAAATTCAATAATACAAATCTGGAAAAGATTGGTAATGAACAAAAAAACCTGAAGGAGCCTTTTACCCGCAAGGGACCACACACTGACGACTGAATGTTATAAATAATGGTTGTCTATTGTTTGACCGAAATTTATATGCAATAATATTGATTTGCTCGAATTTCACTTACCCGAATTTCATTTGCCCGAATGTTTCGTTTCCTAGAAAAGTTATTTGACATACTCTTGTATTCCCGAGTATTATATGCCATAATGATACGTATGCCATAAGTATTGTTTTCCATAGTATTAAGTGCCATAATATTGTTTGATAGAATATTTAAACGCCATACTAAATATTGTTTCTGTGCGAATCCAACCTGGCTATGCATTGACATGGTCTAAAATTGTGTTTTTTTTTCTAGTCATTTCTAGCATTTTGATGTAATAATCGTCTATTTACGATGTACACATGCAAGCAAGCATTTTGACTATATATTGTGGCCACGTATGTACATAGACACTATGTACTACATGGTCACAATACAAACCTAACCTAAAGTTTTCGGTTCTGGTCGAATGTCGTACGTCCTTTTATCGTAGTTCTTCTAAAACTGTAAATTAGGCTAGGATTTGTATTTTGAAGCAAACATTCTGACGCTCCGCTCGCTTCGCTATACGGGTCACAACACAAACCTAGCCTATAGTTTTCGGTTTTAGATCCATGTACTATTTGGTAGCAGTTCTTCTAAAACTAGGTTAGATTGTAAATTAGGAAACTGTAAATTAGATCTGGATTTGTATTTTGAAGCAAACATTCTGACGCTCCGCTCGCTTCGCTCGCTCCGCTATACGGGTCACAAAACAAACCTAACCTAACCTATAGTTTTCGGTTTTAAATCCATGTACTATTTGGTGGTTCTAAAACTAGGTTAGATTGTAAATTAGGAAACTGTAAATTAGATTAGGATTTGTATTTTGAAGCAAACATTCTGACGCTCCGCTCGCTTCGCTCGCTCCGCTATACGGGTCACAAAACAAACCTAACCTAACCTATAGTTTTCGGTTTTAGATCCATGTACTATTTGGTGGTTCTAAAACTAGGTTAGATTGTAAATTAGGAAACTGTAAATTAGATTAGGATTTGTATTTTGAAGCAAACATTCTCACGCTCCGCTCGCTTCGCTCGCTCCGCTATACGGGTCACAACACAAACCTAACCTAACCTATAGTTTTCGGTTTTAGATCCATGTACTATTTGGTAGCAGTTCTTCTAAAACTAGGTTAGATTGTAAATTAGGAAACTGTAAATTAGATTAGGATTTGTATTTTGAAGCAATCATTCTGACGCTCCGCTCGCTTCGCTCGCTCCGCTATACGGGTCACAAAACAAACCTAACCTAACCTATAGTTTTCGGTTTTAGATCCATGTACTATTTGGTAGCAGTTCTTCTAAAACTAGGTTAGATTGTAAATTAGGAAACTGTAAATTAGATTAGGATTTGTATTTTGAAGCAAACATTCTGACGCTCCGCTCGCTTCGCTCGTTCCGCTATACGGGTCACAACACAAACCTAACCTAACCTATAGTTTTCGGTTTTAGATCCATGTACTATTTGGTAGCAGTTCTTCTAAAACTAGATTAGATTGGGTTTGTATTTTGACGCTCCGCTATACGGGGTCATAAGAAAAACCTAACGTAACCTACAGATGTCGGTTTTCGACCTATGTTCCATTTGGATATGGATAGCATATGAAATTATAGCATGTGACAATTATGGATTACAATCTTTATGGAAAATGTGATTATTGGAATTAATATTATGGGAAACAAAGTTTCGGGCATAGGATTAATATGGCAAACAATGATTATGGGAAACATAATTATAAGAAACAAGATTCGGACAATTGAATATTATGGCAGACGAAATTCGGGCATATGAAATTCGGACAAGCGAAGGTATACCATAAATAATATATATTACAAAAATGTTATTGTGGATATACAAAGCTAAATAAATAAATAATTGAAAACGACATTACTGTAATAAATTTTTGCTCAGGTTGTTTTTTTTTGTACGAATAATATTCCTCGAATCGAAATTATCCAGTAATTTTGTAAATTCATTGTCACTCTATTAGTACTTTATCAGAGTTTGTTATTCTTTCATATTAATATACAATACTATACCTTACCTGTGAAAAGATTTATTACAGCCAGCAAAAGATTCATTTTTGCAACCTTTAATGTAGCACTTTAAATATATATTATTATTTAAATAACCAGAAAGATTGCAAAGACCATTTTCAATTATATTAATAAGGTTTCAAATATAAATCTTTTATCCTGCCATGGCACTAACATAAAATTATTTTTATATACCTACTAACGGATTTTATAACGTTCATAAATTTTTCCGTTAGTTTCTTAAATGATGCAAAATAACGTTTAGCGAATAAAATATTTAATTATTTGGAGTATTTAGTGTTAATTAGAAAATATATGTATGTAAACCACTAATAACTACTATTTTATTTAAAGACTACTAATGACTACTATTGTTTGTGATTGGCAATATTAGAAAGGGACAGACAGACACCGTGCGTGCGGTCTCTGTCGGATCATGGCCCCTTCAATTGAAAATATATTTTATGTACCTACCTACATTAAGGTTTAATTTTGTGTGCACACTTATTCTGAGTTCGCACTCCTGTTGTCTTACATAATAGCTCCATGGATATGAACAAGGTCGAGTGGAAGGCGACACGTGGCCGTAAAATCACAAATTGCCCAATGATAGGTATGACGCAAAATTCCCGAAAACAGAGGCAATTGGAGAAACATCGCGAAAGCAACGTCTAGGATTAAAATATGCAGTCCACACACAGATCCTGTAGAAACCCCGGACTAACCGGGATAAAAAGTAACCAATGTGTCACTCTGCGGTCGATGCTCCGTTGCTGCATTATTATGTTGCTACCCATAACACAAGCTTGAGCTTAATTTGGGACTAAGATCGATTTGTGTGAGGTTGTCTGATATCTATATCTATCTATTATTTCAGGTCAATCGATCAAACTTACTTTGGCAAATTTACAGGTTGAGCAATCGAAATCCAATCTCACTGACCCATTTTACATGTCGTCTACCTATAGTAGCACTAGGTACTTAGTTTGAACTAGCTCGATTTGTGCCAGATCAATATCACAACAAAAAGGGAGTTAATAGCGTAAAAATATGATGTAGGTACCTATTATACACTTCGACGTTTCGAGCGTGTAATTAAATACATCATAATTATATGGCTTTTGTGTTATGTGTAAAAATTGTGTAACTTTAGACCGTCTCTCATATTTTTTTTAATTAGGTGCGTCTTCGGAGCCCCGGCGCTGCTACTGGTGTGGGCCACTGGCGGAGCAGGTCCACCGTAGCCGGCGCTCCGCTCCTTGCAACAACTCCGACCACGTCACCGAGTGCGAACCCAAGTACGACTACTGCGCTGTCGTCGCCACATCACCACGTCAGTATTGTACTAATATGTCTCCAGGGCCCGCAGCTGCTGGTGGCCGCTGGCGGAGTAGGTGCACCGTAGCCGGCGCTCCGCTCCGTGCAACAACTCCGACCACGTCACCGAGTGCGAGCCCAAGTACGACTACTGCGCTGTCGTCGCCACATCCCCACGTCAGTATTGTACTAATAGGTCTCCAGGGCCCGCATCTGCTGGTGGCCGCTGGCGGAGTAGGTGCACCGTAGTCGGCGCTTCGCCCCCTGCAACAACTCTGACCACGTCACCGAGTGCGAGCCCAAGAACGACTACGGCGCCGCGCCGTCGTCGCTACATTACTACGGTAAGATGTCACCGTTGCTACAGTCTGTTGATACAAGTGATACAATACTGTCTTACCTTGAAGCAGTGCTCTATATGTAAATAACCCCTAACTTAGAGGCGTATTTCAGGGCCCTTGCTATCTTTTATGAAACAAGAAGGATGGAAGCAGCTGCTGAGGAGGTGCCTACTACCTATACTTTAGGCTTATTACGACAGCTATACTTTCTACAAGACGGTGTATGAGTGAGGTGCACCGCCAAGGCCAGACTCTCTAAAACTTGCGCTGTTGAATTTTAACTGCTCTTTTTCGAAATAACTTAAGGTGCTTTGGGGCAAAGTCGAAAATGGAGATAAGTCGAAAATCACACATTTCTACTAAACTGGGAACAAATTCTACGCTTGCAACGCTTGTCAAAACGCCATGTTTATCTCCTCCCCCGCTTCAGTTCACTTCGCATCGCTAGTCGTGAGGGCACGTGTGTTGCAGTCGATTAAATAAAAGCAGTGCGATTTTTAGATCTTTGCGGGGGTAAATTAGAACTAAAAAGAAATATGATTCTTAAACTCATATTGCATAAAAACCAGCTTCGAAATTACCCCACTTGCTTTCGAAATTATCCACTCCTTAAGAAATAGTATTCAAAATAATTTTTTTTTTATTCTAATTTGTTTCCAAATTCAAGCAACGTATTGAATGAAACGCTGTTTTCACAAAGCGTTGATGAATATATCCAATTTCGTAAAGATCTCATTACTTGGAAGGAATACTTCTTAGGTTCTGACTTACGAGCCCAAACCCTAACATACTCTACACTCGCCTAAAAATATGTCGAATTTACCCCAAAGCACCTTACTGGTGTTTCATATCATAAATGAGTCGACATAAAAAACTAAGTTAAAGTTATGTTTTTAGACTGTAGTATGTGTGGCACAAATTCAATAATCTTCGTTTATTCATACGTATATACATACGTACTTACCTCGACCCACATTACTGAATAAATTACTCAGCAAACTGATTCTTGTCCTTTACCGTTACAACATTAGGTAGTTGACAGAACCTAACAACTAATCAATATGAATACAGAAAATGGGAGTAAGGAGTTGGGTATAGTTGGGAATTTTTAGGGTCCGGTATTCAACATAGAACCCTTCTAATATATCAATACGTCCAATATGTTTAATGTGACCAGCAATTTATTGGATGGTCATCGAAGTTACGTAGATATGCCAAATTTCATCCTAATCAGATACCAGGAAGTAGTCGTAAAGGGTTTGCTAGATTTGACCCGAACATGCATATCTCTACGCGTAAGCATTGCAAGTTAAATAAGAGCTTGTAAAATGGTGATGCATTGCAGGCATTATTGGTTTTTGAATATACCTAATCAAATATTATGGAATTAAGAATACGAAGAGCCCTATATCAGTCAATCATATACTTTTGTTTTCTGTTGGTTTAATAATATTATGTTTTTTTTTTGTTTTAGACCGAGTAGAGTCACGGTACTGCGTGAAGGTGTATCAAGACGAGTGCTACCCGCTCTATTGTAACTCGACCAAAACGTGGAAGATCACCTGCCCATGCCGCGGTGACCTCTGCAACGGACCCAGCACCGAGAGGGAGGAAAGGGCCTTCGCTCTTCTCCCCGGTCTAGTAGCCAAGACACATAAACCTCGCATCAAGAAAAGGACTGCCAACGCAGCACCACATCTAATAAAACACGATGGGAGAAAGAAAATCATCAGCAACAGCGATGCAGAAATTCACAATATATCTAATCCTAGTTCAAACGATGTGAATAATATGACAAATGATAATAAGCTTATCGTAACTGAAAATGATGTTATGTCTAACATAGGTGACAATTCTAGTCAACAAACTGAAAATATGCAGTCAGATCAACCCACTAACATTGTTATCGAACATCATAACGAGGAAACTAGCGTTGCCAACCAAGCCCATATACAAACAACAACTAACGAACTTATAGAAATTGCAATTCATGTTAGTGAACCAACAGAAGAATCAAGTCGCATGAAAGGAAATGAGCAACCGTGTACTGAGTTACCAACCACGACTTTAGCTCAAGAAGCACATGCAGTTACAGAGCCAGTCAAAAATGAAGTAGTGCCTACAGCTACCACAGCACAAAGCGTTTCAAATAACGAACCTTCTATGAAACCCACAGAAACAAATTTTGTTGTCCAAAGCGAAGCCACAAAAATAACAGAGGCTGTTCAACAAGATGTAATAGAAATTAAGCCCACAAATAAACCACATTCTGAACCACCAACAACGGTCACAGAAGTCATGCCAAACGATCAACCTATGGTTCCTGAAGAGCAAATGCAAAATGATGCTCCAGCTATAAGTCCAACAGAGAGCGTGCAGGAAATGAAAACGACCGAAATAGTTACAATTTTACAATCGCCCACTAAGGATATTGTTAAAGCAAGTGAAATGCCTACAGCAGAAGCTCTTCAACAAAACGGCAGTCCTCCTGTGACAGCAGCATCAGTTCCGATTACCGAAAAGCCAAAAGAACCAACAACTACTGACGCCACAACAACCCCCATCGTGATGACTACTCGAGGGCAAATTACAACAACTACACCAGTCTCTAAGCGTAAAAACAATGCAGCAGTGCGAATAGCGTTTACTTCTGCGTTACTTCTAATTTGCATAGCTTACTTGTTAATATGAGATCACTTTTATACCTGTATGTAGTTCCTACTCACCAATAACCGTATCTTAGTAAAAAATAAATCTATGTAATAATGATCTCTATTGAACTCTTAAACAGTTGTATCTGTTCGACGTGATATTATGGATATTTTTTCAAATACATTAGTGTTCATCATTGTGATATTAGAGTAGTTTACAGTTATAAAGAATTTAACTAATTGGCAATGTTTCTAAATACAACAACGGAATAAAACTTGCACTTAAAGTATACGTCACAGTTTTATTTGACATCAATCAAATGTAAAATCATAATTGCTTGGTATACGTTCTTTGCTAGATTTAGGTTCCAAACTCCTGGCTCCCTGAGCATATGCTTCCCTGATGTCAGATTCGAATGGTTTCTGGTGCTTAGCCTTTTTAGGCACAGGTCCGTAGTAATCGTATGTTGGTGGTGGGGCTATTTCCGCATGATTTACATCATGTACTCTTTCCCTAGTGTCCTTTTGTACTTCACTTTCATCCTCGCTTAATTCGTTCTGTATAGGAGTGGTTTCTGGGCTTTTCACAAAGTTCTTATATTGCAAATGAGGTTTAGGTTTCGATTTCTTGCTTGAAAAATACAAACCTTTTTGTTCAGGTTCTAACTCACTAATGGTTAGGGGATGGGAAGCATTAGCTGTAGGTCTTACATCTGACCAGGTGGGTGGTGGTGGAGTTTTTACCCTAGGTCTCACATCTGACCAAGATTTACAAGCAGTTGGAGACCCAGTCGTAGATATTATATTACCTTTATCATCAAACGAATAATTCGATTTATCTCTACTTGATCCTTGCAGTGGAGCAAACTCATCGATTCTTTTTGCCCTTTGCTGTTCGACATATTCTTCTTGCGTCATTTCTCTGAATTTCTTCGGTTTACCTTCAACACCGTCTTTGCCGAGGTCCCATTCACGTACATAAACCTCTCGCAATTTTTGTCTCTCTTTCTCTTGTTCTTCTTTCAGTTTCTTTTCTTTTTCTTTTGCAGCAGCATCAGCTTCATCCTTTTGTTGCGTCAAAAATTCTAGAAGACACGTTGTAAAGTCTTTTTCGTTCTCTGAAAGTGAAACAATTAAAATATATATCAGCAAAATTGCTACTTCTGTGTTAAACTTGAAAATGATATTACTGCCTACCGTGCTGTTGTAGACATAGGAGGTAGCATGTCTATTTCGCTAGAACCCAGTCATGTTAGTTAACATAAAAAAATTGTAATCTCTTTAATACCTTATTTTATTATTTAGGTGTAGTTCAAGGCCAACTTTTTGGTGACCACGGTATTTCCAGTAGGTAGCAAGCGTCACAATCACAATGCGTAGTCGAAATTTCGACGAGTCGAGTCGACATAAAAACTAAACTAAGTGAAGGAATATATTTTTGACCTTATTAAGTATTTGCGACCATATTCAATAATCTTCGTTTATTCATACGTATGAAAACACGTACTTTCCCCGACCCACGTCACTGAATAAATTACTCGGAAAACTGTTTCTATTCATTACCGATGCTCATAAATACTGAACTTGATTGATACTACATTAGTTGCCAGAACCTAGTCAACAGAATGCAGAAAATGTTAGAAAGTATCTTGGTGTAAACTGTAAAGTAACCTTTTTTCGGCTCCTCGGGTGGCAGGCCGGCGCGCGCTCGTTGCCTGGCCCTGGCGGCCGCCACACGCGCCGCCATTAGCTCATCCCGCTGCTTTCGCCGCCGCTCGGCTTCCTGCTGCGCCGCCAGCGTCTCCTGTCTCTCCTTCTTCAGCGCTTCCATCTGCTTCTGCCGCTCGGCCTCATCCGTGCTGAACGAGAAGTAGCCGACGCCGTGGATGCGAGCCTCTGGAATTTTTGAAAAAAATTGTCAAGTTTCACAGAATATATATAGGAAAAATAAAAATACCATTTTCCTTTATAATAATATATTCTTAATAATATTATAAAATAGTATTTTTCCTTAAAATGCACAAAATACATAGTCACGATCAGAATTTTCCGCTCAATCGTAATACTTAGTCCAATAAAGCTGTCGATATGATCAATAATTTAGGTGGTAGGTTACATTAAAAAAATTTAAATTAAAGAGTTACAATGGTCTCAGCGAAGACTGGTCAATACAGCAGTGCTCAGGTAATGTGGATAATTAAGTGTAAAAACTCATTAGTAAATGCTACTGGGGTTAATCCCTACACACAAGCCCACCAACGATAATGGACTGAAGCAAACAAGCCTTTCTTAGAGAAACTTTATTACACAAACCACTTTATTATACAAACCATCGAAAAGTAAGTCCTGGTAATGTATATCTTTATCTTTAGCGAGGAGTTCCCTTTCTTTTTGTTCCCATTTTTCCCGCAATGAATGCAAATAATCATTCGTCGTTTGCACCAACAGCGGCTTCTCTGCCGGTGGAGCTGCCTCCTGAAAGAAAACATTAATAAATCAAATTAATTGTAAAGAGCTTGCGATTCTTAACCAATTAGGAATTGCAATCCGGTTGGATGTGGCCTTATCATTTGGTAGCCTTTCGCAATAGTGGAAACTTCTTTAAAGCTTTTGTTGTAATGAAGACTTCAAGATACTATCTATTGGAGTACCATTTTCGGGTAGACCGTATTGTAATCTCTACAATCAATTTTATCACAACCAATAAAATACAGTTCTCAGACAGTTTTTGAGAATATCAAAAGAGAGGATATTCTGAAGTATTATTGTGGTAGAACATACATCTTTTGGTGGTTCATCTCTTGATCCCTCCTGGTCTTTGGTCATCACATGCAGCAATTCCTTGTCCCTTCTGACATATAAGTCCAGGTCGGACTTGAGACACTTGCGGGTCCTGCCCAGACAGTCTGTAAACTCCGTCCTATGAACAACAAACATATGGGTCATTTAAATTTATAGGTGGGATGGAACTTAACATAATTATGGTCTTTTTTTTGTTTTTTTTTTTATATATTTGTTATTCAATTTCAATTTATTTTCGAAAGATTAGAATAAATGTAGTTACAGTGACAGTGAGTATCAATCCTTTACAAGTAAATTTATTTAAATGAAATTGGTTAATAATAGAGAACTTTCATACTAGTACATAATACGGTGAATAGAGACTAAAGTACTATGTGTGACCTTACAAACGGTCCGGTAGTTTTGAATTTTTGATATGTTGTCTAGGATGGTTAGTCAGTGCTTAAAATGCAAAATGCACAATTCCCCCCCTCCGCGCCCGCCGCCATATTGAAAAAACCGGTACTTTCTTCATATTTTTGCTCATATCTTCCTTTAGGAGCATTTTAGCTAGAAAAAAGCTTCGACAATGTTATAGAGAGTTAAATTTACTACATTCTTCATTTTATATTTTTTTTCTAGGACAGACAGTTACGGAGATATCCACATTTAAAAAAACGTAAAAAATCGCAATTTCCTACTGAAAAACAAACTTCTGGATTATATCTTCGTTTAGGAGCATTTTAGCTACAACAAAGCTTGGGCAATGTTGTAGAGAATTAAATTTACTATAATTTACATTTAAAATTTTGTTTCAAGGACGGTGAGTTACGGAGATATGCACATTTAAAAAACAGGAAAAGTCGAATTTTCCGAAAATTTCTTAAAATTCTTGGTTTAGAACGCTGTCATTCAGTTACGGACTAGTCTAGGACAAATTAAAACATGTAGGAAATATAATTGCTTATAAAACTCATGTCCATTTTTACATACATTTTCGGAAAATGTGACTTTATTTTTTACATATCTCCGTAATTATCTGTCCTAGAAACAAAATTTTAAATGTAAATTATAGTAAATTTAATTCTCTACAAAATTGCCCAAGCACTGTTCTAGCTAAAATTCTCCTAAACGAAGATATAATCCAGAAGTTTGTTTTTGAGTTGGAAAATGCAATTTCTTAAGTTTTTTTTTATGTGCATATCTCCGTAACTATCTGTCCTAGAAACAAAATATAAAATGTAAAATGTAGTAAATTTAACTCTTTATAACATTGTCGAAGCTTTCTTCTAGCTAAAATGCTCTTAAAGGAAGATATGAGCAAAAATATGAAGAGAGTGCCGGTTTTTTCAATATGGCGGCGGGCGCGGAGGGGGGGTAATTGTGCATTTTGCATTTTAAACACTGACTAACCATCCTAGACAACATATCAAAAATTCAAAACTACCGGACCGTTTGTAAGGTCAAAATCCTTTATTCACTGAATTAACAGTAAACGGCGATAAAGTATGCACATCGGCAATCATCGCATTTCCGAATACAAACGAATGCTAATTTCCATGTACATCAATTATTAGATTAATCGTTCATCTGAATTTGAATTTAGAACTAAGTACTTTATTGTTGTTTTGTTTTGATTTCACGCGGAATATATAGAGCTGTAAAACTCGATGTAATTATATTTAATTATTGCTATGGTCTTGTTGGGGAAAAATAATATACATACATATATATGTTCAAAGTTCTTCTTGAAATTCCAGTGGCATCTGCAACTCTCTGTTGAACTTTCTTAAAATAATTACTTACATTAACATCCTCATGTTTTTTTAAATTGGTCGGCTTCAGTTACAAAATATTTATAAACATTGTAGATAATTTCGCGTGACTGGCAAAGTAACGGCTTACCTTTTTTTCCTATAGATGCCATAGTACAAATTTAATTTTGTAAAAGTTTTAGCAACTCTATATATATATTGACTTGGATATGCGACTGCACTCTCTCGCATTTGAACCACGACTGACAAAACAAACATCATGGTGTGTGCGACACAGATATCGCTATACGAAGTCGAAATTAGCCGATTGCCTCTTTCCAAAGACCGATGTGCATTCTTTATCGCCGGTTACTGTAACGAAAATATGAAAAAATAAATGTTTAAACGGGATTTGAACCCACGTCCCCTCCTCCTCTAAGGCATCGATTTCTCAACCAGTTGCTTCAGTGCTTGCAAATAAATTGATTTTATGCCTTAGGGTGGCAAAGCAGCGCCATCTACCGTAAAGATTCTGACTTTTTCGCTACTGCTCTACTAAAAAAAGTGGCCAAGTGCGTGTCAGCGATGCGCAATGTAGGGTTCTGTAGTTGCTCATTCTGTAGTACAAAATAGCTTTTTGGTGCAACCTCACTTGGCTTTAAAGAATCCGAAGACAAGCTATCTGGTGTCCATTCTTTTGCAAACTTAAATATACTACTGTGTATGCGTAAAACAGCGTATGAGTAATTTTCTATATAATTTTTACATCCCCACTTTACCAGCCAAATTGCAACTTTCTAGTCACAATCTCTGAGCTAAGCTTCGGACAGACATGGCGAAACTATAAGGGACTATGACTATGAAACCCTAAAAAAATGCATACTTGACATTTCATTGGTTAGACATTCCTGCTGTAATAAAAAGAATAATTTATATGATTGTGTTCTAGGGTATTTCATTGTAAATATAATTAACACTGTGTGTTTTTGAATCTAAAGGAAGTATTCTTTTCTTCTGTTAAAATTTATAAAATACATTTTTTTTTATTTCACCCCATAATATAAGACAAAACATAAAACATGATCAGAATCAACAAACATGTAAAAGATACACTTTACTTTTACTTGGGATGCATTAATTATCAAAAGCAATTACCATTCATTTTCATCCTCTTCATTGCTCTGATAAACATCATTCTCCAATGGTGGACTGGGCTCTCGTTCAGGCTCCTGCTGTTTTTTGGTATTGAAGTCTACTAGGAATCTTCCACTGAGCTCTGAGTAACCGGCCCCATCGGACAGGTGAGCATACAGCTCTGCCTTCTTCTCTAATGCTTCCCTGAAAATTGGTTAAACTAATTTAATCTGTGACACATTGACGAAAAGTTTGCCAGTAACGTCCCAATCCCAACACCAATGTTGGATGATATATTGGTATGCTAAGGGACAATCTTATTCGGCAATAAGTTTAGTATGAGTCATGCGTGACGGTTTTGTTACTATAGAAATTATTAAAGGTGGTAAATAAAAAAATATATCTCACTATAAACATTCTCAAACTAGTGGTTATTTTTTTTACATTTGTATCTGCCATTCTATACACAGGACTATTTTGGACTATACCCATCTCTAATTGGCACAGTCCTCAAGTGCCTACTCAGGTAAATGACACTCAATATATTTTTATTCTGTTTTGAAGTTTATTGTACTTTTTAAGCCCTAATATACATTCCCATTGCAATACTTGGAACAAATAGTATTATGTCTTCTTGTTCCAAATAATTTAACTATGGTAAAGTCATCAATATTTCTATATTGTATCTTCTTTATGAAGTTGGAATGCAAGGAGGCATATTTGATATATATTATATATTTTTCACAAAATGGAAGCATGATATAGAAATGTATTGCAACAACTACTCTAGATAAACTACAGTAAGTATCAACCAAGCCATTATTTGAACACACAACCTTCTCATAACAGATAAGAACATTAAGAACCCATCAATAACCCACAGAACCAGGAGCTTAATATTTCTTAGTCTACAATATTAACAAGTCTTCAGCTTACTTTGCTTTCCTGCAAGCTTCAAGCTCATCTGTGTCAACTGCTTTAAGATTGTCCTTCAAGGTTCTTTTCTCTTGATTGCCAGAGTCTTTACCATGTTTACTGGTGGATTTAACAACTGGAGCTTTATAATTTTCAATTTTATGCTGGGGCAAGTGTTTCTTCTCTTGTACTTCTTCCTGTTTCTTCAATAATTCCGCCTTCAAACTCAACAACTACAACCACAAAAACAATATCGTCATTAATTATATTGTACTTAATTCATAAAGAAAATTAAATCTTGAAGACAGATAACAAGTTCCCCTGAAGTTTTTGAGGCCCAAATTACTAGGAACAAGAATCACACTCACCGATGACTTATTGAAATAAATCTTTTTTGAACCTTTGTCGTTCATATTCAAGTGTGTTTTCGGGAATCTAATATTATAAGATATTTATACAGCAAGCGAATATATATTTATTCGTAAAACATTTCGACTTCTTCAATATTATTTATATTTGCACGACAATAGCATGACGACATTGACTGACAACACATAAATGATAAATGTCATTGTCAAGCAAGTTTTTGACGTAATTGACAACAAAGAAAGCAGTCAGATTCCATAATTTGAAGTCGCTAGTGATGTCAAGCGTGAGGGTTTTACATAACATGAAAGTCATAAAATCATAGGGACATTTATAATTCTTCCTGTCTTCGGATGATTGATATCAATCAGGTTTAGGAAAGATTTATGAAAAAAACTATATAACGAAAATAGCATAAGCTAGTATCAGAACGTTCCTTCGTATCGTTCCAAAACAACTGGATTCACGTAAACAACTAAAGTAGCCTTGCGTTTTTATTTTTGGTTTTTATTATGACTAGGTATCCATCATTAAACAATACGGTATAAAAAAATATTGAGTATAAAACGTATAATATATTAAAATGTTGTTTTTTTTTTAAATCTGGCTTACACGACAATTTAAGCTCTGATATTATAAACATAAATAGTCTACTTAAACACTCTACTTAATTCCAAGTGAACATTGCGTTTATGGCAACCTTCGCTCGCGTCGCAGCCGATTGCTAATTTCATGGTCATCTGACAACCATCTCACTGGCCGTGACGACAAAAATTTTTACACAATAGCTACCACCAACAAAGAATCTTTTGTGTACAGGACAAACTGGTAGTAAATTCCTGAAAATAGATTATACTAGAAGTTTTATAAACACTATACGCTCGTTATAAACAATATTCATTTGTGTTAAAGTGTGATTGGTGCGTGAAATCGTAATGTCAACTCCTGCCAGAAGACGCCTGATGAGGGATTTTAAACGGTTCGTATACCTTGGATTTGGCCTAACTTACAACTGTATGACCTACATTAGTATTAATCTGTGGTGGTAATGTAAATTCCGTTATTACTTTTAAAAAGTAGTGCTGAATCATCAAATTACATCACTGTCGTTTTCATCGATTTCTATTCCGTTCTACATATTTAATCCTGCTATGAATCATATCTGGTCAAGTTCTGGGTGTCTTTGTTGAGGGCGACCAGTAGTCATTGACTCTAAAAGTAGAGCAGGCAACGTCACACGATGCTATTACGTCGTTTGTTGCTTGTTGCTACAATATCTAGGTTATCCAAATGGATTCTAGTACCCTTAAACTCTTTAGAATGAACGTTGAAGGCGCCGTCTATTGAACACGGCTCCAAAAATAATACAACTTAAAATAACCTCAGTGGTTGATTTCTTATCAATTTCAAACAATATTGATAGATATAATTTTGTCTACTTTTATTGTCATGAAAAGGAAACCCTACATTCATTGCTTTTTCTTATAGGATTAGAAAGTTATAAGATAGTTTAACATTATTTTAATACTGTGGGTAATAATAAATAAGCTACTTAGTTGAGTACACATACTGTATTTCTTAAATATTTTAAAACATGAGGTAATGTTAGTAAATTAACTAACACAATTTACCATCCAATTAAATTGTAGGTACCTCTATTAATGCGCAAATATCTACTATGAATAAATAATTATTCTATCGAGCTGTCAACATAATTTGAGAAATTTGATTACACATTCTTTTTATTTTGCTACAATGGTGGATATAACCAAATATTACGCAAAGTATTGTCTTACATTCCTACTTTTAGCATGAGATAAAAAATAGTTATGTTGTTAAGATATGTATGGCCTAGGTGCCTAAATTTTAATTTAGGAATTTACTTGAACATCTTTAAAGAAAGGTTTCCTGTGGTTCTAATTTATGAAATTAGGCTCTTTTTATAATTTCAGTTTGCAAGAGGACCCACCCACAGGTGTGTCGGGTGCTCCCACAGACAACAATATAATGATCTGGAATGCTGTGATATTTGGACCCCACGACACTCCGTTTGAAGATGGCACTTTCAAACTGACAATTGAATTTACAGAGGAGTACCCCAATAAACCTCCCACGGTCCGATTTGTGTCCAAAATGTTTCATCCAAATGTTTATGCTGATGGTGGAATTTGTTTAGACATCTTGCAAAACAGATGGAGCCCTACATATGATGTATCTGCTATCTTAACTTCTATACAGGTAGGTTAATCAATTGCTTAGAAGTGAGGGGGGGGCACTGGCTAAGTCACATTTGAAAAATTGTACAGTACAGAAGATTGAAGTTGTCCAATCCTTTTATGGCCTTGTATGGCTTAAGTAAAAATATAGCAAAAAAAAACAGGCTCAGTAAGTTTTACCCTATGATTTTTGAGCCCATAGACTTAAAGAATTAATTTGAAAAAAATAGACTAAGCTAGTTTTTCCCCTTCAAGTCTTACTTATTCATAATAGTACAGTAAACTGTAGATAAAAATAACCCCTACTCTTATTTGCTGATAAAGCAAGTGGTCATCACTTCTGCAGTTTGCTGTACTATAAAAAGAAAATTAATAATAAATCTGTACACCATTATGAATTTCAAGATTAGCATTATGATGCCATTAGAAAAGAGTACTACAGATCAATTTTGAATTTGCTTTTGTTCACTTCTCATTGTAAAGTCAACTGAACAAACATTGTCTATTTGGGTCAATTAACTTTTTGCAAGTTGAATTTATATCCCATCATTAATCATTACTCACTAAAACTTAAGCAAGGTACAATTTAATTTTGTAAAGTAGATAGATGAGCTACCTAATGCTCAGTAGTGATCATTAACAAACACCAGTCTTTCAAATATCCTGTAAATATCCATAAGTTGATCTTCTGGTTAACATATTTACTGCCAGCAATGCAAATGTGCATTTATCATCATTCAAATTTGTTCCAAAGCCACTCCCCCTGGCAGTGAATTGAATGAATTAAATAGACATTGTAGTAATCATAAAAGATTAGTATTTAAATTAAGATTATGGTGGCTATGCACAAAAATTCATTACATACCAAAAAACCAAAAACATGTGGCGTACATTTTCGTTAAATTTAGTTGCTGGACACTGTACCTTTATGAATATTGACAACTATCTCGTCGTAAACATAATGTGTGTATTATTGTTTCAGTCATTACTAAGTGATCCTAACCCAAATTCACCAGCGAACTCAATGGCAGCGCAACTATACAAAGAAAATCGGAGGGAGTATGAAAAACGGGTTAAAGCGTGTGTAGAACAATCGTTTATTGATTAGCAGGGTACGGGCAGGATCAGTGAAGTTGGTCAACCGCGCCGGCGCCGCCGGCTCGTACCTCCATGTAAATTCATTCATTGGGACAACCAAGTAAATTTATAGTAATAACACAACAACACCATTCAATATACCAATAAGATTTTTAGTACCTAATAATAAGAATTTAAAATTGAAGTCAATCATATTTTTTTATAATAGAGCAAGCTATGATGCGTTATTCTAATTGACAATATAAAACGATCATGTATTCAGTCACATGCCTACTTTTATTAGAGACTAGACTACACAAATTAATTTACAAGGAGTTGTAACCTAGAACCCTATATTGAGTGAAGGATTTCATGTATTGCTTTATAAATAATTTATTTTACTTTTCAATTTTTCTACTTCAAGAAACCTAATTGTTGTCAAACCGTAAAGTCTTGTAAAAACTTCTATTTAGCTAATACCTCTATCTACCTTACTAACAAAATGCTAATCTCTAGGCTGAAGTATTGTGCATGTCATCTAAGACGCATATTTGCCGTCGTCATCATATAAACGTATTGTAATCGTTAAAACGTAAACTGTTTGGCTGTAGCAACTTCCAAGTGACTAGTTACCAATAAATTGCTTACTGTGTATGCCAAAATTCAATTTTCCTAAAATGATGATCTGATAATGCAATAATACAAATACCTATATATGTCATCAACAGTAAAACGCACTTTGCTAAATTTTGTATTGATAGAATAGATGTTAATCATAAGAGTGTCTGGTTAGTGTCTAATGTATCTGGTAACGCAATGCAATAATTAACTACTATAATATTGTACATGAAGTTTGAAAGGACAATTCTCAGATCATAACATTATTCTACAACCCGTTTTATATCAGTGTTTACCTTAAAAGAGTACAAGTATTATGTTAACCCCTACATTTTGATATAAGATATGCTGTCTTTTATTAAAAGTTTGCTGGGATTCTGCACAAATACAATATGCTTGAGTCTCATTCTAGTTGATTCCTCTAACAACTATGTCCCAATGGATATAATCTGAAATACTGTAGTGATTTTCTTGTTTTATAATAAAGCTAAAAGTTTGAAATGAAATGTCAACGGTTCCAAGGACGTTTTACGTATGTGTAATATTTGTCTTCTAGTAAAATATTATTTTCGGTTTTAAAGGTGTTTTTTTTTCTTTATTTTCCCTCCCGTACAAACAAACGTCTCAACTAATTTTGTACTACTATCACAGAATAGATAATAGTACAAGTACAGAAGGCACACTACTTTGATCTTTACCAAAGCCGCTTTTTTTAGCCGAAAAAATATGATTTATGGCCCTTCTAAAGTCGTCGTCCCCAGCGCAAGCCAAACGGAACGTTAAAGCTGCGTGCCAACGGTAAAAATGAATTGGCTCGCTTGCCGCGTCGCCGAGAGCGAGGGCTGTCAACGACTAAAAATAAAAATGTATTTCCCATTTATTTCTTGCATTCAATATAGAGAGTAATATGTTTATATTCTTCATACATTATACATATTTATTATTTCATTATTTAACTATAAAATAATCAATCACAGAATTTGGACGAATTGAATCCACCACCAGGCCGCAAAACATTTTAGCTTTATTTTTAAACATTTTAATACGTATAATATAATAAAATAATGCAACGAATGCGTTACCTTAACATGCAATTAAACTCTTGAGCTTCATTTTGTTTTTGCTTAGTTGTCCGATATTTATTTATTTGTTCATATATTTTCATCACTCTACACCTAGTATAAAACAAAGTCGTTTCCTGCTGTCTGTCTGTCTGCCCCTATGTAGGTATGCTTAGATCTTTAAAAATACGCACGGACGCACCGTGCGAAGCCGGGGCGGGTCGATAGTTACAAATAAAACATGTATAAAGGCGAACTTATCCCTATTAGGGATCTCTTCCAATACATTTCTTTTAACTCTTTATTTATATATTTTATATACTTACCTATCAAACTATCACTCAATCGTTTATTCATTACTTACAAGTAATTTTACAAACTTGATATCAAATATTATTATAAAAACCTCTATGATTGTTGATTTAGTAGTAGACATACTTATTTTACTAGAATTTAAATTGACAAATATCAGCAAATAATCAATTCATAGTTACATAAGTACTTAACAATTAAAATTGATCTGAGTAACCAGTGTTAAATATGGAAGTAGATACACCTGCAATATGTTTTTTATTATTATTCAGTAACTACTTATTATATATTATGTTAATTTTCTTACCTATCGGCATCCTTCGGACGTGTTGGGAGAACGAAAAACGCGTGATTCCAATTTCGATCATTGTTCCTACAACCCGCTGCGATACAATATCTTTTCGCTGTCTTTTTACTCATTTAAACACTTTATATTATAATATAACACTGGTATCAACAGATGAATGAGGAACGTTCACTTGCGACGTACATAAATCGGAAGAGCGTGCGCGCGAATTTCGTGTACGTGCGTTCCGAGACAGTGCGTGGCAGCCACTGAATAGGCACCATGCATGAGGCCACCGGCATGTACTTGTAGCGGGAAACGTTAATCGCGGAGTGCGCCCCGCCTGCTACTATACAAAAATCAAAGTGAATGATACTATTAGCTAGCCAATTTGAGGACAGATTATGTTCGCTCCATGTGGAGGTCCACGGGGAAATCGATGTGACACGACACTAGTAATGGTACTAATGGTGACTAGTTTTCTAACTGATATGATACCTTTTGTTTTTATTGCACATGCTTCGTGTTAACTTTCATGATTCTAGGTGAAGAAAAAGTAGTGTCAGCTGATAAATAATAATAATATGAATAAACAGACCTAAACGATTAGTCAATTTAAAAGCATCTTCGCTTACCTATTCGTCAAAAGAGTCGTACCTACTTATATAGTACAGATAGCTTTCCTTAATCCTTTCCTAATTTGAATGATATACTTTGTGATCAATCCGTCCTCACGAATCGTATTTAATACACAACTTTACATTCAAGCTACTAATATTATAAATGCGGAATTGGGTCTGTCTGTCTTACTTTTCAGTAACGTGGCGTCTATAGAACCTGAATCTCACCTGCTTGCCTATTCTAGGATGTATGTGCACCTACCATTCTGTATCGTTTCTTAACATCAGTGAAATCGGTCCCGGCTAAGGGTGCGTCTCCACTGTAGCGGAGCGGAGCGGTGACGTGCGGAATTGACGCGGAGCTGCATTACAAATTTCAACTCAGGTCTCCGCTCCGCCTCGCGTCAATGGAGACGCACCCTGAGATTTTGTTGGACGCAGAAACGAATCATATGGAAATTTTGACATAGGATAGTTTATATCCCGGTACAAGTTTGTACAGGGAATTACTTATTCTACGCAAACGGAGTCGCGAGCCGAAGCTTGTTTTCTTATAAATATTGGCGATGATGTGTTCATCAAATGTTATCTTGGGTAAGTACGTACTCAATTTTCCAAGAAATATGTGACTGTGCAGTAAATGCTCCCATTGTTCGGATTACGGACGGACGAAATTTGTTTACACCTTTTTACCAATATAACCTGTGGAAAGCCGAACTAGGTTACCCTGTCCTATTATGTGTCACACAGTTCTTTTGTTCTCGACAGTAAAAGGAACAAGTAGTAAAAGTATGCTGAAACTAAATAGATTTTGCTATATCCATAGTTACTATTATAAAACTAAAATTATATTAAACAGCAATCCTCTATAATAGATGGGTCATATAATATCAGGAAAAATCTTTAACTTTTGAACGCCAAGCGATTCACCGTGCCCCTGAGGCCAAATAAAAAAATAACAGAGAAATCCAAAATCAACAGGGATTGAAAAATATTTGTAGCAGATTGAGTTACGAAGTTTTTGACCATTGGAATTGTAACGTGCGTCGTTTGACGTTTTTACTGTTTTCTGATGTCGCGATATGACGACTGTGGCGTTCAAAAGGCTAATAGCCCGATGCAGGATGGTTAATGTTTTGTGTGGTCTTTGATTACAGCGCCATCTATCTATCGAAATGAGTATCATTGTTTTCTCCTCACACCAAAACGGCTGTGGATACCTACACTAGTGTGGCTATTAAAAGAGTATTAAGGAAAAAATAGGAAATAAAATATTTTAAAATATTAAATATTGTATTATAAAAAAAAAAACTATTTACGTAGATTACAAATCAAGATTAATTGTTATTACTATCTACCCTAAGTAAATATTAACAGTTTATCCTTCACATATTAAAAAAAATACATTCTCGGGATAAAGTTACAATTTGAAAATAAATGTTACAATTAACATAAGATAAATTATCTTATTCACATTGTAATTCAATTGTTTACCAATACCACCCATACAAAAAGAATACATAAATAATAATTTACTACAGAAACTTCTCTTATCACACATGCCTTCACAATATTTACAAGACATCGGTATCATCTCGTTTTTAAGTCCTCTTTCAATTTGTAATGTATTAATTCCATGCACACCATGGCATCTTCAGCGCTGTCGTGTCCATCAACTGAGTTCTGGATGATTTTCTTTAAATGCTCAGAGGACAGATTTCTTAATGCTCTTTTATACGGGGGACCCATCTTATGAGGATACAGAACACTAGTATCAATCACCGTGTCATGTATAAGTTTAAGAGCTTTGAAATCAGACTCTAAGCTATGACCAATTAGTATTGTTTTACTACTAAACATAGCAAGTAATGTTGCCTGAACCTCAAGAAGAGTAGTTTTTACTTGAGCCATCTGTTCTTCAGTTATACCAGAATATCTTGTATTGTAATCTATGATGGGATGTAAAGGTTTCACAAGAGTTTCATACACGACTTTACAAGCCGAATTGATTACTGTTACCCTAGTTAAATCTAAACCATGTGTTGTGTAACACATTTCACAATCTAAAGAATAAACACCATAGTCATCCGACACAGTTTCAGGAGGCATTGTTGTGACATAGCCCTTCAAATTATCATAATCAAGATATTCATACACATGGCTGGGAGCAACACAGCATCCATCAGACATTCCATCTTGGCTGCAACACTGGTACCGAGCCTCGCCGCGAACTCTATACTTATTGTTAGGGTGATAAATACATTCTTCTTTTACAGCTGCAAAACCCTTTTTATCTATCATAAATTCTTTCTTACATCTACAGCACATCCTTAAGTTTCCCACAGGTGGTTTCTGTTTGTTTTGTGCATAAATTTTAGCTCCACCCTTCCTTCCATTAGGATGAGCCCTGGGAAAACCATTACTTTGTAATTGCTCTTCAGTTAAAACCCATTTTTGTATATTGCTATAAAGTCTTGCACCATTAAATTCTTTTAAATCAACAGGTCTTTTATTTTTATTTTCTATACTCCATGACCCAGCACTACCAGATTTTCCTGATATGGTCTGTGGAAATTTCTGCAATGTGTTACAATCTGACCCTGACTTTTTCACTCCATTACATTCCTGTAATTCTTTTTTTAGTCTACTGATTGTCAGCACAGCTGAGTTTTTATATATTTGGACAGTGGAACATTTTTTACTAGTTGCTAACTCTTCGTGTTGAGCTCTAGCATAAGCATCTACTGCAGAAAGATATATGTTTAAACATTGGTCTATCATCATATTTAAATATGTAGATCTTATATTAGCTGGGATCTTAGAGGCGAGTGGTTCAAGAACACCTGGTCTGTCTATAAACTTTTCATTTGGCATATGGGCAACCCTTTGTACTCCTTTCTTGATAGTTTGCACTACAGTAGAACTGGTTGAGGGCTGCAGTATAGCAGGTGGTATAACCTTTTTTGCATTCAACATAGTTGATGCATAAGGTACATGGGCAATACGTATTTTAGTGGTACTTGGTGGATTTGAATTATTCCGGGCTATATCTACTTTAGGTATTGTTTGTTCATTATTAGCTAACATTAAATTATTCTTATGATATTCTTTAATTTTATTCAATCTCTCTGCCATAGCTTGTGCTGCATTTAGTTTAAAATCTGGTTTGGCTGGAAGCTTAGGTACTATTTTGACGTTTTTATCTATTGTTCTGGATATTCTCTTTTTAGAAGGCACATACTCTTCCTCATGTTCATCTTCTACTTTATTTTCTAAATCACTATAATTTTGAGGTTTTTCTGTGGGTTCATATTCTTCAAATATTTTTTTACACTCTAAAGCTATTGCTTCTTCATCTGACTCGGAAAGATATGTTTCTTCATCATTTTGATCAATGTCTGAAATGTGATTATTATCATTATCTGAAAAACCATTGACAGAGTTATCATCTCGCTTAGTTTTAATTTGTTTTTCCTTTGATGTTCTGGAACTGCTGTGAGATTTATGTTCCTTGCTTCTTCTTTCAGAATCACTCTTTGAGCTGCTAGATTTCTTTGAATCTTTATCAGACCTTTTTGAATGTTTTTCAGAATGCTTCGAGCTCTGTTCACTTCTTTTTGAACTAGAATGTTTTTTATCTTTGTGTTTATCTCTTTTTTCCTCTTTTGATTTTTCTTTGTCCTTATCTCTGGTCGAACTTTTGTGACTTGACTTTCTAGTAGAGCTGCTTGTTTTACTGTCATATTTTTCTTTATCATGTGATCTTGATTTTTCCCGTTTATCACTTTTGCTCTTTTCCTGTGATGACTTTTTAGCGTCAGATTTACTTGGTGACTTTTTATCTTTTTTAGGCGCTTGTTCATTAATGTTTTCTTTGTGATCCTTTGACGATTTTTTCTTACTGGTGTCATCAGAATGAGATTTCTTTTTAACTTCATCTTTAGGTTTCTCTTCATTTAATATTTGATCTAAAATGTCAAATTCTGGTTCTAAATCGTCTAAACCATTTAAGTCACCAGACAATTTTGGTTTCTTAATTTCTGGTTCATCTTCATCACTTGAAAAACATGGGGCCAGGGAGCGTGGAGTGGGCTGGTAAGTAACTGATGGAACATCTTTTTTGATAGCTACTTTGGTAGGTTTATATTCTAGTATATTTTTCTTTTTAGTAACCTTTTTGTCTGATGGAATGTAGTTCAATTTACTTGAGGTCTGATTGTCAGCAGGGGAGTACTTGGGTAATTCAGGTTCTACACCAGGTGTGTACTTCTCCTTAGACTCTGTGGTACCTTGGGGGGTGTACTGATCTAACTGAATACTATCAGTAGAACCCGGTGTATATTTAAGAGGAGGTGGTATGAACACAAAAGGTTTAGATGAAGTGTCATTGTCAAATGTTCTTTTTATCGGTAAACTAGCAGGTTTCCTTGGTGTATACGGGACTGGGATATGCCTCTTCTTTTGATCATTAGTATCTTCGCTATTTTCAGTGTCTACATTGTTAATTTTGTTCAATTCTGCGATCGGAGTGGGATTGTACGTGGCCTTAGGTACAGACGCTGCAGTAGTTGCTTTACTTTGATCAGCTATACAGTCTACAGCTCCTGGTTGTGGTAACGTTGCCGAGGCTGAAGTCTCTGTCTGCTGGAGAACCTTTTGTACTGCCGCCGACACAAGTTTCTGCAGGATCGCTCCACTTTCGATCTCTTCATTCGATGTGCTTTGCAATTCCTTCTTAACATGACGAAAATGACAATAAGGTCGCTCGCATAAACCACTATCATAAAAAGGACAATTAATACCCTTGAAATACCCTGTAGAAGGTAACATTTTATAGTGTATTTTCAGATGGTATGAATAAAATACAATAAACGAAAAATCGGAACCACCACTCCATCTGACACTTGTTTGACCACAGATACAATATAAGTACTAAACAGGACCGACCTTTCATTAATAGAAAAATAGAAGTATGTCGGCAGTTTTTATGTTACCTCAAATATACCTAATAATTTATATTTTTGAACACGATAGAATAAATATTTAACCACTAAACATTAATTGTGATAATTACATAAAATCGGCTAAATTTATTTCTTTATAAGTTTTTTTTACCTCACATTATGTTTACATATAAGAAACATACGAAGACAAGACTAGAACTAGGATTACACATAATAATGTCATGGTCAGCCCCTCTCAAATTTCAAAATACACTGTTTCACAAGAACTTAATGTGATGGAGGTAGCATTTGAGAATATTTCGCCGCAAGAAGTATCTCTTTTGCCATGGTTTATTTATCATAGAAAACAATGGAATTAATTAACAAAGTTCTGCACTTAATCCCACTTTCCTTTCGGGAACTGTCAAAACTTTTGACAGATGTGTTAGATACATTTGTTAGCTTTTTTGAATACGGTTATCCCGATTTCGGAGTGTAAATATTATTGCAAAATGGTTGAAGAACTTGTGCAAGATTATGCAGCTTACTTTAAGTTGGATCTATCGAGTGGTTTGCAGAGTGTTCAAGATGTTATTGACAATATGTTGACGCGCCTGGAAGAGCTAACAAGTGTCCTACAAATGATCAAGATAAAGAACAGCGAGTGTGGATCAGCCCTTACAGAGGATATAAGTAAATATCGAAGTGAGATTACTGTACTTTCCAAGAAAATTAATACAGTTAATGAGGTGATCCTGCAACTGACCTCAAATGTAGACATGGTTGAGAAACAAGTGCTAAAGGCAGAGTCAGACTTCAATGTTCACAGTGATAACAAAATTAAAAGTTTTCTAAAGCCTTTTTTGATGAGAAGCAAGGAACCTGTGTCAGTTATCAATACAGTTCCAATTACATCTGAGAAAGTAGAATTTACAAGTGTACTCAGTAACTTTGAGCAAAATAAAATGTGATACCAAGGTGTTATCAGGGTGCTTTCTAGTGGTTCCATAAAGGCAAATTTTATTAATTGCTAAATAAAACATTGTATTTATTGAACATATTGTAATGAATGCCTTACTTGACTAAATTAAACATATCTATCACAAATTACGCAACAATTTTATTGAGTTCCTGTAGATCCAAATCCCCCATCAGCCCTTTTTGTCTCAGACAAACTGTTAACTTCAACAAGCTCTGGATAGTAAATCCTTTCACATATCAACTGGGCAATTCTGTCACCTTTGGCCACCTTAAAATCTTGATCAGAGTGATTGAATAGCACTACTCCAACATTTCCTCTATAGTCCTCATCAATCACACCAGCTGTAAAAAGAAAACCAATTGTTAAACTGTAAACTAAAATGAATACAGAAGTCCAAAGTGTCACTGTCTGTGCAACCTTAGGTGCATTAGTTCAAATGCAGATCAAAGAACTTGTTATTCTCAACTATACATCAGGTGTCTCTCATAATTAATATATGTATTTCTAGAGATATTGTTTTAATCACTTTGTAATAATAATAAACAATTACACTTTGAATAGGGATGTTTGTAGTCTGTAGCAGTTTTAATTATATGTATTTTTTAGACTTGCTAATAATTTAAACCAAAGAGATAAGAATACTTATAGAATAGATATAGCACAGGTTCAGATTTGCTTTTGTTACCAAAAGCAAATCTGAACCTGTGCTATCTGCCCTTGAAAACCTACTAAGACGCAACACCTAACAATAGGAAACACCAAACTACCTGACCTTAACCCTTGGCCTCATTAGCCTTGACTAAAGCTGTCAAAGACCACACTACGATTCAACACTAACATACAGCTTGTGAGCTATCAGAATAAGATTCACATTTTATTCCTTTCTGATTTTCATCTTATCCGAAATCGTCAGAGCTCACACACTGTAGAATGTAAAGTTATATTAGTTACATATTTCAATGCATATCAAAATCAATTAATTTGTTGTGCCGACTATGTTTTGCTTAGTTTACATGGAAATAGTCCATAAATCAGTGGTGACAGTGGCATAGCATAACAAATCACAAAACTGTAGAGGCCACTCAGGAAATGGAGAAATCTGTCAAAATCTGGTCCTATGGGCACCTACACCACTGTTATATATGTATGTTTCTTTGCATTGACATGACACCATAGCATCAAAACAAATTTCAACTATTTATATTACACAAGTATTCAGGAATTTACCCATGGTTAAAGCCTATCACCTGATATTATAAATGATACTTTTTTCCAAATAATGTCAGTTTTTGATACTACATATACTATGTCTTAGCCTCAACACAGTAAACAAAAAAATTGCTGATTATTTTCATGTGCCTTAAAATAATGTTGATGGAATGTATTTTTTTGGCATTGTGTACTTGCACATTCCAACACAAGCATACAACATACTCTTGTCTCAATGCTAAATCAATGTATGTCAGGAATAACCTTTTTAACGCCCCTGTCGTCATATCACAAGATTAAAAAATTGACAACATCTGACAACTAGTGACAACAAAATTCCAATAATCAAAAACTTTTTTCGTTGATTTTGGAGCACTTTTTTAGTTATGTGCTGTTGCCTGAGGCCAGGCGCACATTGAATCCCTAGAATACAATAAAGCTCCCAAATGAATGAAATTAAATATTAACATACCTCCAACATCAATGAAGTTTTTGACTGCGAGGCCTGAGCGGGGGGCCACTCTTCCGTAGCAGCCCGATGGCAATTCGATCTGCAGGTCAGTTTTAACTACCTCTTTACCGCGAGCAGGAATTACGTATTCGTAAGCACTGTAACAGAAAATGTATTAATTTATTTACCAAGAGATCCCAAAAAAACTACTTACGTAGATTAAAGGCTGAAAATCATAAGAATTTCAACTCTACTATTGGTACCTCAGTTTTGTTACGAAATTTAGACGGAATGAAAGCTGAGGTAGCGATAGAGATGGTTCTGAATTGAATTTCACCCTAAATCTTGAAAAAACCTATGTCAGAAAATTTTAATGATAGTGAAAACTGTACCTTTTAAGATCAAAACCCGCAGCTTTTTCAGAACCATGCACAGGTGGAAAAGCATGTTCGCTTAGGCGCGTAAATTTTAGGGTGGTTTGTACTTCAGCCGGCATTTTGAAAATTCTTATTAACTTAAAGAACAGCGTTCCAAATTTTATAGACTTATAGTCAGAATGGAGTGAACAGAGTTAAACAGGCACTAGCATTTAAATTGAATTGATAAACTGAACTCTTCTGCGTCTGAACAAGTGAAACCGGAAAGTGAAGTGGCAGGACAGGACGAGGACAACGCCGGCAGGCGGGGCGGCAAACTCGACAAAGGGAACGGACAAAGAAAAATAGAATAAGAATAACTGAATAACCACGGATGAAACAAATCTGACGCAAGATTTGGCGCCAAGATTATCTGACATCTGTCACAAAACTATTCAAGTCACAAATAAAATCGCACAAAAATTCACCTTGGATTTTACCTTTCCACACTACTTAACGAAGTGGACCGAGGTTCGGCGATTGGGAGGCACTTAGGCTCTGTCCACACTTGTATCATTTCGCCGATCCGATCCCCGTCGCGTATCTTCACCGCGTATCATGAACGGTAAAGGTGCGTCCACACTTGTATCATTTCGCCGATCCGATCCCCGTTGCGTATCTCCACCGCGTATCGTGCTGTTTGGACGCTCACTGCGGGCACTCCGTATCATTTGCGCCGTCGCGCGAAGAAACGCGTCCACACTTGCCGTATCGTATCCTCGTCGCGTATCGCCGCACCGATCATTTCGGCGTGCAGTAGTTTGGACGCTATCCGTATCGTAGCACCGTATCACCGCCCCGATCATTTTGGCATTTCGTTTTCGCCGAACATTTCATTTCGTTTGTGATCGTTGTTCTGTGCGGAGTTGCGTCCCATTTAAAAATGTCGCCCGCTGAGATCGCTCACTGAACCTTGGGACAGAAATATTCATGAGTGGGGGCCGTGTACCGGAGGTCGCAGCGAGGAAGGCCTTCATTTTTGTCATCTGCTCATGGAGATTTAGCACATGACTGTGCTCGTTTTATAATACATAATGCGGCAGAAAGGTTCTCGAGTGGAAACCGCGTGCTGGAAGACGCCGCGTGGGAGGCCTTCGATTAAGGCACCCGCTCACGGAGACATGGCCTTCGTATGACTGTGTTTGTTTTATGGCATGCGGCAGAAAGGTTCTCGAGTGGAAACCGCGTGCCGGAAGACGCCGCATGGCAAGGCCTAACAAAGTAGACAGTCCATCAGTGGTATACGGTATTTTTTAATTTTCGTAAAGATTAAGGATTAAAGACCAATGACCGCAGCGTGGATCGATGACTCAAATAGCGCCTTTGATGATCGGGCAAAAACCCACTCGAGATGGATCACGGCCAGGCCGATCCTCACCCCGAATCTGATTCGGTGGTCCAATTGGGAGGACGCCAGTGTTGGCCCGGAAAGCCGTTGGAAACGCAGGTTCGAATCCTGTCCGAATCATTAAATTTTTCAATTTTCGCTTCATTTGTAAACTTTTATGTTAGTTTTTTTTTTCTCGTTTTCGAATCCCGGGCTCATTCGTCCCGGTTTTTTGGAAGACCGGTGCGTGGGGATATGGATCGAACACGTAGAGTCCCCTTGGAGAATTTAGCTGTGACTGTAGCCTTGGTCGATAAGATGATATATCCATGAACAGGTCCCAGCAGGTGTTTGAACTATTGCATAAATGTGAAAAAGAAAATTCCTGACTATTATAAATTCTACACCAGGGGCATTTTGAAAAGAATAATCAAATAAGGGCGATTGTGCACTACAATGATTTTTACTGTCTGTCAGCCCGATTTTTTACGGTCCGATATGGCACGCCATTAAATGATACCAGTAAAAACTCAAAACTGCGCCTTACCTGCGAGTAAAAAGACGGACAAGTGCACAAGCTAAAACTGTTTTTTTCATGCCATATCGACCATGAAAATTTCTGACTGCCGGAAAGTCAAATTCATTGTACTTAGTGCACAATCGCCCTTACCGATTTTTGCATGCCATATCGGACCGTAAAAAATCTGACTGACGGACAGTAAAATTCATTGTAGTGCACAATCGCCCTAACTGAATCTAAGGGACATCCAGACATCCGATAGAATTTTAGGCAAACTCGCTGCTCATATAATTTTATACAAACATATCCGGTTTACAGAAAATAACTTATCTACATAGGAAGCTCACGTCCGTTACGTCCTTTTGCGGAAAAAACTAATTTTCAGGGATAACTCAGAAACTAGACATTCCTATATATTTTTTAATATTTATGAAGAAGTTAAAGAACTAACTGACTTACTTATTATGGGGTTGTCCAATGTATTTAATTGCGAAGTTTTTTTATATAGCCTCTATTTGTGTGTTTGTGTTGAACATTTTCTTGGTAAAGCCGAAGTATATTTAGGTTATTAATTTTCAAGGGTAAATACAAAGATTCCAAATTTCCTTAAAAATGGGCTAGTCGCTAGAATCTGTTTACTGTAAATCTTCCTATTTGTCACTTTTAAGATTAGCTGACAAATTAGAAAGAAGCCGGCTTTCATGATTTTCCGTGGTAATCGCACTGTGCAATTAGTTATTTCACAAAACGTACCACCGTGAATGAGACGTTGTATGCCATATAATTTGGATGCTACGGTGTAGCTCTGGTATAGATACCAAACCATATTTTATAAGCAAACAGAAACAGGATTTGATCTGCATGAATACTAATGAGATGACTCATGCAGCAAGATATTATCAACAGAATCGCGATCTAGCAGGTTATAAAGCAATTAAAGTGGCCATCTCTGCTTGAAGCAAAATACACCTATAAGTTATAGGCTATAACGTTAACTTGGTTATATAATATTTCACTACCAACTATAGGTACTGCATATGAAAAAACGGATTTCCGTTGCATAATTCCTAATTCTGAATCCATTGTCTCCAAGTTTAAAACTTCATAACCTACTTATAATTACACCTACCCTACCGACTGTTAGGTACTCTACAATCACTACGTACTTTTATGTATAGGGTCGTGTTCGAGTTGTAGGATTATCATGTGTATCATAAATCATAACGTCTACCACTGCAAGCGAATTAAAAACCACTGATGACGTATATCTACAAAAGTTTAGGTAGACCAGGCCATTTTTTTTCTCCTAATCCACAGCGATCGACCCAAACAATACAAAAAACCTCTACCTGCTACAATGGGGGTCTCAGATTTGTGCTTTAAAAAGATAGTCAACGACCGATATACGGCGATTATCCTCGTTCTTAGTCAGTCACTTCAAGAAAAATGTCCACTGACGACGGGCACGGCGTCGATCAATATTTCGTTAAGAGGTACACGGAAGTTTGCATCATAATTCGATACCGCTCAAATTTGAATCATAAGGGTGACCGACGCCGCGATTTGAGGACGATTCGAACGCGGGCTCGCTCCAACTTCAAACAAAAAGCTCCGACGAATATACAGGAGAGTTTGGTGGATTACAGTGATTCATTCGGGTGAGCCCCCAGAAGGGGAGATTTTTATATTTACATCGTGTCCCTCGCGGCATGCGCGTCGCCTCCGCCAGTCGCGCTACTACAGTTTCACACACGAACACCAGTGCAATAAAACTCATGTAAATATTACTCCTACTACAAGATTCTACATAGATTGTTACTTTTCAAAATATTATTGTGTCAACAGTAGTGATGTGAGTGAAATATACTGTAAAAAGTTGTGATTTAGATGTGAACCTATTCAAAACAGTGATTGTGAGATTGTTTCGCTTCGATCCAAGGAAATGCCGCCCGTTGCCTCTCAATGTATTTCAGGAAGCGTTTCAGCAAGGAACTTTTCGTTCTCATAACTCACGCTAGAGGTCAGTGAAGAATTAATAAACTATGTAAACTATTGAAAAGTTGTATTTTATAGGTGTTCTTGATGAGATATGTGTATCTATGTAGCTAGCTAGGAGTGAATAGGGTTCAAACACCGCCGAGCATTAATACCATCCCTTCTCCGCCCTTTACGCATGATCGACCGGTAGAGTTTTGGGGTTCACTGTGCGGGCCGTAACTATACTTATGGGTAAGTAAGTATAGCTACGCACCCTACGACGACCGGAGTAGTATGTATGTATAGCTACACAACACCGAAGGGTGCGTGATTATTGTAGGTAGGTATTGGCTGTACTTTTTTTTACAATTCACTTATAACACAAACCAGCATTTTTTATTGAAGTATAGTAACTTTAAATACGTACTTATGTTATTGCGCAAGATTGACTGAACTAGATTTAAATAAATTTCGTAGGACGTTGCATATATTTGTATAATATACACCTATTAGACTAAAGGAAAATAAAAAACGTACAAATGAGTAGCGATTTTTAAACAGGAACATATAATTATATTTATTTATATATACATATACTTACCTAGTTACCTATATATTCGGGGCTCTAAGAGATATTTCTAACAATGTAGGTATTTAATTACTATTATCACTAATACACTACACACGACTTAAGTGATCTTAAATAATCTAAAAGGTAGGTATTATGTAGGTACTTAACTAATAATCAATGAGTAAGTATATAAATAGTTAAAATGTTGAATAATTTATGTCAGTTTATCTAGATACCGCTTGTAATCAACTCGTATGTTCGTCCCCTCTAGGTAGGTATGGTAGAGGTTCTCGTATTATCTTTTGGATTTAGGGCTAACGACTATCTAATTATAACTCTCTAATCTATTGCACTGGTAGAGTTACCGGTGAAGGCAACGTAACATTATGAGAAATTAGGTCAAAATTTAAGCATCACTTCAGTTACTCGTTCGTTATCTTATTAGTTTAATTTAGCCTAATACAACCATGATACAATTATTAAAATACGTAGTGGTAACCCGCCATAATTCATTAATAACGCAATAGTATTTAACCGTCATTATTTCATATTATATCTCAATTCAGCGAATCAAAATCTTTGAATACGTGCTCCGTCGCGCAGATTATAATTATATAGATCATAACGTTTTTATTGATACAGAAATGAGTGAGGCGTCTATACAGCAGTGAATAGCGAGCGACATGTTTGTTTTCATACCGGTCCGAATTAACGTCGCGATTGGTTCAAAATCCATAACTGGCCTCCGAGAGCCAGGTGTCGTTCACACCGCGGCCTCGCGCGCGCCTCGTCTCGTTAATCACTCGTGCTTGCTATTGTTAACACACGGTGTACAGCCATCTTTGTCAAATTATGGACGATTCCGATTGATTTCAACAACTAATTGTGTTTGTGGTATCTAAATGAAACAAAACACGGTTTCAGTGATCTTAACGCTTTGTGTATGTGTACGAAGGGACATTCTCTTTTGTTTTACTACTAACATCACTGCGCTGAATGGAAGCGTTACGACTTACGGCGTTAACGACCATTAAAATGATGGATGATGTCGTCTTTTGCAAAAAGAGTGTAAAGTGATCGTTATAGTAAATAATGTGAAGGGTGCATTTAGTGTTTATGTTTGGGCGTGCATGTGATGAGAACTGCGTCGTAATTTGTCGTACACATTGCATAAATGAGTGGAATGGCGTTGCGGAGCGCGCGGACCGGAGCATGCGCGCCAGTTGCCTCGCAATCTCTGGGAGCGCATTGAGTGTCCTTCGTTTACGTGTTAAGCAAAATGGGAAGGTCGAGATTCCCTGGCAAACCACTCAAATTCCAGAACAGAAAACGTATTAGTGTACTCTCGGGTGCAGTTTACCATGAGAATGCTCCGGAGAGCCAACCGCCCGCTCGCGGCGGGACCGCCAATGTTTTCGCTGGGGATAAAGAGGTAAAGCTCTTTTCTCTGATTGACTTTGTTTTTGACGGATACGTTACATAAATTTAGTTAAGCATACGCGGAAATGTTGTGTTTACGTAATAACCACTAGTATAAACGAGGGGGCGATCGTACCAAGCGTCAAATACGATAACGTAATTTGACATTGCAATACTTAATCCATTTCATGTCAACAGAAAATCTACACTTAATGTAAAATGCTCATAATGATATAGGCTTTATGTAGATATATATGTAACAATGAATATAAGCATAAAATCAGCTATGCGTTTCATTACCATTGTCTAGGAATCTCAATTTCTTGTACAGAACAATGGTTAGAAATCATGTTTGTTGTACTATGTTGTTGTTTATGTTGGTTTAACACTTTGAATCTTTTAAGTCATTGATAAACATATCTTGTCAGCTAAGTGTATTATCAAAAGTCCATAGTAGATGATTGACAATGCCCAATCAAAATGTACAACAGTCGACAATCTTTTGTCCAATACACATTAGTAAGGTTATGATTTGTATCAAGCGTAATATTATGTCCTTGTAATCTATTCTAAATGTAGGTTAGAAATTTATTTTGCTTTTAAATATTTCCAGGAAGAAGAAAAGAAAGAAAATAACAATGATAATGAAACAAATGGGTCTAGTGAAAACTTAGTCAGTGACAATGCACCAGATAACAAAGTAGAAAACACAGACTCAACTACCAGTGACACAAAATCTCCTGTCCGAACTCGGTCACAGAACAAAATGGAGCCAATTAAAGGTGAAAAACCAAAGCCAGTGAAGAAAACTGTGACTTTTGGCACTGTTGAAAGCTGTGAAGATATTTTCTTGCCTTTGAAAAAGATTCCTTTGAAACATCATGCACCTCTTGTGCCGATTATTAAAAAGAAATCATCATTGAAACAAACAGAATACTCCACATTCAATAGCATACTTAAACCGGCTAAACTGACCGATTTGAGTTCAAAGTCATCTGAGCATCATGAAGGGTACTTAAGAAAGAATCTAAATCCATTATCAAAGCCAATGAACAAGTTTTCACAGTTTAGTGATGCTCGCTGTATATCTCCACCACCTCGAAACATATCTCCAGTGGATAAAGAGAGTGCAAGCTCATCAAAGTTTGTACTACCTATCAGGAGTGCTCATTCATCTCGAGTTATCAAGCCTAATAAGAGATTTATAGATGGAGAAGAACCAGTTGCTTCTACCGGCACTTTAGGTTCAGCAAAGGTGCTTAAGAAACCTAAGCTAAAGAGGCTTGTATTTAACAATTTACCTGGAGATGATGACACACCAGAAGATGAAGCATCAGATCTTATAAATGATGCTGAAAAACCCAGAGACAAGCAACTTTTAACTCCATCAAGTTTATTCAAAGACAAAACCACAAACTCATTTTCTGGCCTTGGTAGTAGCTCCAGAAAGCCCAATGTCAAGCTTGATTTGTTCTCTAGCAAGGATAAAGAAGCAGAGTATTCACAGGATGAAAATTCAAATATAGAAGGAGTAGAAAAAACCAAGTCCTTGGAACAAAACAAACCAAGCAAAGAGGAGAGAGCTGGGCATGCAATGCGTAAGCTTATGGACATATCAGATGCAAGTAGTTCTACAAGCACTAGTAGTGGTTCAGAGTCTGAAGAAAGCTGGGACAGTGATAGCCTAGAAGGAAGTGGTGATGAAGAGGAAAAACCACCCCCTAGCCCAGAACGCGAGAAGTCTACAGCTAGTCAGCTTCTGAGTGGCAAAGTGATAATAAGGGAAGCAAGATTGCAATTAAACACCCCTGTACAGGCTACCACTGGGCTGGATGGTCCTTTTTCAGCACCCACATCTACATGTAAGTTGTGTTATGTGATATGTTTTTGTAATTGTTTTGTTAGCTATACCATAAATCAATTTTACTATTTTGAAGTTGCAGAACAATTACAGGCAATTTATTAAGTAGTATCATGATACAGTTTTATGTTGAGTTGTAAAGTGCCAAATGTTTACCCAATGGATTCATCATGTATGTATGGATTAAACGGCCTTTAGGGCTATGTAACTTGTTAATTTCTCTTTATATACTTATATCATCATCTCATTATATACTGATATATTACAAATCTTACAATATAATTTTATTCACAGCTCCAATTCCACCTACTACTGTGACATGTGGTGTATGTGGTGCAGTGCGCTTCTACAAATTTGTAAAACAAGCTCGCAAGTTTGGAATATACTCCTGTGAGTCATGTCGAAAGTTTATTACCAAGCTCTTGAAGAGAGAAAAATTGGCACACAAAAATGGTACCATTGTCATGCAATGTATGAGAGAAGAAGGTTAGTAAAAATTTTTTTTTATGCAAATACCAGATTTCTATTTTTCTTTTAATATGTCTTAATTAATTTATTGTTTGTAACATTTCCCGTACCATCTGCCATCTTTTCTTTTCAGGTAACTGCATTGTACCTCCAATAGTGAGATCACAGCAATGGAAACTAGTGCGCTCTGAAAATAGATCACGGTGTCCAGCGTGCTGGTTAAAAATGTGTCTGAGAGCATTCCAAGTGCCACCAAGTGTAAGAGCAGGGCTCACAGCAATGCTCCCCCCATCGATGAGGGCAAGTGTTAAGCTTTCCGGACCTATAGTACAAGTTAATCCATTAAGGCTAGGAGCTGGCAATACCTGGACGAGCTCATCTACGCCAGCATTAACAACTGCACCAGCAGCTAACACTGAAAATGAAAATAATATCTTCATGCCTTTGAAACCTAGCAAAAAATCAGAGGAGAACATTGAAAAGGTTGAGAAGGTTGAGGTATGTAATTAAATAATAAACACAGTTTAATATGTTTTAAATTAACAATAAGATTTTTCATTCAATTAATTATTTCTCATTTACAGGATATGACCAAGAAAGATAAGGACTGCATGCCAGTGGAAGAAGATAGTGAAGATTTCAGTGAGAATAGAAAGCGGCGCATTACAAGGGTGAAAGTTCGAAAGAAAGATAAAGGTGACTCCAAACAGTCTGAAGATCCAAAACGACAAAAGGTTGAACTCAAGGGACCAAGAGTCAAGCACGTGTGTCGAAGTGCGTCAATTGTTTTGGGTCAACCTATTGCAACATTCCCTACTCAAGAAGAGAAAGAAAAACATGATAAACCAGTTTCGTCTGAAGAAGATAATATTTTACCTATTGTAGAAAAAGATGTTACTGCTCCTAAAGTGCCTGTCTGTGATATTGAAATGGACACTGAGAATAAGGCTCCTCTTCAGCTACCACTTGAAATTACAACTGCAAAGGGGGTTGATGTGGACATGCAGGAGTCAAAGCAGAGGAAGATGGATGCTGAAGTGCCTGTTAAACTTCCATCCAAACAAGAGACCAGTGAAGATGAGACTGTCATGGATCTCGTACCGAAGAAGACTATCATGAAACCGCTTACAAACATAACAAATGTTAGTTTAGCTACTTTACGATAAAATAATCATAACACCAAAACATGAAAAAGAAAAATATCAAAACAAATACAGCCTAAAACGAACAACTTTAAACTAATTTTCCTTTGAAGATTTGATCTATCAAAAATATTGTATTGTCATCCAAATTCATACATTTGCATACTTAGCTTTATAGTACAAGTGAAGCTAATAAAAGCGTGCCCGTGATTAATTAATTTACGAATTTTAACATAGTTTAGTATATAATTAAATTAATTACAGATGCGCGGACGATCTCAGAAATTCACCCAAAATCGGCCGGAACTGATCTGTGTCGATTTCTGGGAAAGCTACGACCCGGATGAAGTCTGTAGTTCAGGATTTGGGGTAATTGGAACTGCACCATTTACCGTCGCGAGGTTATGCTTCTTGTGTGGAAGTGCCGGGAAAGAGAAGGTACATATTCTTCAATTTTAATCTTGTCACACGGAATCATTGTAAAACGTAGTGCTTGACCTTATCCCAATGAACCATGGGCCACAGGTGGAGTTGAGTAGTAGATGTTATAAATTTGCCTTATAGTTGACAGGGGGACATAACGCTTAGCAACAGCGTCTCTGTTTGGTTGTGATAAATAAATCATTGTCCTTGAATTAGTCTTATTTTATTTTGATAACATGTGAGTTTTATTCAATACGATTTATTTACGGCCACATCAATAAATCAATAGTTACCAGTAAATAACTCCTCAATACCCTAATTCCAGATGTTGGTATGCACGAGCTGTTGCGAGTGGTACCACACTTGGTGCGCGGAGGACGCGGCGCGCGGCGGCTGGACGTGTGCACGATGCGTTTCTTGCGCGGCCTGCGATCGGCCCGCGGCGCGGCTGCGTTGCCGCTCCTGCACCAGGCATTACCATGCGGCGTGCCTGCCTACGCCACCGCCTGCGCATCGGAGCGATTGGCCTCAGGTATGAAACACTTATCTTAACACACATGGTGAGCGGAAGTCGCGGCGCGATGCAGCTGGACGTGTGAGAGCTGCGTGTCGTGCGCGGCGTGCGCCGATCTTGCACGAGGCCCTGCCATACAGCGTGTCTGCCTACGCCACCCCCCCGCACAAAGGAGCGAATGGCCACAGGCATGAGCCTAGAGAATCTAATTAATAGACAAATTTTTTTTTCAGATTTTTCAGAATGCTCTGTTAGTGTTACCAGTTTCCCGACCCCCCCCATTATTAATATATTTATTTTATTCCCTCTAATGTAGGGTTGCTCACTAAGAACTTTGAACTTAATGACAACCGTGTAGTGTAGCCAACATGACGGCAGCACGCTGCGTTTTGTTTTTCCTTAGGTCTTTGAATATGTGATGACGTTTGTTGCAAGGACCTAGGCTATAATATAATAATGTGATATATGATATTGTGTCACTAATAAGTTTCTGTCAAAAATGACATTTTAGTGGCAAGCTTTTATAGCCGACTGTACTTTTCTTTGGATATCCATCAAATGCTCACTGAGACGATTCTAAAGAGCCCAAGCTCGGTAGGATTGCTTTTTCTATTATAGAGTTCCTATGGCCACCTTCCGGCTCCATCATCAGATCAGCCCCATGGTACCATATTATTGTATTGTCATCAAAGTTAAGTAAGTATGCAAAATTTCAGCTCAATCGGTTGACGATATCTGCTTCAAAATTGAGTTGCAAGATTTCACCCGAACAAACATACTTTAAACATACCATGCAAGTTAAATAAAAGCTTTAAAAAATTACACAATATCAGTTAGAAAATGTATCATGTTATTTAATTATTTATTTCTGTAATAAGAGGGATGCAATGAGGATTGCTGATTTCGTTTGGAGTTCCTTCTTCCTTACTATTATTTTGAAGCGTAAACATTTTAAAACAATTTTTTTTTTATCAATATAGTAATTTTAGCCGTTTTGCAGATTTGCAGTACGTGCCTGAAATGCAAAAGCTGCGACAGTGGCCGCGTGAGTAAGTTCGTGGGAAGTCTACCGTTCTGTGGGCCATGCTTCAAGCTGCGGAAAAAGGGCAATTACTGTCCATTATGCCAAGCTTGCTACAGGGACAATGACTTTGATAGCAAGGTGAATATTTAAAATTTAATTCTATTGTTTCGTTATGTAGAAGACGAACAAATTTACTAGTTTGTAATGATCCTTTGGCAAACGTTTTTTGCTAAAGCTGCAACACCAATCCTAATGTAGTTGAACGAGGTAGCAAAAGCATTCTGGGCGAAAAACTGATATATAACATTTCATCTCTCTGTGAACATATATTATTCAATCAAAATTCATTAAGTTTGGTACATTATTATATTGCTAATATTATATTATTTTGTTTTTATTTTAAGATGATGGAATGCGGATGGTGTGCGCGATGGGTTCATGCCAGCTGCGAGGGTTTATCAGGGGAGGAATATCAGCTACTATCTGCTCTCCCACCATCCATTGAATACATCTGTTGTAAGTGTATGCCGAATGACCCGCCATGGAGGAAGATGCTGACTGAACATCTCAAGGGCAGATTACTACATTTGTTGAAACTTCTCGCTAAAAACAGAAAGGCGTGCGCACTTCTAAAGTTGACGCCGCACAAAAATACTCCCGTGCCTAACAAGCCTTACCGAATTATGTCTCCACAAGCTATTAGAAAACTACACTTCGACAGCACTGATGAAGCTATGAAGAACACTACTGAGACTAAAGTATACAGGAACATTTCAAGAGGACGACGAAATAACTTCGCGCAAAAATCTGACGATCCCAGTTCGTCGCAGATATGGAATTGTTCGTCATTGCTGACGGATGAAGACATGGAAAAAGAGGGTATTCCTCACCCTCTACATAAAGTTGTCAATCTTCAAGAGCCTCTTATGCAAAACAAGGAGATATGTTTCACTACCGGATTATTTGGTACGAAAACTGAATTTGACACCCCCTGTGTTGAGGTTCATGAGAATAATCCTATTCCTAAAACGGAAAAGGCAACAACAATGTTGCCCACCACTGTACATGATGACAAATATGAGGCTATTTCTGATGATGACGAGCCAGTGAAGAGTTTTCCGCAAGCGCGTAGTGAGCAAGAATTAAGCCCAGCTGTAATACGCAATGCGAGTACACCTGGCCTTGCTACTGGTATTGACGAGTTAAGCAGAATAGTTTCCCCATCTCTGCTTGACATCAAGAAAAGAGTGAACAGTGATGAATATATCTCCTTGAAAGACTTTAATCATGATATGCGAGAAGTCATTCAAAGAACAATTAATGAAGACTTAAAATCAATATATAAGGAATTATTCTCAGAGACATTCCCATGGTTTGACTGCGAAAATAACTGTCTTCAGCCTAATTTGGAAGTTGAACGAGAACAAGAAGATACAGAATCTCTAAAAGATCATGAAATAACTGATGACAAAGGTGCTACTGTTGCTGCCCAATCTATTGAACGACCAATAGACCAAATTGTTCCAAAGTTGGAAGTTGAGGGTCAAAAAGAAGATGAAGACTTATTAGAGTTTTACCCTATGGTTGATTCAAGAACATGTGTGCTCTGCAAAAGTGTTGGTGATGGTTCACCGGCAAATGAAGGCAGATTACTGTACTGTGGACAAAATGATTGGATCCATGCAAACTGTGCCCTATGGTCAGCCGAAGTGTTTGAAGAAATTGATGGATCATTACAAAATGTCCATTCAGCAATATCTAGAGGAAAGATGATTAAATGCGCAGCCTGCGAAGTCAAAGGTGCTAGTGTTGGTTGCTGCGCTAAAAACTGCAGCGAGACATATCACTATGCTTGTGCAAGGAATGAGAGTTGTGCCTTTATGGATGACAAAAGAGTATTCTGCCCAACACATGGCAAAGATGTTCCTAAAATAAGTTTGCAAAAAGACTCTGATTTTGAACTTACTAGGCCAGTGTATGTGGAACTCGATAAAAAGAAGAAAAGATATAGTGAAATTAAGAAAGTGCAATTTCTGATGGGATCATTGACTGTAAATAGTATTGGAAAGATTGTGCCCCCTGTTTCAGATTATGAAGAATTTTTGATGCCTGTGGACTTTTCGTGTACTCGTCTATTTTGGTCGTGTAAAAAACCACTAAAGATAGTAAGATATACTATCAGAACCAAACTTATTTTAGCAGAACCAATGCCTGGATTTGATTTTGGAGTGAACATTACTGTAGATCACTCAACAGATGTGCAAGTTGTAGAAAGAGTAATGGCTGAAATAGGTGCTTGGCACGAAAGTCTGGAGACGGGGTCGGCAAAACCGGCTTTTCTACTTAAACATGATAAGTCACCTATCAAATTTGGTAATGCGTTGACCCTGGAAGATTTGGCTGTTAAACAAGTTGTTGAGCATTTATTGGATAATGTTTGTAAACAAGAGCAGCAAGATGAAGAAGAACCTCAAAATACTGCAGATCTATTGCCACCAGAACTTAAGGACGCCATTTTCGAAGACCTTAATCACGACCTTTTAGATGGCATTTCAATGCAAGACATATTCCCCAAACTAATGTCTTATGAAGACCTTGTTGCTATGGATTTAAAGAATGAATTTTACGGCGCCATAGGTCAATCAGATGACAAAAGCAGTGATAAATCTGATTCACGTTCAACAACTGATTTTATCGATGAATTACTTAACGCGCGACTAGAATCAGGCAGTAAGGAACTGAAGAGAAGTAAATCAGAAATGCTTTTACAAAACCACAATTTAAAATCTTTATCAACTGGTAGAGGACAACAAAGGTCAAGCAGCCTGACGTGGAATAATAAATTCGATACAAGTTTATTATCATCTACAATCAAACGATGCAAAATGGGACGAACTTCTACAGTCACTGGTAATATTATTTCAGCTCAGAAAGCAACAACAGGAATTAATGCACTTGAACCCATTAAGGAAATTGAATCTATAAATGCAGTTAAGAAAGTAAAATCTGAGCCCAATAGTAGCAGCAGTGATGTATGCGACGAAGCACCTCATACAAGTGGGATAAACTATCGTACAACATCGCCTAAACCAAAGGAGGAAAATAAAAACGAGAAAACTGACAAATCTGATGGGTACTATACTACTGGTTTCATAGATTTCTACACTAAAATACAATGCAGTCCGATATCACAATTGGATGGTACTGCTGACTGGTCAGGATCTGAAAGCACTTGCAGTTCCCGGCCGAACAGCCCTCGTGATGATGACTTTTCTCCGATATCACAATTAGATGGGGCTGAAGATAACCACCCAGGAAACGAAACTATGCGAAATCAAACAAACCAGTATCTCTACAGGACTAGCGGTTCCGAAAGCACGTACACCGTAACAATAGCTGGCAATTCAATTAGTGGTCAGCCTGAGTTAGTTATGAGGCCTTTGGATGACGGTTCAGGAATGTCGGGACAGATTGAACAACCCGTACGATGTGACAGGTGTCAATGCACATACAGAAACAAAGAGTCCTATGACAGACATGTTCCATCTTGTGATATGATGTCCACGAGCGAAAGTGAGAGCGAGAATCCTAAATCACCTGAAAATAGAACTTTGACGACCCTCCAGAATGCTTTTCAGGGTGCTTTTGCTCAACCCATGATTATTCATGCAGGTGTCGTCAGTGGAACAGAAAATACAGTCAAAGCAGAAAGTATTTCGGCCAGGCGAACGTCAATTAATACAAGACAAATCACAATCAATGGCACTATAGTAGAGACGCCATCACCTGGACCAACAAATGAAATGACAATGACAATAACAGAGCAGATGAAATCTGGAACTGTTATTTTTGATCAAAGTAAAACAACGAATGTTCAGGTATCAGCTAATCAGCAAGTTCTATCATCTCCACAGATAGTAGTAACACCACAAATGCTATTACCTCCTAAAACAAGTTCAGCAGGGGCACAGAAAATGATGGGACCGCAAATCATAACTCAACCCGGTGTCCTACCCTACAACATTTGCGTAAAGCCAGGAAATACTACATCGAACATACAGCAAATACAAAGTGGAACTGATATGGCGCACCTCTTGTCAGGAGCAGGAGGCATACAAGTTATTTCGTCAAATTCAAATCAAGTTTTGACTATACCATCAAATCAAGGAAATATCACTACTATGGTACATGGGAAAAGCCAAGTTGCTAATTTTCCGAATATGGCTAGTGCCTCATCTCTTACCTTGCCTGTGAATTCAATTCAAGGTATGCCAAACGCTTCAATAATCCAGAACATTCAACCAATGATTCGACCACAAATTCAAGGAAATCCAACTATTGTTGTGCCTGCCATGACTGCTCAAAGACTGACATCTCCAAATACACACAAACAACATATAATTTTGCCTGGTAATCCACAAAAGTCTCCGAAAAAGCAACCAGCACCGGTCCAGCCTAAACCTATATTCCAAGCCACCAATCGTGGCAGAGGGCGGCCGATTCCAAAGCCTACCACAATTAAAAGACAAACAAAACTAGAAAAGACATTTACCACTATTAATCAATCTCCAATTGGAGCCGGCAATACCGTGATTCAACTACAGACGAATAACCAATCCGGCCAACCGTCTATAATAGTGCAACCTGTCGCTAATCAGAATTTAATGTCTGCTTATGTAGAAGCTTTGTCTCAACAACAAAATCAGAACATGCAGTATATAGCGACAATTGGACCTCAAGGAGATTTTAAAGCCACGCCTACACAATTTATCTCGCAAAGTGGACTAATGCCTCAAACGTTTCAAATACAACAAACAGAATCGGGAGGTTTGGTTGCAGTACCTAGTGGAGGTATTCCAGTTCTATTACCTCAAGGAAACGTCGGAATTTTGCCTCAAGCTATTCAGCAAGGTGCAACTATTTTACCCCAGGGGGCTTTACAGGCTCAAGGAATAATTTCTCAGGGTCCTAATGGTCCGACTATTTTACCACAAACTATACACACACAAAACGGTACCACGATTATACCGCAAGGCATTCAAGGCCTAACACCTGGAAATATTACATCGCAGACTGCTACTCTCCTGCCTAATAATACTCTACAAACAGGAGGCGCGACTGTAGTTTCGCAAAGCGGAATCGGAAACGGGCAGACCACAATATTACCGAATACCATACAATCACAAGGAAATACATTGATATCATCCGGACCTGGGGCAACTATATTGCCACAAGGAACTTTGTTGCCACAGTTTTGTAATGATCAAGTTATACTCGGATCAACCCCTACTCTAGAAATGGTAACTGATCCTTCAGGGTGTATGTATTTGACTACAACACAGCCTGTGTATTATGGCCTAGAAACAATAGTGCAAAACACCGTAATGTCATCTCAACAGTTTGTTTCAACAGCGATGCAAGGAGTACTCGCTCAAAACAGTAGTTTTTCTGCAACTACGACTCAAGTGTTCCAGGCCAGTAAAATAGAACCCATCGTAGAAGTTCCCACCGGATATGTTGTCGTAAATAATGTTGGAGAAGGCGTCAATCAAACAGCATCATCGGCACCTAATGTAGTTGCAGCTCAAAATGTCCAATCATCGCCACAATCACTTAAAGTTAAGACACCAGTACCTAACTTGACTCTGCAACCTCTACCCGATAAGCTATCAAATAACAATGCAAACCGACAAACGCCAAAAGTGATACAAATGAGTCCAGTGTCTTTGTCGATGGGATCACACGCAGGCCCTACAATTATAACTGGACGTCAGAACATCAATCCAATTACATCACAAATACATGGAATGACAATCTCAAGCACTCCTCAGCATTTCCAACGCTCAAATATATGCAAACCGAACAATGTGTCAATGTCGCCAAGCGTCACCTTAGTGTCTTCGACAGGACATCCTGTTATGGCTATCTCACAGTCGGTTCCACATTCTGCTCCGTCGTTCTCGATACAGTCAATTCCTATATCGCAGCCGATAGTTTCAAGTTCAATAGCGCCATCAATTAATAAAAATAACATGAAAGTGGAAAATTCACATGTTATAGAGATAAGTGGTAATCTGCAAGAAATGTCAAACTCATCAAGTATGCCAACTATAAGTGTTACCCAGAGCCTGAAGTCACCAACACCTTGGAGGCAACTGAATCAGTTGACACCTATAAGCAGTGCAGAAAATAAGATCGAATTACAGAATATGACTGTTAAAACAAGCAACGTCAATGCGTCTACGATTAACATGCATAGTAACATCAACAATTCCCTTACTTGCAGACCACACGCACACAATGAATCTGAAAAAGTCAACCAAAATTTGTTGGTACCGATGTCTAACAATAGTTCCATCTCTAGTGTGAATTTACATTCTCAACAATTTGAATCTAGCGTTAACGTTAGCCATCACACATCTCATTCAACATCTAATAATGTAATTCAGATTACTGCAGGAAATATCTACCCTCCGTGTTCTGTCATGAACAGCAATTTTGACGCAGACACATCATTAAAATTGAGTAAAATCAACGCTCTGTCGAAGGCGGAAGGTGGACACATTAACTTTTCACAAGAAATCATGGCGTCCCATTCGCAACAACATTCCCAAAACGAAAAAGTGTTTCAAAATATGGGAACCAATGATAATAAGCAAAATATGGATAATGTGAATAATCAGATGAATATACACAAATTGAATAGTTGCCAGGTGGCGAGCAATATGAACAACCTAATGGGGAATTCACCAGCTATCAGCATAATACCACACAATGTAATGCGCCCGCAAATGCAGCATAATCAGAATACGATTTCAGTTGCCAGCAATCAAAACCAAATGTGTACAATTTCAAATGCATCTGCTCATGGACAGATGCAAATTATTAATTCTGGTAATAATTCTCACCAAAATATGAACATATCATGTGAAGATATTAGCAATAACAGAGCGAATACAACTATTAACTCTGAAAATACCATGCAACAAAGCAACCAACAACATGACATGAATAATTCCATGAATACATCAAACCTGCCACATGGCAATATGCAAATTATTTCGCATGATAATTCCAACTCAAATCAAATTCATATAATGAACGGACAAATTCAACATAGCAGGCAAATGGATAGCAACAATCAGTTACAGCAGTTAAATCAAGGAACACTCAGATCTTTCCATGAAAATATTTCGGCGGGACAACAAAACCACAATCAAAGCAACATGCTTTCTAATCGCAATACTCCAGATGCCAACCTGATGAACCATTCAATGAATATGCACAATTTAAGTAACAATCATAACATGAACAGATCCCAAAACGATTTAAACCACATGCACAACATGTCACCATCAATGCCTAATTTGAATAATATACAAAGCAATCGAATGGTTGTCGATAATATGCAGTCACACGGCATAAGCAATATGGGACATCAGATGCATTCTAATAGATCAATGGAAGGAATGCACAATTCGCAGCTTCATAACATGCAACAAATAAACCATCATTTGAACAGCAACAGGCCACAAATGGATAATGGTAATATGCAAAATAATCAACAAATGTCTATACAGCAAAACAGACAAATTGAAAATGTTGGGCATCATCATCAACATCAAATGCCCAATCTGATGCCAATGCAAAATAATCGATCTCACATGGAAAACAGTAATTTAATGGGTATGCATCAACATTTGCCCAACCAGATCCATAACAGACAACAATTAGACAATACCATGCATATGCACCACATGTCGGGTAATGCGACGAATATGAGTCTTAATAATCAAATGGACAACTCGAGCTCAATGCCAAGTTTACACAGCAACAGGCACGACAACAATTCTATGGTAATGCAAAATCTTAATGGCATGAATCAAATACCGAACAGGAATTCCTTGGAACATGCTTCGCTAATGCAGCACCAAATGAATAATATGAACAACGTCAACATGCACAACAATGGCATGCAAATAGGCAGCAACGCCAACCACCAGGTTATGAATAACTCTATGATGCATGTTCCTAATATACCAGATATTAAAAATGAAATTGGAAACCCGTGTGGCGGTAGTTGCTCAAGCAACAATTCGCAATTTACCAACAATCAATCATCTTTCGAAATGTGTTCTGGCTCAAATATGGGGACTAATAACCTGAATATGAACACCAACAACATGATTCACAATATGGGCGTTAACTCAAACATGCCAAATACTATGATGAATAATGCTAATAACAGCGGAATATATGGACCAAACGGCCAAAGTAACATTGTAGGCCATGACATGTTAATGAACTGTAATAATTCTTCGGAACTCAATATAAACAACCTTATGTCGAGTAACTCTAACCACATGATGATGAACAATTCACAACCTCATGCCACTGGTAATCAAAACCAAATAATAAGCAATCAAGTTTCTAACAACGCACAAATTAACATAAATAGTTGCAGTATGAGTACAACGAATAATTCTTCAAATCAAATGACCAATATAGACAGCCAGCTCGGCCGACCGAATATTGCTGTAAACGATAAGTTTGGTCAAGAAAGCTTAAGAAGCAAGAACATTATGGGCCCGCCGTCAAACACCAATTTGCCTCTACCAAATTTACCAAGTAATGACAGCGCCAAAGGTAACATCGTGAATACTGATAAACAGAATCACAACATATCGATGAACAGCCAAATGGGCTTTATGCAGATGAATTCTCAGAATAATAGGGTGATTAATCTTCCAGAAAGGAATAGATTGTCTAATGCAGGCATAGAAAATAATTTGAATCAGCATGTTCCCCAGCAACACAATATAAGGGTTGTGACTAACAACAACAGTAATAATGTTCCCGATCCCCTAACTTTCCAACAAAAAAATGAAAATAGTGGAACTATGATCAATGTGCCATTCCAAACTATACCTAACAGCGCACCTATGAATATCAACGTTAATTCCAGCAATAACACCGTCAATATTACTGTGCAAAACAATCTCGTTGACCCCAAGATTGCATCAAAATCCGCTGCTGATATTAGTTTCCCACTTCAATCTAATAACAACATGTTACAAAATCAGAGTGGCAATAGTAATATGATATGTATTCCTGTACCCAATAACACAATCACCCTGCCAACACAAAATTCATCCAGCATTACATTGCCGAAAGCTCCTCCAACTCAACAGTCGGGTATACCAACTAACGTCGTCAACCCTATGTCTATGAGGCCAATGAATAGAGTGCTGCCTTTACATCGAGACGGTCAAAGTAAATCTTCTTCAAAGAATTCCACTAGTTCGACTAAAACACTTGCTGTACCAAAACAAAGAACAGTAAGCCACGACATGCCGGATCTTAACATCAAAGATGAAACTATTGACAGTGATTTAGAAAAAGCTATCGAAGAGTCTAAACGAATGATGGAACTGGAAAAGGCCAACAGGGAAAAAGAAGAAATGGATGCCGCTCGAGCTATTCAACTCTCAACAGAAATCCAGCAAGCTAGTCACAGTTCTGTTAGTCCCATAGTGGCGCAGGCTAGCATTACCGAAGCTGTACAAACTACTACCGAAATGACATCGTTGCCTAATTTAGACGCTGAAATGATTGAAGTAGAGCCACCAAAAATTTTACAAGAAAAAGATACGAACAAGCCTGCTGCGCAATCTAAAATGCCCTGTGGACCATCAAAGGTCACAAAAAGGCCTATGAGCGACAAGAAGGCTGATAATGACGCTGTTGTAACAAAGAAACCAAATAAAGTGGCAAAAGAGAATAAGGGGTCATCGATACAAAAATATACGCCAGAACCTCCAAAAGATGACGGGCCTAAATTGATATACGAAGTAACCTCGGAAGATGGATTTAATTACACGTCAACTTCGTTAACTGATCTCTGGGCTAAAGTTGTAGAGGCCGTGCAAAATGCAAGGAAACAATCCGGTCTACCTCCGATTCAGTATAATCTACCATCCACACTATCGGGCGCTCATCTGCTCGGACTCAACAATAATGCATTAAGATATCTCATTGAACAACTGCCTGGCGTAAGTAACTTAATTATGCTTATTTTACTACTTGCAAGTTTCAACTTATATACTTGAATTTTGAGTTTTAATTACATATTGTTTGCGTTTACAGGCGAGCCGGTGCACTAAATACAAGTTACGACAAGGACGGCAACTTAACAGCTGGGATAACGATTTGGACTTAAGTGAAGGCTTTAAGGAAAGTCCATGGGGCAGCGCACGTACCGGTCCCATATCCCGCAAAGCTAGTCACGACATGTTTAGCTGGATGGCTTCGCCTTTCCGAGAGGAACCACCACCATTTAGTGGCCAGGATGCAGAAAGTTCTATCTCCCGGTAATAAATTATCTAAAATGGGACAATTTAATATCCTATAAATATACTCTTAGTTTCTTGCTAAACGCATCGTAGACTGCATACGTATACTCGTCTGCAACTAACTGTTGTTTAATTGATTTTAGGCGATTAGCAACTTTACCTGCAGCCATGCGATTCAGGCAATTAAAGGAGACGTCAAAGGCATCGGTAGGCGTCTACAGATCGCACATTCACGGCCGCGGCTTGTTCTGCAAACGAGAAATTGAAGAAGGTATGCGATTAATTTTAATATATCGATTCTAATAGTCAAAGAGATTCTAAAGTAGTGCATGAAGAATCGAACTTTAAATTGATGTTAACCCTTGATTTTGTATCAGGTGACATGGTGATAGAATACGCCGGTGAAGTGATACGCGCCGTACTGGCCGACCAACGTGAGAAACGGTACGAGGCGATGAGTGGCCGCCGCGGCGTCGGTGGCTGTTACATGTTCCGCATTGACGATAATTTGGTCGTAGATGCGACGCTTAAGGGAAATGCTGCGAGATTTATCAACCATTCTTGTGATGTAAGTATTTTTGATGTCTATTCTTATATAATGTTCAAACAGGTTCGGGATTATTTGTATGAAATATCATAAGTGTTTTTATTAACTAACCTTTTATTTTTCCAGCCAAATTGCTACTCACGTGTGGTAGACATCCACGGCCACAAACATATCTTAATCTTTGCACTGCGCCGCATCAGCATTGGTGAAGAACTGACCTATGACTATAAGTTCCCATTCGAAGAGGTCAAGATACCTTGCACCTGCGGCGCCAAGAAATGTCGCAAATACCTGAACTAAGAAGTGAAAACAGTGAGTGATTGTTTGGTGTCAATTAAGATGTGACATAAACAAGTGTCTTGCAGCTAAATTTATTATGAATATAAGTGCAACAAATTAATGAACCATTATAATAATTCTAAGGTACTATTCTAAACTTGGTGAATATAATAATAACTGACAATGTAATAAAATATTCTATTGTCATACGAGCCGTTGGGGCTTTAATTAGCATAATCTTTAAAGTACATAACTGAATTAGACATAACACACTATAGAGGTTTTAGAAACAATTTTGACGTGAATATAGGAATGGACTAAGGAAATGTGTAAATTGAAAGAATAATGGAAATAAGATGGATCTCGTAAGAAGTCTATGAATGAGATATTGAATTGAGAGCGTATAATATTCTTGCAAACAGATTGTAGAGCATTTATAATAATCATTCGAATATTTGGGTATTCGTTATAACACCTGTTTTTTAATTTTTTTAGGTCAATGGTCCAAACAGTAATGTTAATCATACTATATGGTCTGTTTGCAAAAATAATGTTGAAAGTATAATTAGAATGAGAATAAAATACTGGGTCGAATACAGATTTACGTATTTAATGTGACTAAGGTCATGTTTCACATATCTGATCTAATGGTTGCCATCTCGTGTGTCGGTGGATTGTGTGTCATTGGAAATTGTAAATGTTGAAAAGTTTTTCATGAATCTTGTTATGATCTCTTTCTTGAATCTACCCAGTGTTAGAATTGTTGGATTGTATAATAAGTTGGACTTATTTTTGATTCAAAATATTATTTTGTGATAAGTTTATACATTGTGTAAATATGTTTAAGTTGTATTATTTATAGATCGATGTAACGGTTCGCGAACGGCTTAAGTCTACCTAAAGTACTTGATGTGATATACGTTCAGCCCCAGAACTGGGCACGGAGGAGAATGGTTAGTGCATAGGAGATAGTGTATATTTGTTCCTCAATTTTGTTTTAATGTCTTTTCACTTCGACTAACATAACATGTACATATTAATCAGGTAATTAGGGATTTAAAAATAATTAGTACATTCAAAAAGGGTAGCGAAGTTTCAAGTACAATGTTACTTTTTAGTTATTTTAAATGGATATTGTATAGCAAAATGATTTGTAAATAAGAGAAATTATCTGTCATAATAATGAAGTTAAGTGACAAATTGTTTTATTGTAGTCATAGTTTAGGTTGTACTTTAACGAGTATATTTGACGTGTGTATATATAAGTTATTCGGTGTGCGGGAGTGCCGAGAGCAGAGGCGAGGGGAGTGTATGAAGCACGAGGTTGTTCAACAATCCCAGTTACATATACATAGCACGGTTCAATGGAGAATGCACATTTTGTCAGCTTTAATATTGCAGCACACTATCGCTATTTCAAAGTGTTTTAATGAAAAACCACTGACAGACGTTTTAAGTCGATTAATTATTTTATATTACTAAACTGTTTTAAATAAAGTCATTGTATAGATACAATTACGCATTTATAGACTGATCGTATACATCACAATGCAACTGGAAATCATCACATTAGATGTCTAATTGCTAGCGAATCACGTGCAGGTATTCCTAGTTGCTTTAACTGTGTTAACTTAAAATGCAAACAATAGAGTTAATTAATGGATCGGATGCCATAGGCTTTAATTTAAAAGATTAATGTTATTGCCTCTATCAATAGCAGTATTAAAGTATAATAAATGTGTCAATAAGTATTTCTATAGGTAAAAGTCAATAGAGCGGATAACATAGTTTGAACTCTGTACTGTAACAATAACTTTGTACATGGAAAATATTATAAGATGACTCGAAAGCTTAAGTACATTAATGAAACCGGGAATGGTTTTTCTAATAGGTTAATTTTATTTAAGTCTATTACGAATCGGATCTTAGTACAGTCATATTTTATTTTATATGAGTGAACGGTCCTGCCCAAACCAAATAAAGCGTGCTAACTGTTATCTGAAATTAGAATTATCGGTCCATTTGAGCTATTTATGTCTAAACTCAAAGAACCTACCTTTTATTTGTTGACCATGGAATTGAATGTGTATTCAATAGGGATTAGTGTTTTGATAATTTCTCCTATGTAAGTAAAGAGTAACTTAAAATTTATTTGTTTAACGATTAACTATCTTTACACAAAGGACATGTATCGTGATCTTGTTTTAATGAAGCCTTAAACTATTTTTTTCAAATTACCCATAGTTTCGGTTTTATTGACTTGAAAAATTAACGTTTTTGAAATGTCATTCCCAATTTCAGTATCTCTAGAATTATGATTGAAAACCCTTACGTTCACGATATTTCAGTGTGAGTTTCCGTACATATTTAGAATAATACGACGATAAATGGGTATGACCGCGCAGCGTTTCAACCGCCCTTTTTCGAACGTTACCAAATATGAATACGACACTAAATGCTTGAAATTTAAATTCCAATAAGATTCACTAACATTTTACCTATATTCCTCAGAAACATATGCATGTTTATCATATAGTACATACGAATATTTGGTAACGTACGGGAAAGTGCGGTTGAAACGTTCCGCGGCCATAATCAAATACAAATAAATACATTCAAATTAATTAGTTAATAGAAGAAAAATATCGCAGCGTATCAGTAGTCCAGTGAATAAGATCGTCCTCTAATCTAACTAGGCGGGTTTTCTTTTCATAAATTAAGAGGTCGTTATTTTTTTTACATTTTGATACAAGGGTTAGTCGAAGTTAGCTTACATTGAATTATAATCAATACGAATTAACGTCTTATTTCTTATATATTAGTTAACGTAAGAAGACTAACAACAAAATTTCCTTTTCAATGTCTTTCTCAGTGTATCTTAAATCATGTGAAATTATTCCTTTGACTCAATAATGATGATTGAAATTATGTGCGTTTTATTCTGTAAGTTTGATTTCTACACAATGTTTTTTAATGTGCAGTGTGCATTTTATTATACAACTAAATATTGTAAAGCCAAACGTCACCAAGTGATGCGTCCTACCTAAGTGTAAACATCTGGTTCACATTAAGTGTAAACATCTGCTCTTGATATTATTTTCTGTGTTAAAAATAACGCTTTTATTTTTAAAGTACACAATGCCATTTTGCCTAATATTATTATAAATTATTATATTGATTGCTTTAAAAGCACCACTTTTACAATGCATAGTTCTATGACCTGTCTATACATTTTATTTTATTTATTTCTATAATTATTTTGTATTATGGTAAATTTTACCAAAAATAAAAATACTAAAATGTGCTTAATGTTTTGTTTAATTTCGACAACATAGTATAGTTGAGCGAATCCAGACAGCGTAACGAGATATTTTGTCATAATAAATAGTTTCCCACTTGGCTTGGCAGATAAACAGTCGAATGGATGAGCCAAGCCAACGTTCGGTAAATAGTTCACGGCTTAGTAACCATATGGTACGTGTGTAATCATAATCAATATAGCTATGTAGTATCTGTCTACTAGTGCGAGTCCCACTTACCTATGTTTAGAAGTAAACCGCTGCATCAGTGTGTGGGGAGGCCTGCAACAAAATGGACTGGCGGTCTGGTCAGGAGAGTGGGCAGACGTTGGAATCGTTGAATGAGGGCGACGCGCGATCGGTCGTGACGTAGATTTATAGGGGAGGCCTTTGTCGAACTCAAGCAAGCTCTTTCGGCTAATAACCCCGGCAACTTTGTTAGGCCCCTATCGAGGAAAATGCCTACCGTTTTACGTTGCCCGACGGTCCCTACTAAGCTTTTAAACATTAAAGGACACATTCATAGTAGGTACAGGTTCATCGATAGACAGTTTCACTTTCATTCTCTAGAGAGAGGAAAATTTCAATATCAACTTAATACTCTTGTAAAGGTTAACCCCAGATTTTGCGGAAACTTATGCGTTATTATTAGTGTTTCTGATTTCTACATTATCAACAGTGGCACCAATGCTGTAGATAACGTAGAAACAGAAAACATGAAACTCATATAGCGGAACTGTACCTATACACGTATCTTACTTAAGACAGTTCCATATGGGCAAAAGCTATAAAAATATAGGTACCTATACTAGTTAGTACCAACCTCGACCGCGTAAACCTTTTTTCTTTAAAGTAGTCGTGTTATTAAACATCTTATAAACCATCTTTGGATGTCCAGCTATCCTTTACCAAAATTTGTTTAAAATCCGTCCAGCCGTTGTTGAGGTGTGATGAGCGGACAAAAAATATTCAATTATTGACCAATAGATAACGCCGTACGGCAGACCTGTACCTAATCTTTTAAAATGTTAAAGTAAATGATACATCATTGGACATTCTTAATAGAAATCGTATTTAAAATTTCCATCGGCTTTTTGCGTCTTTTATATTTTTTGGTACAAATATAACTACAATTTGTGGGAAATATCTATGAACCCGATGCTATTACGTTTTTACGGTGTTACCGGGCTTAACCATTCCAGGTAGGTCCATAGATATGTGCAGCGTTTAATTAAAGAGACTTTCAAAATATCTGTTTATTTTAAATCTGCAATGCAAAAGCCCAGACGTTAACAATACAGTACATGTACTTGTTCTCCCAGCGCACCGTACAGGTCCCGTCGGTGGCCGTGTCCCAGAAGTAGGCTGCCGCCGTGTGCAAGCCGGTGCCGTTCTTTTGTGTTATCGTTATTCGCACTGGAATGAGGGTAACGCAGTGTAAACAATCTCATCACCTTCAGACATGGATAGTCTGATCTAGATTGGAAGAAAACATTTTGGAAAAAACCGGCCCAGTGCGAGTTAGAATCGAGCACAGATGGTTCCGTATAAACACTTCCTATTTTAACTGGCTGGGTTAAGGGCCCAGGCCCAGGGGTATATATGGCGCCACATAGCGTAGTAACAAAATTGTCAATGTATCGCCTATCGCCTCTGTCCCACTCGCCGCGCACCCCCGCCTCGCTCGGCGCCCGCGCCGCGCCCCACGCGCGCCTTATGTTCGGGGGAGCATGTTCTTATTGTACCTACTTACTTTTACAGACGCGCTCCGGAGATATTGACGAAACTTAATTAGAACTTACAAGTTTTCGACCAAATGACTTATCACTTCTTGTTTTTTTTATGTTAATTTTAAATTGTGAATTGACAAAAAAAAAGGTGATTAGTTGGCGCCAAAACCAAAACAAAATGCTATCAGCCGGGGGCGGTTACGCTGCCCCTGCCGGCCCGGATGGCCCTAGGGTAAATACGCCCCTGGTTGTTTCTGATCTGTGTCGGGTCGGACTCCATACCATGAAAGAGTTAGTTATAATAAAGAGCATTTTTGCACTCAAAAATAACTAACTGAAAAAAAAAACTATGCACCAGTGTTTCTATGAACGTTTATGTGAAATCTGATACTGACCATGGACCAACAATGCAAGTAGACTATCAATGCCTTCCGATTACGTGACGTTAAATTAGACCCTTAACACACTAATCACCCTCTAGAGAACGCTTTTATGGAGGTCTAAAGTGCCATACAAAATGTATAGGACAGAGTTCTGATTACGCTTCGCCGTCTGCAACAGCTCGGCGGACTTTGATTAACAGCCTTCCTGAATTATTGGTCCTTGAAATAACTGAAAATTAAGTACTTACTGATGTACTTGAACGGTTTATTCAGCTTAGAAATCCTAGACATTGCTTTATCGTTAATAATAGCGATCCAATTTGGTGACTTCGAGTGGCTGTATATGTTGCCGCCAAGAACCAGTTCTATAGTATCTCTAATAATTTTCTGTATTTCTTCCACATTGAAAGTCAGATCCTGAAATTTCGACGTTAGATCATGGTGGTCAGTTGCATAAACAGAGTAGATTAGATATTATCTAATATGATCATGGCGAAAACAAAACTATGTAACAACATGAAGTTTCATTGTAACCGGCGGCGCTCAAAAGTGGCGGTTCGTTGATTACTTACAACCTAAACGATTTACGTAAGAAAAGGACGGCATGCGTATCCTTCTCAGCCCTCAATTTATTGAATAACTTTAGAACATATAGAATTACTACGATTACTACGTTCGGTACGTCCACATTATTGTGATTCTAGTTCAACGAATTTTCGTAATGCCAATGCCACCTATTTATATTTCTATGTCATAAATATTTCAGAACACGAATCTTCGCCGAATCCCCGATAGTGTGCAGTATAGCATCAGGATTCAGGAAAATAAACAAATAAAACTTTTAAAACGTACCTCTTCATCATCACCTTGGGGTTGTGCTGCCATTGAAATAACCACTAAATAATCTCCTTTTCTGTTCTAATAATACAAATATATTTGGTAAAATTAGTTTATTTCGTTGTATGACACTGACTGTTTTCAAACAATATAATTTTATTCAGCCAGTGAAAACGCGGTAAATTTTAGTGTTAAACAATAATTACATGGACACACAATCAGGCGGAAAAAATGGCACCCTCCCAACTAATGCAAAATCACAAATCGCATTAGTTGGGCTCTCAGTCTCGTTTAGACCGTGACACGTGACGGATCTCAAATATGACTAAATGTTCAGTGAAAAATTGCAGAAATAACAGCAATAAAATAAAGAAAAAGGTCGGAATATTCTATTTTACGTAGGTTCTATTGATTAATTAACGAATCCTATGTAAAATCATAGCATATTTTAAATAAGAATTATTAACTTTGTCCCTACAAAATGCACCTCATCACAGAACAAAAATCTAAGGAGTCGCTATAGTTTTATATTTTATTAATAAATAAAGGAGTGCAATAAATAATTGTCCTATTTTTTTTAATTAAAGATTCCCACGTGATCCTAAACTACGTGAAAAATTGAGGTCACGTTTAGCACAGGTTTAGAGAATCACGTTTAGAGTCAAGAATAATTTCAGCTAAATAATTCGTCTCTCGTGTGTTCTGCATAATCATACCTATATGTTTTTTTTATGTTTAATCAAAAGAAGCGTAAAATGGTTACATTAATAAATCAATTGCTCTGTTGTCATTGTTTTATTTTGTCTCAGAGTCTAGACACTGTCAGTTTAAACCATTGAACGCCAAGAACACCTAAAGGCAACGTGTGCTGTCATGCATACCACCCCACCGACTTTCACGCCACGCCATCAAACTTTAAAAGGCTAAAAATGTTAATATTTAGCACTTGCCTTACTCTCATTTCACATACTAGAACAAGATGAGTTGAGAAATAATGTAATTATTACTGATCCCTTCTATGCAGTGTCGGGACCCTTTTATGCAGTTGTTAAATAAAAACGTAACTTAATTTGTTATTAACAATTTACGAGTTTATTTAGTTCAAACAACAAATATATTTTAATACCTAAATAAAATAAGGCATGTATTTAACGCGGCGACAAATTAATCAGATTTAGGGATTTATAAAAAATTAAAGGGGATAGCAAAAATAATAAGTTGGCGACTAATTGCGGAGACTATTAAAGTAAAAAGTAGCAGCTAAGTAATCAATTTTCGGCTTTGTTTCAATATAAACTAGCATCGAGTTATTGTTTTGGCGACTGAATTAACTAATTAAGCGGAAACATGACAGCGGATAAAAAGTTGAAAATGGCCTACTCTAATTGTTCAATGGAGATTACATATAAAATAAATCAAGGTCATAAAAAAAATACTTTGTGCGACAATTTAAGAGCTTTAATCAAAGTTGAAAATTGCATGTATAAATAATAATTTTGGTCTATAGTTTTATTTAGTGGCTCTGATTTTGGTAAATTTTTCGTCAGGTGTGATGTCATATTGACACCTATTTTTTATGATTCTATCGTATAGAATACGTTAAAATAAACGTGTTTTGTATGGACAACTTTTTTCTAAACTTAATAATTACCGAGATATGGACTCCTAAAACCGACAATATTTTTTTGGATATTGTGTCAGACTCTGCCTTAGCTCCGGCGCTGCGGGAAGTGCAGCCCTTCCGCCCTTGCGTGGCAAAGCACGGTCACCCGTACTCCGTTCCGCAGCTTCGGCTTGTTGGTCGCCTTCGGCGACCAGCCTCAGCCGCTCCGCTCCGCACGGCTCCCGAGCTTTGTCACGGCGGGCGAGGGCTGCTCTCCCTCCGCGCCTCCGGCTTTTTATATACACTCTAGGGGTAGGGCAGACAAGACCACGTGGAATCGGGGTTGACAGCTTCGGTTCTGAGGCAAGTCTTATGATAATGCAATGCTTATTTTAGCGTAGCGTGTTTTAGCTAGATTCGGACTAAAATAAGCGTGTTTTGTATGGGCAAAACATTTTTACCTAAAAAACGCTTATCGCCGTTTTCATTAAATTATGGTTTCGAAAACTAAAAAAATAACTCCCCATTACTTTTATATAGTACCCATTTTAATATTTAAGCTGCCAGCAAATCAAAGCCCAAAATGCTTTTTTAGATGGAGACCTGTAGTTGCCACTAATATAAAATGTGTTATCCTTCTGCTAATATTAGTCGCCAAGTCATTATTTATAGTACCTCACCTATGATTTCAGTAATCTTGTTTATTATTTCTGCTACCTTAAAGTAGCTGCCATTATTTGAATTTTAAAATATCCTTAGTTTAAAGCTCATTTAATATAAATGATTGCCAAAATATTTAATCGCTGACAAGTTATTATTTTAGTTGCAAATAGTTTGCTGCTCTTTAATTTTTCTGTCGCCGCGAAAATAATAAGCCATAAAATAATAATGAAAATATTTTTAGTATGTAAAAATATTAAAATCTGCTCCATTCATGCCATGTTCCAAGTTTGACAAGAGACATGAGTCAGAATACGCTAAAAAAGTTAATTTACAAGAAAAATATTTGTGGTAATAAGTACGTAAGTCAATCTGACACTTAAACGTTTGAGCAATGAGTTCTTTTGTACGAAGTAATTATGTTGTTATAAATTATAAATAAGCGTTATTGGCATCTACTTGAACATGACAACGATGCCACTTTTTTTGTCATTTTTGTTCGGGTCTGTGGCTCTATTATAATAATACCTCAATGTTAAACAAAGACAAATCTCTAAAGTAGACTTTAGGCTGTGATCGTTATCAAAGCAAACAAACCAAACGTCAACGCGCTGCTATGAAATGAACGCATCATACCATATCTTCGCGTTTCCGAACGAAAATTTCTCATAACCCACTTTATTTTCTTATTGTATTGTGTATTTTGGTATGTTTGTGTCGTATTTTAACTCGTTTCGCGTGAGAAAAAATTCACAGACAGGTGGTGTGACTCTCAGAATAATGTCGTAGATGAACATAAGTATTGTGAGTTGCGAGATCATTCCCAAAAATTAATGGAGCTGAAGGTCTGGGTCGAGGGAATACAAAGAATTGTTTGTGGGGTCACGGAGACTACGACTTGTCAGGTCAGTTTTGGTATTTTTATAACAAATTAATCTGGTGAGATAATTAGCGGGTTTCAAAAGCGGAGTTACGCTTCTTGTGTTACTAATAAGACTTATTTGTTCGACAGGATGTAGTTTTTGCATTGGCTCATGCCACTGGCAAAGTAGGCAGATTCACGCTGATAGAGCGATGGAGGAATAATGAACGACTACTGGCTCCTCAGGAATATCCTTTGAAGGTAATCCCTTATACATTTAGACAACCTAAGTTTGCACCTGGTGGCATGCAGAAGAAAATCATAGATTTTGTATTAAATTTTACAGATACTAATGAAATGGGGAGAGTATTCAAATGATATTCAATTCATCTTAAGAAGATCTGATTCTGGAAACAGCCAGAAGCCATCGCAACCCACCAATAATTCTAGATCACCAATTGGAAATGGGTAAGTATATTTTTTTACATAAAATGATAATACTTTCTCATCCTGACTAAAAATAAATACGTAAGACGTAACCCAGAAATTAAGTGAGAGAGTAATATATTCCAGATAACCATGTATGTCATTATAACCTTATTAATGAGCAAGCTAATTGACTTCAGTATTTGTAATCTAATATTTATGTAGCTTATTATGACTGCAGAACACAATCTCCATGAGAGATTCCTCTAATGTATTATTAAATAATCTACTTTTTGCAATCTTAATATTTATTATTTTCAATATAATACAAACAAACACATTTGAATTTTCTATTAAATAGTTGCATTGACAGAAGTAATGTTTGAAATATATGGCAAACTAAGTTTATGGGTATAATAGGCTAGAACATTTTGTATATCAATCGGCTGTCTTTGTAATTGAATGCTTTAATATGAAAGATTAAATAACAGTTTCAAATCATTTTAGGAGCCATAACACATCAAATCCCAACAACCTAGACAGCCAGAATTCACCAAACAGAATAAACCCAGGACCCACTTACAATAACATAAGTAACACCTCTCCGGGAAACCCAGTGGGCGTGGTGAAGGGTGTGCAGCAGTCTAAAACTCCAGAGTCTGATAGTTCCGTGCTTAAAGATGTTCCACCTTACAGGTAAAGCCTAAAATGATTAATAGTTCGAAAATAAATGTTATACGTCTTTTTAAATTTTAGCACCTTTCTTTTACCAGTATTGAAGTACAGCTAATTTAAATTTGCACCAATTTGCCTCAAAGAATGACACAACTGATAGGTGCATAATATTGATATTTATCTTTACCAAATACCAGTATCCCATCTTTCCACCTTTCCATGCGATTGTCATGGGTGTATAATTTGTTTATAAATCCTCCCTAGATGTAATGTTTTATTAAATATTCAAATAAGTTTGAAGATTTGTACCCTGTCAACTGCAATTGTTAGAAAATTATGTCATAGTTGTCATGAAAGTTACTCAATGGTCTGACTCAGCGAGATTGGCAACATGTAACATATTATATCACTAATTGCACTACTGACGATGGATGACCATCTTATCATTTTTAAATGATTGAGTAATAATCAATTTTCATTTATTTTATTGTAATATCAGAGAATGTGGAGTTAATAGAGTGATCATGTCAAAGAAACATTCATGTCATATTGAATGATCACGGTCCTGGTTTTTCGAATGATGTGTAGTTATGTGTTTACGATTCAGGTTTAAAAGTACTATATTTAGTTACTCATTCATACATATGTCACCAGGGAACCACCACCGCCATACCGGTCGCCGCCCCCTCCCACGCAGTCACGGAAGTCTCCAACCCGCTCGCGACCACGCTCCTCACACATGTCCCCAGTGAACTTACCAGAAGAGACGGACACCAGGAGCCCAGAAGCCGTGACATACAACAGTCAATATAGAGAACTTGTGTCTCTTGTCAACTACCAGAGAGAAAAACTCACTACGCAACAAGCTGATCTCATTAAGGTGATCAATCTCTCTTTTATTATTTCGAAATTTAAAAGCATAAGTCCCCAGTTCGCTGCGATCCATGGGGTAGCTTCATGACTACTTAGTCTTATGGGTTCATGACTACTTACAATTAGTCTTAATTTTTATGAAACAATCTGTTTTGTTTTATGAATTCCGATTACCTTAACCAGTGTTAATTTTGGTTGTCTCGCTTAGGCCACTGCTTAAACGATTTTAAAAAGTTCTAAATTTTTTACAAGACTTTGTGTGTTGTGAATAAGTCATTACCCTTTATGCTTATCTTGTGGAGTTAAGAGGCATATTAGTCCTTAAAATTTATTTTCTTCATATTATGACAAATATATTGATAATTTCAACCAACTTTTTGAAGTGAATAATACTTTCCCCGAGTTCTAGATAGTAACATAGCTATTTCATGGTTTCCTTGCGTGCAGTCGACAATAAGTAAAAGAAACAATTTTTCCACGTGAATTTTGTCAATTTCAAGTAGATTTTGTAACAAAAATTAACAATGACTAATTCAAACTAGGTGTCAAATATATACCAATAAATCTCAATAGCCCTGTTCTAGGTAGTAACATCAATAATATGTTAAGAAACATGTTTGTTCATAGAGAAAAATGACTAAAACAAACAGCATTTTAAAAGGAATAAGGCCTCTTAAGGCTGGAATAACTTAAAGCAATACTTTGTTTTAACTACATTATTGCAATTAAGCCTTATTCTATGTATGTTGCAGTATGATGCTGAAATTGGGTTCTGGGAGAACAAAGGCAGGGAGCAGGAGCGGCAAGTAGAACTCCTTCAGCAGCAGATTAGCTCGGCTGATAACCAGCTAAGGATAAGCACTGAACAGGTAAAACATAACACTTAATACGGTATTACTTACCTGACAGATCAATCAGCCACTCTCATTATATCTGCTTTGTCGTTTATCGAGTTTGTACTGGATTTAGTGCTTTTATATAAAAAGCTCCGCACAAAATCTGTACCTTTCAAAATGCATCAGTAGTTTCAACAAAAGTGCAATGACTTCACAAGATTAAAAATTCGTTTGCATTCCTATTTTTAATATTATTTTTGCATTCCGCTGTTTTCACTCAAATATAAAACGGTTTAAACTGATTATATATTGCGTATTTAAACTCATTCCGTCAGTGTCCAGTCCAGAATCCGGAACGGAAGATGAAAAACTTCCAAAATGTTGGGAACTCAAATGAGTTACGGGATATAATCCGTTTATATTATTTTATTTAAACATTTCTTTTTTTTACAATTTCGTTAACAACAGAAAAATAGATGCGGCGTGTGTTTGATTCGTGCATGTTCAAAAATAACATTTAACATAGATCCATTACCATGTTTTTGTTAACCATCAAAATTCACCATCATATTCATTTGAACTCAATACAGAAGCTTTTCGAGCAGGTGCAAGCGTTAACCTACCTAGAAGAAGAGAGTGAGATAGTAAAGCAAAACGAGAAAACGTTGAAATCGGAGATCGTACTGGTGCGGTCGAAGCTAGCCAATTGTGAGACAGAGTTGCTGCAGTGCAAGAACAAGATACGGAAGATCATGGAGGAGATTCATAATGAACAGAGGGTTATTAATAGTAGACAGCAGGAGAATAGGTAAGCGTTTAGTACAGTCTGTTGTAGAGAAAACAACTCGCTATAATACAGTAAATATAATAGAGATCTCTATTTATCCCATCATTGTCGCACGCAGCCTTTTTCATCCTCATCTGTCATGGGACTTCTCTTCTAGTATCATGTTAATCTTAGTCTCTTTATCTTGATCTAGTTGTTTTAAATTCAAATTCTAAGCTTCTGAAATGATCTATTTAAAATACGTATCTGGATCTGATCTCTAGTCACCTTTATTGTTGTTTTATTTAAAGACACTTACTTGTAACGATTGTACTTCATATAACTGAATATTTGTCAAACACGTAGTAGAATCTGATTTTTTTTCTAATAGTTTTGCAAAATAGTAAAGAACTATATGTATTTCATTTCAGACAAGCTTTAGAAAGATCGATGCTGGCTGAAGTTGAAAACTTGCAAACACAAATCCAACAAGCGAAACATGCGACAGAAATAAATCATTTGACTGCTGAGAACTTGAAGCGCGAGGTTTGTATTTTTTTGCTTCATTTGTTTATACAATTGAGAAAAAAATTTAGTGAGGTGTCAACTTTTTGTCTAAATTTGCGTAGGTTGGAGTATTGGAAGATGCAATAATGGAAAAGAAGAGGCAAGTCGAGCGTCTCGTACAAGAAATGAAAGAAGCCAACCTACAGAGTCTTTCTGGCAGTGTGGACGAACTTAGACATCCTTTAGATGGTAAGCCCTGTGCTACTCTGTTTCCTATTTATTATAGTCTGTTCCAAAAATCTATTTCTGATTGCCAAAGCAACAAGGCATTTGTCCTTATCTTCGTTGATAGTCTTCGCAGAGGTCTATCTGGTGTCACAATATCGCCTTTTTTTATGTAGTGATGTTGCCATACATAGCAATATGCGCACTATTTAGGTTTGTAGCGATAAGTAATGTAGATATTTAGTCTAACACATGCCCTCATTAAGTGTAGTAAAATAACTGTTGTTTCTTTTATTATTTGCATACAATCTGATATACTTATCATCGGTCTAATGATAATTATTCACAGGGTTGTGCAAAGCTGGCAGTGCGCGAAGAATTATTGGATCACCTCGTCAGTTGGAAAATGCTGCCCCAACGAATAAGAATCCACACGGCGTATGGGTTTAGGCGTTAACTCATAATCTAACTGTGAATCTACATCCCCAGTGAAAGCAGTCACCTATGAAATGCTACACGGCCTAATTTCACTATAAACTAGACAAATTTAGTCCTACGAAACATTTTTATATCTTGACTACACAATTGCTAGTGAACGCATGGGATTCTAGGAAAACTAAGAGGCCTTATAGATTTAAACGCTTATCTCTTCGAGGTTGTTTAATCTGTAGAATATTAATCTTGATGTTGCACACCTCTGTTTTAGCCATGGATAACTTGTGATAGCATTAATCAATAATATAAGGTTTGTCTTTCTGAAAACGGCTATCAAGTGTGACCTGTGTCGAGAATAAATGAGATGTTGATCTAAATTAAAACGAAAACATCTCATCATGGAATTAGATTGGAGGGTTTATTTTACGGAGTATCTACGAGTATAGTTCATTTGGTGTAATCGACAATACTTTTGGTATAAACTTTGAAGGCAACACATCAATATCTATAAGGTCTCTTAAAACAGTTTTTGAGGACATGGTGAAAAGTAGCATTTGAACTTCTTAAAAACATGTCTTAGAAAGTAATTTAGTGGTATTGTGTTCAAATTAGTGTCATATAAATTATATTTAGGGTCACAAACTGTGTCTTATCATAATTTTATTTAGGATCATTAGACGAATTTTTATAATAAATAATTATAGAAACTTTTACTCTTTTACGTTCTACGGTGAAGTATTAACGTTTCTTGCCATCTCAAAGTAGGTACTTAATTCTACTTTCATATTTAGATCTTATTGGACTTTGACTTCATAGATATTCTCTGGAGGGAACAAACATACTCATAATATAAGTGCTATATATACATTTATGTATAATTTACCTATCTACCAATTTAGTAGGAATATGCGGTTAGTAGAATGTCTAACACTACTTACTTTAGAGAAATTGATCGCTTACTTTACCAGTTATAACTCATCTGACGAAGTATTATAGTATTAAAATAATAGAAATGGTACTATTACTTTGGATTAACTCCTAATTATTTTTTAAATATTTTGTGTAGTTTACGATTAATTTGCAATACAGATATATTATAATGATAATAATCTAGTCGAAAATATAAGCCATTGCAATACTATGTGTGAACCAATATAATTATCTCATGTATAAGAAATTGAACTTATGTCGGCATTTATGGAAAATTTTGTATTTCAAAAGTATTTAATTAAGCCTAATAGATATATGAGCCTGTATGTTACTTGTAATCCGTAATATTATTGTGCGTGGTTTCTATAAAAGTAGTTAAAATGTTTGCGTATAATAATTCATATATCAAATAAAGTGATTTAATGAACTGTATTTGTGTTTTTATTAATTGCAGATGTACTTGATGTTTGATGTAGCAGATAATCTACTTGTTCCGAAGTGTTAATAACTAGTTTGACGTGTCGCATTGTTTAACTATCGGGAAGTAATGATCTCAGAAGTCAACTGCGGGCATTAACTCGTTAATTAACTTAACTTTTATGGTATGTTAAGTTAACGGTCTCATCAACATCCGTTAATTTAGTCCGTTATATTGGTTGTTTGTTGATCATGTTGACGTGTTGCCATCATTTGTTTCATCTTAACCCATCAGTTTACTTTTAAACGTCAAGGGGCGAAGCAATTGACGGTTCCCCTGACAACATAGAAAAAAAACAGGTGTGAACAAGAATTGTAGCGGATTGATTAACATACACGGGTTTTGATCATGGTTTGGACATCTATACCGTCCCCACGGTGGCGTCAGCGGCATAATTTCCGATGACGTGACTTGCCGTCTTTGACGCTCGAAAAGTTGAAAAAAAAATGCTCCAAAAGAAACTAGTAGGTACCTACATTAGGGTGTGTGAAATTTTAATTGTTAACTGTCGTTAACCCCGAAAATGTTTTTTATGTATGTATCTTGCACAGCCTGGTGTAGATATCAACTAACTGTAAGGGCTGTGCACAAATCACGTGAGGTTTTTTCGGCTACTTTTTGACCCTCCCGTCCCCCCTGGTGACATTTGGTGAGGTTTTTTGCTCCCTCACAATCTTACGTGTATTTCTTTCCCCCAGAATTTCGTAAAATTTGCTCGCTATTGTGAAGTATTTATTTAATACGTGAAGATTTATTTTTAAACAAAACCTTGGAAACTAATGGCTCAGTTTCATTGGTCGATAGGGCCCGCATGCGGGGTGCGGTAGATTTCCAGAACGCATGCCATAGGGCCCGCATGCGGGGAATTGTTTTCATTGGTCGATAGGGCCCGCATGCGGGGTGCGGTAGATTTCCAGAACGCATGCCATAGGGCCCGCATGCGGGGAATTGTTTTCATTGGTCGATAGGGCCCGCATGCGGGGTGCGGTAGATTTCCATAACGCATGCCATTACGAGTTTCACTGGTCGTTATACCGTATGCGGGAGTCCCCGCATGCCGTATGTCGACCGTGTTATCGACTTTGAGTTTCACTGGTCGTTATACCGTCTGTGGGGAGTGCCCGCATGCTGTATATCGACAGAGTTATCGACCAATAAAACTGAGCCATAAACTGATTAACGGATTAACCAAGTTAATGTTAGAGTAGGTAAGTGTGCCCACCTATCATATTAAAATCAAAACACGTTAACAATTTATCGTTAGAACAATCTTATTCAAATTCTCCGTGTGAATCGTGTCAATTGTTAAGTGTTCGTTTCCCAGGCCCCGCTTATTTTTCTGACACAACAATAAAATTACGCTAGATTTCGTATATGTTAAAAATCTCGATACAAATGAAACTCAACACTTAATTTAAATCTTATATTCAATTTATATCTATACCAAAGACGTCAAATATCTTGTCAATCAATATATTACAAATAGCTGAAATAAATGCGAATTCCACGCGTTTTTCTTCTGTATTTGACTACGAGACATACAATCTATTTACATGTACTTCATTGAACTAATAAAGTAATAGAGAACATATTAATCTAAAGCAACATATCTAGTTAATAATACAGATTCAGTGACAACCATGTCCATAACTCTCACTCTTATTCGTAGAAAAGTAGGTACTTATGCGTTAGAGGCATATTGTTCCGAATTTAAAACTCAATAATAATTTTCATACAACTGAAATCACATTTGAAACACTTCAAGAGTTCATAGCGGACCTCGTGCGCCGCTTCTTGTTGAGCAAGCACTATGCTTTCTCCTCCTTCTCCCGGTTATACCGTTCGAGCTCCTTCAGGAATTGTCCTTTGTTCTTCATCACGTTGGGCCTGTCGCCTCGGCACTTGGGGCAGAACCACTTGCCCTTGGGCTTGGTGATGAGGGACACGCAAGAGAAGTGGAACCACTCTATAGGGCAGAGGTCGTTGTCGCAGAGGATCATCTCGCCGAAAGAGATCTGGTCGCAGAGGCAGTAGCGCGGCTCGTCGGGGTCGATGGCGTCTGTCTCCTCTGGGGGAGTCTCCGAACGCTGTGCGGCTTGGCGAGCCTTGCGCTTCTTCTTTTTGCCAATGGCTAGAAAAATATATTTAAGTATTAACAGACGCTGAAGAATAGGTACAGGGCAGCTTTACTTCAGAGCACCCACTAATAAGTTTAAGTACTTTACTATATAAAATGTTTTTTATTTATCTTGCACAGCCTGGTGTAGATATCAACTAACGATAACTAGCAAAAATCTTGCTCCCCTTACAGGTCTGTTAGCAGGAATTGCTGCTCCTTACGTGAAATTTTTTATTTTTCATAAAGCACAAGAAACGTGCAAGTCGTGACCGTGAATCCGTGATCAGTAATCAAATTATTAATAATAAGTAGACTACCGCACAATGTAACATAATAGGTTCGTCCGCTATCATTCTCAGGATGGAGTTGGGACTGTCTAGCACCCGGTGCATCAGGGATGCGGTGCGCCTTCGCAAGATGGCCTCAAACCCTACACACGCGCCTCCGCGAACATCCCTGTTGCGCTACAGAAGCGAGGCAGTCCCACCAGCACCCAGAACGCGTTATTGTATTGCACCTTGAGGGCATTAGTCCAAATAGGCTAATTGACAACATTTCATATTTTTAAGACTATCATTTTATTACTTTTCTGAATTATGCTTAAAAAGATGAAATAATCTCTGTTTTTATTTATTTTCTGAGATGATTATTTATTTTGTTATTAATTTATAAAAACATACTCATTTTAAAATGTGGCAACACCAAAACCAGAACTTAATGGAACGGTTACTTTAGTCGGTTTTCTTATTTAAAAAAAAAACTTAATAAAACTCGGTATGCATCTGTCATCTGTCAACGTCAAATAAAAAAAAATATTTTTTTTCGCTCTGTGGTTTAGACAACAACCCTATTCAGCCCGTATTGTCTTAGATTGCACTTATTTGATGTATTTTCTTATATTTCTTTAAATACAGAAGAATAAATTCAAAGATTTTTTTTAAGGTACACGACGTAAAGTCCTGTCGATCTCTATATTAATTTCCACCTGTTATAAATATGAAATGTTGTCAATTGTATTGAAAATAGAAACTGATTGTATTACTTTTCTTGTGTGTGGTGTTGTGGGTGTGGCGCTGCTCGTCGCGCTCGCTGGAGTCGGCGCCGTCCGTGGCGGCGCCCGCGGCCGTCGTCCGGGAGCGGCGCGCGCGTTTCGACCATCTCTCGCCTGGAGCACATGATATAAAAAAATGTCTTAGGCCAATATAATATGAGTAAGATGCCTTTAAGTACATTTTTGATACATATTTTTTTAGGCTAGGGCTACATTCAGAAATAAAAAGTACAGCACAAGTACTGTAAATAGCATTACAAGAGGAAAATAGTTGGAATAGGGGAAGAAGAAATATGCAAAATCTAAATAGTGGTGGCCAAAAATGCAGTTAAGCATTAAGTTTTTTGGCAATAGTCGTGCCGGCTGGCTGTCTGTATGAAATGACGAATAGGAAGGAGTCTTGTTACAGATCCGATAGTGTATACCTTATGTAATAAAATCACATTAAGACATGAGCTGATATTCTTGTCCTGACATTCTCCTACATCGCGCTATTATTCAAATTATGTTTCTTTTTTTATATCTCAGCACCCCCTATATTTTAATAGTGCTCACTAGTGAGCACCACGCTTCAGGCCTGTTGTCAAGATCATCATATGGGGCATCTATCTCTCTTCCTCAATGAAAGAAAAAAAAACGATTAATTCTATGTCCATGGTCTCTTCAAGCCAGGTTTGTCAATCTCGCCACCCTCTATTGTTATCTAATGTTGGTGAAGCCACAAGTAAATCTGGTAAATAAGAATTTCTTACCAGTCTTATCCCGTTCTCCCTTATCCTTCTCACGCTCCGGCTGTCTTTCCGGCGGCGGCGGCGCGGGCGCGGGCGGCGCGTGCGCGTGCGCCGGCGCCGCGGGGGCCTCCTTGTCGCGCGCCGGCTCGGGCGCCGGGGCCGGCTCCTCCTTCGTCGTCCCGTTCGTGTTCACTTCCAGGCAAGAGACTGTTGGAAAAGTAGTGACGTCAATTTGGAATTCAGCTAAAAACGACAGGCGAAAATGGAGTATTCAGCTGCGTATGCCTGCAATACAGTACACCGAAATTTACCATAGTTATGCAGAAAGCGACCAGAGTTTTTGACACAGTGACAAAAAAAAACTGGTTTTCCAGTAAAACTGCTGCCAATTATTATTCTGAGACGTTTTTCGATGGTTGTAGATCTGTGCGTGAACATATGTAAGTATTCTATTTTTGTAGCCACATCAGGCCACATGACAACATGGATGGATTTTAACCATATATTTTTTACAATGATGATAGCTGGGATGAGTATGAGTGGTTAGCGCGGGTACTTATTCTGCAACTACATATGTGTAAAGAAAAGCAAGAGTTTCAACCACATTGACAAGAAGGTTGTAGGCACATTCTATAGCCTAACAAGTGTCAGTCCGGCCCAGGAATAGTGGCGCTACAAACAGCTTTCATAGGGCAATAATGACCATATGCCACATATTTGCATTATTAAACGTCAGTAGCTACGAGGGGTACCTATTCAATAAATTCTCGGTATTAGAATGAAAACAAAAGAATACGATAGGCGTTTTATTTTTATTTTTCAATGTCCCCCTTGTTTAAGATCGGTCAATTAGTTTTTTAACCCCTCATAAAAATATTTTTTATCTTTCAAAATGCTCGCTCACGCTCGCTCACTGCTGCCTTCAAAGTTTCATCGTCAGAAAATCGATGACCTCGTAGATCCTTTTTGAGATTGTGGAACAAAAAGAAGTCACTCGGGGCCAAGTCTGGACTATACGGTGGGCGTGTAATAGTTTCGAACCCAGATTCAAGAGCAGCAGCCTTGTATGAGCAGTATGCGCCCCTGTGCAGAAGCAGAATTTGCTTGGCTAATTTTTCTCTTCCCTTTAATTGCTTCTGTTAATTGGCGTATAATATTAGCATAGTACCTACTCTCCTGTAATAGTTACATCCTTTTGTTTATAATCGATCAGCAATATCCCATCACAATCCTAGAATATTGTGGCCAGGACCATGCCAGCTGAAGGCATAACCTCGAACTTCTTGGGATGAGGAGTTCCTTTAATGGGCCACTGACTCTGTTTACTTTCAGGGTCATAATGATGAACCTAGGTTTCATTTCCGGTAACAATCTTTTGCAGTATCTCATCAGGATTTTCACTGCACAGTTGAATAAATTCGGAAGAGCAAGCAACACGCGTATTTTTCTAAAGAGGTGTCAGCATTCTCACTACCCATCTTGCACCGATAGAAAGGTTAGTGCTTTGGGCAAGCAATCACCCATCCCATCTTCTAATGTCATTTTTTTATTCACTTTTTTTCTATTTTCTGGTGAAGAAGCTTTGACGGGCCGACCAAGTCTGGGGTCGTCTTTCGTCTTTAATACTCTCTCTCCCACGCGTAAATTCACTTGCCCACTTTTTTATACTAATGAATGCCACTTACCAGCCAGTATTAAAAAGTTAACTAAAAAGGTTTAAAAGATGTCAATACCAAGAATTTATTGAACAGGGGCGTATTTGTCAAGAATTTGTCATCAACCAAATTCAAAACATTGTTTACCAACTGCTGCTCAATCCTCTGTTCTTCTTGTGAAATAACTACTGAATCCTATTGAAAACAACTTCACTTTCATCACTGTGGATAGTTTTGGCTTTATTATGCAATAATTACTTGAAATTTCTAGAATATTTAAGTCCTGTTTCCTCTTTAGTCTTTGCTTAAATCAGTGACATTCACTGATTTTCAACATCAGTTACCGAAAAAATTTCGTTGCCAGTAAAATAAATTAGTACCACTAAAAATCCGCAATATGGCGTGGGCTGAAAAATACCCGGTTGGGCTGTATTTACAGCATAAAATTCACATCTATTTTATACTTACTCAGCTTTTTATGGTCCGATTCTAAAGATCGTTGTTTATTGTCGATCAGGTCCTGAAGGAGTTGTACAACTTGAAGTTTTTCATCCCCAATTTCCTGTGCAGCCACAAGGGCACTCTGTAGTCGCATGGCGGCCCGGCCGCGGCGACGCTCTTCAGTGTTCGTTCCGATGCATACTGCTAGATGTGTTTCAGCATCACGAAGACATTCTGGGGAAATTTTAGATATAAAATTAAACTATGTCACAATATCTCATTTTTTCTTTTTGTGTTGTCAAGTGTTTTGGGAAGTTAAGAAATGTATAAGCAAATCCTAAAATTAAAAATTTCTGGGCTTAAATTTGGTACTGATTAGGCAATCAGTTTAAAACCAATTCATTGCCTATTGAACTGTAACTTGACAGTTCTCCGTGTGATATTTTATAAATTTGTCTGATAAATTACCAACTTAATTAAAGTTATTGTTATATTTTTTAAGTTCTTGACAAATCTTTTTTTTTTCATGTCTCCTTTATGTTATATTATTAATAAAGATTTTTAAAGATTGCACATTGTATGATTTCACTTTATATTTAATTTAATTCTTATTAATGTTTATTTTTTCACTTATACATTGACTGTAGAGTCAACTCAGGGGGAGCAGGAAAAACAATGTTCTAATGTAGTAATGTAACGGAGTTCATAAATCCTAATTTATATCAATAAAATAGACAATAATTTATAGTAGTTACCATACCAATAATATGTTTAATTAAATTGATAAATATGTATATTAATAACTACACTTTCTATGATTTGTGACGTTACTTATTAATACTTAAAATTCAAACTTATATTCATACATCAAGCAGCAAAGGCAAGGCAATATCAAGCTATGGATTTTAAATTATTTTCAGTTAGAATAAGAATGATAGCTGTCATAATATACATGATGATAAATTTATTATTTCTGAAAGCAAACTGATAAATAACTAATATAATCAGTTTAGCATTGGAGAAAGTGATTTGAGCATGTAGGTCATACAAATATGTCTTACTGTCTGAGACAATTAGTCTCAGGGAACATAAAAAAAAAGAATTATTGGAGTCATGACACAAATTGTGTAATTCTAGTTCTCCACATTGGACAATAATGTCCAAGGGAAGTTTTGTTCACATCTATGCAGTGATTGTCATGTTAGCATCAAAATTTGGAATGTAATAATCTAAACCAGATTGAGTTAAATGTAAATTCACCAAGAATGTCTCAGGATAGAAGTTTTGTAATGAAGTAAGGGAAATGAACTAAAATAACGCTAGATGTGTTCATTTTGGTCCCCAAACAGTGGATACTGGCGTTACTATAAAAAGCAAGTTTTACGTATACAAAATGAGGTTGATGCTAACGTCAACACAGCTTACAATTTCTCATCATAAACGAAAGTTTTAACAAATTATCGCATGTACACTAAAGAAGGTGAATATAAGGACGCTTACAAAGATAAAAAATACCTCTGTAAGTAACGTCCAGCTCTCGCATACGCGATAAATGTCGTTGTAGATCATTCGGCAGATTTTCCACGCAATCTAAGTAGTTTTCTACATAGGTTGCAGACAGCAACGCTTCAGTGGAAGCTTGACCTAACATGGTTACTTATTTAAACGATTTTCATTATCAAAACACAAAAGAAGACTATATTTTTTGACTTTCCAAGCAAATAACAAGTTCTCTTCTCTCACTGTACTCAACAACCAACCGCAAGCAAGAAGAGATTTCTACGCTTGATACAAAACGTTTCGTTTCGCATGTTTGACAATTTGTTAACCATAGATATCATGATTGTTTTTATTAGGAGTTTAAATTTGGAAGAATCATTAGGAAAATATTAAATCACAACTTAAAATTTGTTACATTTTTCATCAAAGACTTTTGAACGCAACATTGTTTGAATGAATAATATTTTAAAAGATAATTTGCTTGGGAAAAGTTTAATTATTTATTTATGAACAAAACGCTTTCACGAAACGTCAACGTATAAATATCCTAAATACTGTTATGCCAAATGGATATTTAGACGCTTGTAACTGTTTGAGCTTCCAGTTAAACCGTTATTACTAATACAATATTAATAAAATTATTCCCTATTTCAAATTTATTTAGGGTCTTACTTATAGATATAATAACACAAATGTACATAGTAGTGTTTAAGTTTTTTTATTTACTGTCACTTTGTTTTTCCTTTTTTTTGTTATCTATAAATAAATATACTTAACTGTACTATTATCTAATTCTGTGATTTAAATCAAATTTCAACAATCTGCCAGGAAAGGATAGTCAAGTTTCGGGCATATTATGCTTCCTTTTCTAACCAGTACAAACAATCTCAAAAAAGGAATATCATAGATATTGGGCAAATTGAAGGTGTTCTAGAGGTCATCCCGACCTGATGTGCCCATCACCCTTGACCGCGCCAAGTGAAGGGACATTACTGTTCGCGACGATCCTTAGCCACGAGGGGACGACTATGAAGAAGAAGAGTATAAGATTGAAATTTTGTATGCCGTGTCCATTATCGCCTTCTGTATCTAAATCCATTGACGTAGGAACTTACCGTTTTAAATGTCCTGTTCCCATTTTTCACCAAAAGGTTTTGGAGGGCAACTTGGATTAAGTAACCTCCAGTTCCCCGCCACCATGATCTTTGTAGGGTTGTTATTAAAAGGGCGTAATATACGACTTACCGCCCGGTTTTCTAGCAAGTAAACCCTTAAAGTGTGATAAAAATTACCTACTTACTGCCCTAGTGCGTAATTTACGACTTACCGTCCGCTTTTCTAGCAAGCCCTTGTTTACGAGCAAGTGTGATGAATATAAAATTACACAACACATTACCACTCTTTTTTACTTACTTAAATACCCGTTGCGATGGCTGGTATTTGAAGGTTATTCCTCAGTATTGATGTGGTCATGACTGCATACAAAAGCGAGGTACAAACTTGGGCAACTTGTTTAAAGCCAATTCAGACTCCAGATAGGAGGAAAATGAGTAGTTGGTTCATATTATATTATTCAAATTTGAGGCCGAGACCACCTACTTACTTCGCACCCACGATTTCTTCGTCATAAAATTATCTCTCAGTCCTACAAATCGAGTCGTTCGCACTGGCACGTTCTATAACACAAGACAACAATAGATTGTCAAAATCTTTTGGCATATATCTTGTTATGACTTTGTCAATCTAACCGTAACTAGTTTAACTTTAGTGGTTTGTTATTTTTACTCAAAATTTACAGTTTAGAATACAGTGTCCTCATGTCTTCAACTCTCATATTCGTGGGGTTGCCGGAGGATTCGAAGAGCTCGATAACAAAGTGAGTAGTATTTTATTACCTATAACTTACGTATGATCTTCGTATGATACAAAAGACATCAGCAGTGGGTTTACAGAATTTCCTAGAGTTTTTATGCTCAATCTTACCTGTATGAAACAGAATAGTATGAATTTGTCCATAGCCACTCAATTGCTTCGAATTTTGAGTTGGACTCTATTTATATAATAAAATAAGAGCGGTGACAGGTAGCCGTAGTTACCAAAAGCAATCTAGTGGTTAGATTTTGTTTTTTTCTCTGTCTCGGATTGTTTTGCGGAACGGTAATTGGGGAAGTGATTAGTCATTAAAGAGCCTTCAGCAATTGCTGTCATATCAGTGGTATATTTAATATATTCTATAGTGGTAGTCGTAGGTATAAATAGTTAGCACGGCCATCGAGACGAAATAAATAATTGCACGATAGTAAATATGGAAGACACAAGTACAAAGGTTTTCTATTCTCGTCAGATTTCGTTTATTATTAGGTAAGTCACAATCACATATGACCGCCAACATATGTGATTTAAAAACCAGTAATAGTACTTGTTTATAATTCATTTTCAATATTTTAATAATCTTAAAATTAAATGTATAAAATCTAGCGTTTCTTAACCTACACCCTAGAAATATATTAAAGATTAGAACCACTCTCCACTGCCAGATTTCTAGATCCAGCAGTGGTACATCTATAAGTACACTATTCATATAAAGCATTGAGTAGGTAATCGAAATAATCAAGGCTTCATTTATTGGTTACATAATTCCATTCTCCTGCCAGGGCGCACATTAAGGCGTAGGAAGAACATTCCTAATTGGATTAAACCGTCCTCTGTACATTGCATTGTGACTAGGTTTGTACCCATTTCAGTTTTGTTATATTAAACAAACATGCCTTGCCTACCTTTACCAATTTAAAATACATACTTTACGCTTTAGCATCAAGCTAATTCCATTTAGAATACTTAATTAAATAATAAATAGTTGTCAGGAATTCCTGTGTAGGTAGGTACACTGGTTTTACAAATTGCGCCTTCAGGAATGTTTACAGTTAGTTGCCTTTTAGACATCATAGGTTTAATTTAGAAGAAAGAAATCCAAGGCGTTTGAGGTTTTAAAACAAGTAGTTACATTTCTTTAGATTTATTTATTGAGATTCAATAAAATTATTGAGGATAGAAATACATAGAACCTTAAAAACGGAATATAAAAATTATATAATGCACAAAGGTAAGGTAGGCACTTATGTTAATGTGTGATCCATTAGGTAGGTAAGTTGCTAGATTCTTTTAAATTGACAAACTATTTGAACTTCCTAAACAAAAGTAAATCAAATATTTAGATAAAGGAAACTCAAGCGTCTATTAGCACTAGGTGCTACTACATTTTCAGTAGGAGTCGTAGGTGACTAATGGGATCTGACCTGGTAGTTTCGCAAATTAAACATGATTTAATCATCCCTAAAGATGTTTTCCTGGCTTCAGGCTTTGTTATGCAGTATAACAGCTCTAAACTAGGTCTAATTGAAGGAGTAGGCTGGTTCATATTCATTTGGGTCTCCAGCCGTAGGCGGGTTTTGCCTTGCGACTGCCAAGTAAGGTAACCGGTGAGCTTGTTGTTGTTTTAATGGTTTATTTGTTCAAATTAGGAGCACTTGTGCAATAGTTACGACAGTAATAACTCCCAAGTTTTTACTGGGTTACACTGAAATACACAATATTGCATTATTGTCGTCACTAAGTATACATTGTGTTTGGGACTCGAGTAATCAAGACTTCTTGGAGATACGATGGAGAGGAAATTGTATTAAACAAGAATCATATTATTATAGCCCACGCGGTTGGGTTGCGTTGCGGAACAGTTGCGTTGTCTGACAATTACAGCGCCGGACCATTTTAGGGCACACACTGTATAAAGCTTCACTAAAAAATAAGTAAAGGAAGGTGTTGCAGCGCAAAATCATGACTAATAGTTGTTGTTGTAGATACAATGTATCATGCAGCAATGGCATGACATTTACATCTTAATCCTATCTCGTGATAAACAAACATAAAGTGACCTATCATCTCTCTTGTTTTATACACTAGCGACCTACCCGCCCCGGCTTCGCACGAGTAAACCTTCCTCTTGAATCAATCTATCTATTAAAAAAAACCACATCAAAATTCGTTGCGTATTTTTAAAGATCTAAGCATACATAGGGCTACAGACAGACAGCAGGAACCGACTTCGTTTTTTAATAAAATAAATAACTATCGGATAACCTCACATAAATCGATCTAGTCCCATAGTAAAGCTCTAGTAGGCTTGTGTTATGGTCACTAGACGACGATATACACACTTATAACATCCATGACCCGTGAACAAATTTCGAAGTCATCACACAAATATTTGCCCTTGCCGGGATTCGAACCCAGGACTGCTGGTCGGTCCAGTAGGCAGCTGCGTACCACTGCGCCAACCACGGCATCGTCTACGGATATTTTAATAAACGGTAATTTTGTCTTCTAAAACTCTAAGTGCTCAATGTGTTATTTGTCATTATAGGTACGATTACGCCAGACTGACAATTGTCGTCTTAGCATTGGTGATTCGCGTCGCCTGTTCCACAATCGCTCAGGGACTCTCGCCAAAACAATAGAATTGTATCCTTCGCTTGTCCTCAGATTGGTGTCTGTTACATTTGAATTGGCTTTGTGTAAACTTTCTATTCATTGCGATAGCGAGCGCTTAATTTCAAGCATTTTGAGCATAGACAGAATTTTGATTATATATTAATTAGGTCAGTGTGGTCTTAACTGTAAACAAATGCTATGGGAGAAAGAAGGATTCCGATCGAGTAGTGATTATTTCTTGAGAGCCTATAATTTTATCAAGTCTCGTTATTTAGTAGGAAGTACGGATGCGCACGTTTTTGTAGCCCATTTCGCATCAAAACAGCTGATCAGCTGTATACCACTTTTTACTCCAATACGGCAACGAACCAAAGGGGAAGAAAAGAAGTCCTTTCGCGGGCGAAGTTGTGGCTAACATTAGTAAGTATAACAGTAAAAGGTTCTACGTAGTACGTAAGTAGCTTACGCAGATATCAGGCAATCGCAGCCCCGCAGCCCCTACAATTCTAAAATCCAGCTCAATCCTCATTCGCAAAGACAATGCAATATGCAATAGCGTTGCATTCAATTACAAAGCTGTGGCTAGACGGCTCGGGGCTTCCCGGAACCGATCCTGTTACCGCCTGCTTAATCCTGTTACGCGATACCCAACCCACGCCGTATGGTTATTGTTATGTCCATGGATATCGATTCTCATTGGCTAACTAAATCCAAAAAAAAGACTACATATTCAGCACCTATTATAAAACGAAGGTGGTTTTCGACGCGTAGGTATCATGGTCCCATTCTTGCGAGGATTCGATATGGGATAATAGAATCCATGAAAAATGGAGTTCTTCAAATGCTCAAATGTTATGGGCATCGGCATAGGTACATTTTTTATTATAATTATGTTTGCACTTTTAACGCATGCATTTGCACACAGTGAGCAGTAACTGTACAGCAGTGGGACACACATTTAGTCTAATAAAAACGAGTTGCATTTTTACGTATACGACTAAAGAATAAACAACGCCAAAGCTACATGGCAGAAGCTTCTGGAACGTGCGTCGACCGTCACGCGCAGCGCCGCTGTGCTCGGTTTCGTTAATCTAAAACTGTCACATGTCCACATGAAATCCGAAGGCACATACGTCATTATAGTTTGCAGTTGCAGCGGAGGCGCGCCCTCGCGGAAGCTGATCGCTATTACATGGTCCGCTACTCGCGACCGCGGTATTGGGACCAGCCATCTGCAAATCCTCATTCTAAATCCTTTTGTGAAAAGGTTTCGTTCTCTGTGGAAACAAAAGAGCGATCAAATTAGCTGGATAGACGGTAGTTTAATTGAAAGGGCTGGCTGAAATGAAATTTAATATTGTATTGTTAATTAAACATAAAAGTGCATTATTCGTAAATTCTTATTAACATAACGTACACTAAACCATTGATAAAAAAGATTAAAGCTCAAAAACAAATTGTTGAAATGCGTAATCTGGTGGAGGAGACCGGGATTCGAACCCAGTACCTCTGGATTGCTGGTCCAGCGCGTTAATCTTTCCGCCACCCTAACGCCCATGCAACCTTTCGAAATTTTCCTTATGCTTTGTGTGCATCGATCTTTGCATTGTTTATTTGAAAGGCTTTACACCTTAGCGACCGAACGATTTATGAAATGTAAATATGTAATATACGTAAATGTCATAAATTTATAAATAACAGCGCCCTCTCTCGCTTGCTCGTAGAGGTCGCTAAGCACATCTTACTGCACTGCTGTAAAGTCACAGAATACTTACCTAATAGTACCTATGGTAAAGTAGTGCGGTAAGATGTGCAAAGATCCAGGTTGAACTTGAACTAATAATCAAATCTAGAGATGGGCCGACTATGAATTTTGTCAACTAGCCGAATTGGTTTTAAAATTGTTGATTAGTCGAACGACAATGCAATGCCGGTCATGCTTGTCCCAGAAAAATGTCTATATGACTGTGAGGTTTTAAACTAAAATGGTCCAATGTGACACTTACCATAAAGACGAAATTTGATTGTTAACTATATTTCAAAATATCAATAACCTGTCAATGCGTCCATGCAGTTAAGATAATTCTCGAATTCGGTTAATATAATGGTGATAGAGTCCTACCTATATGTTCTCATTTTCTAATAGGTATTGAAGTGCCGACTTTTCAAGATTCTTTGCCGACTAGTCGCCGACTAATTGGCTGAGTAGAAATGGTGCCGAATAGTCGGCCCATCTCTAATCAAATCACTTTATACGTCCATAAAATTTGTTGATCTATTCGTACAGTACTTGTCTCTCCAATCGCGTTTAATGGGTCTGACTGATCACATAATCATGGCTCGAATTTCGTCTTGCACGATAGCCAGACAAAAAGCCTAACAAAGCAGGACAGGCCGGAAAAGAGGATATTTGGCTGGACACTTGTTCGGCTTAAGCCGGTACATTTGGGGTGCGTTATATAAAATAAAATAAATTATTATTATCATGTAACACCGTATTTTAAAATTAAATTAAAATAGTCCTTAATATACGAGTACATTGATTAAATGGCTTCAGCGTGAAAAACAAACGTTTGTTTTATAACTATACAGGATAACAATTAATAAAATTGTTCCAAAGGGAACGCTTGTCACAAAATTTGTTTCGCTTTCACAATAAGTCGATTTTTTATTCTTTGTTTCCTAATTGGTTTGATACTTCCTCCATCAACTTGACCTACGAATACTTACGTACAGTCTACTGCTTTTAAATCATAACAATATTCGAACATTTCTTACCCATACACAATTTTAATGTGTTAATTTTGACGGACTGACCATCACACATGTCGTCCTGACATATGTCGACTTCTCGTCGGGAATAATCATAAATGGTAGTACCTAGGTAGTAGTTTGGTTTTAATCCATGATGAAAATGACTTTCCCCGAGATATGAATTTGATTATGATACCTACGTTAAATTAAATTAAGCAGGTAAGGGTGTTCCCTTACCACGAGCATTCGCCGGTAATCCAACAAAAAGAAGAGATTTTCATATTTTTTTTGTTACATTACAGGCAAATGGTAACGGTGAGACAACACGTATGATACCCTTACGTTAATATAACTCATTGGCACATAGTACAAGCTAAGGGTGGCATTCGATCGTTTAGTAAACTTTGTCGCAAATTTTAAACCACATTCCGTCAGCGAGGTCTGAATTCAATCATTTTGATTTGTTGATCAATTAATTATTCAAGTTTTAAATAAAATCATGATGACTTGATGCTAACACATCTAGGGAAGATATACTTATTTGACAGACAAGAGTGTAAAGGGAAAGTATGCTCAAACATATAGGTAAATGATCAAGACAAGTCAGTGGCAAAATCTTTTATCAACAATTATGGTAGTTTGAAATTTTGAATAACCCTCATGTGGACTGTACTTGGACAATAAAACGAACACACGCCAGTGCTCTTCTGATTGTTATTTGCCGTGTCGGTACCCCTTACCGTTAATTAGAGAGTCCGATATAATGGCTATAAAGGCCCGATAGTGTCAATTAGTGACTGGGAGATAGGAGCCTTGTGTCTATTTCGGCCCACATAACAAATTGACGGGTTATTAAATTAGGGAACATATCTATTTACATATTTATCTGTAGTATCTGTACATTTATATAATTATCGAGAAGATCATCATCTCCTCATGTTATTTCTATTGTCGATCCTTTATAGTTATCTACATTTAGACCAAATGATTGGACCTACAAAAATAATAACTATTAGGCAGCTAAATTAATAAGTTGCCATCTATTCCCGGGGCATCGATGCCAAGCTATTATTTTAGCTGCCAAGTTAATAATTTTAGATGCCAAGTTATTAATTTTCTGTTAGTGTACTTTTCTGGGAGAAAATCTCGCGTCCTGGCCAAGGTAAGATGTAAAACTTTAGACAAACCACGGGCGGTAATTCGTAAAGTCCCAGCTCGCATATTTATGGCCCTCAACTTCGGTTCGGGCCAGAAACTGCACAAACACCTACGATCTGGGAAATTCACGAATTCACCGCCCTAGGTATGTAATGTACTATAACTGCCCAGATAATAATAAACCGTTTCTGAAAAACGACACGCTGGAAAATTAGTATTACCTAAGCATTTTTTTTTATTTACTTTGGCGCATTAGCACAGATTCCGAATAACTTTGGGTTTAAATCCAAAAAAAGACTGAAAACATCTTTAGATTCATTTGACTAGATTTGTATATAATTTAAAAATAATAATCAGAAGTAATGCTGGAAATGCATACTAGGTATTTGTGCAAGACTTACCTACCGTTAAGAATCAATATATCAACCGGTAAGTTTGCTTTTAGATTCATTAAATGAGGTGAAAGTTCAAGAAACAATTGAAATTGCGAAATTCGCTTTGTGAAAGGGGAATCCGATATTTATTTTAGGTACACCATGACAGCTCACAGATTTTCCACCATCTTGCGGTCGAGGATAAACAATTACGTCGCTGTCTCGTTTGCGATGAATAGCGATTAAGTTGAGAAATGAGGTAGGTACTGACGACAACACAGACTGAGATTTTCTCTCGTAAAGGAAAGCGTTATGCTATGACATCCTAAAATATCAATAATTCGTCGCAATTGCAATTATTGAGTGATAATGATAAGACTTCTTATAGTCTTCAATATAATTTAAATTTTTTAATCATCGTGTTATCCCTTAAATATTGCAATATACATTCTGATGTTCCAGTTGATAGACATTTCGTGATTTTCATCCTCCTTCACAAACCAAATGTCCAATATTGACAGGTTAGCTCGGAGCTTAAGTGTCTAAATGAATTTTGACACTTATATTATAATTAACTAGATTTTAACGTCGATCCAAATTACTATCCCACCCAAAAGTGAAGACCTATAACCATCACTGGTGTTTTTTTAGCGAAATGAGACCGCAAATTAATATTGGTTTCAAAATTGAGCAAGGAAGGTGTTCTTATCGATGTACATACAAATCAAAAGAAAACGTTCGTCGCGCTGATTTCCCATTGACACCGTATCTTCAGATAGCTTAGTGGCTATGAAATTTGTCATATTATTCATACTTGCCACAGCCAGAAAGCTATCTGAAACTAATATACAGAAAAGTGTTTATATGAATTGAATTTAGAGTTTTTAACAGTAATGTGGTATCTTAATAAAAGGTCTAGTTTTCTGACTGTAGTAGCATTGCACCAGGATGCCTGCAGCGGCAATTCTCGCCGAGTCAGAGTGGGCGTCTCGCTGCCCGCAGGCCAGCCTTCCATGTTACTAATTATTGAGCTCAATCATTCACATCTTAGTAGTCTGGGCAGGATCATTTCTTGGGTAAATTAATTAGGTAACATTTCTGAGATTCATATTGCACATGCTTTTATTCTTGACGACGCGGTTGGCGCAGTGCAGCTGCCTACTGAGCCGGCGGTCTTGGGTTTGAACCCCGGCAAGGGCAAATATTCGTGTGATCTCGATTTTTTGTTCCTGGATCATGGATTTGTTCTGTGTATTTAAATATATGTATATTTATCTTTATAAGCATGTATATCGTCGTTTAGTATCCATATATTACAAGCGTACTAGAGTTTGCTTTGGGAGGTCGATTTGTGGGTTGTCTGATATTTTATTTATTATGTTTTTTTATTATTATTATAACTTTAAATAGATGCATAGCTCAGTCAATAACAGAATTTTTTGGGCTAATGATAGAATTCACGCAACAAATGATTGGTTATGTATTTCAAACATTTGGCACGAAACACTACATTTACACTAAAGCTCAGCAATTAACACTACTTCGCAAACGTCACCAGAAAACTGTATTTTATTAGTTGTTTGTGTAAAATGCGACTCAATTGTTCGTTAGCGGTTGCGTATGCCACCGACCAGCACGTGTGACTGACTACATCTGCTATAAACGCGCGCCGAATTTCCCGAACAAAGGCGGAAGGTGGAACTGTGCATCGTGGTGGGCGCGTCAGCGGTGAGCGGCAGCCGCTGGTATAATGAAATTTATGGGAGAAACGCAAAAAAAAAACTGTAACATTGTTCCGTGTATACATATTTTTGCAAATCATATTTAGCAGTTGTTGTCAACTATTTTGTATTCAGGAAATTACCATATGTCATCTGAATTAATTTATTTTTATCATTGTAGTACAATACAATACAATACAAAATGCTTTATTGCACACCAAAAAAGTTTACAAATTCAGTACAGAACAATAATTTTAATAACGGTAGACAACAGGCGGTCTTATCGCTAAAGAGCGATCTCTTCCAGACAACCTTTAGGTAGTGGAGTTGATTAGTATAAATCACACAATGAGTAGGTGATGCAGAAGGGGAAGGGAGAACAAAATAATTATCAACGGATAAGCAAGTAAACGTATCAATAGATATACACATACATAAATAGATATATATAAACCTACTTAAACATACATAAATATAAATAAAACAAGACAGATAAGGAACACATAAACAGTCAGAGGCAAACGAACGAAAACAGTTTCACAAATCACACCATCAATTTTATCAATCGAGAGATAAGAAGTATTCTTTTAATTTATTTTTAAAGATCGCAGGCGTTTTAGCATTCCTAGTAGTACCTTATTTAGTTTATTTAATAATGCATGATTTTCTTTTTCTCTAATCCTTGGAAAACAGAGCTTTAGCGGCGAGTATACTCTATATAACTATAGTTAACAGATACATGAAAAACAATAGCTGAGTCATTTAAAAAAAACATAGTTAAAGGCTTAATAAAAACAAAATTACTATCGCCTCTTTTGTATTACGAAAGTTACTCAATACAAAAGATGGGTAGCGATCGTTACACAAAGTAATCAATTAAGTTTTGTTTTAATTAAAGCCCTTAACTACATACCTACATGTTTTTCTTAAATGACTCGGCTATCGTTTTACTACTGAGTAAATTAGAGCACAAACCGTTAGATAAGGTATTTAACTTGATTGCGTCGTGAAAAAATTATAAAGTTAATTACGCATCAGGAAGCAGTTAAAAATCACATTAATATTTGATTATCTTAGTTTTAACAAAAACAAAATAATAATGATGATTGACTACATTTAACGGTGATTGTTTGTGACAGGAAATGAAATAATCAACCGTTTTGGGACCACCAGTCTCGATCGACCAGCTCTATAATAACTTATCAATTATCAATAGGTATAACAAATAATAGACAAAAATGAAGGCACATTGCTAATTTCTAAAATCCGAGAGGAATCCATTATATATAATTATTAAAAAACCTAGGTTAAGAAAAATGGCTGGTCAAGTGCGAATCGGACTAGCGCACAAAGGGTTTCCTTAAATTTTTTTTTTTTACTAGGTATTTTATTTTTTTTACCTATTTGTTTCATAAAAAAATGTAAGAAAACTTTAAAATAACACGTTTGTATTATTTGCTGTTGGCAATACATTTTAAATAAATAATCAACTACATAAATGCACATAATAGATTTACAATAATATCTAGGCAGACATGGAAACCTAAAAATAGACACATTATTCCATCATAATTTTTTAACGTCTTGGGAATGTTTTAAAACTTTATAAAAAAAAAATACCTTATGGGCCTTATCACACTCGCGAGTTGCGAGCGTGTTTTCTATAAGTACAACACTAGTCGCGGCGAACTCGCTGAGTGATCGTGATCGCCTTCGAACCAAATTCGCTCGCAACTCGCAAGTGTGAAAAGGCCCTAAGTGGCATTTTAATAACAATAACGTTCCATATTAAATTAACTACAAAACCGCAGATGCTTTTGCGATAACATAATAAATAAAACCGACAAATAGCAAGACAAGTGCAAATAAAAGCCTGTAAAAACAGTTAAAAGCACTGTCGCTTTCTCAAGCGAAATGATTGGTTGCGAAAATACCTATTTAATTTCAGATCCTCATATCTCTATTTTGTGTCATATTTTAATGTTAAGCTGTATTAGTTTGTCTTAAGGTAGCGTATAGCGTGGTAAAATGTACAGGATACGAGTTTGCAGAAGTAAGGATTGCAAATACGAGCGGACACCTTGGAGTGGCGCTAAGTCCAATACGAGGGGTAATTGGCCCATTATAGTTGCTGACCACCTGTTATTATGCGCGTCCAGTTAAACAGGACCTCCCCTGCCTCTCATCGAGCTTACAAACTACAGTGAGATTATGTATCCAGGTTTTGTTTGGGAGGTCTTTCTAGAATAGCTGTTCGAGGACTGGGCGGTAAATGACTAAGTTTCACCTTTACTAATGAGCTGTAATAATGATGCGGTTTCATGCTACTATGGATATTGCCTCAGGCAACTGTCTATTTTGCTGGGATTGCCGACATTAGCTAATGCTTCGCAATTGCTACTGCAAAAAGTATTTTTAAACTTAATCCATGAAACAATAGAGATTTGAACGTGATAATTTTTTGAAATCTGCATTGAGGTTATTGTTCTGTAAACTTGATGAAAAACGTGGCCCTGAACAGTTAATTGATTTGATGTACAATATCCCTATTTCAACAATGACGATGTGGACGGCTACCGTCCAAGCAAGGGAATGGAGACAATTTGGGAATGAGGACGAAGTAAACCTAAACATAAAAATATGGATTTAGAAGTTTTAATTACCTGATCCAATCAATTAAACTTTATTCTAGACCTTTTGTGAATTTACTTCATAGTTTCATTTTGAGCAAATAAATACTTCGATTTTTTCAAACGATTGCGAGGAAAACTGCGAAAAACGATTCGATTTTCAAATTAATATGTCCAGCAGGGAATGAGAGAATTATATGAACGTTTTCATGAATGCTCTATCATTTAATGGTGTTCTTCTTATAGGATAGAATTGTTGGAGCGGCCAGAGCTGTCTCCTCTGGAGGCGGCTGGCTTGGCTGTCGCTCTTAGTCAGGACTTCGCTGATCCTGGGTGAGCTGTAGATCGACATTGTAGTTTTTGTGCAGTAATAGTAAACTTTTTGAATTGATTCAGATTTTTTTTCTTATATGTAATTACAGTAAAATAAACCTTAGTTTTTGTGTATTTTGAGATTTTCACTAAATCTTTAGATTTTCACTATTGTAACAGTATATTTCAGAATTTATCAAAAAAACTAGTGTTTTAGTGATCTGGAAACAAAATTTGAAAGGGCATTTCATAGGTTTTACTGAAAGTGCGCTTGTTAAATTCGCATTAGTTAGACTTCAGTTTCAGACTCGTTGGTAAAGAAAGCGTTGCTGGGATTTAAACAGACAGACTGCATTCCGCCTGCAACTGCTGCATTGGAATACTTGGAATGCAGTTCGCTTGTTTAAATATTAAACCCTTGTGCTTATATAGGTTATAGGTTATAGGTTATAGCGGGCTAGTTTTCCGCAACTCGACGTCTTACAATGCGCCTATTTTGCGTGAAGGGTTGCTGGCACTACTCTTGCCAACCCAACTCTACCAGAAAGCCTAGCAGTCCCTTGATGTTGCCGATGACTTCTGGGAGTGACCTCGGAGACCCGAGGTGTTGTGCCCGGTATTTGGCCACACCAGGACATTCGAGAATGACGTGGGCGGCTGTCTCTTCGGCCTCCATGCAGGCTCTGCAAAGAGGACTGTCGGTAACACCTAGGGTGAATAAGTGCTTGTTTAGTAGGGCATGTCCAGTTATCGCTCCAGTTATGAGCCGGAGCTGCGGCCTCTTCAGCTGCCTCAGCTTGCGTGACAACCCGGGGTGGATTGTCGGAAGGGCCTCTCTGCTCTGCCTGCAGGTACCTAAGTTAGACCAGTATAGTTGCTGTTCTATCTTCGTGTTTTTACGCACTGTGTTGCGCAGCCAGGCGAATGGCAGAGGTATGATTGGTTCGGGTCCCTCTGCTTCCATCTCCGAACCTCCTCTCGCCAGTTCGTCAGCTGCGTCGTTCCCACGCGAGTTGCTGTGTCCTTTGATCCACTGTAGAGTTATGCTATTATTATTACATACCTCTGACAATGCTCGGTGACATTCATGTATGAGTCCTGAGGTTACTGTGTAGCTCTGCAGGGCTTGTAAAACTGATCTGCTATCGGAGAGTATGCGGATGGGGTAGTCCTTTACCTTCCTCGCGATGATTGCATGGGCTGCCATTATGATACCCATACATTCTGCCTGGAAGACTGTGTTATGGGTTCCTAGTGGTGTAGAAATGTGTATGTTTAGGTCCTCTGAGAATACCCCAGAGCCAGTGCCTGACCTTGATTTGGACCCGTCGGTGAAGATTCTTAACTCCCTTGGGTTAAGACCTTCGCCAGGTTCCTCATGCAGTTGTATCTTATACTTTTTGTCGAAGACGAATTGCTTGGGTATCCTGTCAGTGACCGCTTCTATCAGCGGTTCCTTACCTACTGCCTCGTAGAGGATTTCGGTGTGCGGCACCCTAGCTGATCTCCAGAGGTTCAGTTTCCTAAGACGTATCGCCGTAGCTGCCGCCTCTTGTTTAACGAAGAGATGCAGCGGCGGCAGCCCCAGTATAGCTTCCAGGGCTGCAGTGGGTGTAGTCCTCATGCATCCCGTGGCCGCCATACAAACTAACCTCTGAAGTCGTTGTAGTTTAGCTTCGACGGTGGTTAGCTTGGTTCGTGGCCACCATACTACTGCACCGTAGCTTAATATTGGTCTGATGACTGCCTGGTATAGCCATAGTGTGATCTTAGGATTAAGACCCCAAGTTCTACCTACCATTCTACGGCACTGCCAGAACGCGACTGTAGCTTTGTCAATTTTGTTGTTGAGATGGTTGCTCCAATTCAACTTGCTATCAAGTATTACCCCTAGATACTTTACCTCAGTCGACAATTGGAGCTCTGTATTGAACAGTCTAGGCAGTCGGTAGGTGCCCAGATTACGTTTGTTGGTGAACATTACCAGTTCAGTCTTTTTTGGATTGACTGTCAATTCGTTGTGGTTGCACCAGCGTTCCACGATGGCCAGTGCAGAGCGGGTGACGTCACATACCGTACCTGTGTGATTGCCGCTCGTCAGTATCACTATGTCGTCAGCATAACCTACTGTGTAATAGTGATTGTCATTTAGTGTGGCGATGAGGTCGTTCACCACCATGTTCCAAAGGAGTGGTGAGAGTACGCCTCCCTGGGGGCACCCCTTTGCCACCAGTGCCTGTTGTGTCTCGCCGGTTCCGAGTCGGATGACCCTCTTGCTCAGCATGTTGTTTATCCATTGTACTATAACATCATTAACACCGTGCCTTACCAATGCTGCTGTTATGCTGGTGAAATTGGTCTTGTCGAAGGCTCCCTCAATATCTATGAAGGTGCCTAGGCACATAGACTTGTTCATAAAGGCCTCTTCTATTTTGAAAACTACGGCATGAAGAGCTGATTCTGTAGATTTGCCCTGGCTGTAGGCATGTTGGTTAGGGTGTAGGGGTACACTAGTTAATGCCTTCTCCCTTAGCTCCCTGTCACATAACCTCTCTAGTGTTTTAAGCAGAAAAGAGGTTAAGCTGATTGGTCTGAATGACTTGGGATCCGAGTAGTCACTTTTACCTGGTTTGGGTATAAAGATGACTTTCACTTCTCTCCATCGTCTCGGTACGTACCTGTGAGCCAGACAGGCGGCCAGAACGATGGTCAGTATCTGGGTGAGTTCCTCTCCTCCCCATCTCAGCAGGGCTGGGAAGACTCCATCCAATCCTGGTGATTTGTATAAGTCAAAGCTGTTTATAGCCCACTGTACTTTTTGTGGGCTGATTACCTCACATGCTTGTTGCCACTCCTCCTCCGTCGGTGTAGTCTCCTCATTCGTCCAGTTCACTAGCGGCGTTATTTCGCAGCCCGGAAAATGCGTCTGTACTAAGGTACGTTCCGCCTCCTCCGGTGAGCTGGTGAGTGTGTTGTCTGGCTTACGTAGGGATCCTAAGGTTGCAGTTGCCTGGTTGGAGAGTACCTTTCTTACCCTGTTTGCCTGCGTACATGTCTCAATGCTGGTACAAAAGTTCCGCCATGAGCACGACTTTCTGTACCGGAGCCGTTGTTTGTACCTGGACTTGGTGTTCTTGTAGTTGTCCCAGTCTCGGTCTGTACCCGTATTCATTGCTCTGTTTAGTTGTTTCCTCATCTTTTTCCTGAGCCTCTCCATCTCAGGCCCCCACCAGTTAGCTTCGTTCCCGCCGCTGCCTGAGGGGGTGGATAGGGGACATGCATGGTGGTAGCAATCCATGATGGTATCTGTAAGGACTCCTACCTGCTTTTCTATCTGTTCAGCCCCCTCTAGTTTGTTGGGAACCTCTATCATCGACAAGGCTGAGCCTAGTCGGGTCGCATACTCGGTGCGATGCGTTCTGCGTGGGTTCCGCCTAGGGATGGCTACAAGTGTTTTTACCTGAATATCGAATCGAATCCATCTGTGGTCCGAGCAGGATAGCTCCTTAGAGACCTGCCAGTTTGAGATGTTTTCCGATGCTATATCAGTTGCTAATGTCAAGTCAATGATTGTTTTGCTCCGCCTAGTTACGAATGTTGGTTCCGATCCTTTGTTAAGTATATTAAGATAAGAGTGTTGTAAATAGGTACTCGACAAGTTTCTTACCTCTCTCGTTACCTGTCTGCATGCCCCAGAGGGCGTGATGTGCGTTCGAGTCGGTGGCCACGATGAGTTCGAGCCCCGCGTCTTCGCAGTAGTTGACCAGCCTTGTCATATCGTGTGGTGGCGGGTCATCCGCCTCTGGCATGTAAACCGAGGCTATGACTACCTCCTGCAGGCTGGAGTCTTGCGCCCCGTGCGCCTTAATAGCACACAGGTCTCTAGAACAGAAACTTGTTAAAGGTTGCGCTTGTATATTTCTAGTAATGTAAATGCAGGCCCGGGGGTTGTCCGGTCCCGTATATACGGTTAGCTTACCTCCTTGATTGCGGAGTCCGCAGACAGTGCCCTTCCTGACCCACGGCTCCTGGATCAGTACTATAGCCGTTTCATTGACCTCCAACCATTTCCGGATCTGAGCCGTCGCGGTTTCACTGTGGTGGTGGTTGGCCTGTAGGATGCTACAGTTGAGAGAATGGGATACCGCCATTGGAGTCATCCTCCTCCGCCGACATTCCACATTCTCCCTCCTCGCCGATGGCTAACTTGCCTAACCCCTCCGTGCATTCCTCCCCGCTTTCCGAGTGGTCACGAAGAAGTTCTTCTTCGTCCTTCTCGGAGACGGGGACGGTCTGCTCTGGGGTTTGGGACCCGGGCTTCCCTGCGCCTACGTCAGCGGATGCCTCGGTCCCCACGGCAGTGTCCATGGGCTCGGATTCTGTCGCCTCCTTGTCGTCTTGAGAGACGACGGTGTCGCCAGTTGGTGGACGTTCCACAAACCTACCTCGTGGTCCCTGAAACTTCACGTACACCGAACCCAGCATGAAGCCGAGTCGGCGTCCGCGATCCACGAGGGGCTGTACCACCGTCTCTGGTACGCTGACGACAGCAAACGTCTCCGTCTCCTGTCTGTCGACTTTATGGAGTAGCCAGCGGTCGATCTCTGCCCACCCGTTCTGGTACCGAAGAGTTCGCGCTATAGCGCGAAAATCTTCCCAGATACCGGGGAACAGAATCCCGCAGCGTACTCTGCGTGGCACCTCGCTCTGGCGCTGCACAACTACCTTCTCCCCTGTGGAGAGAGTGATGGTAGCTACACTGCGCTTGAGCCATGCCAACGTGGCCTGGTCCTCGCACCACAGCCTCAGGACGCCGTTAGTTGTAATCGGCTTCCCTCGGAACAGTGGACCCGAAGACTGGCTGTTGCCGGGCTGGCAGGCTTCTTCCATCAGCAGAGCCTGCAGCTGCTGTTGGACCTCCTCGGATAGCTGCGGGCTAAGGTGTCCTGAGGTCGCTGTAGTTACAGCTACCAGCAGGTCAGCCTTTAGGGCCTCCGCATACGCCATCCTTGGGGCTTCGTCCGAGGCCTGGATCCTCTGCCTTTTGGGCTCGCCTCGAGGAGATATGGTCTCATCTAGGCGCGCCCTCTTGGCTGAGGCTCGAGTCCCCGGATTTCTGCCCCCGTCTGTTTTATTTTTGGCCCCTTTCCCTTTAGGGTGGGCACCAGCGGCTACTGGGGCACCAGCGACCTGCTGCGCCGTACCCTGTTTGGGAGCGCCTGGCTGTTGCCGTGGCACTGGGGCTGTCGGGTTCTCCAGCGCAGCCTTCCTCTGCCTGGACCTGCGACGCTGTTTTTTATTTTTTTTGTGGGCTTTGCCCGTGAGGCCGCCCTCGGGTTCGGGTTCTTTCCGCTGGGCGGGTTTCGCCCTTCCCCTCTTGGCACTCACATGCAGCGTCCAGCCAGCGTCGAGCTGCGCGGTTGTCGCGTCTGTGGGGAGTTCAACCACTGGTGCCTGCTCCGGCGCTACGGATTTCTCCGTTGCCGAAACGGCCCCCTTGGTGTCATTCCCTTGTTTTTTGGGCTGGGTACGGCCTTGCGCCTGCGCCGAGCCTGTCGGTTTTGTCAACGCGCCTGGTTTCAAAGCCGTCGGTTTCCCAGCGGCCTTTCCACCCTGCGCGGACTGCTTCTTCCATGGCAGCACTGTGGAAACAGCACCGCCACGGCGTGTCTTGTGTGGGGGCACTGTGGGAACAGCACCGCCACGGTGTGTGGTGTGTGGGGGCACTGCAGAGGCAGCACCGCCACGGTGTGTTGTGGTGTGTGCGTGCGCTGCGGAGGCAGCACCGCCACGGTGTGTGGAGTGTGGAGGCACTGCGGAGGCAGCACCGCCACGGTGTGATGTGTGTGGAGGCACCGCAGAGGCGGCACCGCCAGGATGCGTAGTGTGGGGGGGCACTGTGTGACCAGCGCCGCCGTGTGATGTTGTGGTGGCTGTCTGGGCCGCTGTTGCGTCCCTGAAGGCACGTGTAGTAGTGGGCAGCACTGCGGAAACAGCACCGTCCACTCGGTGTGATTGGGTCGAGGTGCCCGGCACAGCGTCAGCCGCACCGGCACCTGATGTGTGGGCGCCTTTGGGTTTCCCCTCCGGCACCAGTGGGGTTTGGGATCTGGGTTTGTCCATGATCTTGTGTGTTTTACTTCATCTCTCGAGCTTCCCACCCGCCGTGGAGCCCGCACCTTTGGGGATGTTCCTAGAACACCAGGACTACCCGAGAGATATAGACGCGGTTGGTTGGGTCTCATGCGCGACATCAGCAGCTGCAGACAGTGTGGCTGGGGAAAACGATCCAAGTTCCCCCAGGTGCTCCACACGCCCTCGCTCCGTCAGCATGGCCGAGCCCCAATGTCCTCCCGGAGGACCCCCCCGCGTCTCGCCTGCGGACCGTATCCTCCTCAACCATACGGTACACGTGTCCGTTTCCCTGCAGTGGCTAGCTGCAGGGCCACCGTTTAGCCTGAAATCCGGACCAAAGGGGGCGTGTTGTCTCGCAATAGCATCGAACCCCGGCTAAGCTCGACTCAACCCCCCAGGACTCCTTCATCCCTGCGTACGGCGCTCAACTGCGCAGGACAAACGCAGGTAGGCGGATGTAGTCCACCGAGGTCGCCTACAGCCCTCGGCAGAGCCAGAAGATCTTTGCCAACATGGCTAGCAAAATGTAGGCAGAACCGGCATATTACTAGCGATGTCGCCCAGGGTGCTCCGTGGTAGCTGGTTTTAACCCTTTCGGGTTTTTAGGTCCTCGAGGGTTATCCCCAGCTACCCACACTAGGAGGCGATCTCGCTCACACCCCATTGTGCTTGTAGGTAGACTCGTCACGTTCGTCTGTCAACACGCCGCTATCACTAATCGTGCATATTGATCACTAGCTGTGGAAATCGGTCTGCGTCAGTTTTGCTTTATTGATACCCCAGTTCCTTGATACCCCGACTTTCCATGCTGTCCAAATTTATTGGGATCTTGAAAGTTGTGCAAGCTATTGTGCCACCAGGCAGCAACGTAGCAGCGATTATTCAATTAAATTTGTTGATATCCGTACCCCCTTTTCTAAACTTAGAATTAATTTGGCAAAATCCTTCCTGTGGTTTGTCAGGGTACTCGATAGTCATAGCACATTTGTGTGTGTTGGTACCCCCCCGGATCGAAAAATGTATTTAGCTTTTAAGTTATTTCACGGTAAGATGCATAGAAAATCTTTTACTTTACAAAATATCTGACAAGATAGTACCTCTTGTCTCCTACTGACTGTACAAAACAATTAAATGAAGGTAAGTAAAATACGACCAATGAGACTTCACAGCATTATTTCCATCGATTTCATTGCAGATATTCTGAATGAACTTTGCTACTTTAGATTTCACCGTTAGGCTCCCACTTATCTCAACAAACTTTAATCGTATTTCAAAAATATCAAGAGAAAGTTGCATTCAAAGTATCCGTTACGTGCCGCAAGTGTATTTGTATCAAAAATTCACTAATATTTTATCTGAATTATATCGGTAGTAAAGAAAGCAGTCATTTGTTTTGGTTTTACACACCTTTTTCTCAAATGATTTATGCTTCAGCGAAGTGAGCGTCCTATAATAAATTAGGTATGCAAAGAGCTGCTTATTATAATTTATAACGCGGAGATGAAGATCGTATCAGGAGATAACGTAATTTGAACAAGTCGATTGGTGTTTCGTTCGTAGGTATTATGTAAAATGTAAATCATCAGTGCTAGCTTAAAAATATTTTTCACTTCAGAAAAGGAGGAGTAATGGAACTCGTTTTGTTTGCGATTGTCATCCTCGAATTCCTCGATTATTAGTTCGCTTTACAGACCAAACTTAAACGTTTCCATTAATATACTGGCATTTTCACATTTTTAGAGGCTAGAACAAGTTTACCTACTCTGTAACTTTTGTCTTTTGAACAGATTCTCATAGCGCGCACAGATTCTAAAACGAATTCATCATGAGTTCAGACCACCTTGATTTTCTTTAAGTTTAAGTTATTCGGGGCCGATAGGACAGACATTTGGTTGGGTGTTACGTAAAATCTAAGTACGCAGCACAAGTAACATAGCGTTTTGATAACGGCGTTTGTGACATTGCTGCGTGCCTGAGCACAAAATGATATTAAGTAGGGTTTGGTACCGTCGCCGGTTGGCACGTGTCTCAACCGATTCGGAAACGATCGATAGCACAAATAATGTCTTCGTGATTGATGGTGTACGAAAACATTGTTACATTGTTGGCCTGAGGATGGGGCCGGCCGATTTTTGGGAATTTGGCAAGCTATTTGGGTCAGTTGATTTTTCCTACTGACCTCAATGCTTTCATGAGTGTTTTGGCTTCATACAGCGTTTTTAATGGTAACGTTAATTTAACTAGTGTGTAGATTTAACCAACTCACAATGATGTAAGTTTACACGTAAAAATTGTCTTTGCATGTTTCGGGCCGTTTGACGCGCAATAGCACCACCAGTCCCTGATAAAGAGCTCCATACGAGATCGAAACATGTCGGGCCACTCCTGACAATTTTTTACGTGAGTTTAAACCGAAATTAATGATGTCTCACGATAATTTTAATTATATAAGTAGACGTTTTTATTGGCTATTTTAGTTTATACAAGAAATAATGTACATCCAGAGCCTTTTGAGGTTAAAGCCCACGTCGCTGATAATACCTGTCATAAAACTTCATTTCCCAAATGAAGTTTTATGACAGGTATTATCAGCAAAAAAATAAATGTATAGGATAGTTGATAGCAATTTATCCTCCTGTTTTTTGACCGAGTGAGCGAAGCGTCTTTGTTTTAACTTCACCAAATTTCCTGTTATATGTCCGGATGTTCGGATTTCCGGCTCTTTTCGTCTACATGCCAAATTTTGTAAGTAGGTTCGATAGAATTTTCAGGATTTTCAAGATATAATATGGGGATAAAATATCAAATTTCAGCAATTTCGAAAGGAGCTCGCGACGTTTACAGCTCACAGAGTCACTATAGTTTATGTTTAACTAACTGTACGATGTTGTCGCTCTGCTTAGGTACCCTACTATCCCAATAGCCGTAATTCTTTGTAGTGAATTAATCTTAATAAGTGTTCCATCGATACCACATCACGACTCTCGCACCGATATGTAATTTCCCTCCACCTCCATTAATTGAATAATCCCTTCCTGTACAATTAAAGAGTCGTTATTAATTGTCGAGAGCCGATGCCGTCGACTCGGGCTTGCGGCAGCGGCTCATTATTGTTACGGATATACGTCGCGTAACTAATTAGATTTAAGTTGATAATTGTTCGCGTCTCAGTTCTTGGATATTCGTAATCCTAGCGTAGATGGCCGTGACTTCGATTATGACACTATGCACTCTATACAGCACTATTCGACACCCTCGTATTGTACTGAACTGAATGAAAAGGGATAACATCATTGCGACAAACAGTCGTCAGTCACAGTAGTGAAGATAGACACGCGTTATGTAACATTTACGCTCCATAAGGTGCAGGTACTTACATGAATACCTCGGTTAAGCATCTGCTTCTGCATCAAATAGCTGGAAGGGAGGAATTCCCTAATTGCAATGAGTGTACCGCGCTGATGGACACGGCCAGCCATACATTGGAAGAGTGTCGATTGGCAGCCTCAACGAACAGCCTTACAGACGCTATGGTCGATAGATGCCATGGAATGTAATAGCCCCCTGTGACAACGTCATGTCATTAAAGGAGGCCTCGAAGCGGGCACCCGAAAACGATCTTCTTGCGAACACGCTTCGCCGGGGACGGTTAGGGACCAGAGTCTGGTGCGTACCTGTTGCTCCCGCCGTAGTGGACCCGTGCAAGGCGTCAGAGGACTCTCTGCTTGCAGAACTTTACAGAACTGGGGTCCTGTGTAACTCTCGCCCCGCGTGTCGAGCGCACGCGGTTGAATACTTAAAGCGATCCCGCGGCGCCTCAATTAAAGGCGAAGCTGGCATTTGTCAGTATAGTACTATATGGTAGTCCGAATTTCAGTTAGCCCTTCATACCCCATCCATGCAGGGACGTATTTTGAAATTTGGCGCCCTGGGCCTATAAGTTTCGCCGCCCCAGAAGTCAAGGAAATATTTAACTTTTTTTTTTTATAAGGGATAATGGTATTGGGTCATAGGAAAAAAAAAATATTGGCCACAACACAATCAGATAAAATCGCAAGCGCAGCGAGTGCCAAATTTTTCGGCGATGGAGTGGGTAGTAAAACAATCAGATGAAAACGCGAGCGTAGCGAGCGCGAAATTTTTTAGTGCGGGGGTACGTAGACTACGTAGTAAAACAAATTGATGTTAACGCGAGCGCAGCGAGCGCGAAATTTTTCGGCGCGGGGCGGGGGTGCGTAGTAACATAATCAGACGAAAATGCGAGCGCGAAATTGGTCGGCGCGGGGGCGCGTAGTAACAAAATTTACCGATATAGTGTAAAAAGATCCGATCTGGCAACGCTAATGAAATGTATGGCCTATTGCCCTTGCCCCTCTCGCCGTGCCGCCCCTCTCGCCGTGCCGCCCCTACCTCGCTCGGCGCCCGCGCCCCGCGCGCGCCCTATGTTTTGGAGCATGTTCTTACTTACAGACGCGCCCGAAGTTAATTGGCGTACTTACTGTTTTCGACCAAGATTTAACTAGTTCTTGTTATTTTCACGTTAATTTTAAATTGTGGATAGACAAAAAAAAAGGTGAGAAGTAATAGTTGTTTGAATGGCGCCAATACCAAAACAAAATGCAATCGGCCAGGGGCGCCTACGCCGCCCCTGTCGGTCTGGCGCCCCGGGCTATAGCCCGGATGGCCCAAGGGTAATTACGTCCCTGCATCCATGTCGTTAGGCTAGATAAAAAAATATATCGAAAATATCGAGATAAAACTATGCAGCTTTTTTTCATCAAATAGTACCAGTAACGTACAAATTCCAACGGCCACAATTGCTACAAACTAAATAAACATCATCTAAGTGATCCTATTCCTCAATCAAAAATTATACCAGGCCATTACAATGGTCAATTTGAAATATTGCGACTGTAAAATACGATTATGATCAAACCTAGAAGGGCGTAAGGGCTAACTCAGTTTCATATTTATGTATCGTTTTAGCATAGAATCGCCGTCGTGACTAGCCTCTGCACCTGCTGGTCAAAACAAACCACAACTTTTAAGTGCTCTGACTACTGCACCAGTTCTCCGAGTATCAAACAACGTATTCTAACCCCGGTAGGACGTACATTGCCCCTTCAAAATTGTTCTGGTTTTCTGCCTTAATTTCAAAGCAGCGTTGGAAGCCAGTTGTTCGAAGTATCGTACCTCTTTTGAAAATCATTCCGAGCCTGAAGGGACGTTTTGTAATACTGTTTAGTGGCCAGTTTGATCCTCACTACGTGACGTCACGATTGTCTTTAAACTTTGAATAAATTATGCTATAGTTATACAAATTACTCTTTACTGCCAATATCGTAGTTATTACAGGTAGGTATATTTTTTAAATACTCCAAGTAAATATTTAGGAATTTTTGGTAGCTATCCTTTAATAACTTAGGACTTCTTGAAGAAAAGTAACCCGTATATTTGTATTGCGTTAACCCCAAGTAATATGAAGGTGAATACATACCGTTCTTCATCAATTCATCAAGAACATTACATGTTATATAATGGAATATCCAAATATAATCGGTTATATTTATTCAAATTTCAAAAATAGTAAAATCAAACTGATTAGTACCGTAGGTTTCTCAGTACTTCTACAAATTATTTATGCCTACATAATTATGAAGCCACCTTACCGAATGAACACTACAATAATCGTGTGTATTTTAATTAACAAGAAAATAAGTGCGCGACCAGGTTTTCTCTATGCATAGCAAATGTCAGGGCGGTATTTGCTAACGAGATCATCCGCCCGCTCGAGATGCCTCCTTACTAATAAGTTGCTATCAGATGCCTCGGGCCATAGGGTAATTAAGACCGCAACTTCATACAGTGTTGCCACGTGAGGAACCGTTCCATGTATTATGAGGAAATCGTGTTAAGATAGGTAAATAGGTACTTACGTTATAATCGTAGGTCCTGCACCAACTCAATGTTTCTGTTTAGCCCTATGGTTGGCTGGTAGAGAATGCCTGATGGCATTAAGTCCGCCATTTGTACTAGTTTGATCTGTGCAATAAAGTTTAAATAAATAAATACACTACAGACCCAACCCACGGTTCACCTATCTTTGATGCTTGTCCTTTTTTAGGAATAAAAAAAAATAAAAATAAGTGCACAAAATAATGCCTCTATCGGATCGATCACGTAATCAAACATACCCATTCAAAATAATATCGTGATGAAATAAAAGATAATTAGGTCACTGTATTTCACACGTTATGTTAATGAAATCTAAACGATGTTGCGTTAAACCATTAATACAAAGATGTTGAGTAAATTTTTTCGGTATTTTTCGAACTTATCGGTATCGGTATTCATTTGAGGTTTTTAGAATTTGTAGCAGGCAACCAAGTGTTAAATAGTTGGTGACAGGTAGAGAACGGACATATTGCGGTTTCTAATTGCGCATGTTATTACGTCTGATATGTTTATGATTGTAAGTTGATATGGAGATATCGGACGGTTTCTCTACGGACTGACACTTCGTTTTCGATGTGCCATTCTTATTATAATGAAGCACTTGATGTTGCGGGCTCTTTAGCTTGAAATGCTACTCCTTATGAATGAAATAATGCGTGAAAATATCATATGCTAGAAGCTTTCGCATGTGTGCTATAGTTTCCGTATGAAATCGCGACCTAAAAAGCCGAAAAACTATATTGTGTTGATGACAATAAATTAGTAAAGTAGGCACTGTCAGCAAAAATATATTTGATTAATTAAACATTGCTTAACTTTTCTTTCATTTTAAAATTTGCTAATATAGACCAGTTACAACTTGTTGCAATACATGTACAGTCGAGTTCATTTACATCTACACACTTACGAGAACATAAATATCTGAACACGATTTTATGCTCCTGACAATAGGGTCGTGTTCAGATATTTTTGTTCTCGTAAGTGTGTAGATGTAATGCCCCTGTGGCCTACTTAGGTACTGAATAAATTATTTCATTCATTTCATGTAAGTACCTAATATTGACACGTTGAATGGACCGCATAACATTCGGACGGCTTTCATTACACAATATAATGAAATAACAGAATGAAAGTCCATAGTACGGGTAGGTGAATAATCCATAGTATGGATAATAAGTAAAGTAATACTTAACCCATACTATGGATTTTCACGTCCGTAGCTGACGATAACAGCTTAAAACAACTAGGCCTATATTTGGAATATGTATAGTTAGATGTATTAAAATAACAGGATGAAGAAGGTATAATACAAATACTATTTACTCGTATATTCAATTGCCAGTGTATTTATCATCGGCCGCTGAAGGACGCCGGCGGGGGCGGCTAATTACCTGCCCCATTACACTGCTTGATATTAAACGATTTTATTGCCAATAGGGTTGATGCTCATTGAAATTATTATAGAATAATTATTATTTATAAAAAAACGACTTAAGTCTGTTAGTTTGATTATTATTGATCTTCGAATAAATAGTAAATGTTTAATGTTTCAGTAGCGTGACGTCAAAGAAATCTCTGCTGGACTAACACAATTAGCTTTACTTCTCCTTTTGGTGTAAAGAGGAGCTAAATAGGACTTTAAAATAGTAGAGCTGGTAGGAATCGGGTTTTATGGACATCTTGCCACATCTATATTCAGTAAGTCGCTCATAATCATAACTGGCGAGGCGTGGATAGGCCTTGCTGCTTCTTTCGGTTCTTGATTTCACATAAAACGTCTATTCTCCCTCATCAACCATTTATGCAAGTGGGGCCTTTCCTTAAAATTTCCACCTATGTCGTACTTAGGAAAATATCCGTTTCGATTGATTTTAAAGAATAAAGAAACCTAGATATTTAAACCGTTTTCACTGGTCTCTGATTATTCCACCGACAAGCATAATCAACCCTAGTCCAGTAGCCTATGTTGTCTCACTTATGACAGCCCTGGACGGTGATGTATTTACGAGTGCGCCGGCGCTTTCCCGTGTGATCCCGCCGCAGAAGTGCAGTGTCAGATACGTTGTACCCCTACTGGCGTATCAACTTTATGCCAACAAAGAAACTTCTTTGTGGAACATGTGTGCTTATGTGGGCTCGTGAGACTAGTAAGTGTCTTCACACATAGTGAAAACTTGACTGTTTTTACTATGTGATATGAATAGTGCGGATTACAGGTCTTTTTTTGCTATAGGATGATATGTGACGTTTTCAATCAACAGGATTCACTTTTTTGCTTACCAATAAGGGCTTGTGCACAAATCACGTGAGGTTCGATAGGAGGGGAGGGGGGTCACGAAAATATCACGATAGATCACGTTAGGGGAGGGAGGGGTATAAGGAGACCTCACGTGTATTTTTCTACTATGAACGAAGACTAAGAAAAATCGATATTTTTTCTCGGTTTCGTTAAAAATAAATCTTCACTTGTTAAATATTTCAAAACTGCGAGTCTATTTTACGAAATACTGGCAGAAAAAAAATACACGTGAGGTAGTATGGGGGAGGGGGGGTTAGCAAAGAACCTCACCAAATATCACCAGGGGGGAGGGGGGTCAAAAAGTAGCCGAAAAAACCTCACGTGATTTGTGCACAAGCCCTAAGCACGCATTGTTAGGTTATGGGTATAAACTTGCAAACAAATTTCGACTCTATTAACAGGCAAAAAAGTGAACCCTTTTGATTGAAAATGACACATATATACCTATATAGGTAGGTGGGTAGTTCTCACGAAATCTCGAAATTCTTGTCCTTCATGTTTTCACAAAAAACTAGTAAATATATAGTGGTAAGTATTATGTCCCTGCAACACACATCATCGTTGCTAAGCGTATTAGTTATAATTTCTGAGCCATATGTGTAAATAAAAAAAAATTAGTACATGTAATGTCGTTAAAATCATTTCCTCACTATGTCCCAAGTCCTATTTTCAATTACTTTTAAATGTGTAAATAAAAAGTTAATAAAGTAAAAGCGATGAAAGTTTCATTAACCTATTCTTAAAACAATGGACTTGTGAATGTATTCATCATTGGGATAAAAAAGCTAATAATTAAATAAATAAAAAATTTAAACCATGTGTCCAATAAAATTAAATCATTTCCTCACAACTTTACTAACAGTCAATTTATGAACGCTGTTTCAATCAAACGTGAGCGCTACCGTTTGTTTTTGATAGCTGGCAACTCTGACGATTTACCAATATGGCGAATTTATTGAGTACGTGTTCGAGGCTTTCTTAAAAAACGGTAGAATACATATTTTTTTCTAATTACATTTGTGTTCGTCATTACATCACGTCCCAGAAAAAAGTAAGGTAAGTACTATAACAATTATTAATTACATAATGAAGTAGGGTTTTGGGAGTAGTTCACTAACACAAATAACCTTGTTTAAAGCACGGTCGTATCACTAGTACTTTTAGGTTATGTTTCGTTTCGTCATTCCCTCATCGTCATTACCTCATATAAATTTACAGTGAGGGAATGACGACTAAGGAGAAAATGATTTTGACTGTGTTGGAATTCTGTCGCATGCTGTAGCAAACCCTTGAATTTAACTGTAATATCTTTTAAGGCACAATAATGGCAACAAAAAAGAAAATTAGTGAAGAGGAAGCTAAATAGGAGGCACCAAATTTTGGAAATGGTCAGCAGTTAAGGACGAACTGTTGTATCCCTGGAAAGATGCTTTGCAGAAGATGAGACCCCTGACACTGATCAAAAGGGGGTGTTATTCTAGTTCCTAATAATGTTAATTAATATAGTTTACATTGCAATACAAAATATTTTAGCAAAATAATTATTCATTTTTATTTGAAATTGTACCTACATCATTGCTTATAAAAATCATTCCTTCACCTAAGTCATCATTTCCTCATTTAATTATTTTTAACGGGCTCGTAATTCTTAAAAAAGCGCTTATTTTAGGGACCACTATATAACCTAAATTTAATATCATGACTACTACAAAATCCATATAAAAAAAACGAAATGACCATACTATTTTAATTTTTTTTGTCGGAACCGAATTTCGAGATTTCGTGAGAACTACCCAGGTACTTACAGTGATTTGATTGTAATTTGTGACACACATATAGGTACTTATTGTCGGACTTGTAATCTAAACCACTATTCGGATGTATGGAATGAATGAAATGAAGAAAAAGCGTCGCTATCGGATCACTTATACATGTAGCAGTAATCTTCTATCCCAGTTCAATATTGTGCAGCATCTTTAAGAATATTAGGATTATTCCTGTTCCAACCCGGTCACAATTGCATCGTTAACGACGCAATTATTCAATTCCTTATCTTTGCACGTGGCACCTGCCTGTGCGTTTCGAGCCTGCCCATAGTGCGGGTTCATTCGTTTTTCCAGCCCTAGCTTTGCACACTCCTCGAGTTCGCCAGAAATACTCATGACGTACTCTTCACATAATGCAAGTTAGAAAAAGACATCATGTGTGTCTCGCTCCGTCTCGGCGAGAGTGTACAGTCGGGGTAACAAGTTCGATCGAGCTCGTAGGTTATCACTTAATTGTGAATCCTATTAATTCCAATTGACATTCATGGATGTTGCCGATACATCGGGTTATTTAAAGACCCGTCACAATTCCGATAATGGCCATAAATCCTTGACAAGCCGTGGACGCAAATAATTTGCTTGATTCATTGTTTTGAAGCCTAGGGATAGACTTTTATTGTGGAAAGTTTATTAAGGGTGATATTTTATAGCTATGATTGTTTAATTTATGTTGTAAATCTTTAATGTAAAGACTTTCGCTCCTATTATTTTAATAGACAGTAACTTGACTCGTACTAGTAGTAGGTCTAATTTGAGTATAAGTATAGTTAACGTTAGTACACGTTATTAAATAATAAACTTCACCAACATAATATGCATGTCTCACCATTAAGGAAACAATAATAATGTTTCCAAGATGGCTAAAAAGAGCCGAGCTAAATAAATTAATAACATAATCAAAGTGAAATCTTTTGTTGGAATAGATAGCGATATTATACAGATTTAGTTCGATGCGATATAACCATAACGCTAAACTAAGGTTGGACCAAACTTGCTTCACAATTGTTGCTTATCTGCCACCGGTATTATTTCCATAAATCCTGCTTATATCTTATACATCTACATACTTTATTAGGCAGACAGTAAGCCTTCACATAGCCTTATAATGATGGCCGCTAGGTACAATAGGTAACCTATTTTCGAACTCCTCTTCGAAGTTGTTTCTTAAGGTTATGTCATAGGGTACAACTGCTCCAATGCTTGTTTTGCCCATTGTACCTAAGGTCTTGCGCCAATAAAGTGAAGCATTTAATCTATTGAAGTCGACAGCGGAGGAGGTAATATAGATGGACTAGAAACTGGGGTAGTACAATCCCAGCGTTCGGGAGTTGATAGGTATACAAGATTGCATACATATCTTCTGTGTTACCGTGTTTTTTTTACCTATCTAAATTTTTGCAGTATACCTTTTTAGAGAAGATGTATATGCGGTTTAACCTTTGTATTTTTAGTGTTGTATACTTTTCAGTAATACGTAGCATATTGAAAAAAATAATTATGTCTGCCAGGAGTTTTTGATCATGCTCATCGTTAAATTTTATTTTGTCTTAATTGCTAAATTATCTGATCAAAGTGCATTTTAAATTGATTAACTCCATTTATGTTGGATATTTAAACATATCATTAAAATGTTAAAATATCTAAAACCAGGCGCGGTAAGGGCAAATTTAGATATATTTGCATTTACCTACCGATGAGAAATGGCTCAGCCATCGTGTTTGGGCATTATGTTAAGGAATGAGATTATAATGTATAATATAATACTTTAGAGCACAGTACAACTACAATTGACCTTTCCTTGATATTTTATGTGGCAAGTCGATTTAACTTGTAAGAGAGTAAAAAATAGCGGGCAGGTGGTAAGTTAGTAACGAATAAATATACACTTGGTTTATGCCACTTTATATTTTCTATTTCATAACACCCATCCTTCTACATTCAAAACTATGATTTCTATCAAGCGATAGACGCTATAAAATAAATTATCTCTGTATCGCGAAATCTGATTGTTCGCAGTCGAATCGAAAGTACACAATGCTTGACCCCGCGTTGATCAATTCAATTTGCCGAAGCGGTTGCAATCAGACCGAATAAATTACTTCCATCTTACCACGGAGCAATGATAGTTCATTCTCTTAATAATCGACTTATTTCCTGCACTTGCACACGTAATTTGTTCTCCGCTTGCTTTATGGCTATCGAATACGTATTTCGATTATAGAATGTGCGTGTATCCCTTTCACATCAGTGGCGTCCAAAATATATTTTTAAAACGCTTACTCTCTTAGGGTAAAGATGCTGAGAGACTATTAGGTAAAATTAGACTCTGTAATAGTGTTACATAGATGCTCGGCCAACCAACCAAAAATTAATGAGATGAATGTGAAACATTGGGTGGCAATGGTGGTCTAAGGAGGGACTGAAAACGCCTGGAGCTCTATGACTATGAAATACCTCACGGTGGGTGTGCTCCTATAATACGTCGCTACACTTGGTTGAATTTCAGATATCCAAACTCAGGATCAAATTTATCATATTTGAAAAGTATACATAGGCTTCTTTATAAGACCCTATCGAGTGACGTGATCGTCCCACTCCTCCTCCATTCGTCTCATGTAATAACTAATAACGCCTCAAAGTTATTTCGTAACCTGGAATGTTGTGAAGCAATTTATGATGTCACAGTCTTTTCCCGGCTCTCCGGCCAGTGAAAGTTTACAAGGGTAAAACGAAGGACCATGAAAAGATTGTAAAGCTTCACGGTAAATTGCAGCGTGAAAACATCAAACACTGTATTTTCAGTGAGGCGACCGTGCTTGCGTGAGTTTGTTATATTTAGTTTGGTATCAAATCTGTCTAAAAAAATAATTTAGTTAGCTGATCTATGCTGAAATGTCTAAATTTGGGGTGCAATCTTATGCACCCCAAATTTAGACGATGATGATTTAGACGATTTTGTGATGTTTAATTTAATTTTAATTCTTCAGTAGCCCTTTAAAAGCTTCAGCGTTACTTTGTTGTTTACATTTATGCTTTAAGCACATCTCTGGCTTCGGTGTGAACGTTCGACAAAAATTAAGACAATACCACGTTAGCTTTTACTTGTACTTATACGAAAAATTTACGCTGCCTAAGATATGGCTGACTTAATCACAGTTGGTAAGGCGCAGGATGCAAGTAATCACTAATCATATCTTCATTTGTCAATAGTTATGACTATCTACACTTGATCCTCATTGACCTAAGCACACCTAAGTAAACCGAAATAATCTTAATCTATATGTTTCTTTCAGCGAAACCGAAAGAAGGCTAATTTTAGCCCACATCAAATAGCGATGAAATTTGAAATACGATTCCTCGGTTATTACGTGACCAATCCGTTCGACAGGGCGATGCGTTTACGCGCTTCCTTATGTGCATGAGCAATCGTTCTTGGAACAATGCTGGCTCCCTATTCTAAAAGGATATATACACCAAAACTTTAAAGACACTTAGGCTTTTATGGATTAATGCACACATTGCACGGACGCCGACCCCGCAGCATCTCTACTATAATTATCCCGACTATCGCAAGCGAATCCGTCTAAATTCAACCGGATATTAAAGAAACAGTTGGTCCATCAAACTTCGTAGTGATTGTTTGGTTTAGATCGCGAAGCATTGAAGCCTGATTATTTTCCTTAAAGCAATGCGGTAGTTTTGTATGTAAATATCAATTACATTATTTAGGATTAGGAACATGATAAATCACATAGTACATATATGTATACATCAGTATCATTACATAGCTACTTACTTATAAATGATTATATAGAATAGTTTTGCTTTCTTTTTAGAGTTTCGTCTAAAAGGGACAGATGAAATCAAAATTAATTATGAATTCAGAATTTCAGATTCATAAGCAAAGTAAGCTCAAAAAGGCTTGTGTTATGAAGTGCGCACTAGACGATGAAATACAAACGACGATATATACAAAAATACTTACTTAACATAGAATACATCCATGACAGAGGTACAAATATTCGAGTTCCTCATACAAATATTTACCCTTCCCATGACACGAACCCAGGACCGGCTCAGAAGGAAGGCAGCACTACCACTGCGCCAATTGTGTCGTCAAATACATTATAACTTTAATTTTAGTTCATAATTTGTTCTTAACAACGCGCGTCGAGCCCACGAGTGCGTACGCGCGACTACCGGTCGCAAATCATCGTAATTTACGCGGCTTCTTGCCATGGGCTAATGTCCTTGCATAACGAACCTCATAGATTTATCTATCCGATCTCGATATCCACATAATATAAAACTCTTCATTCCAAAAAGTCGTATATCATCCGAGCGCTATGCTCACATTAGACTTTTTACCATAAGAGGTACTATATGACTTATGACGAAAACCTTAAGCCAATTGATTAAAAGTTATATTCCAATACTTAACTAAATATTTTATAGTAACATTATACAGACTCATGTGCCTATGCGTTTCATTATGTTACTTTATTATTATTGCGTGTATTAAAGATAAATGGATATTATGTTTAGCTTTCTTATGATTATTGTAATGTAAGAGTCCTATGAATATATGTATATGCAATCATATTATTTGATCTGTTTCGGTTAGTGGATAAATGGTTGAATGATGAGTTGATGACCTATATTTTATAATTGTTTCGAGTGGATTGTATAATATTATTTTGACACAAACAATTAGATTGCTATTGAATTAAATAATAGTTGCTTTTAAGTTCTGGATTCAAAGCTCATACGCTTCTGAAGGCTATATATTTTTAAGAGTAAGTTAGTTAATTTATAAAATTTAGGATATTGTCAAAGAAAATACTGTAGAGATATATATGTACCATGTGTATATATACATAAATGTAAAAATATCTCTGGACAACTACTTTTCAATTATATCCACTATATAATGTTTTACATATTTAGTATATTTGACGTAGTGAAACGGAATGCTGAAATTTCGCTAAAAGTATTGTATACCACACCCCGAAGTTATAAATCGCCTTGTACATGACTTACCTACTCGTGCAAAACATGCACGCATGCAGTGCACTTATGTATGCTTCGATTGGTGCGAATTTGTATTCACTTTAGTATAAATCTCTATCGGGATGCGGTACGCAGTACGGTAAGGGTTTCGTATCTAAAACTGATTATTATATTAGTCTACAAGGGTTCGTTGTATGCCTCATTAGCTATGATGCTTACACTAAAAACAAAATCATTTAGTTTTCACCTGGGGACAATTTACGGAGATGCCACGACATTGCGAGCGGCAGCGGTGCGCGGTACGTGTGTCGCTCACTCGTATGGTCGCCGCACTCGAATTCCTCGCTCTCTACCGCTCTCGCTGCGTCACTAGTTGTGCAAAGTCATCTTTAGTGGCATCTCCGTTACCTCGTTTTAAGTCTGTTTTAATTTTTTAAGTCTGTAAGGATATTGCAGACGGTGGCGAAGAAAGGTAATCAAGGGATTCGGTGCTAAATAAAATACTGTCAGCTTGAGGGTTGCCTCAGGATTTTTGATATCATGGGGGCCCCGTGGGCACATCCCCCTCTAGCCCTCCGGTAGCTACGTCACTGATAGCATGGCAAAGACACCTCCGACCGCGCGAACTCCATGTTGGGCAGCTGCTGGTGCTGCTGCTGCTACTCTTAGTAGCACTGCAATCTATCGTCCACGACCTCGCTTTGCTAGGGCCGCCTGACACGTAAGGGCTCTAATTACTTACTGCATGCACAAAGCATGACTTTGTATTTAATGCATTAGCTGAGTGTAAATTAAATGTATAACATATATGATACGGACGATCATGTAAATTTTTACTTTAATTATTGTTCTCATGTAAGTGACCTGTGTCTTTCTTGAGAATAAATATCTTTAAACCTTATAATTATTAACTTAAATTGTTTTTTCAGTTTTCGGTTGCCCATGCCCGGAGGACATGAATTAAACTAAATAGCTATTTTACATAGAAAGCTCCCGTGAGTCTCAGACATATACATACGAAAGAGGTTCTCACGTCGAAAAGAAGTCTAATATCACTCGATATATTCATGACTCTATTCGAAATATGTCGAGCGATATTCGACTTCTAAGACGTGAGTAAAACTCGACGTATGTAATAAAAGATTGCCTTTATCATACCTACAGAACCCACATCCACACTACACGAACCCGAGTCGCTATACTCCAGTTTTTTACGCTCGCCGGCGTAGATGAATCACTCCGGATGCATCTTGATTATCAATTGATATTCAAAAATATAACTCGGTCAAGTGATCTAGTTACGCTGTAAATGATTAATTGCTGCGCTCGCGCAGGCCACGATCGCAAGCGCATGTCCGGTTACGGGATCCGATATATTAATGCTCATTGCATATATTCGAGCGACCTGCTGGCCTATTGATTAGTACAATGATTGTAAATTATTTATTGCAATGATTAGGTAGTCCAGATGTTCTAATTTCGCCATGGTAATATAATTTCGTTTAGTTCCATATTATGTCGGATAGGATTGGACTTTGGAAGTAGCTCAATTAATCACTAGGTACTGTATTATAAAATTATAATTTAGGAGTTTAATTCACAACATTTAAAATTTTGTAATTTTTATACTTTATTAAAATATTTTTGTTTGGTTGTACGGACTAGTTTAGAAAATAGTTTAAACAAGGTGAAAGTAGCATCGTCTAAAAATCAGAACTTAAATGACGAATTCTCGAGGAAAAATTGACAGTCGTAATCTCCAAAAAGAACAGAGGTAGGAATAATTTCCATACTAAATCCGACTTAGCAACGGTCGGACTCTATGATTTTCTGTGTACAAATTACTTGTCACCTAATACGCTCCTTAAGAATGATGAACTTTTCACATGGATTTTATCATAAATTGGGATATTCTCGAAAATGTAAAACTGTGGGAATATTTTAATCCTTTATTCGATTATATTTGTAACTAGTAAAAAAAAAAATGTTGTCAATTGGAGGTTGGGTCGATTGCAAAAAAAATGTACATAATTAAAAGCTTAGTTAACATAAAATACGATCGCTTCCTTTGTGTGACGAAAGTTAGTCATACAAAATGTATGGGTAACTTTCGTCACACAAAGGAATCAATTAACATTGTTTTAAGTAAAGCCCTTAACTTATGTACAATATTTTTGCAATCGACCGGGTCGATTCGACCCGATTACCGAACACGAAACGGCACAACCGATTTCATCTAACTTTGGTACACACAACTCCAGTCTTGTTGAATCGATTAGTAAATTGACTTGTGTAAATAAATCATTTTTAAGAGACTCCTTAACACGACCTTAATGCACTCATTATATTAGTAATGTTTGACTTATAGAAACAAATCAATATTCATAGACCACAATTCCAATTTGTCAGCCTCGCTCGCACGCAATATTATGTATCATTGATGCGTAAGATATCTTGACGGCAAACAGCTTTCATTCGAATTGAGATTCAATGAGATTCTATGTTTATACTTGTATTTATGTTAATTTCCTTTTTCAGGTAAGTATCTCATGTCTGCTGATTGAATTATGTAGCGTCGTGTGTGGTGAGTTATTGATTTAGGCTACTAAGCTGTGTAAAACTCCTACGGGACAACTCAGACATTATTCTGAATTTCGTAAACCACTTCCCTGTTTATTCAACTACTATGTTAGTATAACGCTGTACGAACTTCGAATTTCTTCGAGCTTTTATTTTTTATGTCCAAAGGGGCAAATGAGTAAACGGATCGCCTGATGGAAAGCGATTACCTTCGCCCACAGACCAGAAATATAGCAACACCAGAGGAGTCACAAGGGCGGTGCCGGCCTTTCAGGTGGGAGTACGCTCTGTTTTTAAAGGTGCGAAGGTCGTATCGGTCCGGAAATACCGCAAGCGACAATTCATTTCACAATGCAGTCGTGCGAGGCAGGAAATTTCTAGAAAACCGCACAGTTGTAGAGTAATCCCTCTGCCCGGTTAAATAAAGAAGGAACGTTTCTTTCGAGGAGTTTAGAATCGCAATCATTCGTGTTGTTAAGAGCCCATCCATGCAAAATTCGTCAGGTGAATGATCCTAGATCTCAACATCCATAGTGATAAAAAATCTGTCCCTTGGAAATAAGAAACTTAAACAGTTTTTCTTCAATCTTGTCAACGTGAAAACAGGATTGGTAATAATTTTCTCGATACTTTTATCTCTCAAACATAACCCTTTTTAGGATTCCGTAGTCAACTCGGAACCCTTATAGTTTCGCCATGTCCGTCTGTCCGTCTGTCCGTCCGTCCGCGGCTTAGCTCCGTGATCATTAGTACCTACTAGAAAGCTGAAATTTGGTATGAGTATGTGTATGTATCACGCCGACAAAACGGTAAAATAAAAACTATTTTTTTTTTTCGGGTACCTCTCGTACACCTAAAGTGGGGGTGAATTTTTTTTTTCGTTTCAACCCTAGTGTGTGGGGTGTCGTTGAATAGGTCTGTTAAAAATAATAGGGGTCTCTAAACATTACTTTTTGATAGTCAGTAGTTTTGTAAATATTCGCTCCGAAAATAAAAAAAATTGTGCCCCCCCCCTCTTACTTTTCAACCACGGGTCAAAAAAACATGGAAAAATTCATAAAAATGAGACCTTATAAGTACTTTCAATGAAAACTATATTGAACAAAAACGGTCCATCCATTTTTGAGTTATCGCAAAATTTCATAATTTTCTTTAAAAGGACGTAAGTTGACTTCCAGACGGTAATAAGTAATTACAGTTACTTTGGCGTTTACGACCTTTTTACAGAGTCAAAGTCAAAGTCCAAGTCAAAGTCAAAGTCAAATAATTTATTTGTAAACATAGGTTTGTGGATGTTAGGTACATTGCACTTATATGTAGGTGTATCACTATGTTTCGCCATAAGGCATACAAAATATTTTGAGTCAAGATGGAGCATGCATTTTCACGAATATAAAATTAATCATGTAATTTAAAACTAAAATCAAATTAAACATTCAAACATTAAAATGTCGATGTTGAAATTAAAATTGAAAATAGGTATAATGAAATTAAAAATACAATTGAAATAATGACATTAAAATTAAAATATAATTGAAAATATAAATTCAAATTGTGTTAGTGTCCGCTAAATATTCGGATACTGAGTAGTATGCTTTTTGTACTAAAAATGTGTAAAGGCTGTTTTTAAATTCTATTATGTCTTGGATCATCGATATATGTTTGGGCAATTTATTATAAATTTTTGGTGCCATTCCAAAAATGATTTTTGAAAGCAAAGTGGTTTTAAAAGAACTTGAAATCTTTCTCGTAACTTAAACCTCGGTTTTAAAACCGCTGTTTTAAGCCCGTCTCTTGTGAAGGATGAGCAACTACGGAACCCTACACTGAGCGTGGCCCGACATGCTCTTGGCCGGTTTTTTTAGATATTTTCGGTTGGATCTTCAAAACCGTTTTTAACAATGTTTTTAGCTTAATAGATCCACATATTATAAGTTATCAAAAACTGTAAAACTATTTTCAATATAAAATGCACACGTTTATGACACAACTCAAAAAACCGGCCAAGTGCGAGTCGGGACTCGCGCACCGAGGGTTTCGTACAAACACTTTCCATCCCTAAGTGGTTAAGTTAAGTTTGCACCTGGTATGTATAGCGCCCCATATAAATTAGGTGCAAAGTTAGGTATTAAAAAAAACCTACTTACTAGATCTCGTTCAAAACAATTTTCGTTGGTAGTTTTCATAGTAATGTACATCATATGTCTTTTTTAGATTTTTCATTTTCTTATTTTAGAAGTTAGAGGGGGGGACCAACTTTTTTCCACTTTGGAAGCGTCTGTCACGCAAACTATTCGGTTTAGAAAAAAAATATGTTAGAAACCTCGATATCATTTTTGAAGACCTATCCATAGATACCCCACACGTATGTGTTTGATGAAAAAACATTTTGAGTTTCAGTTCTAAGTATGGGGAGCCCCCAATATTTTTTTATTTTTTTTTATTTTTGCATCAAAATCTTAATGCGGTTCACAGAATACATCTACCTACCAAGTTTCAACAGTATAGTTCTAATAGTTTCGGAAAAAAATGGCTGTGACATACGGACGGACAGACGGACAGACAGACGGACAGACGGACAGACGGACAGACAGACATGACGAATCTATAAGGGTTCCGTTTTTTGCCATTTGGCTACGGAACCCTAAAAACATGATTTCCGCGCTTCCGAGCACGCATTTCCATCTCGCTCACGCTTACGCTCAGTGAGAGAGAGAGCTAGACAACGCGTTGGCGCCCTCTTAACTACAAAACAGTGTTTCTTTAAGAAACGTCGTTATATTGTTTTTTGCCTTATGACACAAAATAATGTAGCTGTATAGCATGCTGTGTATGAAAACTATTTGACATTCGAGGACGTATGCCGACAATAGACATATCGGTCAAGCATAACTGCTTATGAGTAGCTACTTTGTGTCATAAGTACTCCAAAAAGGATTCCTACTACAATATAATTTTAGCCACGTACCTACTGTTAGCGCTTAGGTTACTGTGCCTGCGCTCGCGTCGAAGCGGTCGAAGCGATAAGAGCTTTCTAACGCCCCGCGATGAACGAGGTGGGAAAGGGGCAGAGGTCGATAATTTGCTCCTGTGTAACAGGCCTTTATCTAATTGATGTGTAATCATTAATCACGGCTCGTCTGGGAGTAAATGTGCTAACTTACCATGTAATTCATATTATACAATGTAGGATTAATTTGCGATTACTAGAATTTACAAGGATCGCTGACTTTGGGTTTTGTTTTACCACTGGAGGCATTGGCGCAGGAAAAAAGGGTGTTATAATCACACATTGTACATTTGGTACCTTTTTAGGGTTCCGTAGTCAACTAGGAACCCTTATAGTTTCGCCATGTCTGTCTGTCCGTGAAAAAATGAGGCTTTATAAGTACTTTCAATGAAAACTATATTGAACAAAATCGGTCGAGCCGTTTTTTAGTTATCGCCAAATTTCATATTTTTTCTTTAAAAGGTCGTAAGTTGACTTCCAGAAGGTAATAAGTGATTACAGTTTCTAGGGCGTTTACGACCTTTTTATAGAGCTTAAAATCTTTCTTAACGTAAACCTCGGGCTTAAAACAGCAGTTTATTGTGAAGGATGAGCAACTACGGAACCCTACACTGAGCGTGGCCCGACATGCTCTTGGCCGGTTTTTTTAAGGTTCCGTAGTCAACTAGGAACCCTTATAGTTTCGCCATGTCCGTCTGTCCGTCCGTCCGCGGCTTAGCTCCGTGATCATTAGTACTAGAAACCTGAAATTTGGTATGAGTATGTGTTTGTATCATGCCGACAAAGCGGTAAAATAAAAACTAAAAAAAAAAGTTTTTTTCGGGTACCTCTCGTACACCCAATGTGGGGGTGAATTTTTTTTTCGTTCCAACCCTAGTGTGTGGGGTGTCGTTAAATAGGTCTGTTAAAAATAATAGGGGTCTCCAAACATTACTTTTTGATAAAGTCAGTAGTTTTGTAAATATTCGCTCCGAAAATAAAAAAAATAGTGTCCCCCCCCATAACTTTTCAACCACGGGTCAAAAAATATGGGAAAATTCATGAAAATGAGGCCTTATAAGTACTTTCAATGAAAACTATGTTGAACAAATCGGTCCATCCGTTTGTGAGTTATCGCAAAATTTCATAATTTTCTTTAAAAGGACTTAAGTTGACTTCCAGAAGGTAATAAGTAATTACAGTTACTTTGGCGTTTACGACATTTTTCCGCCTTTCCGTCTTTGACCGTCTCTTGTGAAGGATGAGCAACTACGGAACCCTACACTGAGCGTGGCCTGACATGCTCTTGGCCGGTTTTTTTTATTTTAGGCGTCATGGTAGAATCTTACAGGTTAAGACAATCACAATTTAAACGAATTGTGTGGCTAATGTGCAGTTAATCATTCTAATAGGATTTATTTTCAACAATATATGGCGCACATCGATCTCGTGGTAGACTAATGCGTGCAATGAAAATGCTGCAAATAATTATCATACTGTCTGGTTACAAGTTAGACTTTTATCTGTTCCTTTTTCTGTCATAGCTCTCAAATTAGTAGATCTATTTGAATTGAACGCGCTTCTTAGATAAATAGATTGCTTCCTTGTGGAAGTTCCTGGCTATGTTTGATGAATATCAGACTAGCCAGTTTGATCATATCGGGGCTTTTATGCTTGTAATTTAGCTTCATATACTTTGGTTATAAAACTAGTAATAGGTACATATATTTTATAATATCCTTATCGATATGAGTATTCACATAGCACAAAATCAGTGAGGCATTATGGTAGTTCTAATGTGGTCGATGAATAAAATATAACAAAACTATAAAAAAAAATTGTATGATTGGAAACAAGTAGGTAACCCGAGCATGCCAGTAATGTGATAAAAAGTTCATGAAATTTTCATATCATTTTTAGGGTTCCGTACCTCAATCGGAAAAAAACCAACCCTTATAGGATCACTTTGTTGTCCGTCCGTCTGTCTGTCTGTCAAGACCCTTTATCTCGAGAACGCGTGGAGGTATCGAGTGGAAATTAACACAATATACTCAGGTCTACGGTCCGTTGAAGCTGTGAAAAAAATCAAACTTCTACTAGTCCGTAAGCCCGCTCCAAGATTGCCTACGTAACATGACATCACGATAAAATGCATGGCACACGGTCGAAAAAGTTGTGCTGAGCGAGAATCAAACGATTATCGCACAGAAAATTGGCCGGAAGTTTGAGAAAATCCTTCACTTCCGGTCAAAATTTTAGGGGTGTACTTACGTCATGTGACATCATTACGTGACAGATGGCATCATGTAGCCCTTTAATCGTCGAGAGTGTCAACATAAGTCTGCCAGTTCTAAAATGGCCGGAAGTGCTTGGCAGACGAGGTCAAAGATGGTCATCGGGTACGTTTTCCTACGTTTTGTGGTATCTTGACGAAATTGATTATAAATGTTTTAAAGTAATAGTGTCTCTAAAAATAAAAAAGTCTACAAGACATATCTGGCCGGAAGTCCTTCAAAAGTGATTTTTATTAGGGTTCCGTAGTCAAACTAGGAACCCTTATATATTTGCCATGTCCGTCGGTTCGTCTCTCCGTCCGCGGCTTAGCTCCGTGACCATTAGTACTAGAAAGCTAAAATTTGGTATGAGCATGTGTATGTATCACGACGACAAAACGGTAAAATAAAAACTAAACATTTTTTTTTTCGGATAGGTACCTCTCCTATCGTACACATAAAGTGGGGGTGAATTTATTTTTCTTTCCAACACTAGTGTGTGGGGTGGCATTGAATAGGTATTTTGAAGATAATAGGGGTCTCCAAACATTATTTTTTATAAAGTCAGCAGTTTTATAAATATTCGCTCCGAAAATCCAAAAAATTGCGTCGCCCCCCCCTAACTTTTTAACATTGAGTCAAAAAGATATAGAAAAATTCATGAAAATATGACCTATGTGTAATTTCAATGATATATTTAATAAAATCGGTTGAGTCGTTTTTGAGTTACCACAAAATTTCATAATTTTTATACTTCGAACATTACACATATTAGTTAAGTGCCATACTGCATTAAAACATTCCGCTCAATCTGGCGCGTATAATCGATAACTTCGGTAATAAGTAATTACAGTGACTATAGCGTTTACGACCTTTTTATAGAACTTGAAATCTTTCTCGTAATTTAAACCTCGGGATTTAAGCCCGTCTATTGTGAAGGATGGGTCCCTACATAATGGCAGTATTTGCAAAGTAGTGCACGACCAAGTTCTAGAGGAACCAATTCCAATGAGTGCAGGAGTCAAACAGGGTTGCCTCCTGTCGCCGCTGCTCTTCATAGTCCTGCTCGACGACGTCATGCGGAAAGTAACAGAAACACCGAGGGGCATAACATGGAATAAAAGCATACATCTGGAGGACCTCGACTACGCAGAAGACATAGTGTTGGTTTCGTCTTCACTGCCCGATTTAGGGATTAGGTTTAGGGATTACGAATAAACGCTAGGAAGACCGTCGAAATGCAAGTTCAGTCGTGTGAAAACCGACCCATAAGACTCAATAGGACACCGCTGGAATCTATCGCAAAGTTCACATATCTCGGCAGCACCGTGACCAACAGCGGTGGTTCCGATGACGACGTTGACGCGAGGATTAGGAAAGTTAAAGGCGCCTATGCCCAGCTGAAACAGGTCTGGGATTCGAACGTGCTCACCCGGCGGAATAAGATTTCCCTCTTCGATTCCATAGTGAAGTCTGTTTTGCTCTTAGGCTGCAAGACTTGAAAAGAGACAAGGGTCTGACGAGCAAGTTACAAGTGTTCGTCAACAAATGCCTTAGATCCATCCTGCGCATATTCTGGCCGAAAACTATCAGCAACGAAGATCTTTGCAATCGATGCCACCAAATCCCGATCAAGCGATAAATCGCTCAACGGGAGTGGAAGTGGATAGGGCACACCCTCCGAAGACAACACCAGAGGACAACATCGGCAAGGTTGCGTTCCCGTGGAGGCCGCGCGGGAGCAGACGACAGGGCCGACCGGCGCATACGTGGCAGCGCACCGTCGACACCGAGCTGCGGGCGGCCGGGCTGAGTTGGAGTGACGCGGAGCGCGAGGCACAGGACAGGAGCGGATGGCGACGTCTCACGAAGGCCCTCTGTACCACTGGGGTACCATAGGACAGCAACAACATTATGAAGGATGGGCAAGTACAGACCCTACACTGAGCGTGGCCCGACAACCTATTCAACGCCACCCCACACACTAGTGTTGGAAAGAAAAATAAATTCACCCCCACTAAGTACGATACGAGACGAGACCGGTAACTATCCGAAAAAAAAAAAAATTTAAAAATCACTTTTGAAGAACTTCCGGCCAGATATGTCTTGTAGACTTTTTTTATTTTTAGAGACACTATTAGGTACTTTAAAACATTTATGATCAATTTCGTCAAGATACCACAAAACGTAGGAAAACGTACCCGATGACCATCTTTGACCTCGTCTGCCAAGCACTTCCGGCCATTTTAGAACTGGCAGACTTATGTTGACACTCTCGACGATTAAAGGGCTACATGATGCCATCTGTCACGTAATGATGTCACATGACGTAAGTACACCCCTAAAATTTTGACCGGAAGTGAAGGATTTTCTCAAACTTCCGGCCAATTTTCTGTGCGATAATCGTTTGATTCTCGCTCAGCACAACTTTTTCGACCGTGTGCCATGCATTTTATCGTGATGTCATGTTACGTAGGCAATCTTGGAGCGGGCTTACGGACTATACGTTAACGTAAAAAAAGATACGGCCGTTTATGTCACAAAAAACGTACATTTCAACACTCTCAGGGATAAGATAGTACCCTATCATTTTGATTCCCGATGACCTAGAACTATGAAATTTGGCAAGTAATATTGTCACATACTACTACAAATACTTATAAAAATCTGAAAACTATACATTTGTAATCAAATTACAAAAAATATAGGTAGTATTTTTCAAACATCATATTTGGAGAGCTCGGTTGCGTTAAGTTTGCACCTCGTTTGTATGCGGCGTCATACATTTCAGGCAAACTTAACTCAACCAGGCCAATTAGATGGGATAAGTGAAAGTTTGTACGGATCCCTCGGTGCGCGAGTCAGACTCGCACTTGGCCGGTTTTTTTTGTTATTATTACAGGCACGATGATTTTAACACGGGAATGCACGCAGTAGACGTGTCAAAGTTATGAAACAAATATATTTCGACAATATTCTTCTTTCATTTACGATGTCTCTGTGACTGGCCAAGGGAGAAAGATTTATTATTAGGACATGTAAGAGGTTGAAAAAATCGCTACGGTGAAAACCGTAGGTCCATAATAGCAATTACTTACAGTACACTAATGTAGCAGGGCCCGACTTTAAAAAAAAATAGAAATAAAACATCATCACTGAAATCGTAACACATTTTCTACTGACGTAACGCACCTGCACCAAATTACATAATTTGTTACGTATTAAACAACATAATCACAATAAAAATGCTAAATAGTTACCCCTAGGAAAAAGTAGAGTGTCGACATGAAACAGATTATATCGTTATGGCAAACAGCTTTTCCTATTACCATCGCTCCGGGCGTCCGTTAATAGGTTTACGGTTGCATCAGAAGCGCGCGCGCATCCGCGTCTTAAACCCCTACCACTCAAAACCAAATAGTCGTAAGTGCGATACATCCAATCAACATAGTGACTGTACTCTTCTGAGTTCTGTAACTTACGAAACGAGACGAAAACAGAAATAAACGGCAACAAAGGGCTGGGCCCGATATAGGTCGAAACACTTCCTACTTACTGCCCACGAACTATATTTACCCCGTGAAATATTATATGCGAGAAGGTTATTTGACAGTTTGGCTAGTATCTGTCTGACGAATGAAAATAAGGAGAAAACTCGATCAGATTCGGTTTCGTATTTTAAACTTAAGCAGTGAGTTTTATGATTCAAATTCAAATGAATGTTTATTTAAAGTTTTATATTTTATTAATGTTTAAGGATCGCTCTCGAAGTTTACGCGACCGATTTATTATATTTTGAAAACAATGTTCAATAATCAGGTCTGAAAAATTTAACAGGTGCAGATATTACTGCTATTGATTTTTCTTGGAAGTTGCGTGACCAAGATTCAAGCTTGATCTTGCTAAAATTTTAAGCGCCGCGAGTTTTGTCGCGGTTTACTGTGCATAATTAGCTGCATTTATGGAGTAGGTACAAATACACGTTAGATTTGTAGTTGTACGATAGTTTCGAACTTTCACATGTTTAAATTATAAGTTGGTTCTCCCTTGGCGACGTTGTGAATGCTTTCATTTACAATACGATGCACAGTATCGAAATCTAAGGATTTCATACATTTTATGACTAGACTAGACTTCTATTGTTTCATGCGGTCAGGAAATAATAAAACCTCCACACTTAAAGACGTATGAGTCAAACTGAAACTTAACCAGGTGCAACCCCGCAAGCTTCACCATCACCATTATATAGATTATAAAATGATAATTCTGCGGTAGCCGTTGTTATAAAAAGGGCTTGAGTGTAGTTGGGATATTAATGTATTTATGCTCTTTTGCTTGGTACGGGATCGCGGTGTCTGAAGTGGACGGGCGGTAAAATCGCGGCTGTCTCTCGGCATGCACGTCGCATCGATTAATCAACCGCAGACGCTATCGATAAAAATCACGACACTTCATTCGAAACTGCGCGGCTAGCTGCGCCGGTGACGCAGTGCACAGATTTTTTTAAGCAGTAGGACAATGGGTGTTTTCGTTTGTCATTGGTTGTTACCAATGACAAATGATAAGTAATAAAACGACGTTGCCTCGTAAGAGATACCGTTCTACCGTTCGATAGCTGTAAGCTAAATTTTAAATGCTAGCCTTTAGTGGCGACTACCTGTCATCCCCTCAGTACCACGGCCACGTAGCAAGTTTGTACTCAGCTTTACTCCGGTTAAAGACAAAGTAATCTGCGTACCTTATACTACTTAATAGAGGATACGAAATAGACTACTTTCACCCATGTGTTTAATGGATGAACAGTATTTTACGTCACCCTAGCTAGGGCATAAGTGGGATTTACTGTTTCACAAACACCTGTGATCTGGGGCATTCACTGATTCACCGCCCTAGATATGTTATGTATGGTATGTTAAAAGATATGTTTTTAACATACCTACTAAATTTGTTATCAAATCTGGTCAAGCTGGAATATAAAAACGTTTGTTTATTTTTTTCTAGCGTAACTACGAAATAGTTTGGCAGGTACAAATGCAGGTGTATATCGTTAAGTACCTACTAGTTCAAAAGATTCTCTCTAGACAACATGGTTAGGGGTGTGAGACGCTCCTTACATATTGTAACATGGAATCCGAAATAGCACCGTCGAATTTCGTTTCTATGTGTCATTAGGTCATAACATCACATTAAGTTTTTTCTATTGCTACAGAAAGTTTGGAGCGTGGCACACACACATTGACGTCCAAATATTCAAGATACGAAGACTTGTTGAAGAGTGTTTCTCTTCAATTCTTATTATTATGATATTATCTTCTTACTTAGAAGTGCCTCCATACCTATGTGCATCCACGATGGCGTAAGTAGCATTAATAGTATGTAATTTAAGCAAAGAATTTCTAATGAAGTAAAAACCAACGTGTTATGTTGTGATTGTGATTGATGTTCTGGACATGACGCCGATCGTGTATCATTAATATGGACTACTATTCTACCTCAAAGTTTAAAATGTTGGATGTGCCAATCGTCTTAGCTGTACATACGGCTTTTTAATTATGTTATACAGCATTAAGTGTATCATGCATGAGAATCGCCTTAGTGTGATCCGTTACGTAATGATAAAGAGATTTACATACCTACGTTATTCGCGGCGTGTTCTATCGAATTTACGATCCGGTATACTTTGTGACAAATAGTAATTTCTAAATTTCTACATAAGTAAATTAGGTGCATTGTGATAACAATGTTACCATGAGCTAAAGAATATTCAACTCTCTTAAACGAATTGAACTTTTAAAGATTAAAATGAAGGGTTTATATTTATGGATACGTTAGAATGCTAGCAAAAAATTCACTTAGTTTCATTTATGGTTCTTGAAATTTTGCTATCTACATATATTATCTACATGCATAATATAAATCGTATCAAGCTGATGCTGCACATATGCACATTGCAGATATCAGAAAAATATAGCTACCAGACCACCAGACACCTCCGAATCCAAACAATATGTGATGCGGAATAAAACAAAAACGCATATCTGTTTTGAACGCAGCATTAATATTGTTTTTTTATTTAAAACTTGGAGGTGTAGACGGAGGTGTAGAGTTATTACCATCTTCGGACGTCCAGCTATTTCTGTACCAAAATTGGTTAAAATATGTCCAGCCGCCTCGGCGTGATAAAAATATGACCAACAAATGGCGCTAGACTGGCATTGCGCCGCGCGCCCATACAAAACGAAAGGCGATTTGCATCACGCTATTAGGGTCTTTCTTGAAATCATGACCCTTTTCGTCCTAGAACACTGATTTTTAATAAAAATTTAGAATTTTGTAATAACATGATCAAGGTTTAATACTTAAATTTTATTGGAGGAACCAACTTGCCAATATCTACCGTTAGAGAACAAATGCCACCAACTAATTTAAAAACAGCCATTATTCTTAATCTTCTCTGCTCGATCTCAGCTCGACAAAAGTCTATAAAATGAAAAGATTCATCAAAATGCCACGACGTGACCTATTTTGTGCACTTTCTTTGTAAAAATATTTACTAATTGCGGTAGTTACGAAGCGGATCGGCTTATCTTGTGGCGCTATATCTAAAGTAGATCTTAAGCGTTTGCTTGTAATCCTTACCTTTATGTAGGGCTGCCACTTACCGTTTATAGAATAGATAATAAAACTGAAAGATCATGAATGATTTTTAATCATCATACGACTAAGTCTGTTATCTATGTGTATTTATATATTATGCATATCGTCGTCTAGTAAGTTACCCGTACAACAAGTTTTGCTTAGTTTGGGACTAGGTCGATTTGTGTAAGATTGTTTTTTGATTTAATTATTTATGGCCCCTTTTAACCTTAAAGATTTCAGAACATTAAAAACACTGGCAATTCTATACCGGTTTTTATTTTTTTATTTCTCTTTTGAAAATTGTATTAGTATGGTTCATATTTCTATTGTAATATAACTATAACAGTTGTCATAAGTTTAAGATACGTTTCACTGAATATAAAGTAAATTTTAAAACGCTGATACAAAAAATGCACAAATTATGAAGAAAACCTTAATAATCTAATAACGACAACAGCTTCATGGTTCAAATTAAGTAATCTTGTACTATTTATGTCACAGAATATGTTATGAATATGTTTTCATTTCATATTTAAAATATGACAACCCTAACTTTAGAGGTGGACCTACCAGGGAGTACCGAACCGGTAAGCGTCTACTTTCTTCTATCTAAAAGACGTCTATGAAAATATTGAATTATTGATATTAACTGTACCTACCGTGGTATTTAATATGTACTTGGTTTTATTTGTTATATAAATTGCCGTGAAATGTATTTGTTTGCGACTTTTGCGAGTCTACAGAGGAAGCTTTTGTACTCCGGACATTTTTTTTTAATATTTATTATTTGGGTTATTATGTAAGAGTACCTATACCTACTATAGCGGGGGTGTAACTCAGAGGAGAATAATAAAAGCACTTGAACTTTTTTATATTACCCGGTTCCTTTGGTGACAGTGACGGCCATAAATCGAATATTCAAATATATTTTATACAAAATCTTATATGCTAGCTCAGCTGTCACCGGCCAACAAGGTCCTTACAGTACATAGAGTGTAGCAAAAGAGTATACAATAACGCAACACTGGACATACATAGACTGAAAGTTCATTATTTGGTGTAAAATTGAATGTCATAAAAAGTGAGTCAGTTTGTATGGTTTGACAGTTAATTTGCTTGGAAGAGTTAGAGTGGTCTGACTCTATATCCAAACGAACTTATAAGGGTGTAACACTACTTACTTATATGTACAATTATTGAACACTCTCTTGATATCTAAAATTTTTGATTATAGGAATAACTCCCCTCATTCTTCATTTTATCGACTTGGCAAAGGTGCTGCCAGGCTTAAATACCTATTTATGAAGTATAAATTATATGATAGTTTAAGTTAGCTCCAGCAGCAAATTTTGGACTAGATAGTTTTCGTACTCTGAATACGAATGCCTTATTCATCAAACTATGAAGTCAAATAATAGTTTGAAAAAAGTAGTAAAGGGACGATTTAAGAAGTATAATTATTGTAGGTCGAACGGTGATAATCGGAAGTAACCTACATCCAAATGGAATTAGTTAATCCCAGGTAATCCGCAGATCGCGTTACCGGGCTTACATCCGGATTTGTTCGGCCGATCTAGATGACGGCGTGTTACGAAACTCGTTGTGTAACTTTTGTTTATCGATAAAACAGTCTTTTCAACTATAGAAACATATTGAGTGCTCAGGGATTTCCTAAAAAAAAACCCCAATCTAGCAAGTCACAGAGTCATAATACAGTGTCTCTTTAAAACCAGGTACCTATATAGTTTTCCATGCACGATTTTTCCGCTTGTGATAACTCTAAACGGCACTACACTAAATATGTGGCGCCGTAAAATAGTCAATGCTCACCGTTACGGTCTGACCATTAACCAGCACCACACTTTCCAGTCATCAGTTCCCATCCAGTATATCTCCTTGAGGACCATGAATCGCAGGCGTAACGTATCTCGGCAATACCTTTAGATAGATAAGAGAGGGCCGAAAGTTGTACGTTCTCTGCCAGTTGTTTTAGTCCTTCTGGTTGGGTGTCGTTGTACGTCTTGCTATCGGCGGCCGTAATGGGTGCTGCCATGAGCGTCTCTCACGAGCCTTCACGGCGTGATAGCATTTCTTGGTAAAAAGTCCACTAAAGTCTTCACAAGGCTTATGGGTATGTGTTCCTCTTTTTCCTAATAATGCAAGTGAACATATCAGTTTGTGGTTATGTCTTTGTCATTGTCACCGTTTTCAGGATCCTATATTGCAGCTGTGTGTTGACGAAACATATTGGTACATACAGGATATGAATACCCAGGGAAAACATTATTAAGAAAATAATAGTTTTCTAGACCATAAGCTTTCCGTGTGTTACGATTTTAAATAAGTAAAAATTTAGTTTCGTAATGTGTATACACAATATGAAGAGTCTGATGGCATTTGCAGCCTATGTAGACTTCTTCAAAATAAACATAAAAGTATATTATACATATAAAGGGTACTCGGAAAGAACATGTCTAGTGTCTAGTCACATATTATTTTTAAACAAGATATAGGGCATACAATAGACTATAACTAACCACTCGGTTACGGTTTTAACTATTTATGTAACTAGTTTTATTTTAATCACTAAAAAAATATGTATATGATAATTATTTGGACCAAATCGCGATAACTCAAAAAGTTGCTAGGTGACTAGACACGTTCTTTCCTTGATGCCCTTTATACACGTATATGTATAGTGAGTCAAGCTTTATCTACAGATGTTAAAGGTAGACATCTTTTTCTCTTTAACCGCTTATTCAACGGCTCTGCTGGGTTAAAATCTATCAAAGTAATCTTAACAAGCTAGATTATCGGAGGCACAGATCTCATCAGACAACACGGAAGCCACTGGCTCAACTATTGGCAGATCATTTGCCGATGTCCCGATCGGCGGATGATGAGCTACAGACAGTCGAAACAAATTGTTCACTTTAGTTTTTAAAGAGTTTGAGCTGGGTAAGAGGCCACCGGGCCAGGCATAGTAAGTAATAGATAAACGTAAATAAATAAATATTATGGGACAATCATACACAAATCGACCTAGTCTCAAACTAAGAAAAGCTTGTACTATGGGTACTAGACGACGATATACATAAAATATAAATACGAGTACATATATAGATAACATCCATGACCCAGGAACAAATATTCGAGTTCATCACACAAATATTTGCCCCGGCCGGGATTCGAAACCGGGACCGCCAGCTCAGTAGGCAAGTGTCTGCAAACTGCGCCAAACGCGTCGTCGAATGTATTACAGTACGATTAAAATCAGTTAACACTTCGGCTTTTCTCGGGTATCATCGCCTAAATCCGGAGACGGAAATGACACGAAATACATTACCGCGATTTCTTTTAGGTAGCATTCAATTTGAAGTATCATAAACGCAATGTATAGCACCTGCCAAGATGACATTACTAACCAGTAGACCTAAGAAATTTATTATGCAGAAGTGACATGAATTTTAACATTCTTGTAGGTATACAATATATAAAAAAACATATATAAGTCAATATTTTACTGTTTGATGTAAGTAGTACCTACGATATTACGTCGGATTAATAATTAATAATAATCACCAAATAAAAAATTAAAAAAACCGATTTCAACCGATTTTTGTTCATATTTCATAAACTGCTTGACCGATTTTGAGAAAATTTACATGGGACCATCTCGGAAGTATACCCTATCAAATACGAAATGAATTTTGTAAATCGGTCATATCTGTAAATTGATAACTCTATGTGAGAGATGAGGGATTCACGACAATTACCGAGGTTGGCCGAAGTGTTAACTGATTTTAATCGTACTGTATTTATACGTCCAAAACTTTTTTCTACTTCGCAACTGTCATGTCTACAAAATATTATCTATCTGCTTCATAGGCGAACCGAAATCATAAAAATAATGTATATGAAGATTTTCATAATAGGTATTTGTATAGCTTACATATACTCTAAGAAAATTAATAAAATCAGGGGAAATAATTCGTGTAGTTTTGAAAATTGGTACAGTTATACCCTATGGTGTCTAGATGAACATACTAAAAGTCCTCGAGGGTGTGGGCTGTGCTAAGGGAGTAGGGGGGGGTTAAAGGTACCCTTTTCCTGATTTTCGCTCATATCTCAAATATTTGTAGAAATAGTATTATGATTACTTCGGACAAAAGTTTTTACATAAAATTCTCTGCAAATTTGGATATATTCATTTTTACTCTACGATCAATACTTTGGGAGCTACAGGCTGTGTAAGTTAACAAAAATATTAAAAGTAAATGTTCAAGAAAACGTAGTTTTTTCGTAGTTGCTCATCATAACACTTGTATTGTGCAGTTGAGAAATTCCCGTTACCGACTAATTCTCATTTGGGAATATTCCAAGAAAATTCCCATTGTTCCCGGGAATATACGAGCTTGGTGGATCCATTCCTTTGATATTTAGTTTTAACCTAATTAGTTGAATACAAGCAAACCGTTTTCGCTTTTCGACTCATCCTGAATCACCACTTAAAGTGAATATCATAAAATTTACCTGATGATGGACCCTGGAAGCCCGTAATGGATCGGATCTCAAGATACGTTCAACGTAGACATGTGCGGTTTTCGAATTTGAACTTATCTTGATGAGCAATTAGAGCCGGTATCATAAAATAAACCTGATGATAAATCCTGGAAGCCCGTAATGGATCTCAGGTTTACGTTCAACGTAGACATGTGCGGTTTTCGTATTTCAACTCATCTTGATGAGCAGTTAGAGCCGGTATTATAAAATTTACCTGATGATGGACCCTGGAAGCCCGTAATGGATCGGATCTCAAGATACATACGTTCAACGTAGACATGTGCGGTTTTCGAATTTCAACTTATCTTGATAAGCAATTAGAGCCGGTATCATAAAATAAACCTGATGATGGATACTGGAAGCCCGTAATGGATCTCAGGATACGTTCAACGCACACATGTGCGGTTTTCGCATTTCAACTCATCTTGATGAGCAGTTAGAGCCAGTATCATAAAATAAATCTGATGATGGGCCTTAGAAGCCCGTAAGTAATGGATCTCAGGATACGTTCAACGTAGACATGTCTGGTCTTCGCATTTCAATTCACCTTGATGAGCAATTAGAGCCAGTATCATAAAATAAACCTGATTTTGGATCCTGGAAGCCCGTAATGGATCTCAGGATACGTTCAACTTACACATGTGCGGTTTTCGCATTTCAACTCATCTTGATGAGCAGTTAGAACCGGTATCAAAAATAAAGCTGATGATCATACTAACACAGATGAAATAAACCTGGTGGTGTCTAGATGAACATACTAAAAGTCCTCGAGGGTGAGGGCTGTGCTGAGTGAGTAGGGAGAGTTGAAGGTACTTTATAAAGATTTAAATAGCATTATAATTACTTCGAACAAAAGTTTCTACATAAAATTTCCTACAAATTTGACTTATATATGTTTACTCTACGATCTATACTTTAGGAGCTACACGGTGTTAAAGATAACAAAAGCTTAGAAAATTGGTGAATTAAGAAATAAAACTCAAAATAAAGGTTATAAAATTTTACTTAAAAATTAAATAACACAGCAGATCGCCTTTATTATTTTAGTCATCATCTTCGACATCGTCATCTTCGTCTTCTATTTCTAGTAAATGTACAGGTACACCGTTTGTACATGAACCCGAAGTCGAAGTCGTGGCAGCTCCGTTACGGTAATTTCGCACGCTCGGACCGATATGGGGATTATATGTTCGATCAGCAGGTGACTAAGCGTGCTTATTCTAAACTAAAAAAAAAAACGTTATGATGGCGACGTATCCCTAAAAAAACTATTTTTCTTTTACGTTGAATGTATCCTGAGATTTATTACGGGCTTCCAGGATCCATCATTAGGTTTATTTTATGATACTGGCTCTAATTGCTCATCAAGAAGAGTTGAAATACGAAAACCGCACAAGTCTACGTTGAACGTATCCTGAGATCCATTACGGGCTTCCAGGATTTCATCATCAGGTTTATTTTATGACACCGGCTCTTATTGCTCATCAAGGTGAATTGAAATGCGAAGACCAGACATGTCTACGTTGAACGTATCCTGAGATACACTACCTACGGGGTTCCAGGATTCCATCATCAGGTTTATTTTATGACACCGGCTCTAATTGTTCATCAAGGTGAATTGAAATACGAAAACCGCACATGTCTACATTGAACGTATCCTGAGATCCATTACGGGCTTCTAAGGTCCATCATCAGGTTTTTTTAATGATACCGGCTCTAACTGCTCATCAAAATGAATTGAAATACGAAAACCGCACATGTCTATGTTGAACGTATCTTGAGATCCGATCCATCACGGGCTTCCAGGGTCCATCATCAGGTAAATTTTACGATACTCGCTCTAAGTGGTGATTCAGGATGAGTCAAAAAGTGAAAACGGTTTGCTTGTATTCAATTAATTAGCTCAAAACGTAATATCAAAGGAATGGGTCCACCAAGCTCGTATATTCCCGGGAACACTGGGAATTTACTTGGAATATTCCCAAATGGGAAATTACCGGTAACGGAAATTTCTCAACTACACAACGTTGCAACACGTTCGCGTGTTATGATGAGCAACTATGAAAAAACTACTATTTCTTGAACGACCATTTTTTGATATTTCGGTTAACTTAAACATCCTGTAGCTCCCAAAGTATTGATTGTAGAGTAAAAATGAATATATTCAAATTTGTAGGGAATTTTATGTAAAAACTTTTGTCCTAAGTAATCATAATGCTATTTCTACAAATATTTGAGATATGAGCGAACATCAGAAAAAAAGTACCTTCAACCCCCCCCTACTCCCTTAGCACAGCCCCCACCCTCGAGGACTTTTAGTATGTTCATCTAGACACCATAAGGTATAACTATACCAATTTTCAAAACTACACGAATTATTTCCCCTGATTGCCCATATTCGGTTTAATTTGCTTGAGCTAATAGTTACATACACATTTTCAGTGGTACTTCTGTTTTGTATTCTGCGTCGCAAGTCGCATGATCGGGACCGTGCGAGCCTTTCTAACAATGCTTGCGGTGGCCACTTGTCGGCCACAATTCCAGGCGAAGCATCCATCAATGACTGTTCGGAACCGTAATAAATGAAGTATATAAGTACTTGTTTTGTTTATGCATTTTTACAGTCAATCCTGCACATAAGAAAGGGGCCGTACACGTATTACGTAAGCAACATTTTAGTAATATAATATTAAAGGATTGATATTATATTATGGCCTGTGTCTAGGTGTTTAACTAAAGGTAATTATTAATTGTATTTATAAATTGTATTTGTCTTGTTTCCTTTTGTAAACTTTTATTGGTGTGCAATAAAGTATTGTTGTATTGTATCGTAAACAAATACCATGTTACTTTGGTCATTCTGCCATTACAATTGATGATACTCGTACTTTTAATGGCGCTTAAAGTATTTGTGGAGGTCTTAGTCTCATCTAAAATCGTCCACCAGTTGCCAAAGAGTTTGGTGATCTGCTTCCTGTTAGGAAACTTCCTTAACTTCCCTAGATCTTCCTTTCCTAAAACACATGCGGAGAAATATTAGTGCCTAGCGACTATCCTTACACTTTATTACTCCGTCGGTTCTATTCTGGAATGCGGCTATTACAACATAGCATTTTGATTTTCTGTTGTTTTCAAAGGTAAACATGGTTTAATAGCTAAAGAAATATGGTGTAATAATGCAATCGACAAGATTTCTTAAAGACCAAGTCAATTCGAAATAGTGTATGCCAGTATTTTTTGTAATATCAAAAGAAAAGTTTACTTTACTTGCATTTCTTCTGTCACCTTTCTTTCTATTAGCTCGATGCCGCAGAACTAATTTCAACGGCCTTCGGTTAATGATAGTAATCTTCCAAACCCCATTCGAGATAAGTGACTGACTAAATATTTCTATAGCCGTAATCGCTTCGAATTCTTTTTTTAATCGCATTCTCGCTCGCAAACACGCAATACCAAATGTTAAGCCAGTACGATGTCTTCTTAGACTAGGGACATTAAAGCACAGAATAGATAAATACTTCCTAAAATATTTGAGGTTTCTAGGGTAGTTAAATATTTTGCTGACATTTCCAGTTAGTCTAAGATCCCGATATAGAACGATCTTCACCGAGATGTTTATTTGATGAAATGTATTTTATATTTAATTTAATATGTCAATAAATATATTGCATATGGGTTGCCTAACAAATTTTAGTCCAGGGTATGTTTCATTAATAATAAAAAAAAAAAAAAATTAATCATTTCACCGGCATTTCATCATATAAACATCTCGGTGAAGGTCGTTCTATATCGGGATCCACTACTAAGTATATTACTATATGGTGTAATTGTCAAGGTTTTTTCATTTCTTATATTTTGAAAGTTGTCGTTGTTTATCTCAGTAGTTGAAAGTGACTCATTTCGATTCTAGTGTTGAAAGGTAATAAAAAAAACTCAACATTGCATAATGAATCAAATTCGCTACAGGGCATTGGAATTAGGTCATACAGCTATGGAAAAAAAACGTTTATTTTTTATTGTGTGGATGTAACAGTTCTTTATAAACAACGATAGCTACGTGTTTAATTTCCATCGAATAAATCAATTGGAAGTTGATACCATACTAAAAAATCGTCAACCATAGTTTCGCGTGAGAGGTACGAACACTGATTGTTTTTAAAAATGTGTTTTTACTGTTGATTATTTTCGAAATGAAAAGTAGTGTTTAACTCGGAATAAAATACACCAATTTCACTCTCGAACTATTGGTTAAAATATCTCGAGTGAAGATGGTGCCTTTCATATCAGGAGCGTTTATTTAACCAGATTTAGGGCGAATGACTCGCCCAGGGTGGTGCCATGGCTAAGGTGAAAAGCAGAGTGTTTAAAAGTGGCTAAAGGCCATTGTGTCACTAAAATTATATTTGTTTTAGGAGATTTTGCCGTTTAGAGGCTCTGTACTGATGACGACGCTTATATTGTAGAAAGGGTATGCTTTCGAAAGGCGCGGGCGCAGGCGTGAAATGCGACAATGGGAGGTCGTGAGCGCGCGCCTCGTCCAGTCCAAATGTTTACGCGGTTAGATAACATCGCGGGATGGTCGTGTCGGAGGCAGACACGACGCCACTGAATCTAGCTTCGTAACAACTAGATTTAGCACTCTGAGGTAAATGGCCAGATTATGAACCAGGGCTTGGGTATTATTGACTACCGATGCAAAACAAAGGGGTTTATAGTTGGAAGTTTGACCCCTGTGTCGCTTTGCTGTCTCTATCTGTGTCTTTCTCTGTCTTCGTAATCGTTTGCGTCACTATAACGCTAGTTCGGAAACAGAGTGCGTTCCTATTTATTGACATTTCCAAGCAAATATGGAATCTCATTTTGATACCCATTGAGGTATCAAAAAACAATTGGTAAAATTAAGTTTTAGTCACAACTTCCCTTGGTCTACAAGGAATGAGTAAGGAAAATTAAAAAGTAGCCGTGAAATTGACAGTTATTTTTTTTATTTGCCTTATTAATTCCATGTATACCGTCGGAATGTCACCAATTGTCACACAGGGAATTTAAAAAATTATATCTAAAAAACTATACGACGTAAAAACAAACAAATCGTAGATTCTGAATCTAAATAACGTTTACTATCGGGAAAAAATATAATAAAATTACCAATGATTTGATGAAGGATGGAATAATATGACACCTTTGAAGCATGCACACGCACAGGATGCGGCGGCGTTCCGGAGGTTTTCGTTCCGCCTCCGACACTAATGGCCGGAAGGGGGAAATTGCTCTCGGGTGTAGATCTGTACACTCCGGCCCAGGATAGAGGCAGTTTTTCATATCCGCATCACACTTGATATTGGAAATAACTTGGAAAAAATTATCATTTAAAATACCGGGCAGTGACGCGAAACTAATATCGAAACGCTTCACTAATGATGAAAACTTCCGTCATTATAACAACATAACCTAAATTAAAAAATTAAAACACTCGCCACACAAGTTGCTGGTCATCATTCAATGAGTGATATAGAAAATGCTACTAAAACTGAACGCTAATTACAAAATTATGAATTCTTAGCTTCAATATTGGCTAACATGTTAAATATCTTGTGTGTGAATATCTTGGAAACTACTCGTCCATCCTATTTCCTCCAAACACAGCTAAGAACCATCTCGACGGACAAGTCTTACTGTTACAAAGTGGTCCATCCGTTTGGGAGCTAGATGCCACAGAGAGACACACAAATACACAGATACACATGTTAAACTTACAACACCCCTCTTTTTTGGGGGTTAATAATACATAATTATATCCATTTTAATCAGTTAGAATATTTACCTCATTCGTTTACACTGTCACTTCTGTCCGTCGGTAGCTCCGGTGGTATTAAGAACACTTAAAATTGATGTTTTTCTAACAAACAAAACCGGATGTGATCACTCGTCTAAGTGAGAAGTATTAACGAGTGAGATTTAAATTCGAGCTCACTATATGCAGTTATTTGATTTTGCATAATTTAATATGTTATATATACGTTGACTCTCGTCTGCTATTATCCCGAGTCTTTTTCAAAATGACCGCGCGCTCGAAATTCTGAAGAACCTATTATACGTACATACCTACACAGTAGCGACAATCAAATCTATCATATTTGTGCATTTTGTATGAAAGATGCCAGACTTTTACAGTCGCAAAAGGTTAGGATCCTATCCTTTAAAATTTTTGGACTTGATCCTCAGATGTAAATCTCAGATGTAAGTCTCAATATTAAATGTTTTTTATTCGATTTCAAATACTGCTGACACTTAATCCAAAATGCTTGACCTAAAATTGCAAACAATACGTTTTGTTTTTATCGCTAATGTTGCAATTGTTTTGATTACGAAACGATTGATTTATGTGAGAGCTGCTGTAATTTTCTGTGCTAAAACTTTCGAATCAATCAAAAGGTTATACCGGAAGTTAAAATTAAGTTTTTAATACCAATGCAATGTGCTGCAGTCGGAATATGGTTACTAAAACGAAGAGATATTGATAGTTATTGAGAGATAAATCTTGTAATTACAAATCTACGCAGAACTTATTGGTAGTAAAGCTGCGGGAAACTATAATTATTCTATAGTTTATGTGTCCCTATAGTGTGTGTGTGTGTGTGCGTGTATGTGTATATAGTGTGTGTGTTTATTGTATCCCTTACAGGGTTCGAAAGGATAATTATCAACGATAATTATCGTGATAATAACAGGTGGATAATTATCAATTGATAATAACAAAAGATTGCGCCCGTGAAATAGAACTATATTCTAAGTATCCAAACGTGTATTTCTGCACTTGTTGCGTCTATCCGAACGTTTCGAAAAAAAACGTCAGTTGGTGTTATGCAAAGTCAAGTGAACTCGAATGTCATTGGTTTGTTAAGTTAAATATTGTTTATTGTGTTATTTGTGTTGAATTTGAACAATGCCATCAACCATCGATATTTCTTATGAAACAATTTAACAAATGATCTTTTAATACTGGTGATAATTATCCGATAATTATCCGATAATTATCACGGCTCGTTATTATGTTGATAATTTCGAACTATGATCCCTTATGTGTTGTTTCCCTGTGTATATGACGTGTGCATTAAAGAAGATTTGTATGTGTCGTCTTTGAGAAGCTATAGTCAGCTTCTCAAATAATTTTGATATCTCTATCTGATACTTAATAATTCGTCTATACTTCTTGATTAAAACTGAAACTTATTATGCAATCGAGTTGATTAAACAATTTGAGATAACATTTTGGGCATCACTTTGTAATTTTGTATTTGAAAATGGGAATGTTATATTTTATTCCCTAAGTTATGGGTATATATTAATCCATTTTAATGATGTAATAATGATAAAATTGCTCGGATAATTGCAACAAGTATTTAAAATACAATCATAAAGAGGGCGGGCCCCAGCTTTCGTAAGAAGCCTCAGAATCTCCAATGGACCATCGAGTTCGGCATTTTACAGTTCGCACGCTGCCCTGCTATTATGTTTAGAGAGTAATGCGTTACGTAATCGAAAAAATGTAATGCATAGGCATTAGCCTTGCTTCCATGCAGCCGTTCACTTTGAATGGTATCTCATTGTGGATCAAACGAATAGAAAATGTATAAATTGCTTCTCGAAGTACGCACGCGCGCGCGCCCATCTCTCGTGACTCTAAGCTCGGTGTACATATAGGGTAGAGCGGTGAAACAAATTTAACTATTGTGACATTAAAAAATTGCCGCATTAATATTATGTTTAAAAAAAAATTAAACAGCGATGAAAATGAAACGCCTTCCTAAAGCCATCAGTCGAACAATGTATATTGAAATTTGAAATATTGTTACACCGAAGTAACAATATTTCAAAATAGCAAGTAAATAATAGTACACATATATTATTCGACTAAGCTAGAGTGTTTTAGCTTTTTCTCTTACACGTATGACGTTACGGACTAAAAGGACCTTTTTGTATTCAATAAAACCCTAAGAAAAATATTCAGTAATCATTATTGTCAATCCATGAAGAAAGTGAATATAATCGTAGGTTCAAATCCTAATATAAACAAACATAATAAACAACCTCTAAAATATTACCATAGATTCAGCGTCTACCGTGGAATCATCGTTAAACAATATTTTCACATTTTCACCATAAATACATCACTTTTGAACAGATTTCTTTGTGCCAGTGTAAACATCCCTTAAAATGCGATACGCGAACAATTATTGCGGGGTAATAAGAAAATCCCGGTCTCTGTTGAAAACTCGGTACTCGAAGTTGTTGACTCATACATCTACCTAGGACAAGTGGTCCAATTAGGTAGGTCCAACTTCGAGAAAGAGGTCAACCGCCGAATCCAACTCGGCTGGGCAGCGTTCGGGAAACTACGCAATGTCTTTTCGTCCGACATACCTCAGTGCCTCAAGACGAAAGTCTTCAACCAATGTGTGTTACCAGTGATGACTTACGGCACCGAAACGTGGTCTTTCACTATCGGCCTCATCTCAAAGCTCAAAGTCGCTCAACGTGCAATGGAGAGGGCTATGCTCGGGGTGTCTCTACGTGATCGAATCAGAAATGAGGAAATCCGTAGACGAACTAAAGTGACCGATATAGCTCACCGGATTAGCAAGTTGAAGTGGCAATGGGCAGGCCACATAGCACGCAGAGCAGATGGCCGATGGGGCCGAAAAGTGCTCGAGTGGAGACCTCGGACCAGCAAGCGCAGCGTAGGACGTCCACCTACAAGATGGACAGATGACCTTATAAAGGTCGCCGGAAGGCGCTGGATGCAGGTCGCTTCCAACCGGTATATATGGAAGTCCAAAGGGGAGGCCTATGTTCAGCAGTGGACGTCCTGTGGCTGAGATGATGATGATGATGAATAAGAAAATGCGTTTTATCTCGTATTATAACTTAACCTAGATCTATTGAAGTGAAAACTGCTTTAGCTCTATCGCTCTTATCATGACTCGTTTCATGACTCTCCTTTCAACGATTCGTGATTCTACTGCCGATTACTACGGAGTAGGGTAATAAACAATGCAATAAAATAATGCTGTATGAAATATTAACTCGTTAGGGAAGGAAAAAGTCAGAACCCATTTTTATTTATCATAGTCGCGTTAGGGTAGAAGTACATGGTTAGCGATATCTATAGGTTCCAAAATGGTCCAAATCCTCCAAGAGCAACGTCACTGTTTTTTGAGCAGCCGCTTGGTCGAGACGTTATTCATACACATACATACAACAAACTAGTTATTTTTCGATTCAGGAAGCAACCATTATTGGTTTTTACTTTCATCCTTTCAAAGAAAATTTCACCATCATCAATTTAAAAGTAAAACATTTGTCGGTGTTACTGATGAAGTACTTCGTTACTATGTACTTGGTTGTCTCCGTCTAACTCTGTCCATAGTCACTTCTTTGAATTATCTATACGACGTGACTAAAGTAGATTTACTGAACAATATTTAAGAAGTTCGCGTATCCCCTCTATTTACAACTTTAACCTATCGATGCCATGTATTGTATTCGATGGTATAAAACTAATAAAATACTTGTATCATAATAACAAACTAAGTAACCACCTGCAAGGAGAGGAGCACGCATACGAGTACATTAATCAGTGTCTCTGCGAACATGTTACAGACAATTAATGCTCGATAAGTCATCTCGCCATCGGCAGGGCGGACCATAATTTACACCTATTATTAGATCGCTTCCTATTCGTTTTCACATGTGCATGTTCGAAATCTTGATTTATTAGGCGAGATATGAAATACGGCGAGCGGGATTTAGGGTTCCATATTCAAAGGTACCAACGGGCCTCTAATACTCGTCGAGGCGTCTTGGTATCTTTAACTCTTGAACTGTAGTTGTTGAGGGAGTTGTTGTGTTGTTGAGTGTACATGAAGTACACTCGTAGTATTCATCAACATTATCATCTGTCAAAAGACGTCCATTGCTGGACACAGGCCTCTCGAAAAGAATGCCATCTCGAACGGTCCTGCAAGCCTTAAACGGTGGCAATAAAATAAAAATAAACTAAAATATTAAAAGCGTCCTCGTATAAAAAATGAAATGCTTTTTCTTTTTTGCATTAAATTTTAAACCATATCCGGTAAACATTTGATATTTTCCCAAAGTGTAATTGTAGGTTTGCTAGTTGCTATAACAACAATAATAAAACAAATATTTATTACGAAACACAATTATGAATTCTATTAGACAGATCAACACGCAAATATAAATTAAGAGGCCTTATTCCTTTTAAAAAATATTTTTTTCATATTATGACAAATATATTGATAATTTCAACCAACTTTTTGAATTGAATAATACTTTTCCCCGAGTTCTAGGTAGTAACGTAGCTATTTCATGCTTTTATTGCGTGCAGTCGAAAATAAGTTGAAAAAACTAATTTTTCGCGTTAAGTTTGTCAATTTCGAGTAGTTTTAGAAACCAAAATTATCAATGAAAAATTCAAACTATAGGTTTCAAATATATATCAATAAACCTCAATAGCCCTGTTCTAGGTAGTAACATCAATAATATGTTAAGAAACATGTTTGATAATAGAGAAACATTTCTAAAACAATCAGCATTTTAAAAGGAATAAGGTCTCTTAATTTGCGCTCATAATGCGCTCAATACCATGACGTCCATGACTCGAACCCACCTTTGGATTACCGGTCCAACGTGCAACGTCTTAACTTTTCGACTAGAGACAAGAGACGCACTATCTTTGTATCTATACAGCAATAATAAAACAAGTTAAACATTAAAGGTTACAAAAACCATAACAGAAACGTATTTTTCGGGGCGGTACGGAACCCGTGATCAGCAAATCCGACCCGCATTTGAACGGGTTTTTGATGGATCGCGAGTATACTCACTGATTACATTTAAGATATACTTAATAATATATTAAATTAGTATGACAATGGCCTTAATGTTAAATTTAACATAGTAGAAGTGCATTTGTTAAAATGCATGTGATTGTCGTGTATTTTATTAGGCGTTGCCTTTGACTGCTGGGTTTTCTGTGTAGTAATCTTTTATAGCAACGTGTCATGGCGAAAATCTTCAGCAAAGGATAACATTATCCATTTCATGATCTATGCGTCTTTAAAGATCATTCAAGATATCACTCGATACATCAAAGTTAGTAGATTCGTCGCCTTTTTATTATATTTTATGGCTATAATTATAAAATATTTACATTATAAGAAAATGAATTTGAAATGATTTGTAAAAATTTAGGTATTTGAAATCTAATGAAAACAAGTTATCGAATAGAGTAAATCACTGATAAGACATAAAGTGGCAAGATCTCGGGCAGCTGTCATTCATTACAAACGTCGACTGTAGCCCCTGGATTATTAAAACGCCTAGTTAATAATAAAACCCATGTTTTGAAAGTGGCAACATTCCGCGAGTGGCCAGCGGCCGGGTGCATTTTATCTTAATTATAGTTTTGTAATAAGATTAATTAAGAGTTAACAAAGAGAAAGAGAGAGCGCGACAGTTAACATGACAGATAATTTTGTGTTCGAAAAATATAACAAATTATCTTGCTTCCGATTATTGGCGCTGAAAGTAATCTGTTATTTTGATGGTCAGTGACAGTTTCGGCGCGTTTTGGGAAAGTGTACGGTAATATTTAAACCGTATAACATCTTTGTTTATCGGGTATCTAATGAAATGAATTAGTAAATATCGTATGTTTGATAAACTGTTACATTTCGTTAGTGTTTCATTTCTCAATCATTTATTTCTGAAACAATATACTTTTATATGTAAAATCTTACCTAATTAATTTATTATCCATATACTAATATTATAAATGCGAAAGTGTGTCTGTCTGTCTGTTACCTCTTCACGCTTAAACCGCTGAATCGATTTTGATGAAATTTGGCATAGAGATAGTTTAAGTACTAATATTATAAATGCGAAAGTGTGTCTGTCTGTCTGTTACCTCTTCACGCTTAAACCGCTGAATCGATTTTGATGAAATTTGGCATAGAGATAGTTTAAGATACGAGGAAGGACAAAGGATAGTTTTCATCCTGGAAATTATACCTAGAAAGATTGACCTGTTGGGGTGCGGTGACCCTGTAGGAAATGTAATTATTAGACCAAAAGCACAATTGCTCTTACATTTGCTTAGGCGCTTTTAATAATCCCTTTTATCAAGTTCCACGCGTACGTAGTCGCGGGCAAAAGCTAGTTGGGTTATAAGTAGAGTCTGCACTCTTGTCACGATCACGTGAAAATAGGGTATTACAGCGAATAAAAGGAATGGTGCTAATTCATCGAATTGGTGTTAAATAAACACTATAATACCAATAACTCCAATCCGCGAAGTATGTTAGTTATTTTGTAAGTATCATTTTGATTGATTAGGTAATTTATACACGATGATTTTTAATCGGTGATCAGGTACAAACTTTTCTAACTCAGTAATTGATGGCGGTCACGTTGAAGTCGTAATTACATGAATACAAACTTTTATTTTTCTATGATAATTTTTATTCTGAAACCAATTTTGTCTTAAATTCCTTGTCACCGAACTAATCTGTATCGGTGTCATTACAACCTCTTTAATAATTTAATGGGAATGACAATTTATGAGTAATAACTTGTCATTGTCATTGTCATTACATAAACAAAGTCGTAGAAAATTTCGTAAAATTTCCCGCCAAAGCGATGACACTTGACGTAGGTATCGTACTTCAATAATTTATGTAGGATGACCATGTATCCAGTGGTTATTAGTTTTAATTATGTTTTAACTTTGAATTAATTTAACAGTGAGGTAATTGCGCGGGACCCCGCGTATTAAGTTTAATTTTAACTAAATATTAATATTTTTCTACTCCTGATCACCGATTAAAAATCATCGTGTATAGTGAATGCTTAATTTATATATTTTATTCAGTTCAATCACTTTATTTTGGTTCTCAAATTTAATTTGATTAATTAAAACCCTTAATCGAATTGGTCATGATCGCAACGAGAGTGCGGTCTCTAGTTATAAGTAGGTATACACAACAGTAAATAAACCGGGCAATAATTTATTTTCATTTCACCAAACAACTGACATAGTGACTATATTTAGCAGTTTGGTGAAATGAAAGGATTCCTAAGCAAACTATACCAAAAATAAGCGTTGATTTGCGGATGATTTAATTGGATTAGAATATATTTTTTAAATCTTTTTTGCACAACACAAAACTTCTCAAGCGAACGTTTCCTTTCCACGGTTGAACTTGGTTTAAAGCAAGAAGAAGTTTATAGTTATTTATTCAATCTCATATTAATACCTTTCGTTTTGGAGCAATCGCGTAAAAAGCTTAATTGGTGAAATAATTTTGATGGATAACTGCATTCATACACACAACTGGCGTTCCCACGATTGGTGTCATAATTCGCACTTCATATTACGATAAAATCACCTTCGTAACATTTTCAGAGCAATAGGTATATAATACGCATAACTTTAAAAACACTTTAAATAACTGACGGAAAACATTTGGTACTTTTACTTTATATTCCCCTGTCTTATTTATCTCGTCATGTTTACCTGAATTGTGTTTATTGCCGAATTGTATAACGGTAAATATATGATGATAAAATGTAGATTTGTAAAATTCAAGATTAATAAAATGGTTTGTAACAACCACGGGCAATTACCTTATGTTCCCGTTGTCATTAGCAGTCATTTCGTTGTACTTGGGGAGAACATACTTCTCGCTAGAAACTAGCTGACAGATGTGTCAAGTCTGAAAAATATCTCTTTTTGTCATTTGTCGTTCCGATTGCTATATACAATACATGTATGCGCCTTGGTATTGAATCGCTTATGCCTTAGCGGCTTTGTATACCAACAGTTTATTACCGTTCTAAACCAAATAAACCGCTTATTCAAGTTATATTTTGTTTCAATGCAGCACAATAATAGATTACGTCCAGTATTTCGCAACAGTGATGGGCAATTTCCTCATTTCCCCGTTGTCATTAGCCGTCATTTCGGCATTCTTGGAAAGAAAAGAAGTAAACAAACTTCTCGACACTTATCTACTACCTGTCACATATAATGTTGTGACAAGTCTCGACAGTAAGTATTTGTTTGATTGCTAAGATACAATACATATGCAATGTATGTGCTGTAGTACTGAATCGCTTATGCCTCAGCGGCTTTGTACACCAGCACTTTATTACCGTTCTAAATATAGTCCACGAATGTGTGTCATTTTTGGACAAAAATGACAACCGTTTATTAAAGTTATATTTGGCTTAAATGCAGCACAATAGATCACGTCGAGCGGTTTGTAACAGCGCCGGGCAATTTCCTTATTTCCCCGTTGTCATTAGCCGTCATTTTGGCGTATTACACGAACCGTTAGATCGTCCCCGTTGTGATTCGTGCCATAAATTAGACTGCTCCGTTTTAATTTGTTGTGTGTCTGTGATTATCATGAGATTGCTAATTGTTTGTTAATTGTTGATTACAAAATGTTAACTTTTAAGGGCCAAAACTTAATTATATGTTTCGTTGATGGGCCGTGATTTTTTTCGATGCAAGACATAGATGATCACGTCACGACAACGCAACGTTCCACGTCACGAGGCGAAACATGGAGTTGTGTTTAAGGCCTTTAAATGTTAACATTTAGTGTTATCAACAGTTAGCAAAGACTTGGCAAACATGAGAACAGGTCTGCTAGTTTCCTGGGTCTATAGGAGGCACAAAAAAAACACTCAAATTTATCATAAATTGAACTGATGTAAGGGCTGTCAAGTTAAATTTTGTTAAGTTAAATGACTGTTCAAAATATAGTTTTCAATCAAGTACCTGCATATATGTTTACAATACCTAAATTCAGGTAACCTACACTACGATAATATATATTAAACCGATGAGCACAAAGCACACTCATCATAAAACAGTGCACATATTGTATTTAAACGCCAAATTTCACTTTTAACCGCCCAAATCGCTGCCATTGTCACTGGCCAGTCAGTGTCATGGCTGCCGACCTCAATGTGATGTTGTGATGAGCCCGCGCAATTAGAGTAAAACGACACTAAATGTGGTCTCTTCAGGAATAAAATCCATCTTTATTTCAACGAGTATATGCTAAAAACGACTTTGTGATTGTGGATAGTAAAGTTTTAAATGTAATAACTAAAAGTTATGATTAGGGGCCAAGGTGACTGCGGGTACTAAATCGTAATTCGTCTGAATTTTCGTGTTAAACGCAGCATGTAACTTTCTTTTTGGCGCTTTTCTGCGGAGGTTAAATAGAGTGTAAATACTGGAGTGGAATTAAATGTGAACGTTTATTGCTTTAGGTTTTGTTTTAACGGGTTTGTTCTTATTTAGTGCACTCGCTGCATATTAGTCATGCCGAGTGAATTTGTTGAGATAATAGGACTAAACATTCTAAAAGATTGAACGGGTTTTATTCAATGATGTGTCTATTAATTAGTCGATATCTAGTCTATGTTCATCAAGTCTATGTCTACGACTCAATTGATAGATGATTTTGATTGGTTATCAATTTTGCTAGACGTGAGTGACACATGCCTATCGTAAGATAAACTGCTTTTGAATAATAAAATTGAATGATTATAACCGTAAGTACTAATAGAATACGGGTTCTATTTTAAAATGTAAAAGTCGCTGTTTCAAAAACATCCCGCTCTATTCACAACAAGAGAATAAGAAACATAAATGGCCCACTCTGTCTAAACAAAATAACCATCTCAAACAACCCTTAGAAGTTCCATCTGTGTAAACTTGTAAGCAAGTTGGGATAATGTTTCCGGAGAAGTTGTCTTTCAAATTGGTTCTCTCATGTTTGCACGTTTACGAAATTAGTCAGAAGCTGAAAGATTAAGAACACATTTTGAACTTAGGCTGTAGCCTAACGCTCCGCAGTGTATATTTTGATACAAATATATGGCAAACTTAGAATTAGATTTTAGTACTTACCTATTGCTATGTCAGTTTGTCTGTCTGCGACACTTAGTACTAGAAAGTTGTAGTTTGCCAATGTTAGACCTATTAACCGACATACGAACCACGTCAACAAAGTGATAAAATAATATAATGTTCCAAAAACTACTTTCTCACTTCCGGCATGAAAATGCAAGTATTGTTATTTAAGTCTAGGTATTTATATTTATATATATTGTTCGTATTTCCTTATATTTATTTTAAAGATAAGTAGTTATAATTGTAACTAAAGTATTATACTCAAGCAAGAGGATTTGCCGTATGTTTATGCATATAATAACAGTTGAAACGCCGAAGAATAACTCAGCCAAGTCAATAATTCCAGCTATTATTATCCGAAGATTTCCCCCTGGCTTTCATCAGCTAATGAGGGGCGAAACGGCCAGTCACCACGAATGTGAATGCAGCGATGAAAGCAAGAAATGAATCATTTACTCTGGTTATCTCGCGATGACAACGGTGACGGAGCTGTTTTCTATGGCTGAATGCAAATTCAACTTCTGTTCTATTGTACGCGTCTATGTAGCAAAGTGCGCGCTTAAGTAGGTATAACGTGAATCTTTTAAAGTAGACTTTCGATTTTTCACCAATTCTTGAACAATCCGGTTATAGCTAGTCACAATCTTCGAATTGCATTTAACAATAAATGAATGATTTTGTAATAAAATAACACAAACCACATTTTTTGTGTACAACTATAAATTTAAAGGAGGATGGGCAGATTTGTATGGACTCTGGCCTAGAGACCAATTACGACAAACCATATCATTGGAAAGGTTTTTCATATTGTACAACTTTTTGTATGGCGGGAAATCTCGAATCCCTCTGTAAAAAAAGTTAAATTTAGTATCGAAAAACCCTACATAATAACGTTTCAACTCAAACTTCTTTTATGCAGCGATAACTTTATTCACTTCAAGCCATAGTAAACGTTTTAGAACTTAGAATAAGCTATCCAGTGACATAATATACGCTTTGTCCTTAATGGTGAAATAGGCCATTAGCCCACCTTCCTTTCGACTTTTTTCCTTTACTATAGGCTATTAAAGCAATTGCTTGTTGTCAATTTCAGGATGATAGGTTAACAAAAGTACCCTATGACCTATAGAATAGACTATGATAGATTATCTTGTCGTCTATATCCTGTCGTCTTGGACAAACGAACAAAAACATGTAGCGAATACTTTCGTCGCAAGTGCGTAAGTACCACTAACGAACATCGAACACAGTAGTACGGTTCATACGATTTCTTGTTCGCTGTTCGTGTTCACAATATTTTGGTCGTTCGTGCGTGCACGGCTTTAGATAAATATATGAAACTCTGATGGTAGTCGTAGATATATCTTGGAGGAGTACCTAAATGTAGCTTGTTAGTTGTATGTACCACGTTTAGTGTTCGTAGATGCTAATTTTGTATCGCTGTTTCTTATCAAAATGTAAGTGTCCCTTCCGCTAGTGTTCTTGGGCGAGAGATAGCCAAGGGACGGTGTTTTCTCAATTTTCTTAAAAGATTGCCATCATGTTTTACTATTCATGTGGTTCCATTGGATATATTGCTGTATAGGTGCTGAACATTCTGATTAATATTTATCTAAATCATATAAAAATAAAATGTATTTAGGTATACCTATAGTCAATAGGGGTAATTTTATAAATATTGACACAAAGGTATATTATGAAAGAAAAATGTAATGTGATCCACTGCAATGTGAGCAGGACGAGAACCTGCGACCCTACGTTTCCGGCGTAGTGCTCTACCAACTGAGCTATCACAGCGTTACGTCAATCACACCAAATCTTTGGTTCCATAATTCTACGCTACTGGAGCGCCCTCTGCGTCATATGTGTTTATAATGCTTATGCGCATTAGCCATACCCTAGGATGTGCGTTTACACACACGATCCCCAGACCCCATTGCTTCACAGCAAGTGCGAAGACCGCAAGAGAGATGGCGCTTTTCTCAACATTTTTTTAATAGAATCTTTTATAGATTCTGTTTTTTTAATGTGGAAATTATGAAAGAAAAATGTAAAGTGATCCACTGCAAAGTGAGCAGTAATTAGCAGTAGTGAGGGGTTATTTTGTCCCTTCCATGTAACATTGGCCACACTCACACACTACACACTGTCAATTTTAATTTACCCCTATCGACTGTATTAAAGATATTTTACAAGAAATATGCTTACAACAATCCTGGTATGATGATTAAATAAAACAATTTAAACGGATTATATCGCGTATATTAATTATTTGAGCCTCCCTGACGTTTCAGTACCTTTACAGATACCGTTGTCAAAGGTTGGCCAACCGTGTGTGACAGTCGCGGAAACCGAAGAAAATATTCTGGTATGATGATGTTAATGGCGCGATATATAAATGTTAAAATTGGTAAAGAGTCTGTCACTATTATTTATCAATTATATTTCGCGTTATAAACACGCGACTATCGTATGCTCGCTGGTCATTAAATGAAATTGATTACATGCAATATAATTATAGTTCCTTAATGTCGCACCCGCTCACGGGACAATAGTGTCCCGGACCTTTGGGAGGCGTGCACGGAGCCGAAGCCAAGGCATTGAGGCCCTTTCGACAATTTAATGGAATGTAAGGTGTACATTACAGTCATTATTAAGAAGGGTCATTACGTCAGTAAATATGAAACGAAAGCTCGGGGCAGATTGGTTTAACGCAGAGCAGTGTTGAGATAATTATTATAGTAGGTACACAAACGTTTGCGATTATAAGTTATGCATTGATTGTTACGCAAAACACCGGGCGCACAATGCCATAGCAAAGATAAGTGCTTAAACATTCTCTGGGAGGCACATTTGCGGAGCAAGCCTTCACAATACAGCTATCGCCGCGGCGATCTTCCGACGTGATCTTTAGAGCGAATACAATTTGTTGTTCAAATGTTACGCTAATATTAGTCTCCGTAAACGCTCTATTACGGCCCTAACAGCTTTGGAAGTGAGATTTTACGGCCCGATAGCGAGCATATGACTGCTTACTTAAGATTGTAGCCTTTATTAAAGTGCAATTCCGTTGGGCAGAGAAAGCTGTATGAGCAATTCCTCGTAATCATTCTGGTATAACAAATAGTACATTAAAGTGCCATGATGAGGTATTGGATGGGAAACGCCTCTTTCAAGAGGTGATAGCTAAACACTAAATATATACCAAGGCAGGCGCTCATACACTCATTCATTAAGACCTTAATTAGCTATAAAATTTCCATAATAGGTATCGTTTTTCCTTTTGTGCTTCAAGTTTTGTTTGTCATTGTGACGAACGTGGTGAGTGGAGCCAATCTAATTAAAAAAAGGCTTTGCTTATGTAATTTGACCCTTATTTTTGTATTAGTTATTTGAATAATGTGTAAGTATTTTATATGGGTTGTTCGACCCTCTAGTTGACCAAGCACCTGTGGTTAAACATTTGCGACACTATTAACATGTCCCGCTACAATTTGTCTCTTTCTCTGAGTTTGCTATGGGATGAGTAGGTACGCCTGTAATAGGATAATATAATATGTGTGGCTCAATATGGCCTTAATTGGTCGTTTACTAGTGCGTTTACCCTATAACAGTTAACATCATTGCCATTGCTTGGCTACGGTGTTGGTGTTAACTTAAATATATCTATTGGATGGCAAAGGCGATAGCCTTTCATCATCTGAGCCACTGCAGTTACAAATGAGTACAGTTAATAATAAAACGCCCAACCCTCCCAGTAATTACATCGTCGATATGTTCTTTATGCGGATGCCATACAGAATAAATTCCCAAAGTAATTATACGGTGGGTTGCACTTTCTGGAAAACTAGATTAATTTTATCCAAATATCGCATACTAAAAACTAAAGTGTATTAACCAGAGAATCAAATAAGAACTAATAGCAATCTTAGCTCTTTAAGCTTCAGGTCTAAAATATATTGATATCCATGGTGATTCGAGGCTTATTCGTCTTAAGTATCGATATCTTAGTTGCACTAGAGATAGCTAGCTGGCAATGAAAGGATGGTATGATTTACTACGCACGCGGTAATTCTAACTTCCCAGCCTCCTGTTGCTATTGTGAAGTGGAGCATTTGAGATTAGATAGAATATGGAGAGAGCAAAATTAATATAACTGTTATTCATAACAAATTTCATATTAGTTCGTTTTCTATTGGGAAACAGTATGACACTTTGGAGTACAGCAATGCCATTTGGCACGGGTATTATACACGTCTACCTGAGCCCAAAACACCCGGTAGCCAGACTGTACACCGCGTCAGAAGGGGGGATAGATATCAAGTTGAAATTTAAACCATATACTCAAGTCTACAATCCCTTGAAGTCATGAAAAAAACAATTTTCTAAATCAATAAAAAAAAAGGATACGGTCGTATATTTATATTTCGCCACTCTCAAGAGAATCAAAGTATATAGGGTACTTTCCGTTGACCTAGAACTATGAAATTTAGCAACTAATGTCGTCTTATACCACCAGTACAGGTAATTATCTGAAAACTATACATTTCTAATTAAAACATAAAAAAATGTGCTTTCAAAAGTTATATGAGGACTACCCGTTTGGATTAAGTTTACACCTCATTTGTATACAGGGCCATACGTACCAGGTGCAAACTTAACTTAACCGGGTCCTACCAGTTAAGATGGGATGAGAAAGGTTAAAATTTGTAGGGAACGCTCGATGCGCGAGTTCGACTCGCACATGACTGGGTTTTTTTGTTAGTAATACTTATTTTACTTTAGTATTCGGGTCTTTTTGCCGTTCCCTACGCTTCGCTGACGAACGTTGCAGTATTTTCAATATTTTATTTTTCATTGAAAATAGACAAATTTATATTTATTGTTAATGTTTTTAGAATTTGTATAAAATTGGCTTTTGAATAGTATTTTTTATATACCAAGTTTAATACAAAAAATATGAAATTATAAGGGTTTGTTTACATTTTGTTAGTACTGAAAGTTTGTTATTTTAAGGATTGCGTCATATCTTGCTACGGGACCCTAAAAAACTGGCACAGTTAATGAATCGGGCATCATCTAATTACCGGATAACGCCACTAAACTTGACTTAAAGGTTTAAACTAATCCGCCAGATTTTTTTTTCTGAACGACGGGAACACTGTATTTTGAACCCCCCTCCCCCCTTCTGACGCGGTGTACAGTCTGGTTACCGGGTGTTTTGGGCTCAGGTAGACGTGTATAATACCCGTGCCAAATGGCATTGCTGTACTCAAAATTGTATACCTCTCCATACAAGCATTCCCAATAGAAAACGGACTATATTGACAATCTATGTGGTAATTGTTAGCGGTTTTTCTCAATTAAATCATTCTACGTGTTTTTTAATAAGGATTCAATTACGTCCGAGTCTAAATCGTAAAAGCCACCTTCGTCAAAAATATGCCTTCGTCCATCACTGTCTTGTGCAGTACTTCATTAATTTTCATTTATATTTAAACAGTACAAATTGTCAGCCAGCTACGGGGCTTCCGAGGCTTGATTTATACTCGTAGTAGTACTAGTAGTAAGTACGTATGCCTTGGGTACGTATGTGTAGTAAAATTATGGGTGCACGCATATAAGGCATTACAGTTAGTCATTGAACATATAACCTTCAGTATATTTTTAAGTTTTGAGGTCCGTTGTATGTCTACATCTTCTGTTTTTCATCAGGCAGCCTGTATATTTCTTTGTGATTGGTCGGTATTAAAATAGTCTGCCTCAAAAAAGGGTTCGCTGCTATAAAGTAAGTAAAATTTTCTTATATTTAATGTGACCACAGTTTAGAAACCACGACGTTGCCGCGCTTACGAGGATTTAATGATTTTCAGATTATTGTAAAAAAAATTTTTTGTACATTAGTTTTTAGCTGACAAATTGATACAATCTGGTTCTCCGTTCTACTAATAGTACAATTAATTTGTCCCTGGACTGAAACAATAAATATATGTACATGCAGTTTATAATTACATGAAAGTACAGCCTGCCACGCAAATAATGTCCGATTGAATATTCATAATATATCGATGGCAAAAAGCGAGAACGTAGTAACCGCCAAAATGCAAACTTTACACCAGAGCCAAAAAACTTTTCGATTTCGAGAAAAAAAATCATAACTCTTTCATTTATGAACGAAAATGCTTGATATTTGGATCCAATTCATAACTTATGGTTTTCTTTCAACTGGCATATTTAATATTTAACAAAAAAGACTGGTTTACGACTTAGTGGCGGTTACGACAATTGAACTCTTTTTTTCGTTACGCGAAAACGCTGTAAACGCCAGAAGTAAATGTACTAAAATGATGAAACGAGTATTATTTCCATAAAGCATAAATGCTGTAACCAGATGCATATTTATTTTAAGATTCAATAATTTTGACGTAAATGTCATTACGTTCTTTATAGGACTAACTGAAATGTGGTAAGTGTCCACCGGCAAAAAGAAACTGTGAAAATAAAACGACTTAAGTATTAATCAACTTTTATCAACATACTTTTTTAAAATGTTTCGAAATTTTAAATGCAGGTTTCTTACAAATTAAAAGCTCAGAAGCAACAATTACCGTCTTAACATATCAAATACCATCTAGTCTCAATTTCTCTGTATAAAAACATTACGAAAGTTACTTAAAACCTCCGTTGCTTATAACATTTCAAAAGGCTAATAAAATATCTCATATTATAAAATTACAACCTTGTAGGTACTTATCGTGCTAAAAACAAAGATTTGGGTTATTCTTAGGGTTAATCAGACTATAATATTGTTATCCGCTAAAACTAAATATTATAGGTAATGAGGTTTAAAATTCCCGTGAAAACTTTAAAACTCTCTACATTTTATCTTCAGTTTTGGCATTAAATTGTCTTTTAAGTAACATTTATCGATATAAAACTCACTACCTATTAAACCCACTAACTATAAAAGATGTTTTGAATGTAAGTATTACTTATTATATAAGTTTTCAACATAATCGACGCGTTTGGCTCGGTTTGTAGACACCTGCCTACTGAGTCGGCGGTCCCGGGTTCGAATCCCGGCCGGGGCAAATATTTGTGCAAATATTTGTTCTTGGGTCATGGATGTTATCTATATATGTATTTATATATTATGTATATCGTTGTCTAGTACCCATAGTACAAGCTTTGCTTAGTTTGGGACTAGGTCGATTCGTGTATGATTGTCCATTAATATTTATTTATTTTTATAATTCTTAAACAATTGTTTGAACACAACTCGGTCGATTGCAAAAAAATTGTGTTAAAAGCTTAGTTAACATAAAATACGATCGCTTCCTTTGTGTGACGAAAGTTGGTCATACAAAATGTATGGGTAACTTTCGTCACACAAAGGAATCAATTAACATTGTTTTAATTAAAGCCCTTAACTATGTACATTTTTTTTGCAATTGACCCAACTATCACCTCAATTATAAAAATATTTCTTTGAACTAATCTCACTGAACCATTAATATTTAACTTAAATAACTAGACGTTATATTACTATGGTACCGTACAAATTAAAATGGTTAGTGTTTATTTAAATAAAAACTCGGAGTCATTTTTCTTAGGCAGAATATCAATGGACATTAAAATAGGAACCTAAAAATTGCATTCCAATGGAATTCGTTTTCATAATAACATAATTAAAATAACTGTTCTTAAAAAAATACTAAAAATTCCACTCTAAAATGCATTGTTTTATAATAACACTCCTCAAAATTTTTGTCATAATTAACCCAAAAATCGCCCCTCTAAAGTAATGAAAATTAGTGCAATAGTGACTGATGGACATGTGCATTCTTCCAATCCTGACCTACGGAGCGCAGACTTGGTTTTTGACAAACGTTCAGAAGTCCACCCTCAAGGTTTGTCAAAGAGCCATGGAACGCAGTATTCTGGGCGTAAAACGAACTGACACACTAAGAACACAGTACTGCGTTCCAAAACGCTGGTAGCTGATGTAGCCCAAGCAGCTGCAAAGCTGTATATTATGTCCGTGATAAAACGAATGACGACAGTTGTCGCAGTGGTTTAAGCAGCTGCCTACTGAGCCGACGGTCCTGGGTTCGAATCCCGGCAAGGGCAAATATTTGTGTGATGAACTCGAATATTTGTCGAATAAAATATTTGTGCCTGGGTCATGGATGTTATTTGTATTTAAGTATGTTTATTATTTGTATCTTTACCAGTATGTTCACTTGTGTCCAGAACACAAGCCTCCTAGAGCTTACTGTGGTACTTGATTAATTTGTGTGAGGTTGCCCGATATATATTTTTTTATTCATTTATGCCATGCGTATGGATATTGTGAAAATATTAATCGAATCAGGCACTAGTTAACCGGTAAATTTTAAATACTGTACAGTTGTTTATCTACCGCAGCTCAACAAATTTAGTGCTTATCTGATTCTAGGCCTTGGACAATAAAGATGCGGACGTGACACTCCAAACTAGTTTGATCCGGCTTGAGTCAGCTTTTTAGGGGTTAGACCAAATAACTCTTAATGGTTGTAGTGAAACGTAGTAGATTACAGCAAAACTTTCTTCTAGCGATTACAACCGTAAACTAGATAATCATACATATTATACTAATTTAAAAAAATCATTATTTTAAATCGAAATCAAAATTGAAATGTATACCTATTCTGTAAGTAGGCCACTTTACATGTCTGAATCTGAATTTATCGGCATTGCACAAGAGGAGGCCGCTGTCGAGAAGAAAGCCGAAAAGAAGTAAATATTTTTTTCATTTTTTTTTAATCATCATGCGAGCGTTTGCTCGTATCTTTTGATTGCCTTTAAGCTGAAGATAAGCAGACCTTTGATGATATTTGATGTTAATTCCAGCTTTATACCTCCACGCGTTCCTGAGAAAAAGGTCTCGACAAATAGATAGACAGGCACAAAAGTGATCCTATGTTTAGTTTTTGGCGATTGAGGCACGGAACTCTCAAAGCTGCCGCGTCCCGCGCCCCAACATCGTTATTTTCTTCCAACAAAATGTAATAAAAACATTTTTGCTGTCCTTTCAATATTAATAAAGCAAATAAATATGCTAGTTATGTTTTATCCCATTATTCATATTTTCCATTAAACCCGCAACATATTTTACATCCAAAAAAAGGCATGTACACAGACTACGCACACCCACTCGCTCCGGCGATCGCCGATAGACTAAATCACAGGTCGTATTCACGAGCCACATCGCCGCGAGCGCACATTTTTATTGCTGTATCTTCAAGCACTACCAACTTCACGTTATGTTTCAAATGTCGTTACTGTAGCTCGCTGTTAATTCATTTTCGAATGAAATGTAGTAAGCGTCAATCATAGATAATTTATTTTAGGATAATTGCAGTAAGCTTGGTTCGTAATTTTTTCACTACATGCATAAATGCTGCAACCGCCACGGAACAAAATTTCGGCAACGCTGTAACCGGCACACCCTTTGATTTATGAAAGAACAAAATTAGCGTAAATGTACTCGTTTAGAAAATTGCTACTATTTGGGTGTTTACAGCAATTAGATGTGGGCATCGTCAAAAAAATACATTCGTTTTGCAACGTAGTCCAGTTTTTTCTAAGCGTCGTAGAGCCATGGGACCCAGACCAGTCGACGCAGAAAAATTCGCTGATTCCGAATATGCAAAAAAAATTTTTTTGGCCATATGGCGGTTACTACGTTCTCGCTTTTTGCCATCGATATACTCTTGCCCTCTTGCTCGTGCATGAGTATTACCACCGCCACCATATATGCTCATTATATTTACAAGCATTCCTTATCACTATGAGGGCAATATGTGGAAGATGGTCCCCTACTATTTTTATTTTTAAGTCTGAGTCATTTGACTAGGGTAAGTAAAGAAATCATAGGATAAGAATTTGCTACCTGCACCTTTCGGTACATTCCGTCGTGAATAGGATAGGCGCCAAAGGCTTTTAAGAGGCTAGACTGCGTTTTTCACTGATATAAGACACTTAGGCTTTACTTTTATTTGACAGTTACCACTGATACCAGTCGATGACTAAATTCTATAACAACGTACGGGCAAATGTGTAGCGCTCAGATGAGGCAGGATCACAATAGGGGCTAAAGTACTACTTACAGTTACCTATATCTAATTTAGCAACGTGCTCTACATATTTACCTTCTGAATGACAATTTGCCATTTTCACTTAATGCATCTTGAGGGTATATTGCTGAATCTACGTGTTTTGTTAGAGGCTTATATCCAGAAGTGGACTGATGATGATGGTAAGGACGTTTTAAATAAAGCAGTTCTATAATTGACAGCACTAAGGTAAATGGGAATGGGAATTAGTTTCCTTTAGTTAAATGGGCAAACGAGTCCATTGCATTTGAAGTAATTGTGAGAAAGACACTATTTTAAAAGGAAGCATAAAACATATATTAAAAAAAAAATATTAGAATGGCACTGCCGTCCGTAGCAACAAAAGTCGGAATCGACGCATGCGCGTGTTTTCGCGGTACGCCCTGTAATAGCCAAGATAATTATCATCTCTACGATTTACGAGCTTTATTTTCTTAACTATTACGCTTTTTGCTGCTGCGACTTACAGCATATGGACTTTTGTTTCCTATATGTATTATTTCAACTTAATGTGTGTAATAAGTCAGTCTTTTGGAGATGAATAACCTTGATATGAAAAATGTATTTTGGGCAAAGTGAGGTTGCTATTTTAAGTTGTTTACGTTTACTTTAGGCTAACTACAAAATGTGTCGTTTCTTGATTCTTAGATATTATTTTCAATTCTGCATTGTAGGTACTTCCATCGCCACGACGGTTGGCGCAGTTTGTAGTGTTATCTATATATGTATGTATTTAAATATTACATTACGCATGTTGTTGTCTAGTTCCCACAGCACAGTACAAGCATTCGTTATAGTCCGTAAGCCCGCTCCAAGATTGCCTACGTAACATGACATCACGATAAAATGCATGGCACACGGTCGAAAAAGTTGTGCTGAGCGAGAATCAAACGATTATCGCACAGAAAATTGGCCGGAAGTTTGAGAAAATCCTTCACTTCCGGTCAAAATTTTAGGGGTGTACTTACGTCATGTGACATCATTACGTGACAGATGGCATCATGTAGCCCTTTAATCGTCGAGAGTGTCAACATAAGTCTGCCAGTTCTAAAATGGCCGGAAGTGCTTGGCAGACGAGGTCAAAGATGGTCATCGGGTACGTTTTCCTACGTTTTGTGGTATCTTGACGAAATTGATTATAAATGTTTTAAAGTAATAGTGTCTCTAAAAATAAAAAAGTCTACAAGACATATCTGGCCGGAAGTCCTTCAAAAGTGATTTTATTAGGGTTCCGTAGTCAAACTAGGAACCCTTTATATATTTGCCATGTCCGTCGGTTCGCCTCTCCGTCCGCGGCTTAGCTCCATGACCATTAGTACTAGAAAGCTAAAATTTGGTATGAGCATGTGTATGTATCACGACGACAAAACGGTAAAATAAAAACTAAACATTTTTTTTTTCGGATAGGTACCTCTCGTATCGTACACCTAAAGTGGGGGTGAATTTATTTTTCTTTCCAACACTAGTGTGTGGGGTGGCATTGAATAGGTATTTTGAAGATAATAGGGGTCTCCAAACATTATTTTTTATAAAGTCAGCAGTTTTATAAATATTCGCTCCGAAAATCCAAAAAATTGCGTCGCCCCCCCCTAACTTTTTAACATTGAGTCAAAAAGATATAGAAAAATTCATGAAAATATGACCTATGTGTAATTTCAATGATATATTTAATAAAATCGGTTGAGTCGTTTTTGAGTTACCACAAAATTTCATAATTTTTATACTTCGAACATTACACATATTAGTTAAGTGCCATACTGCATTAAAACATTCCGCTCAATCTGGCGCGTATAATCGATAACTTCGGTAATAAGTAATTACAGTGACTATAGCGTTTACGACCTTTTTATAGAACTTGAAATCTTTCTCGTAATTTAAACCTCGGGATTTAAGCCCGTCTATTGTGAAGGATGGGTCCATACATAATGACAGTATTTGCAAAGTAGTGCACGACCAAGTTCTAGAGGAACCAATTCCAATGAGTGCAGGAGTCAAACAGGGTTGCCTCCTGTCGCCGCTGCTCTTCATAGTCCTGCTCGACGACGTCATGCGGAAAGTAACAGAAACACCGAGGGGCATAACATGGAATAAAAGCATACATCTGGAGGACCTCGACTACGCAGACGACATAGTGTTGGTTTCGTCTTCACTGCCCGATTTAGGGATTAGGTTTAGGGATTACGAATAAACGCTAGGAAGACCGTCGAAATGCAAGTTCAGTCGTGCGAAAACCGACCCATAAGACTCAATAGGACACCGCTGGAATCTATCGCAAAGTTCACATATCTCGGCAGCACCGTGACCAACAGCGGTGGTTCCGATGACGACGTTGACGCGAGGATTAGGAAAGTTAAAGGCGCCTATGCCCAGCTGAAACAGGTCTGGGATTCGAACGTGCTTACCCGGCGGAATAAGATTTCCCTCTTCGATTCCATAGTGAAGTCTGTTTTGCTCTTAGGCTGCAAGACTTGAAAAGAGACAAGGGTCTGACGAGCAAGTTACAAGTGTTCGTCAACAAATGCCTTAGATCCATCCTGCGCATATTCTGGCCGAAAACTATCAGCAACGAAGATCTTTGCAATCGATGCCACCAAATCCCGATCAAGCGATAAATCGCTCAACGGGAGTGGAAGTGGATAGGGCACACCCTCCGAAGACAACACCAGAGGACAACATCGGCAAGGTTGCGTTCCCGTGGAGGCCGCGCGGGAGCAGACGACAGGGCCGACCGGCGCATACGTGGCAGCGCACCGTCGACACCGAGCTGCGGGCGGCCGAGCTGAGTTGGAGTGACGCGGAGCGCGAGGCACAGGACAGGAGCGGATGGCGACGTCTCACGAAGGCCCTCTGTACCACTGGGGTACCATAGGACAGCAACAACATTATGAAGGATGGGCAAGTACAGATCCTATACACTGAGCGTGGCCCGACAACCTATTCAACGCCACCCCACACACTAGTGTTGGAAAGAAAAATAAATTCACCCCCACTAAGTACGATACGAGACGAGACCGGTACCTATCCGAAAAAAAAAAAAATTAAAATCACTTTTGAAGAACTTCCGGCCAGATATGTCTTGTAGACTTTTTTTATTTTTAGAGACACTATTAGGTACTTTAAAACATTTATGATCAATTTCGTCAAGATACCACAAAACGTAGGAAAACGTACCCGATGACCATCTTTGACCTCGTCTGCCAAGCACTTCCGGCCATTTTAGAACTGGCAGACTTATGTTGACACTCTCGACGATTAAAGGGCTACATGATGCCATCTGTCACGTAATGATGTCACATGACGTAAGTACACCCCTAAAATTTTGACCGGAAGTGAAGGATTTTCTCAAACTTCCGGCCAATTTTCTGTGCGATAATCGTTTGATTCTCGCTCAGCACAACTTTTTCGACCGTGTGCCATGCATTTTATCGTGATGTCATGTTACGTAGGCAATCTTGGAGCGGGCTTACGGACTATTAGGGATGGATTGGGACTAGTCCCAAGCTAACATTTAAAAACCTTTTCTATACAGCACGTACAAATAAAATAAATCTATAAATATAAAGGGATAATCTTACACGCGTACGATTAGACTACAAGTAAACGCTGCAACTCCCGCCATTTTGTATTTACGATCTTGAAGATAATAACAAGTTGCGATAGCGGATTGTTTATGTATAAATATTACTTATATAAGTAACGTTTCTTGCAGTAATGTTTGCATACAACCCGGCCAAAGGAAAGTTACAGTAAAAAAAATACCGTGTTTAAAAACACTTAAGAGTAATGTTTCTAATTAAAATAAAGTGCTGGAAATTATGCTGCCAATAACAGTTTTCTGTAAACACGATGAATAGTTACCTACTAATGTTGATGAATGCTTCGTTACTTTTACTATTATGTATACCTACAAGCTTTTCCTTCACAATTTCACCCAATGTTAAATTAGTTTCCTACTGTACCACCGTACTGTAAAAACAGTAAGGAGGATTTCAATTTAAAAAGATCACAATAGAGTTTTCGCTTTTCACTTTCACGCAAATGTTCCTGAGATTAAGTGGGCGATTTGACAGGCGCTTGCTCTTGATAGCACTTTCCACGCTGTTTCCTGCCGAAAGCCAGACAATGCTAATTGTAATGACATTTTAAGTGGACTGCCAAATATACAATATACACAGGCTGATTTAGAGATAAACGGTTCGAAAAAGGTTTCTTTGGGCCTATTATCACAGTTACGAGCGTGTTTTCTACTTAGGTATACAATATACTGCCAAATATACAATATACACAGGCTGATTTAGAGATAAACGGTTCGAAAAAGGTTTCTTTGGGCCTATTATCACAGTTACGAGCGTGTTTTCTACTTAGGTATACAATATCATACCTATCAGTCGCGGCGAATCCGGTGCACGATCGCCTTCATATAAAATTCGCTTGCAACCAAGCAACCTTGCAAGTGTGAAAGGCCATTAAGTGTACAGTGATAGCCGACGCACAACATATTTTTTGTGTATAAAAAAGAGAGCAGTAATGAAAAACTTAGGCGGTTAGATTTTATGCAATCTACATAACTATATACAGTTTTTATTTACTCTACTCTGATCAGTTAAATATAGTGTAAGCGTTGTAACATTTTTCTCGCCCGTTTATCAAATTATTTGCATTCTTAGATCATGGCATTGATTGGAGCTGATTGATGGTATTAGTAATGACGTGATCATGTACACGATTGATTTAAGCATATCTTTTTAACATTCAATTCTGCAAGCTTTGCACGGTTATGTGCGAGTCGGATAGGCGCACCGCACCGAGGCGAGGTTTCAGTCTAAACTATGAAAGCACTGAATATTGCTCTAACGAAAAGATAAACTGAATTGAGGAGCAAACTTAACTTTGCATGCAACTATTGTCCCCATACGATATAGGTATACGTCGGAGCAAGTCTACCTGCAAATAAGTTTTTAATCACATAAACATATTTACAATGCATGTGCTCGAAAAGAGCGTACCTATTCTAGGCATTCAAACTGTGCGGAAAGTACTACTTTTCCACACTAGTGTTTTTACTTTTCAATTTTTTTTTAATTTCTAGCCGTATCTGACAGCCTGACACAAAGAGGTTTTATTATTTACAAAAAGTTTGATAAATAAGTCAAATACCGATTATTATCACGTATAAAAGTACAATAAAACCAATATTTCATTAATTATTCATTTAACGCGTCATTAATTACATTAGATATAAAATTTGATTAATAAACGCACTTTAAATCGTTATTCATTAAATCAATTTGGCTGAATGTACACGCGCTTGTGCCATTTTGACATAAGACGAATATTAAAAAAATACTTTTGCACATGCGCAGTAGTAGATATGTCGAGCGCGGTTTACAAATTATAACTCCGCCATTTTTTATTGATGTCTAGTTTATTTTGAAGTGGTTTTGTGCAAATCTGCTGAAATAATGGCGAGATAAAGGGACGAATCATAAATTTAAACCTGTAAAATGTTATTGAAGAAGTAAAAATTGTGAACGACGGCTTCTTGTTGGATAAATCAAATCAAAACACTTTTTTTCCAATGTAAACAGTTTTTGTGAGTATTAAAGTATTTTCTCGTAGATGCATAGTAAAGTTTTGTACGGAACTCGTGTGTAAGATGATTTCCGACTCGTGTTTGTTTAAGGCATGTATTTAACGCGGCGACAAATTAATCAGATTTAGGGATTTATAAAAAATTAAAGGGGATAGCAAAAATAATAAGTTGGCGACTAATTGCGGAGACTATTAAAGTAAAAAGTAGCAGCTGAGTAATCAATTTTCGGCTTTGTTTCAATATAAACTAGCATCGAGTTATTGTTTTGGCGACTGAATTAACTAATTAAGCGGAAACATGACAGCGGATAAAAAGTTGAAAATGGCCTACTCTAATTGTTCAATGGAGATTACATATAAAATAAATCAAGGTCATAAAAAAAATACTTTGTGCGACAATTTAAGAGCTTTAATCAAAGTTGAAAATTGCATGTATAAATAATAATTTTGGTCTATAGTTTTATTTAGTGGCTCTGATTTTGGTCAATTTTTCGTCAGGTGTGATGTCATATTGACACCTATTTTTTATGATTCTATCGTATAGAATACGTTAAAATAAACGTGTTTTGTATGGACAACTTTTTTCTAAACTTAATAATTACCGAGATATGGGCTCCTAAAACCGACAATATTTTTTTGGATATTGTGTCAGACTCTGCCTTAGCTCCGGCGCTGCGGGAAGTGCAGCCCTTCCGCCCTTGCGTGGCAAAGCACGGTCGCCCGTACTCCGTTCCGCAGCTTCGGCTTGTTGGTCGCCTTCGGCGACCAGCCTCAGCCGCTCCGCTCCGCACGGCTCCCGAGCTTTGTCACGGCGGGCGAGGGCTGCCCTCCCTCCGCGCCTCCGGCTTTTTATATACACTCTAGGGGTAGGGCAGACAAGACCACGTGGAATCGGGGTTGACAGCTTCGGTTCTGAGGCAAGTCTTATGATAATGCAATGCTTATTTTAGCGTAGCGTGTTTTAGCTAGATTCGGACTAAAATAAGCGTGTTTTGTATGGGCAAAACATTTCTACCTAAAAAACGCTTATCGCCGTTTTCATTAAATTATGGTTTCGAAAACTAAAAAAATAACTCCCCATTACTTTTATATAGTACCCATTTTAATATTTAAGCTGCCAGCAAATCAAAGCCCAAAATGATTTTTTAGATGGAGACCTGTAGTTGCCACTAATATAAAGTTTGTTATCCTTCTGCTAATATTAGTCGCCAAGTCATTATTTATAGTACCTCACCTATGATTTCAGTAATCTTGTTTATTATTTCTGCTACCTTAAAGTAGCTGCCATTATTTGAATTTTAAAATATCCTTAGTTTAAAGCTCATTTAATATAAATGATTGCCAAAATATTTAATCGCTGACAAGTTATTATTTTAGTTGCAAATAGTTTGCTGCTCTTTAATTTTTCTGTCGCCGCGAAAATAATAAGCCTTTGTTTAATCACTCGCTCGTACCTCGCTCGTGACTAAAAATCACACTCGTCTGAAATCACCTACCTTCCACACTTGTATCGTAAATAACTATTTTAGTTTAGTTTGTAGACTCTTAATTGACTTGTGATATATGATGTTAACTTCTTGCCAAATTTCATGATTCTAGGCCAACGGAAAGTATGACATGGGTTTGGATCCTCTTGAGAGCAACAAAACGTGCACACGTGCATAAACGCTTGTATTTTTTGATGCGTTGCTTTATAATGTAAGTTGTGTTTTTTACTGGTTTAAGGGATTGCAGAAGTGTTACCGAACAAGGGTTTTTACAGACATACAGATGGACAGCAAAGTGATCCAATAAGGATTTCGTTTCTGCCGGCTATGGTACGAAACCTTAAAAATATGCGTCTGTTACTGTAGAATTGTTAGTTGAATTGGGAATGTCCTATGTGTCCATCTGTCAATGGACAAACTATTAACTATTAACAACCTCTATTTATTGAAACCATTCACAAAAGGCGTTTATTCTCCAGCTCTATCAAACGCAACACGACTTGGAACAATCTAGTAGCTTTCAAAGGCAATATTGCACGCACATTTCTCCGCAATCGAAAGTTCATATTCAATTTGCCGGGTAGTGAAATTTTCATCTTTGTTCGTATCGCCATTTCCCTCGTAGGCGGCGGACCGCGAAACCGCAGGCTGTCGGGTCTCCACGGGGTACAAACACGGGGAACTGTGCAGACAGCAGTGTAAAATTTACAATAAAGTCCAATAAAAAGTCTTGAATAGGGCCATAAACTTTTTAAAACTTTCGTGAGATACCTATCTCTAATATTTTGGATTCAAAATTACCCCACAAGACGGAATGATGACCTAGTGAAGGTTACTGAAATTTGCCAGGTAGTGTAAGACCGGTAATGGAGGTGTTTTTTTTTTGGGCGGGAGAGTATGTCCAGTAGTGGACATCTTTTGGCTGAAGATGATTATGATGATGATCAAACTGTCGAAAGACTCTCGTTGGCTTCCCTGCCGGGCACGGTTTCCTTCGAGGCCAAAAATGTTTCTAGATAGGTTTGTTTTGTAAAAGTTCTGAAATGTTCATGATTTTAGACAAGTACCTAGTTAGCGAAAGATGGAAAAAGCTATTTAGGAAACAAAATTATCCCATGCTCAGTAAACCCATATAATCATTAAGTAACAAGAGCTTAACTTACCAAGGTTGTTATACATAAATATAAGAGCACAGGCAGCAATCGGCAAAGTTGGGCTGTAAAATAGAATATAATACCTGTGTAGATGGAAGGTAACACACTCATCTCCATGCGGCTTTGTAGCTTAACTTTAATGCATAGCAACCTTAATTGGAAATACCTAGTGAGAGTTAAATTCTCAAACCCTAGATTATTAGAACACTTTTGACAAGACCGATAACTACGTTTTGCTGCTCTCCGTAGACTCCGGAGAGTATTACCTAAAATAATAAAGTTAATAATTTTATTTTAGCTATTAACTCAGATTCGCAGACAATACGGCATGTAATGAAATAGCTTTAACAGTAAAATGCCAATTAATCCGTATCTTTAATTACCGACCACAGCTTCGATTTGGAACGCTCTCGTTTGCTAATGAAGTGGAAATTTAATTACTCCTTGTATAAATAAAAAACTTTCATCGAAATAATGAAAACCTTTTATAACTAAGGAATAGAAACACGGCAGTTTTAATTATTTAAATTTTTTGGGCGTCATTGAATGATTTGAGGCATGTATATTCCAGTTCGTTGGCAAAGAGGAACATAGCTTAATTACACCATTATTTTGGTTCCGGCGTATTTAACTTTTTTTTACTTGTTATTTAGTTACCTAAACCCGTTCGACCCCTACAGAGTACTGGCAATCTCGTGAGGATTGCAGGAGGCCGTTGGATGCGGGTTGCGCAAAACATCTTAGAGAATCCTGAGGTCTTGCCCAGCAGTGGACGTCATTCAGCTGAGTTGATGACGATGACGATGACTCAGTTGCCTGAATCTATTGATTTTGATATATTATTTGAGTGATCATATCACGATCATGTATATGAAATAGCCGATATATTTTGGCTTCTTCAATTTGAGGAGAAGAGAGTGGAGAGGACACGTAAACAAACATGATAAATTATCATGTAACAACATGATACTCGTATTTTCAGATTGGTGTCATTACACACACGGAAGTTGGCTACTACATATATTTACTACACCTGAATTGATTATTGTTAAAATCCGTTCAACTGTACAATACAAGCAATAATAAAATATATGGAGATTTAGAAACCTTCAAATTGCCAATTAATTTCAGTAAATCGAATTTATTTTTTTCTCTTAATATAATACAGAAGTTTTACCATGTTTACTTTCGACCTTAATAGGTTTCATTGTTAAAACGACAGCAAGGTATATTCCACTTTATTTAAAAGCCGTTGCATTTTATGCGTTCGAAGCTGACAGCAGAGAAATTCTTAAAAGTATCGACATTTGAAAGTAAATGTCATGTAATGTAATATTTAGTTCAATAATCCTAATTTGATTTCACCATATATGAGCAAACAGTTTACTCCTTCATAAAACGCGTAGTTCATTATGAGAATTAAGTAAATATGGCGGAAAATGTTCTAATGGAACATTAGAGTAAAATAAAACTTAATTTACAGGGACCTCGTTTTACTATCTACCAATAGCGATATGAGTTATAGACAGATTTTAAATAAATCTTAGTAGACATTAATTATACTAATTGAAGTGATTATACTAACTGTTATTATGTTATACTTAGAGATGTGCCGTTTCCGAAAATTTCCTCATTTTGTATGGGAAATCATGATTTACGGAATAGTCATCTAGGTGATATGGTGGCACTGTAAGAACCTAAAGGCGTGGCGAGGTGTCATCTCTACGCGGCAACCACACAAAGGCCACACTATTGTTGATTAATCCGTGGGTCCCATTCATGAAGCACCATTGTTTCATTCGTCTTTAAAAATGGAACCCCTTTCACGACGTCAGGCTCGATGTGTGGACATATCGCTTTAAAACAAGAGGGCAGCAAGTAGACAGGTTACACTCAGTCATTAAAGGCTTAAAAGCGTAAGTAATTTAGTGTGAATTTGAACTGTTAAGTAATGTCAAGTCAATAGACTTAGTGCTTATTGATCTGAAGGTTGTGTCATGGGAATCGTTGTCAAGGATTGTATAGATGACAGAGACCGGCAGTCTAGGTGTGCCAAGAGCGATTGTGTTTTGTTTACTGGCTTGAGTCCACCGACCTACTAAAGATGACGGGACGTCTGGTGCATGGTGGCTATTATCAGAGTACATGGAGATAATAATAGGGAGGTATGTAGGTACTGTGTGAGAAAAATAAGTGCAGCAAAAAAAGGATTGCGATGCTGAATATGTGTTACTATCGTTAGTAACTGTCCATACATTCGTTGCTTTAAAATTAAGAAACGCGCGCGCTTTTAAATAGTAACTCTAAAATGGCTGGGCTTTATTACCCTAGTATAACACATAGGCTACTTTTTATCAAAAAAGAATATGACTCCGGTGCGATTTTGTCTGTGATGTCAACGGGAGCGATGCAAACTACTAGTAGGTCATAAGAGTATTCTTAACTTATTCTTTTACTAATCGCTTTTCCAATAATTACGGCAATAGAATTCGTGAATGTTGAACCTATTCCACAAGATAATAGGCTGGGTTTAAATTGGCAGTTTAAAATTAAATTAGTTTTCATATTCATCAATAGTAATTCGGATTGCGTAATGTTCTAAATATTACAATTTTCCACCGGCCCGGAGGTTCTGCTTTCATGTCATAACAACTTCGCTGTTATGTGAAATTATTTGTTATTAGTTAACTTGTCATTACGACACCGCACTAATAAAAGTAACTGAAGTGCATGCAGGCAAGCAATTTAATAATAATATAAAAAAGAGAGAAAGATCGAAAATAAATAAAGGTGTTAAAAGTTATAATCTATCTATAGAAATCAATTGCCGTTCGTTTGTATCGCTAAAACTCGCGAACGTCTCGGCAGATTTAGCTGATTTTGGTTTTGAAATGTTTGTCTTAGTCCAGGGAAGGTTTAAACGGTTAGGTTTATTAGCAGCTTACTGACACCTTCAACGCGGGCGGAGCCGCGGGCATAGCTAGTACAAAAAAAAAACAGACCTACATTAACTTGAGGAAAAACAAATGTGAACGTATTAATATAATGATGAATACACGGGTATTTTTATTGCAAATTATGTGGAGGCCATATGGCTGGGAAGTGAATTTATCCTTGTGATTATTGCCATTTAAATAACTATTGTGAATTATTAAATCATAATTTAAATCCTAATTTTACTAGGATCCTCTTGTTTTATAAACAAACGTTTCATAGAATGTTTCATATCATTGTCAATTTTATCCCCTGAAGCATTCATTTTCAAAAAAGGATTTTCTATATACATGGTTAGATGAGGTTTGTTTTGTAACAATCCAAAAAAAAAAATGCTTTGATGTAAGAAGGGTCTAGGGAAAATTCTCATCATTTTACATAAACTAGAAATAATGAACATGTTCATTCGCCCAAGACCCTTCTTACATCAAAGCATTTGCAAGTTTGTCGTAAATTATATAATGGTTATTTCATATTATTTTGTAGTTACACCGGTTTATCCTTCTTGTATAAACAAACGTTTCATATAATGTTTAATTTCATAAAGGAATGAGAATTTTAATTTCTCAGTGTTCTTTCTACTATAGGATTCGAAACAATCAAACTTTATTGCGCTTCTACTTCTTCCATCTATATAAAAACCATTCGCATAAGTATGAAGCCAATTTCACGTGCGATTTACGAATAATATCTCAAAGAAAAACACTATCGGATTCGCGTAATACCGTAAATTTATAAACATCAGTAAGTAATTGCATTTTTTTAAACGCTAATCTGTTCAAATTATTTCAATTATGTACAATTGTCGGTTATTTCTAGAAGTTTTTTTTTTATGGAAATACATACTCAGATGTGAGATTATCTATTGCCGCTACTGTATAATATAATACACGTTGTTCACTCACTAAGGAAATCCTGCATCGTGCTATTACATTTTTTCTTGCAATCACGAGGACGACGACATGGAAAGTGGTTTTTATCTTAACTTTTTAATTATATGCATTATGCATAGATAATTACGTAATTAGTATAGATAACGAATCAAACTAAACGACTTGTTGGTAAATCCCAAGTTTCAGTGTCGTTGCATTTAGAGGATTATGAAGCTTTCTTAATTTCACTTTAAATGTGAATGGACGTATTAAAATTCAAGATGGAGTGATATACTATCGGATACGACGTGGCAAGAGTATAGGAGCGAGTGTAAAGCTTTTGTTTGTCTTAATCTCTGAGTGAGACGTTCGCTCTAGAAATGTTGATAAAAACATAAACAAATTGTGCATTGGTAACAAAGAAATCCAGGGTGTTATGTATATTTCATATTAAATAAATAAATAATATCGGACAACCTCACACAAATCGATCTAGTCCCAAAGTAAGCTCAAGAAGGCTTGTGTTATGGATACTAGACGACGATATACGTACTTATATAGATAAATATATACTTTAATACATAGAACAACCATGACCCAAGCACAAATATTCGAGTTCATCACACAAATATTTGCCCTGGCCGGGATGCGAACCCGGGACCGCCGGCTCAGTAGGCATAGTATACGCTACATATGAATACCTATTTTACTTTACACATGAAGCAAAATTTTCTATTTCCCTGAAGTAACTATAAAAACGTGTCTTACGCAATACCTGGATTGGATGCCCCTCGCTGGCTCACTAGTGATTGATCACGGCGTGAGACCTAACGATATTGCCTGGTGACGACCAAAACTAGGTAAAATGTCTGTCACTACTCTTCACAACCTTGTATCTAGTTTGTAGATTGTTACTGAGATGCGAGCTTTGTTTTAATATAAGTAGGTATTTGTTGCTTAGTGAGTTTTGGTTGTCAACAGACGATATGTGCGTGCATAACTTCAGCAGGCGTCCCGCGTCACTCCATTTCAGAGGCTATAATAATAAATTGGAAACTTGACATTAAAATAATACTTGTTTTATTTGTGTTAAGTAATAAATATGCTGAAAGTTATTTAGGTGGAGTGGTCTTACAATTGTGAATATTCCTTTCGGAGAATATAGACTACGCGCGTATAACTTTAGGCGGACGTTCTGCTTGATGTTACTATCATGACATTAATAGACCTTTGTTTACTTAAAGTAAAAAAAATAACACCATTTGTTTAGGTAACATTGCAATATGGCTAGAAATAGAAGCGAGCACACCACTGCTGAAAATACGCTAATGATACTTTGACGCAGTCAAATGTATGCAGAAAAAGCATTGTCAGCGTATTTCAAGCAGCGGTGTGGTCGCTCCTTTACCTGATGCTTTATATTTACACATATACCGCTAACCTAACTAAGACTTAACAGTGCTTGGGAAATACGGCGTACGCGCGCATATAACTTCAGAGGGCGTGCCGCGATAGCACGCTCCAAAGGCTATTAAGATGAATTGAAATTTCTTGCAGCCTAAAAGTGTGGTTCAGTTTGTATTACACAACGAGTCGAGCTGCCGAGTTTTGAAGACGGTGATAACGCGTCAGAGATAAACAAAGGGCAATGGGAGTGTTAATGTTAGGTAGAGGGAATAGAAAACGCACGCCAAGCAACCAACAAACGTATTTTTGGGACAGTTTGGAATTTAGTTTAAGTAATTGTGTAATTAAAATAACAGTCAATCGAACAACATCGCTTTATCTGTATCCGTTATTTACGCTCTCGACTGTAAGTTAATGGTACAACAGCCAGTAAAAAAACATTGGTCTTTAAGTACCATTTTTAGACTCTATTTCGTGAGTATTAAGGAGCTTTGAAGCTGCGTTCTCGATGTCTATTCTGTACCTATATTTTATTTCAGCTTAGCAAGAGTGAGTACAGTCGGCGTCAGATGATCAAATCAATGTTTTAAGTAGGTACGTCAATTATTTAAATTATTTTTTAACAAGGGAACCGATAATGTTCAATCATTTTGTTTATTTTGGGTAACATTCTGGGCTTACTTAATGAACAATTAACGTAAGTTTTATTTATAAAATAATATTTAATTATTTTACGTATCTAGTTATAGACTTTATTTCACAGTATATTAGTATAAGTTGCGGATTTAATGGATATAAACATGCCATACTACACGTAAGTTGGTACAGTTTTCAGTTGACTCTCATTGATTTTATGCGTTTGTACAAATCTGTTACAATCTTTCTAGATTATAATTATCTAAGTATACAATCGATCTAAGTATACAAAAGTATAAGATTTGACTATTTTCATGCCTGATCTAGATCATTACCGAACATAAGTAAATACCTATCCATATTCCATACGCTACGTCCATATCGTGATGCAACTGCTATATCGCTACAAAGCCGCGCAAGCGCACAGCGCAAACATAAATAAGTTAGAGCTTCTTAGTAAGCGAGTTAACGTCAAAATGCGCCTTTTGAGATATTTGTTGAAACTCATTTCCAAAGTGAAGAGCCATCACTTATGTGGCCGCCTTCCGACTCGAGTTCAAATCGAAATGAACGGATGACCACACAGCAGAGAGCTACATTAGTTGCGCAAATAATCTATCATCTTTAAACGTATCAGGTTAAAGTTGTTTTTTGTATGTTATTTTGTTTTTCAACGGTATATTGTTGTTATAAATATGTGTAATGGTGTAGTGTTGAAATAGGGAAGCGATGCTGGATTCGATTGTTGAGGCGAAGAGATGGACGCTCGGTCCGGTGCCAGCACTAATTTATTTACGGTTTACTGCTCAAGTGGACACTCTTTATATGCAAATAGAAATAGACCCCCAAGGGGTAAATAGTACAGTCGGCGTCAGATGATCAAATCAATGTTTTTAGTAGGTACGTCATTCTGCTTTTTATCTGTATATTGTTTTTATAAATGTGTGTAATGGTTTAGTATCGATTCGATTGTTGAGACAGAGAGATGGACGCGCGGTCCGGTGGCAGCATTACCTAGTCCTCCTTATTTACGGTTTACTGCTCAAGTGGACACCTTTATATGCAAGTAGAATAGACTCCCAAACATTACAGTCAGCGTCAGATAAAGTCAGCTGACAATAATAATTTCCTCACGCTTTTCTCATTGCTTTAGGGGTAGGTACCTACTCTATTGATCAGTAGGCACAGTCGAGTTCTTAAATTTACGACCAAAAATATCTGAACACGCCTCTATGACAATAACAATAGACAAGTTCACATAAAATATGTGCAAGTGAATAATAATTACTGAATCAGACAGCAACATCTTCTGCCATTAATTTCCGAAAGGCGATACTAGTAGAGTTGCTAAGCCGCGAAATTGTGCGCATCGGGTTACAAGCATGAAATTTCTAACACACATAGAGCGTTCCACGGTGATTATTTTCAGATGTGGAGGGAAGTCAGATTTGTCCCCTGTGTGGTGAGAGAGCGGGGTGAAGAGGACCAAGTACTGCTCTTTTTCTTTTTTTTATTGCTGATCAGTTAAGGCTATTAGGGCTTGTGCGACATCGTTTTCGTGTAAAATAGATATCGCTATTAATTTTTCATGTTATTTAAGAATAGTTTCATATAAAAATTTGGGTTTATTGCCAAAAAGGTAAAAATCACAACAAGTTTTTTTTTATTCAGAACGATAAATTAGTTAATTATCCTGAATATTTACAATTTAAAAAAATATTACTAAACAGCAAATTTAATCTTGTTTTTAAAAATCTATACATATTGGGCACATCTGATACAAAAAGTACCTTGAAAAAAATGTTGATGTTAAGCTTAGCCTGCGTGTTCTAGTAATAATAATAATAATATTTATTGCAACCAAGTACTTAATAACTAGGTACAAGGACCCTGTCAGGGTGTAGCAAAAAGTTAACATTTTTTGTAGTCTGGTTTACCAAACTTACTAATAACTTATACTAAGTAATAACAACTTACAGTGTTTCTCTTAATTTAAATAAAAATTGTTTTAAAATTTAATAACTAAAACAAGCATCATGCTTTTATGAGCATGATATCATAGCATGTGTCATTATATACATTGTGCTGCTGCTGTGCAATCGGTTTGTACATAATTATTTAAATATTTTTCTCGTCCATAAATTCCGCAATTGAGTAGTAGCATTTGTCTATGAGTATTCGTTTTAGATTGCTTATAAAGGATGAGTCTTTTAGGGTGTTTTTTATATTAATAGGGATTTTATTGTATATTTTAATTGCTCTGTAGTATGGTCCATTTTTGTAGATTTCTAGTTTAGGTTCCGGGAGTTCGAGATTTTGGTGGCGACGAGTGTTGTGATTGAATTTGAAGAGATGTATATTTTTTCTTACAAACGTGGCAACTTCTAGGATATACAGGGAGGGGAGAGTTAATAGTTTTAGATTTTTGAATTCAGGTTTACAGCTATTTGGTTGGTGGATATTGGCCAGGATTCGTATACACTTCTTTTGCATAATGAAGAGCTGGTGCGCATCTGTGCTGTGGCCCCACAATAGGAGCCCGTAACGTAGCCACGCGACCGCCTGCGTGTGATACGCGGTCAGCGCGCACTCCATGCTAGTGTTGCTCTTCAATATGCTCAGTGCGTATACGAATCGGGATAGTTTATTTTTTATTGTTTCAACATGTATTTTCCAGTTTAAATTACTATCTAATTTGAGGCCCAGTAGAGTACAATCGGTGACTTCTTCAATGTTTAAGTTTTTTGCTACAGTGTCTAGGTTAAGTGGTTGTTTTTGTCTCGGTCTGAATTGAATAAGTTTTGATTTGTCGGTATTTGTTATAAGGTTGTGATCCTGTAGCCAACGGGTCACGGAATCGAATGTTTCTTCTATGTTTGTATTGCTATTGAAAGTTGAACATTGAAATAATAGAGATATATCATCAGCGAACATTACTACTTTATGGCTGGTGATTTTTGGAAGATCGTTTATGTAGATGAGAAACAGTACACAACCTAAAACACTACCCTGAGGGATTGAGCTATCAGTATATTTGATTTTTGATTTAAAGGACTGTAATATTCCGGTATGGTTACTAATGTGTTCTATTTCTACGTATTGTTGTCGCAATGTCAAATATGATTTCAACCAGTTTAAGGCCTTACCGCGTATGCCAATTTCATTTAATTTGTTTAGTAAAATATTATGTGAAACTCTGTCATATGCTTTAGACATATCTAATAATAAACCCACTGCGTATTTTCTGTCTCGTAAATACTCAACTATAGTTTGGACATAATTATAAACGGCAAGGCTTGTGGAATGTTTTTTTCGGAATGCGTACTGGTTTTCATCTAACAAACTATACTTCTCAAGAAAACTGTAGAGGCGATTTGACATACATTTTTCAAATATCTTAGATATTACAGGAAGGAGTGCTATCGGTCTATATTGAGAGGGATTGTTAGCTTTGCCGCCTTTCTTTAAAATAGGTTTTATCTTTGCTATTTTTAACTTATCAGGGAAACTACATTCGTCAAAAGATTGGTTTATTAATTTAGTAATAGGGTGTGTAAATTCATCTATGCAGGTTTTTAATAGAATGGAGGGAATCTCATCTATACCACAACTATACTTATTGGGCAGGGATCGTATTATGGCACGAACTTCATTTTCAGTTACAGAATGCAAAAAGATGGTGTTGACTGAGGTTTGTATGGCGGGCCGACCGCCCGGAGGCGCGGTCTCGTTTCTGCCACCTAATTTACCAACGGAAGCGTAATAATCATTGAATAAGTTTGTAATTTTTACTACTTTGTAATTTTTAGTACTTTTTGCTAAGTCGCGAAATTGTGTACATCGGGATACAACCACGAAATTTTTACCACAGATAGAGTATTTTGCGGTTTAGTTTTCAGATGTGGAGGAAAGACAGATTCATCCCCTGTGCGGCGGGAAAGCGGGGTGAATAGAACAAAGGAGTCCTCTTTTTCTTTTCATATTACTGATCAGATAACGCTACTAGGACTTGTGTGGTGTCGTTTTCGTGTAAAACAGATATCAGCAATTAATTTTTCATGTTATTTATTCATAGTACCATATACAAATATGGTTGTAATTCCGAAATTGTAAAAATCACACTAAGTTTTTTTTATTCAGAGAGTTAAATTAGTTATATTTCCTGAATATTTACAACTAAAAAAAATATTGCAAAATAGCAAATTTAATCTAGTTTCTAAAAATATATATATATTGGGCACTCTTCATACAAACAGTAACTTAAATAAATTGTTGATGTTGAGATTAGCCCGTGTGCTCGTGAAACATTAGCAAAAAAATATTTTGTTTTAATTACATTAATTTGTTTTTCTAGGACGTATATAGTAAAAATTATATGTAAAAGCATGTTAATAATCATTATTTAATGTATTTAATGAAGCGAAATAGGATGCGTTCGGAGATTTACGTTGGTTACGCCGACGTAAAGATATATTTAGAGCTACTGTTTGTATGAGAAGTGCCCAACATGCATATATTATTAGAAACCAGATTAAATGAGCTTTTTGAAATAATAATAATAAGTTGAAAATGTTCACGAAATTGAACTAATTTACCTCACTGAATAAAAAAACTTGTTGTGATTTTTACCTTTTCGGCCATTACACCCATATTTTTATATAGAACTATACAAAACTAACATAAAAAATTAATTTCTGATATTTGTTTTACACGGAAACGATACCAAACACGTCCTGGTAGACTTAACTGACCAGCAATAAAGTAAGAAAAGAGGGATACTTGGCCGTATTCACTCCGCTCTCCCGCCTCACAGGGGATGAATCTGACTTCCCTCCACATCTGAAAATAATCACCAAGGAACACTCTATCTGTGGTAAACATTTCATGCTTGTAACCCGATGCGCACAATTATGTTAGAAAACAGCGGACTAACAACTCTACTATACCCATTTCTGAATAAGTAAAATAATATGTTGACATATTTAGAATTTCAGGTTGTGATAGTATTATATCAGACTAAATACTAATTGCTCTATAGGTATTATTATTCTTCAACTTATAATTATTTCTGGCAATTATATCTACCTACGAATGGGCAAATGAGGAGATATCACCTACAGGATCGTCATCATTATCATCATCATATATTTAAGAGTTGTCGGTGCAGTAATGTATTTCACCTAGTGGATATAATATCACCAGAATTGTGACCATTTACCTCTTACTTAATTATGAAGTTTTATCGTGTTTGCTCATTATTTTATAGTAGGTACTTACCTTACTTTTGATTAATAAAAAATTTGATGATACAAAAAACAGATCAAATATAATATAATATAGAAACGTCAAAGGGTGAAGGGGTTGCCTTTTAATTAATTTGTCCCTGATTTATCTGAGCTGTGACAGTGACGGGTTGTTTAAGTATGAGGGGTCGGAGACGATATTAAGTTCAGAAATGTATGAGTACCATGAATAACAACAACCCGGCTTTAAGCTCGTTATAAATGCAATGGTGATTCCGTTTGTCATTTGCCTGTTATTTCTTCTTTCTTGGTTTTATTATCATAGGGAGAAACTCGGAATAACAAGTATGCGATACTTAGATGATTAATAATCCCAGATCTCTTTATTGAATATTACATGAGATCCCCATTTATAATAGGCAAGTTTCCTGACGGACCAAATCGGCTGCTTTTTCCAAATTTCTGGACGACCGAGTACCTAGAATGAAATTTTAAATAATACCTACAAGAACTATCATGTCTTCGACCTGTACGGCGAAATTGTTTCTTTTAATTGGTTTTGCTTAGGTTTATAATATTCAAATAGGCAAAAATTTAGGCAATATGATTATTCCTTATTAATTTATGAACATTCTTATAAATGGTTAATAATATGAATATCGACAGATTATATTGACATTAGGAAACTAGCGATGGCCTTAGGACTAAATAGAAATGTTTTCTGTTTAACTTCAGGTATAGTGCAGATACAAACGTTACAAATGGGGTTTTCAGTGCAGGTCTAGATTTATAGATTTATGGGGTCACTGCGGCACTGGTTGTTTTTTGTAACCACGTTTAAGTAGGTACTCAGATAAGTACTCATACTGGTAAATTTCCTCCATACGAGTAAATTTGTGGTTGAAATGAAATGAAATGAAATGAAATAATTTATTCAGTAAGTAGGCCACAGGGGCACTTTTACAAGTCAGATTGTGAATCTACCGGCATTTCGCAAGAGGAGACCGCTGTTGAGAAGAAAGCCGAAAGAAACTCAACAGTAAGTCATTTTTTCGTAAATAATAAAAACAATTAAAATGATTACATTTGTGTTGTAACTAATTACACTGGTACACGTAAAGGAGATGTATAGATACTCCAAATCAATGTTAAGTGAGAACATTAAAATATAAATTCATAATATTAAATACTTATACCCAGAGATGTATAAAGTCTCTGGGTGTCACAACATGCAATAAAATATAATTACTTAATTAATTTAATTCCACAGAGATGTATAAGGTCTCTAGGCGTCAACGTAAATAATTTACAATAGAAAATAATTATTAAACCTAAATTTCTTAGAGATGTATATGGTCTCTAGGCGTCATAACATGCAATAAAATATTTTAAAATTATTAAATTTCCTCAGAGATGTATAAAGTCTCTGAGTGTCATACTACACTAAGCTGTTTCTTAGAGATGTATAGTCTCTAAGAGTTCAAAAGGTAAAAATCAACATAGAATAACTTCAATCGAGTACAGGATGAAGTTTCTCACGTTTACTTAATTTAACACTAGTATGCGGTTGCTACATATTTAATTTGGCCCTTGCTAGCATGAACAGACCGGACCCCACAAACGGCACCCGTTCACGAGTATGACGCATATCTCAGCCATCGCTTCCCTCAACCATATTATAGGGAAGGCTGCGACCCGATCAACGACGCCACCGTAAGCAAAGACCTTTAAGCGAGCATGACATGCTCAAGCTGCCGGGCATACTTGACTAATACTATTTGCCCGGTGAGAAACAACAAATTGTGCTCTCATGTTACATTAAAAATTACCCACCAAAATAATTCCTCCTAAGGGAACTGTAGTCCCGCTTTTAAAACACTTACATATGTATGAATAAATACAAGTTTCGATGAAACATCGAGATGACAAGACAGGGTAGGGCTGCTCTAAATGTTTTTACTACTGAGAATCTTGATAATTTTTGGAAAATGCACCAGCACATTCATACATAGTGCGTTTTTCCTTTTTGTTATCGATTTCAAAATTATATGAATAGATAAAAAAATATACTCTATCTTTACCATTTAGGACGGAAATAACCCATGTTGAGGAAATGCAACATTAAACATGCAAAATGAGAAATAAAGTGTGGGGTACGATTTCATTCAGCGCGGCTATAATACATACATACATTCAATTCATAAAAAATTCCAACGGCCCAGTAGAATAAGAAAATGCTGAAGCTAAATAAACATAAAGCACTATGACTGACTTTTATCTGACTATGTTATCGACCTCTGTTGTGCTCAACCCTCTTGGGATCTTTGAACCGCGGCCAAATTGTTCTCAGTTGGTTGCCTTGTGCAATGATCGTGTCCTTAACGTCGTCAGAAACACAACATCGCATCTTGATGTCAACCCCATCTTCAATTTGTGTCTGTTGGGTTCAAGTCATGTCACAATCGAGAAAAAACATTTGAGATGCACTATGGACATGACGCAATTAAGTTAAAGGCACACAGTTTGATTGAAAGTAACAGAATATTTTTACAGATACATACTCGTACCTAGTAATGGTACTCAAGTGTTCCACTACTTTTCAGGCTGGCCGTGCTATGCTAACATCTGGTAAGCTTGGAGAGGATCTCTATATTTTCTATAGAGAAAGCTTTCTATTTTGAAAGTTTACTTTAAAATAATAATAATAAGACATTTATTCATTGTTTTTGTACATTTTTGGTTATGAGTGAATATTTTAAGTCGTGTTCACCCTTACACGTGCCTAAGGTGAATTTGATATATCTAATTCTACCCTCTAACTAGACACCCGTGCGCGAGGGTGACAACCCTTGCAAACCGAAGGGGCACGGACACTGCTAATGACCTAAATTAGCGGGATTACGTTTGGTCTAGCGATTAATCCGTGTTTAATTAATATTTATATGTTTAATTCCTGTAGGTGTGCGGCCAACTTAACAACACGTACTTATAAGCTGTCTTTACGGGCAATTTTATATTATATATTGAAATGTATTGCTCTATTATTTATGACGCAGGTTTAAAACTGCTAGTAGATTAATCAGTTCTAATTTTCCCTGGGGCAATTTATCATTCTGAACTTCGTCTAAGGGTGACTTTCATCGACCTTAGAAGATCAATTAACAAATGCCACTGACCGCTGTCATCACGTGGAAAAAAGTGATATAATTCATATTGCTGATTTTGACGCGAGTGTCGTACAATTTTGACGACGTGGTTGGAGCTGTTTGTTGTGCACCTGCCTACTGAGCCGGCAGTCCTAGGTTCGAATCCCGGCCAGGGCAAATATTTGTGTGATGAACTCGAATATTTGTTCCTGGGTCATGGATGTTATTATATATTATGTATTTAAATATTGTATATCGTCGTCTAGTACCCATAGTACAAGCATTGCTTAGTTTGGGACTAGGTCGATTTGTGTAAGAATATCCCTTAATATTTATTTAAAAATATGGGATAGACGATGAGAAACAATTTGGTTTTAAGTACATTCGGTACACCATGCTGCCATGCAACCTGTTACCCATGTCTAAAACCTTTTCCGGCCTCCGTAAACCATATGTCAGAGCCGATCATCTGGACAGGCGGCATATGCCACGCCGCGGTCCATCGGAACCAGGTGACTGTAAGATTAAAAAAAAAAATTGTGCGGAAGTGGCGCGCGCATGCGCCCGGCTCGATTTTCAAGCGCGGGCGGAGGGTGGCAGCATCGACTAAGACTTAAGCGAGGGTACGGCCCGCGCGCGTTCAGTCAGCTGACAACCGCCGCTTCAACCGCACGCCATCTCTCTCCCCGCGCCGGTTCCGCGCAGTGTCTCGTGTTATAAACCCCCTTCGTGTTTCACATAAAACCACAATGGCCACCTACGCTCAGTTCAAGCATGTCGAGCTCTACAAGATCGGTCATGGAAAAAACAGGTGAGATTTCAGATGAGGGATGCTGCGGTATTTTGACTGGATGCGATCTTTGTTTTGGGAAAGGTCAGGGGTTGTGCGTTAAGTTTAATGTTGGATTAACATTTTACGATTATTATGTGTGTTCAGGAAATTTATGCGCTGGGGTCTGGGGTAGCTAAATTAGCTGCCTTGTTTTCAGGCAGGTATTTTTTTTTATACAGCCTAATATAAATTCTCTCAATATTAACACAATTTTTTTTTCAGTCATGAACAAGTAGGTAAAGGTTTTTTCGTAGGAAATAATTTAGCTCTATATAATTTATATAAAAATTACAGAAAATAGGTTTAAAAATGCTCTGAATACGATTCTTTGAATTTTTCAACTAAGCAGACGATATGCGTTTCTAATTTAATTAAAAAAAACGTATGACTAGCCACTCTTTCGCATAAATTAACTTGGTTCAAGTGCTGAACTCATTAACCCGAAAACTATGTTTTTTGGCGACGAAAAAGGAGAACTTTGGAGTGCGTTGAACCTAACGTCGATATAATGCGGAGGTCACGCGCTGCGTTTTGGAACTTTCAGCGATTTCAGCAGATACGGCGGCTGACGATGGTTAAGAAAACTCTATAAAAATAAGATATGTACATACATTACAAATAAATATGTGCAATAAAAGCTGCGACAAAAAATGTACATTCGTGAATTAGTTATATTCATCATATTTATTTAATGGCAAGAATGGCTGTTTCGACATTCAACAAAACCATTTATATCACTTATCTTTATTTTGTCATGAATGTAAGAGTTTTTACGTCACCATAGATCGTAAGTGGGATTTTCTGCCTGATAGGGAAGGCAACACGTAAAACTTTAGGAAAACTACGGTTGGTATATTATGTATATCGTCGTCTAGCACTCATAGTATGAGTATTGCTTAGTTGGGGACTAGGTCCATTTGCGTAAGACTGTCCCTTAGCATCACACAATCAGCATTTTTGAACGAATAAGGAGCCTTAATATTTATTTATAGCTTTCCTTTTTATCAGCTTATAAAAGATTAGACAAAAATTATAAGAATCGAAATATATATATTTAGGTACATTAGATTTTTCGAAAAGATAAGTACACCTTTTTCGTCTTACAGTCAACGTTGCCGGAGACTTAGTTTTGTATTTACAATGTTAATCCCAACAAAACCAAGCTGCTGAAGTTACAAGCCATGTACCTCACCTCCTGAGCCTGAGCATTACTAGCATTAGGTATTTCCCTTCGGAAACATTCCAGCGTTCGTACAAAGTTTCGCTCGTTTATGAGCTTTCCTTTGGGCTGACTAAAAAAAAGTTTTTAGTGTTCCCGGAAAGTAACAAAGTTGAGATATCATGTTTTGGAATCATAGAATGCTATGTGCCATGACTGGCAGCCATTTCATACAACTTAATTCTGGAATAAATTGTTACACAGATGATTGTTTAAATATCAAAGTTTACGTTACGTAGAGGAATGAAATTTAAAAGATAATATAAATTACAGAGCTGCATACATACTCTATGAAAATCTTAGAGGCTATGACCACTATAACAACAAGTAATAAAAATGATTTGAATAAAGATTTCATGCTACGGAACCCTTCGTTCGCGAGTCCGCACTTGGCCGTCTTTTTTAAACTCCTGCATACACATTCAGCTAAATGTTTATAAACCCTTATACAATCAATTTGAAAGTAACAAACAAATGATAACTTCAACATTTTTCTACTAATCCAGGTTTTAATTATCAAAAGTTAAAACAACATTACAAAGCCTATCAAAAAGACGATGTACTTATGTACTTAAAAGGCAATAAATATTTATACATAATGCCAACTTGCACAAGTTAAATAGCATATTGTATAGAATTTATTAGCATTCATTTCCGAACTGTCGACCTCATTTCTTAAATTATGTCGAGGTTACATTTCGTTGTATACTGCCCTTAGCGGCTGCTTAACGGGGTTGATTTCAGAACAACTTAAATGAGAATATATTATACATCGTGTATATTTGATATAAGCGCAAAGTAAAGCCAGACGGAGATTTTAGTGCTTTAATCTGATATTTATAAAAAATATTAATTTAGCGTTAACTACCATAGCGTACCTAATTATTTTTTGAAAATTTTCTGAGCAGCAATTTATGGCGTAGTAATTACTAAGTGACAGGTTGTGATATCATCACTATGTTAACTGTCAACAAACAAATACATTGCGTGCTGAATTATTTTGTATGGAAAATAAAATGATCTATTTTTTTAATAATTTACTGATGAATATATTAATAAGTGCCTATACTAAGACCCCGTAAAGTTTGCGGTTATATCAAATATACACGCTGTATACTATACGCGTAAGTATGTTCACTAGTTGTATTTCTAAGACTTCAGCTGCAAAACAATCTCCTACAGAATGGCAGCATTTTCATATATTTTATCTCTATAAAGAAAGTTCGAGGAAAATAATAAAACTAAAAATCATAACACTAACACTGTCAAGTATCGTTTTCCTGTAGGTAAATATTATTACTTACAAAAATACATGTCAAAAGATAGAATAATAGGATTTAATGAAGAAAGCGAAATCAAAGCACTGTCATTTTCGGAAAAAAATTGGTGGTTCAGTTTGGTTGAATCCAGCTTAAGCGTCAAAAGTGGGTACTCGTACTTTTAGGTAATAAATATTATTTTAATTTTAGAGAATATGGACACCCAAGGTCTTATTCTGCTGAAGAATTTTATTATTAGTCAGCCGCGAACGACGTACACGGGAGAAATTTGTTAACTTCGTGAGACGACGAAAGGAAACAAAAAGCTCGAATAAAACTCCTCACAAAAGGGAACTTCAAGTTATAAATGGCGATATGCCTTTGTTAATGTCGTAAAGTATCTTTGAAAAGGTTTACGTCTGCAGGTTTTGTTTATAGTAAACTGAGAGAGAAATTTGAGTCTCGTATAATTGCATACTATGTGGTACTAATTTGCAGTAAATCCTAAGTAAGATATGAATAGACCCTAAAAGTAAGAAGATATGGATATGAATAGTAATTAAATTACCACTATAAAACTTGAATTTTTTATGGAACTAAATAATTCTCTTTCACATAAATTTCCCCATAATTATTGGTAGAGAATTCTATGAATATTACCATAGTTTATTTAGTAAGTACTTGCAATTTGTTACGTAGTTCATATTATTCGGCAGTAAAAAAGATTTCCGTGGAAAACGCGAACTGTAACGGGCTAACGGCATTATAATATGATGAATGAATTTTGCGACCGTTAATTACTGTTTGAGGGGAAATACCTACTAGTCCAGCTACAGCAATTAGAACATTTCGGACAGTTCAGAATAAAAGTCGAGCTATGAGCTATGTTCATCGCTAGAAAGATATAAGAATTGATTTAACACAGTGGTTTGGTATTTGCAGATCCAGTATTGTGTTGGCAAAATGAAAACGTATGTTATAATATTTGATATCCTGACTTAAATGGTACTCCGACTAGGCGAGCCCTAAGGCTTGCCCTAGGTTAGTTCAAACGGCTTCGGGCTTGAGCTACTAGTCATGAACCCCCTGAGCTGGTAATTACATTGCTATATAGATACAAAATATTTTCGAAAAACATAATTGTGTTTCGAAATAAAATATTGGTAATTACATGTTTTGACACATGTTCAGACTTACTTACGTGCTTGGATACATACCTACCTACATATGATATGAGTCTTATAGTTGCTATAACACTAATAATAATAAAGGCGAAAGTTTGTGAGTATGTTTGTATGTTTGCTACTTCTTCACGCTCAAACGGCTGGATCAAATAAATTTTGATTAAATTGGATAAAAGGTATCTGACACCTTGGATTAACACGTAGGCTACTTTTTATCCCGAACATGGGGTGGCAGCGCGAAGCGCAGGTGGTTCTAGAATAAACTAGCCGCATGCTTATTTGCCACCGTCGTAGTACCGATAAAAAAGTATGTTATGATTATGACGTTTGAAACCGACATATCGGCATCCATGATTGGCGCAGTGTGCAGTCTTTAGCGTACCTCCTTCCAGGCTTACTATAAGCCTAAACGCTTCTTACTAAAGATTGAATTTGTCAGAAGAACAGCACCTATGTACCTACCTATCGCCACGATATATAGAGTTGTCACTATGAGTTATGCGAGAAATCTAAGCATACTCCGTTAGGAGGGTTCTAGACAACTAACACGTTAAAATTAAAACAACGATTTCCAAATCGACCCTTAAAACCTTTAAAAAAAAAATCTAAAATTAACACAAGGGCAGCCTACAGGCTCGTCGCGTGCGGGCGTCACACATTAGCATACCATAGGAAACGGGCGATTACGGACAGACAGACGTGGCCGACGCCTCGGCGTCCTTTCTTCTATCACTGTAATAAAACTAGTCCTGACCTTCATAACCCACTGACCCCGAATCACGTTGATGGCTGGTTGTCGGTTAGTATAGAAAAATGGAGCAGAAAATTAGAGAGGGGTTTTATTGAGGAAGTCTTGCCAACATTAGTTGGCAAGTCCTTAATAAAAATATGTACATAAATGCTTAGGTAATAATATAAATAAATAATATGGACCACATGTAACTTATAGAGATAATAAATACAGGGATCTCTCAAGATGCTATGAAGACCAAGTTAAACAATATTTTAAGTCTGAGTGTGGCAACCCTAACTTCTTAAAAAAGAAAAATATATATATCATACTTACCTATTGGCCCGCCGTAACTTTTAAGTTACAAACCTTATCGGCTTCAAGCGCAGGAAGTTTTACTAATTACCGATTAATTGCATTTGCTTTTTATATCAGGTAAGTACATACCAAATTATCATAATTAGTGCAATAACTAATTCAAATTATCATAATGAGTAAAATTATATATAGAGTAATACATTTTAAATTTTGACCCTAACAGTCACTGCAGGTGTTTGGGCTTGAAGAGAGTTATGCTTGACCAAGAAATTTAGTGTGAACAACGGCGTGGGCCACATTTTTTCAAACATAGGCACGTATCATAAATAATAATCCATTGTTCCAACAAAGAGTTTACAAATCAATACGTCGACAAATATAAGACAATCATACTTGTACAAAACCAAGGAAGCCCTAACTTGTTCCACATAAATTAGAAGTAAGTTTATGGCGCCGGGCGGTGTTGTTCGCTGTAATAGGCGCCGTTACTCACCGGCCTGCTGTTTTATCACGTTTCCTCGCTAATCTACCTTCGATTACTGAATTTATTATATTAACCTTAATGATTAACTTAACGACGCCCTCTGAGGACCGAGAAGTGGCCGTCATGGCTTAGTAGTGGTATTAGATTACCACTCAGCAGTTGTTTCCGCAGTTTACGACATTGGGTGGTAAAACAGAATTACTTACTTTTGGAGTGCTTTTAAACTATCAATATAATTATGATTACCTAATTATAATCTATGCAAAAAAACAGCATAGATCTGTTTATTTGTGAATTGATTTCGAAAAGGATCTAACCAACACACATTAATGATTTGGGTACTATTTAAAATTATTAGTGAGTATCCATTTAGGTGTGTTCCAACATAATTAGAGCTAAAGCACAGAATAGATAATAGTACAAGTACAGAAGGCACACTACTTTGATCTTTACAAAAGCCGCTTTTTTTAGCCGAAAAAATATGATTTATGGCCCTTCTCAAGTCTTCGTCCCCAGCGCAAGCCAAACGGAACGTTAAAGCTGCGTGCCAACGGTGAAAATGAATTGGCTCGCTTGCCGCGTCGCCGAGAGCGAGGGCTGTCAACGACTAAAAATAAAAATGTATTTCCCATTTATTTCTTGCATTCAATATAGAGAGCAATATATTTATATTCTTCATACATTATATTTTTTTTAATATCATATGTTATAATTTATATTATAATATAGAGGAGATGTACAAGATTATGTCTATAAAAACATTAAAATAGGAACTATAACTAAATAACATTAAAAAAGATCGGGACCCCGTGGTAGGGTACCCAAAACGCAGGCAGCATTCCCGCGCTGGATAGCAATGGCTAACCTTTGCGCGAGAAAGCTGCCCGCGCGTGGATCGCCTGTCGCGTCCCGCAAGCGCTTGCTGACACATTTGACCAGGCGGCGTGCCCCCTGGCGCCATTATATTTATTATTTCATTATTTAACTATAAAATAATCAATCTCAGAATTTGGACGAAAAAACCACCAGGCCGCAAAACAGTTGTTAAACATTTTAATACGTATAATATAATAAAATAATGCAACGAATGCGTTACCATGCAATTAAATTCTTGAGCTTCATTTTGTTTTTGCTTAGTTGTCCGATATTTATTTATTTATTTATATATATTCATCACTACACACCTAGCATAAAACAAAGTCGTTTCCTGCTGTCTGCCTGTCTGCCCCTATGTATGCTTAGATCTTTAAAAATACGCACGGACGCACCGTGCGAAGCCGGGGCGGGTCGCTAGTAACAAATAAAACATGTACGAAGGCGAACTTATCCCTATTAGGGATCTCTTCCAATACATTTCTTTTAACTCATTATTTATATATTTTATATACTTACCTATCAAACTATTACTCAATCGTTTATTCATTACTAGTAATTTTACAAACTTGATATTAAATATTATTATAAAAACCTCTATGATTGTTGATTTAGTAGTAGGAATACTTATTTTACTAGAATTTAAATTGACAAATAGGTATCAGCAAATAATCTACAATTGACAATTAAAATTGTTCTGAGTAACCAGTGTTAAATATGGAAGTAGATACACCTGCAATATGTTTTTTATTATTATTCAGTTACTACTTATTATATATTATGTTCATTTTCTTACCTTTCAGCATCCTTCGGACGTGTTGGGAGAACTAAAAACGCGTGATTCCAATTTCGATCATTGTTCCTACAACCCGCTGCGATACAATATCTTTTCGCTGTCTTTTTACTCATTTAAACACTTTATATTATAATATAACACTGGTATCAACAGATGAATGCGGAACGTTCACTTGCGACGTACCTAAATCGTGAGCGAGACGCGCGCGAAAACGTTCCGAGACAGAGCGTGTCAGCGACTGAATAGGCCGCATGCATGCGGCCACCGGCATGTACTTGTAGCGGGAAACGTTAATCGCGGAGTGCGCCCCGCCTGGCTAAAGTCGCAAAGAGTTTATCGATTTGCATTAATTCAGGCAGTAGCAGAATGTGATTAAACTTTCGTGGTTTCCATTTGATCGTCTGTTGTTTCATTCGAATGCTCCAGCAAGTGTTAACCATGTTTATTGGCGCGTCATCGAAGTGAAACCAATAATTTTCTAATTATATTTGTTTACGCTCTATCGGCACTTTAAGCACGGGCATAACCGCAAATTTCGAAACAGAACTATATTTAAAACCTATCCTCCACATCGTTTAGCGGTAATTGATCATTATAAGGTCACGAGTCTGTTGTTTGACCATCGGCATTCGAAGTGCTTGGGTCGTATCGCAGTTGTTAAAAACTGTTGAACAGCTTTCACACCTCATGTTGTTCCGCCACCGCAAAGTGTACATTTAGGCCGCTAAGTGCCACTAATAGTTTAATTTACTAGTTCTCTAAGCACATAGTCCAACATTGTTTAGTTCCATTTAAGTGACTGTAAAACCATAAACCAGTACGCGAATTTAATATCAAACTTTCGCCAGCATTTTAACAGAGTTATAAAAATATGAATTCGTTCCATTAATTAACATTTAAGGTATTTATAGCTATCCTGATTTTATTAAATTTTTCTAAGTCGCTTTCTCTGAGTAATTCTAGATTATTCTATCTGACGATTTGAAAAGGAGTGATAGTTAGGTAACTTGCGTAGACTCGCAGAAGGAAATTGATTTATAGTTACATTGTACATAATTACATTGGTAGAGTTCGCGCTACATTTTTTATCGACAAGTTGTTTCTGTGTCAAAATAACATGTGTGTAGCGGATAAACGGATTGTTTTTTGCCGCCGACGACATAGCCATCGATGGTAGTGTTTAGAGCGCGATGTAATCGATGCAAAAACCCGATTGAGCCGTACGACCGCATTATATCGATAATCAACGTATCGGAAAAACGAAGAACACAGCTTCTGCGACACGTTAGTTACGATTTTTACAAGCTTTTGTAAGTTTGTATTTATGTGCATACAAACTTTTAACATATCTTGCAAGGTAGATTTGAACCACTTCCCAAAGATTAAGCTGTTTGGTATACTTACGTAACTTCAATGAGAATACCTACAATAATATAGCACGCGAGCCCCGTGGTGGTCATTAGAACGCTCTCTTTAGAATCATCTGGCTGAGTAGTTGATGTTAAAAAAAAAGGAACAGTCAGCTATAAAAGCTTGTCACTAAAAAAAAAAACAGATAATTGTGTTAATATTGTATTGGCTTGGCGACGCATTTAACGCACATTTGTTTGAAATATTAGTCATAAGTTATATTTTCCTCATCATTTGAACTTCACCCGCGGTGGCGTCCATTGAACTTGAATGATTATTTAATGACCGGTATCGTTCCATTGTTAGTTCAAGGAAAGTCACCTTCTATTTCATATTATTTCATGTTTTTGTGGCGGTAATGTTGTGTTTAATATATTCATCTTTAGATAAGTGACCGTGCGCATTTATATTATCAGTGTATTTAATTGCATCATTTTGAAATATTAAGCTAGCAGATTTTGGTTTTTAGGGTTCCGTATCCAAAGGGTAAAAACGGGACCCTATTACTGAGACTTCGCTGTCCATCCGTCCGTCCGTCTGTCACCAGGCTGTATCTCAAGAACGGTGATAGCTAGACAGTTGAAATTTTCACAGATGATGTATTTCTATTGCCGCTATAACAACAAATACTAAAAATAAAATAAAATAAATATTTAAGGTGGGCTCCCGTACAACAAACTTGTTATAGACTATGGTACGGAACCCTTCATGCGCGAGTCGGACTCGCACTTGCCCAATTTTTTTTATTTGTATTATGTATGTATACATGTATTTTAAATTACCTGTGGTTCTTTCTTTCTGTCACTACACTTCAATTCTTCCAAAGTGTGTATGTTTTCCCGAGTGATAAATGATAATAACGCCCTGGGGCCCTATGATGGTTGCTTTTATCACGCGATAAATAAGTGATAAAGAATCCGTTACGTTTTGACATAATGCGAGTGTGAGTGACAGATGCTTTGTCACTTATTTATCACGTGATAAACGCAACCATCATAGGCCCCCTGCTCGCTAAAATCCCGGTTACCATTATTAATTTAAACTGTCTAGCCAACTGGTTGGACACAAGGTTATACGTTGCGTGTCATCGCGAATTTAATACGCAAATAAACAGATATTATTGCCGCATTGCCTGATTCCGCCGAAAAAATGTCACGACATGATAAACTACGGCTTTACGAGCCCGGGGAAACCTGGGCCAGCGTGCGGGGTTTGCAAATTTATATTCACATTTCATGGCTTCAGAACTATATGTACATACAGAGGTAACTCGGAAATTACATTATTAAAAGTCAGCTTTAACAAGGCTTATGTTAAATTCTGAATTAAAAAGGCGTTTGTTTTAGAAATTTTCTGTCGCATGTTTTATATGCTTTTTAACTTGTGGTTCAATTACTAAATACCTATTTTTTTCTTTGTTGTATTTAATTCATTCGGTATCGATAGCGGTAGTTGGTAGTCCTATTTAAAAATAATCATTGCTCTCTTTCGTTTCAATATAATTTTTGACATTTATATATATATATTTTTTTATTCAAAATAGACTCAATTTGGCACCACTTAAGAGAACTTGAAACCTAAGTGGTCTTCGTTCCGGCCAGCGCATCAATATACTAACTAAAAGCAAACGTTTAAATGTGTCCTCATTACAAAATGGACATGAGGACTGTGAAGAACGCTTCCAAAAGCAATAAAATGTAGACCGCACAGCTATATTTCCTATAGTCCGAGATCGCTTTATTACAAATCGGACATTTGGAGTGTGAAGAGCGCTTCAAAAGGTAATAAAATGTAGAGCGGTGTAAATTTACTGTACTCTCAATGGACCGAGATCGAACGTAACATGACAGTGGCTGTCCCGGCCTTACAATAAAATTGACAACTGAATGATGGCAAACATGTTTATGCATACTCTAAACAGTTACTCATTGTATTTAGTAATTCAGAACTTACTTCATCTTCGAGGTAACTTAAATCTCTTTAGATTTTATGGTTGAGTTTTATTTTGTACCGGCATTGTTACCAGATGACGGCTTTTTAAATACGCCTAATGGGTTTTGGACTTTCCTCTCATATTAATCAAAGGGTCGGAGTCTCACAAAAGGCCCTTTATGCGGTTATGACCATTTCCTAATTTCAAACAAAATGGCTCTGTATTTTAAGCCATAATGGTAGTTGCCTACCATACATAAAAGTGGTCGAGGATTAGATATTAAGTTAAAATTGACGACGAAGATATTACAATATACTAAATATTTAAAATTAACAATTATTTTCTTTACAAATTCATTACATTCAGGATTGTTTTGCTGTTATCTTTCTTAGTTTATATATTTAAGGTCTTCGCTAGCCTTTTTGAATAAGAAACATAATTCCTAATTAATTATGTGAACTCATTTAAATGCCTCGGGAAAATATATGCATGTAATCTTATCAAGTGGTGTGTTAAATCTTGTAAAAGTTACCGCATTTTATATTAAAAGTGGAAGTTAAACGTTGTACAGTTATCGCTTTAATGTTAATATCGTATAACGACTCAAAAAAATGAATTAATTGGAGCAGGAATTATTAACACTGTATTCAAGAATATTGTACGTCACCATAAAACTATAATTATCCATCTAATTTTGGATTGACTTACGTATTTAACTACTGTAATAATATACTTAGATATATTAATATTTTGTACCTTACACTTATAGCATCAAAACAACTTGGTAGTGTCGTGTTTAAAACCCAAAACAAATATATCGAAGAAGATAGATATATAATGAAGCTAAATTATAAAATCGCTAAGTTATAATATACTAATTCTAGTGAATCAGTAAAACTAACTTTATACACTCGCAGAATATTTTATACTTGATAAAGAAGAGAAAAAGAAGGAAACCAAGCTAAAATCCTTTCAAATGTACAAATAACTTTAGAGAACGTGAACCATTCGTTTCGCAAAAATAAAAATGCTTAATTACTTAATTAGGCATGCATAATTTCTATTTCACTTTTAATTACCATTACTAATTTATCAATTTTTTACTAATAAGTATTTTATGGGAGGCCTCTAATGGTCCAGTAGCGTCAATGCTCTTATCGGTTTCCTCAATTTGCCGCCATTAGTGCTGTTCCGACGATGAATATTTTATCGATATCGCTAATACCTGATTTCGCATTAAACCACAGTTAGCGGGTATGGGTGATATTTCTGCTAATTATGTATCAGCTCGTTTAGTATGCGAACATGTGTCGTGCGGCCTGATTACCTACATTTGATAAAAATATTAAGGTATTTTTGTGTAAGCAGCTTTGAAGTTAATGTTAGCTCTATAAATAGGTAGGATAATTCATAATTGCAAGGCAGGGCATAATGATACCGCTACCGCTATTATACTTGTTGCCATTTTATGAGATAAAATTGGGGTAAACTGCCGCATATTATTTAACCGTTTAGTTTTATATTCGTGTAATGCACACCGTGTTAGGTAGAAATTTTGAGCCTATTAATGTATTGAAGTACTTAATGATAATAAACGATTACATTTGTTCATTACCCAAGTAAATATTATGTTGTAAGTGTTTTATGAGGGACTGAAGAAAGATATTTCTAATGTTATATATATTGTGGATATTTTTATAGAATCTGAGAATATATATTGATCACAAATTCATGAATGCATTCTCTTGTTCCAGGTACGTACATGCGATTGGATATACGGCCGCTGGTGTCATAGCAAAACTATTATACGAGTATATTATTAACTAAATGTATCCTTTAAACTAACCGCATTATGCGTAGTACAGATACGAAATTATATTTCACGCTTTGCTGAACTTTCTGGTTCGTTAGCCAGGCAAGAATTGAGGGTTTTTTAAGTAAGGTCAAACGGTAGCCCAACAATTGCAATAGGCATACCTACAAGCAAACGAGTTATCTTTAGAGGAAATCAAATAGGGAGTCCCAGGAACAAGCTACCTTGCAAGTACATTTTTGTAGTAATTAAAAGTATTATACTGGTTAAAATGTATCAGGTGCTGCGGCGTTGACGGGCGGAGCGCATCGTGCAATCCGTTACGCGCTTGCGCCGCGTTTTTTATCGCGCGCGATTATCGCCGGCCCGTTAGACCACCGCACGCGCGCGAACAGCTCCCTCGGGAGAACAACGTCATAAACGCTTACGAAGTTCATTGGCTGATACGACGTTGTTTTACTAAACTTTGTACAATTGAGGAAACAATTGCATAAGACTATGGTATCTGGAGTGACTTGGGACGTTGTTCCGTTAAGGGTGATATATTATTTGATATCTACGCTGGATTCTCATAGGAATCTGACAGCAATCTACAGTTTCGATGTAATCTGCGACCGTGTGTGTGTGTGTACTTTGTTATGATGTTTGACGGTACACATCTGCACAATAACGACCTGACATGCACTATCTAAATACATATATTGGCTGTTCTGAGCGTGAATGCATAATATCCATATCCATCCTACAATTAGTAATAATCCTTATTAGTAATATTGACTGAATTGTACTGTAACCATTCGTAACCAATGTAACTTGTAGCCAATGTAAAAGAAGTAAACATCTACTACAGGGGTCGGCAAGTAGTATTAGGTAGGGTCCGGATAAAAGAAAAAAAATAGTAGGTACTTATTCGATTTTCATCCTGAAGATTCTAATAATGCATGTCCACTTGAGACATAAAAATAATAATAACGGAAAGTGAAAGATCATAGCGGACGTAACATAATAATACATTTCTTTATAGTTTAAGTTAATGCCGTTAATGGAATTCTAAGGAAATACAGATAGCGCGGTAGTGTTATTTCAATTTGTTGGGATTTCCCGCGGGTTCTACATTAATGGGTATTATAAAAGAAGACGGGGCCAGTTGCACAGACTGCCGTGTAACTAAAGCTGTATCTTACTATGAAATTCATGGTTAAATACTAGACGGTTTCTTAGCACGTAGCACGGCACAGATGCCCGCACCGCTCGTAATACGGGGTTTGATTGATACTCTAGCGACAGTAATGTTGCATTGACTTCCCTTAGATGTAATATTAATAACTAGAATTTGCAGCAACTTTGTCAGCGGACCATTCAAAATGATTCTGTTAGCTTATTATGGAAATCCCGCAGTGATATACTATTTTTTATATTTATTTCTAGTAACGGGAAAGGTCTTTTACAACTTCGTGATAGTAAATATACTAGTATAAGCACAGACGTAGATATGAAAATAGTAACAAACGTATATTAAGTTTACGTATAATTAGCTACAATACTGTCTTTAAACTCTATTTCAAGGAAATAAAGTAGATACTGCATATAATCAGAATTTATGATAAAAGTATTATCACAAGCAACGCACTACTTTTCACAAAATGCACTTGCATAAAATAAATTTGCAAATAATCATAACTGCTTTTGAAATCGATCGACTGGTGCCATTAATTATTGATAAAAAAAGAGCATAATAAAGTCTCAAGCAAACACGGTTACTGTAAATTGAATACATTACTCTTGAATTATGCAGCTTATCCAACCAGCGCAGCTAGTTCACTATCTTCCAAGGGACAAGAATACCTTTTAGCGTTAACATTCTTGAAAACTTTTGAAGCCCAGTGTTGCAGTGGTGAGTTAGAGCGGTAATTACGTGGTAAGCAGGTATAACCGGGCCGGACGCTCAGGCATTTCAGTTTAATGAGCCATTGTGAACGAAATGTAGCGAATGTCCCGACATGACTCAGATTATGGCAGCTATCTTGATGATCCGGTAAACTGTTTGTACAATTTGCCTCCGTTTGAGCGCAGTAATAAAATTGTTTTTATTTTGCTGGAACAACGACTTACCTTTATTGTTATGTCCCTAGTTTACGAGAAAAGCCCTTTGAATGTTCAACAGTTTAAAATAGGAGATATTGGCGGTTATGAGCAACTAGAATTTAAATTAAATTCACCCTAGTGAAACAATCCGTTTTTGGCATGATTGAGAGTTAAGTTTTACGTCAAGCAGAGGTGTTACAAATTTTGACGTTTTTAAGTAGTAGGCATTGTGTAATTCTTACCATTCCCTTTCCATGAAATCTGATTAGGTTTAATGGACTTGTTCAGCTCTCAGAAGTTTCGGATTCATCCATCAAACGTCCAAGATTAATTCGTTCAAGCATGATATAATGCGATCTAATTCTTCTTTAAAAAGTCTTTAATTAAAACAGATTAATCACACCCACGTTCAATACAGATGCATTTTATCAAGCAATTGGTGCTGTTCTCTCTGATTTATGTTTCACAATAAAGACGTCGAGGTATTAAATATCAGGTGTTGGTATTTACAGAGGTCAGCGGGTCCCGGCGACTTACTCGGGTCGTTTGTATCCGCCCTTATGCATTAACTACGCTACGGTCATAGAAAACAATGTTTGCGATTTTTCAACAAGATCGCTGGTCGTTAATTTGAATTGCTGTCGTAAGCTTTAAAGTGAGGTGTTTACAAAATACAAACAGTGTTTAATTTAATGACCGTGGATATGTGAAGTTTACCAAGTAAACTAAAGATGCTATTCTATTTTTTTAGCCGTTTAACATACGACGGGAGTTTTGTTTGTTTGCCTATAAAGCTGATTATTTGTGATTTGAATTATCATCTAAAATTTGCACCGGAATTGCGTGAGACATTGACAGCAACAGTCGTTTCTATCAACTGTGTTGCCAGCCTCGGGCCATCGTTAAGGTTCGTTTCCACTACCCACTAACCAATCTCGTTGGCTTTCATAAATTTTCAATTTAAAACGATACCCGAAAGCACTTAGTCGTGGAGGGAGGAGCGATTTACTCAAAAATTAGTTATCTCTCTTTGTAGCCTGAGGGTTTATAGGACGTTTTCGAGCAAGAAAGTGTGATCGTGCCGTTGTAAATGAGACCTAACGGGTCGGTCGTGAGCGGCGCGTGCGCGGCGCGTGCAACGTCTAAATTTACAGGTGCAGCGGAAATTGTAAACAGAAGGGCAACTTGATATGACTGACGATAATACGGAAGATTACTAAAGACATTTTTCGTGTATTAAAGTGAAAATTTTAGTTTTTATGGCAAACAACTTTGAAGACAATACTATGATTATAAATCAATTTGTCTATTACGAGTTAACTTTATGACATGTAAAAGATTCGTTCATTACCCGTCTAAAAAAGCGCAAGACTAAACACGATCGCACGTTCATCTAAATCCAAGCTCGTAAAAAAGTAGTCGATTTCACAATATTTCCTCTTCGGCAACGGATTTACAGGTGCCAGCGCGAGCGCACGAAAACGATGATCAGCGCAGAGATACCAGCCTTTATTACAACGCTGAGTTATGGACGTATCTGTCACGTCCATCGCACAAGACGTGCGCTCCGAAAAACGAAATCCGAAACCACGACGCGCTTTCTTTCTCACACTATTCTTTCATAAGTGTCGACTGAAAGGGACATAAAGATATCTTGAAGTTGGAGCAGTAGACCTCCGTATTGATGCACTCGCTAAGGGCCTGTTCACACGTCGAGTCGTGACAGAAAATGAAATTTTGTACATGAGCGAGCTTCGTTTGAGAAATTTTGTCGTGTCGTGGGAAATGGTGCGGAATATTTTGATTTATGATTTATTGTGAAACCAGCAGCCATCACAGTGTTAGAACTCGTCGTATTTACGTGTTAGATAATTCTAGTCAATGCGTTTAGAGAATATTTCTGAAAATGATGCTATAAAAGTTTCGGATACTTTGACAGGCAGAACAAAACCCCTAGTAGGTATTTATTAGCGTTTCATACGACAAAAACCCAGCCGTTGCTATCGAGCATTTTTTAACACACGTATGACCCTTATCAAATTATCTAGTAGGGACCTTATAAACAACGAGTCCTTAGATTATAATTTACCGCTTGTTACCAAAATTGCCGCACCCGGGTGTCCGTAGTTCACAACAATTGTTTAATCGCCGGCAATTGCTAAATTGCCCAATTTCCAGCCATACAAATCGTTTGTTTCTCGGAATCACCGTGAGTAAGACGGTGGGCCCAACAATGACTCGTTGATTTGCAGAAAAACGCCTAAATGTGTCACCAGTAACTGTACAATGGAGATAATGACAATGACTCTGAGTTTGCTATGGCTGGAGAAAACTGCGGAAGTAATACACTAGAAAATTATCTTAGCTAAGACATAAAATTTTGCTTAATTATTTTATTGTTGTCAGTCACTTTATATACCGTAGCGTAGTTGGAACAAAATGTCTTATACCTACCTGAAAGCATGTATGTTTCTAAGAAACCAATGTTAAAAAAAATCGCACCTAAAAGCATTTTTTCGCTTAATACCAAATAACCCCTTGAGTTCCAAATAGCCTCTGCACCTGCCGCACTGTAGCTTTCCGATCATTTCGGTTAAACAGTTCGAAAATAAGATAAAAATCTGACCTATTCAACATGCTAAATATCATATCTTAATACAGTTTTTCTTACCGGACTTTTTGATCTCAAGGAAGCACTTCAGCTTTTTAGGTTTTTGGCTGAGCGTTGATTAGTCAGTCAATTGGTTTATTTTTATTTACATTCTAATACTATAGAATTTATAGGTATTTTATCTATCATAATGTTAATGATTATTTCAGTTTCTTGATGTTTTATTGTTGTTCAAAGTATACTCATACTGACATACACGTCATATTGTATGTCCCAGTACATACTAGCCAAGCCTCACAATGAAGACTTCTTTAGTTCCGCTCGATCGGCCGGAACGGATATGTATGACAACATGGTATGCGAATTATCTGAGACGCAGATGACAATGTCGGCCCTGCCCCTTGGAGCTTTAGACTATGTTGCGACAATTGGCTATAAATTTCCAAACATAATCGGAGTGAATAATGAAATAAATAATATGTAGTGGTGAGAATTTAGTATCAACTAATGAATAAAACCAATGAGTTACATAAAGATTATTACCAAAAGAAAACGTATAATTGGAGAATACTCTCACACAGATGGACATATAAATATCGAATATTGCTTCAATGCAAAAAAAGAACGTTTCTGAAAGAATGAGTTTCATGTCGAGCATGTTTTGGACACTAATAAAAAACGTGTACTTAACTTAGTTTATAATTATAACTTTTATAAATTATTCAATTTAAGCCAATACATAATCTATCAATTAACTGTCCTAAAAGTCGCTTTAATTCGATAATCATTAATCAAGCTGTATTTATTATTGGGACTTAAATTTAATAGGTTAGCAATACAGCAATGTAATAAAAACGCCATATTTGATTGCTTTATGAATGAATGGATAAAGGAAGCGACGCGCCTTTGGGCAATTGTTGTCTCGAATAAACTTATGAGTTAACCAACATAGATTATTACTTTTATAAATTGCAAACAATTGCCTTTATTATACGAGTCGCGCTATCTATTTATAAGTATCGAACAAGCCTCCGTTAGTAATCTTGTCTTTATTGTATCTTCTAGCGTATTCCTATAGAACGTTTACACGACTAAATTTTGCTACTTGGGTAATTTGTCTGTTTTATATATATATTGCTTACTAAGATTGCATTTCTCATATCGATGCAAATTAATTCAAATATTGTCTCGCTGTGCTAGTTACCTTATCGTCTAAGCTTTCATAGCCAATATCTCCACCGTGTAGTGCAAGATTGTACGGTAAAACTCCCGTTCGGTACACAATGTCATTTCGTTTTCATTGATACATGATCCCAATACCAACATCGCATGTAAGCTGATCTCGTCATGAGACACCGTGGTTGTTGACGGCGATACTGAGTATTATATGGTTAATTTCTAGTTTTCTCTCGTACCTAATACGGTATTGTGTTTATGTTTAAATAACGTTTGGAATTAGGTCGTGTATATATTCAAATATGGTGATATATTTTTTGGGAACGTGCTCTGCAGCAATTGGAGTAAAAAAAAAAATGATTTGATGATGTGATTTTAGTAAGCATTAATGACCTTTGTAATATGAATGTTTCCATGAAATTAAGAATTTAAATTGTCTAAGCTTTTATGAGCCTCAGTCAGACTCACAAATATCACACGAGGTAAGTAAGTAAATGTCCCAATGAGGAAATAAACTGTATCACTGACTTAATTCCAATAGTTGACACCAATGTTTGTCATGTCTACTACGAATTAAGATTATAGGTTCCATCTAGTCTAGTGGGACAGTGCCAAGCACAAGTGCATTTATCTTGCCGTACAAAGATAGAACGGTTTAAACAAATCCATTGCATGCGCATAGATTGAAACTTTTATGAAAATCTGTGCGGAATCCGGAACGACGCGACTATAAAAACGTGGAGAAAACGTATGCATAAAACGGACGGCAACATTAAAAATGCCAGTGGAATACATTACTAACATTTAAGATTCATAAAAACGGAAAATCATAAAACTTGCATACCGGAACTCTTATAATGGTGCGATTCATTTAATAATTGGTACCTATATACTTACGTACTTACCTACGGCAAGGTTTTTTTTACAAGATAACAAATATAGAAACTAAGCGTAGTCTAAGCCAAAATTTAAAATCCGTTCGGCTATCCGGTTGGCAATTGTCGTGCTAGTCAAGAAAAAGACTCATTACTTTTACTATCATAAATACCTAAGTCCTTGTGAGTGCGTCGACAGATTTTCTCGCTTAATTTTCCCTACCGTAATTAGAGTCGATTGATGCATCATTATAATAGTTATTTTATAAAAAAAAAAACCCTGCATTTAAATGGCGCCCGTCTATGCATTTGATTTCGCGCTGTCATTGATTGGCAATTGAGATGTAACAGCAATTTTTACATCACGCTTTCTCGAATCGCACGGTTGGCAATCATTCGGACGGACACGTATTATGTCTAATATCATTTACATTGCGCGTTCGTATCCATTATCTGTAATGATATTATTGGAAGAGAAAGTGCAAGTAGCTTTTAAAGGTTGCGGGGGAAACTATATATTTTTGGCCCGCATTTACATGTGCTTGGACTTGGACAGTAGCTTATTGTTTCGCAGCTTCTAGCGAAAATCTCTGCTTATAGCGAAAATATGAATTTCATAATAGATTTAAATATGCACATATATTTTGAGGTTATGTTTAACTGTTTTGTTCATCGTGTAATGAAAGGAATGAAAATCTATTAAGTATGACATTGAGCTTAGGTTTCACACTAAATGTTTATTCAAGTTAAACATCTTAGCGCATGTTTTAGGGCCAATCAAATAGAAAGTTAAATAAAACTGTCACTCGATAATCTTCAATATTGACATTTTGTGATCACGAATAAAATATTCGTCATTAGTTTATTCTATTCAAATAATAAAATATCAACAACAGAAAGCTAGTGGATGAGCAAATATGGTTTAGCATAGTGATTCTATTTAAATGTCGAGTGTTATTCATTCAGATTCGAACTCAATGCATCAGTTGCTTTTATGGCATTGAATGAAGCATTAAATACTAATTAATGGTTTTAGAACGATGTCTAGTTATTGTGATTAAAATGCATATATAGCGAACGCAAAAGGAATTCATTATTTCCACGGCAATAAAGACGAAAAGCGCTTACTTTGCGCCCATGGTGTTAAGGAAATATAAGTTGAGGTGTAGGTGCCCACGCAAACTATTGAATATTTCACGCATAATAACAGATTACGAGTAAGATATTACAGTGAAAACACCATCAAAAATAATGTTGAGGGCCAGTACTTAATATTGTGTTATGATTATGATTATGAATTCTTAAATACGTTATTATACCTACCTATATCTGGGGGTATACCTGGGATAGACTTTCTGTATCCGGATGTGAGCATGTTCACCCTATCGGACACGGCCATCCCGCAACTCCACACGGCGTCGGCTCGACCGCGATCAGCCCAGGTTTATTGACCGTAATTTTGTGGTCGAATCAGGATAGCACTGCCGGTTTATGGTGTGCAATTGAAAGTAATTTCCCTTCGGCCAGGGTGGTGATGAGTACCGTGGCGTGCGTAATTTTAATTTAATATTATGCACCGTAATCCGCTTCTATGTGTAGGGTAAATATCCGAGCACTTGATACTGTCACTTCATTCTAAGCAATAGAGATGACAGACAGCATGTCAACTTGTTGGAATTAGGGTGTCAAACATATTTTTTGTGGATACTGGAAAAACTGTATACGAATTGCTAAAGTGAATTCTGGTAAACAAAACAATATTTTTGGGCTCTTGCAATATGATTGATTGTAAGATTAAGGATGTAGGTAGATGGAGCTGAAACGATTATGTAACATACTAGATGGTCGACTAGCAAAAACTATAAAATATATTTTGTATCCTACTGCATAACTAGGCCAATCATGTGCGTAAATATTGCTCGTTTGTCAAATTTGTGATAGATGTGCTAACTCTATCAAATCGATCCGCAAAATGTTGCACGTTAGAAATTAGCGAAGCGAAACTCAATAACGCTTATAAAGGGGAAGGTGTGAAGATTATAAAGATGATATTGAAACATCAAGTATTCATCTAATGAGTATATTTGTATGCTGTGTATGTATATTGTCAATTCTTCGATTTTGTAAAGGGCCATTGCATACGAGTTATTTGAATATCAATTTACAATATGTCAATTTAGCTACCGAAGTAGACTGAAACTCGATAAATGCTTGTGAAAAGGCTATAAAATAATTACACGAATATTCATGTCACATATGTCGGCGCGAGCGTGTTTTGTTTCGCGGGACATTAGTCTCGTTCTATTTTTGAATCGCGCGTGCTAACAAAGCACCGCAGGCGGTGCAGCCCTGCAATTTGCGTTTATGGTCCCATTCATGCTGCACCGGTATGAATCTATGAATGGAGACGCCTCTTACCCGCCCCTCCAACCTACCCCGCTTTCACACCGAAATGCATTGCCAAAAAATTTTCGTTACTTTAGCATATGATTTTGGTAACATGTTGTACATTCGAATGAAGTTCTGATTTAAAAAATTCGAGATGTCTTCCTCTAAAATTAGAAGGTCAATCATGGAAATTGTTATCCTAAAACAAAAGAGCAATGGAACCACACATTTATATGATATGCTTTGTGGTTGAAATTCGCACGCTTTGGTTAGTTGTTTTATATCCCTTTATAGCCTTTAAAGGGATAGCTATTTCAGGTTAAACTGCATACAAACATTTCCACCCACGTTGCATAATTTGCGTCTTTCTCACGTTTGCCCGTAATTTTAATAATATACGGTAACGAGCTTGACTGATGCTGTAAAATCATATAACATTAATAAAATTAACCATGGGAACTACACTTTAAGGCAACATGTTTATGGTTAAAGCCTACATAGGTAAAGGCTGTTATTAAAATACGCATACTGCTTTCATACGTTAGGGAGTCGTTTAAAATAGTCTGTAATCATAAGGTACGTTGTGAAATATGGAAAACTAGACTGTTCTCTATGCGATAATACCTGTCGGTTTAACTTTTTACATTGTGTCATAAAAGTAAATAAATCATCATTATCCTTGTACAGTCAGGATAAAAAGTGGCAGACAATTTTAGTAAGTATGCAATTTGACATAGGCCAGTAGTAGAATTGTCAGCTACTTTTGATGTTTACCGTACGTACTAGTAGAGAAACTACTCGTTTAGCACATAGTATAACCCTTTTATATAGGTTTTCGTGAGATTGGAAATCATTTATATTAAAAGCGTATTCATTCGAGCACAGTAGGGATACGGGCATTTTGTGCAATGACAATACCCACGATTGAATGAAAGTATGGTTGAGTTCACACCGAACTCTATCCCTAAATATTCTCGACATGGGGCCAATTTATGAATTCCAAAATCGAAACAAGCTTCACACTGTCCCGATCACTCCTACGGCTAATATATAATGGGAAGAGAGATAGTACGATTGCATTTTCGTGTTTTGAACATGGGAGTGTATGCACAATTTTGGCAGCATTTTGTACAATAGAGTTGTCGTAATTAGGGAGCCCTCTGCTCACGTCACGCGTGATTGTGATCAGCACTTGGCAACCCTGATTTTAAGCTGATTAAAGAGCAGGGGAGATAATTTTGCTCATCGAGATGCTTCGAACGCATGCGCCCATTGTAAATGCAAAATTCATTTCATGTAAGAACCATAGATAGGTAGATGACAGAAAATTTCATATTTGCAGCGTCAGGGTGAAAGCCAAAGCGCAATAAGACATCTTCTTTATTAAAAGCAATCAATAAGATATTTGTACCTACATATTCTTTAAATTGTGATATTCAATAATATTTAATACAATTAACTATAAATCCGACAGCTTGCGCAGTCATTCTGTCAGTCGTGTATGTCACAAAAAGAACCAAATAAATATTACATATAAAAAAAAAGCACACAAGGTCTTTAAACAACTGATTGATGAACATTTAATGAGCATGTTTCTCGACACTCAGACTTCTAGTAGCCATTTAAATACTGTTGACCTGAATTTGGTCTTTCTTTTCAAATACTTGGGTCGAAATCGAAAACCATGCCGCATTAACTGTCTAATGGGTTGATGGAACACTCAGGTGAAGAATGCTATTCTAAAATAACTACTTTTTTCTAATACATTCCAAAGGCAACGTTTTAAGCGTGAATATTAGTAACATATTGGGAAGTATACAATGCTTACGATAACGCAACGTCATTTAAAATTTTCGAGAAGCAATAGGTAATTTTCATTCCTTTCTAATATTCTAATATAGGCAATTTGTGTTTTGAAGTCGGAATACATCTGCAACGTATGCTCTGCTGGTCACACTAGAAAGGCTAAAATTACATCCATCAGAGCGTTGTTAGGGCACGGACAGACAGGCGTCAGTCAAACAATTCTCCCTCGATATCCATCTTGACGGAAGTCGGCCATTACCTTTGGCAAATATCGTTTTAAATCACGGCCAGATCTGGCATTAATCAATGAAAGTACGTGGCTTCTTCCGTTCATTGTTCGGGGGTAATGCGAGACCATTGTCTCTACGCGTTGACTTTGACGTTAATTGAATGTATCTGTTACATTTTATGTAAGGCCATTAATTTTTTTAGAACGGTAGAAATACTTTTGTACTGGGCACCTTCTTTTTGATATTCTATTATTTAGTAACATTAAATTAAATCTTCAAAAATTATTGACATTTAAGTAATTCAAATCTAATTTTCAAATTAATTGTTTGCTACGCAATAACTATATTAATCGCCAGTCTCCAGTCAAAAATAATACAGATAAAATAAAGCCTATGTGCCTAAATATCTGATGAAATAAAATTCAATCACCGAATCTGATACTCAATTTAGTAATATTCCAAATACCGATTGAACTGAACAGTAGCATCAAGTTATTCGCAATATGGACTGATAAGTCCAATATATCCGACTAGGTACCAGGAACAAGAATACCCAAGCAGCACATTAGTGAATTTTGCAGCTTATCTTATAGCTTTAAGTTCTAAATGAGTGGTTTAACAGTGTTTGATACAACTTATAGCTTTAAACACAACTCAAAACTGTATATGAGTTCATCCTATCACTTGTAGTTGCATAGGAACGTTTTTTGTTTCTACTTTATTACTTATGGTGGGATAAAGTCTATTTTGCTACTTAAAGTTGCATGCAGGTTCAAATAGTCACTCAATAAGAAGCAATAGTTCTATATAAGGCTTAAAATCACTTATAAGCAACTTTTACATATAAGTGGGAACATACCCTTATTTGGAACTAAAAGTTCCAAATGACTAGTACAATAGCGAATTATATCACCAATAGTGGCTAAAGGGATAATTTTACGGCTCTTTTGGAACCAAAAAATATTGCAACTTTAAGGCCTAAGAAGTACCTTATTGCCACTCCAACGCATAAATAGGTCTCAATAGGAGGTTCTTGGAACCAAAAGCAGTTATTTTCACTTATTTCAAACCACTAACGAACTAAAAGTTCTATTATTGTTCCTATTTGCGCCTTGTCAAAATATATTTAATAGTCTTGCTTGTTTAGTAGTCTACAAAAGAGCAAATAATTACTATTGGTAATATCATTCACTGCTTTGCCACTCGCAAGATACAAATAAGTGATTATTAGACTTGATAGTTCCAAATAAGGAACAAATAAGTGAAAATAAACACTGTAGGATCTTTTTTGTTTCGCCATGTTTACAAATGGAAGCCTATGAAAATTGATTATTTTAACCAGAATTTTATCACACGCATAATCACAGATTTTTGATAGTTGTGACGATGTTACTTTAACATTGTACGTAACCTACAATCATTAAGTCAGGTTTTTAACAGTTTTATTTCTTATCAGTATCTATTCCTTATTTAATTTAGCACTCTCTTTTTTAATATTCCTGATCAAATGAAAGGCGCGTCGAAAAAAAAAAATTCGCAAGAATTTCGTGCTTATTTCAATGCTTGTATAACGTAAAGTTTTAATCAGACGTATAAATCCAAAATTAATATGGCAGATCACGTATTACTTTTAATAAAACACAATTAGACAGTTGCCTCGCCACTCAAAGATAATTTTGGCGACTCATTTATCACTCATTGACCGAACTGAAATGTTTTCATTCGTTCACTGCGCATAACTTTTACCCTTAGTTCTAATTGCCACTTAGGTTATTGTGAGATCTCTTATGGACGCATAACTTTCACCCATAGTTCTAATTACCACTTAAGGTAATTGTGAGATCTCTTATGGATTCTATTTAGCACCAAAAATAGGCTGCAATTTTTCTCCTTTTGGTTCTATACTGGTGGCATAAGGGTTCTTGCCACCTATATAGCACTTAGTCATGGTGGTAAATTTCACTTAAGCATCTAATTAGATACGATATACGAGCTATTTAGACCCAGTTGTGCTACTTGGGTACCCGGTCTTATCTGTGCGTAGGCAGAGCCATTGTAGCGATTGTTTCAATAATATCTCATTCATGCATTCAATCATCCGGAAACATTCGCTTAGTACTAAGTACATGTTTATAAAACATTCATTATGACATCCTTAACCTCACAAAGTACCTACTGTTTACATAGTTTTATTAAATATGTGAACTCGCCGGTTCCACCACAAAGTCGTGTGGCGCGTCAGACCACTTTCTTTGAAGGCATTTTCTCCTAAATATTTATACAATACCTTTACCAACATACTTAGCTGAGTGCATAAATTATATAATTGCATAAATATGAAGGGCTGAGATCCGACCCGTATCACCTTTCCGAAAATTTCTTATCTACGCAACGGGTCACGATTTACATGTCACTGGTGGAAGTGTGTGATAATTATGTATTTGCACTTTTCCTTCACGCCTTTTAGTTATTTATTGTTTTTGTTTGTTTCAGGTAAGATAAATTAAACAGTTTTCGAGAGTTTAGAGAAAAAGATGCTAAATCTTCTAAGCAAGCGTCAAAAGTAAGTAGGTAAGCGACAGTAGCGATTTTCTCAAGCAATCCTGCCACCATAACTAAACAGTTAGATACAGTTGGGTGGATACACCATTATCATTACAACTTATCAGTCTATACCTATATTCAAAGAAATTATAATAATATATATATAATACGTTTTGTAAGCTCATATCAAATTGAATGTATCATACTTATCTTATCATCCAACATATTATGTCACCAACATGTATACAGAACAAAAAAAACACATACGATCATTTATAAAGATGACGTGACACATTCAAAATATTTTTATGCATTTCACCTCCGTGGCTTATCGTTGAATCTGGTCCACACACCGATACTATCAGGATGTCGTACCTTCCTTTTTCTGGCTGCTTCTTGAGACACTATGTTCCTCGATCAGTTAGGTACAAAAGGCGTCTTGTGTAGCATGAAATAAGGCAAATGTTTGAAGTTGTATTCTAAGAGAAATACGAGGTTTAGGAGACAGTCGATATTCTTCCACGTAACGCACGTCGTACGCTTTAAGCCCGTCTTAGCGGTGTGCCTGATTGACGTGCCATCTGATATGAGAGTCCGGTGGTGTTACGTTGCAGCCTGGTTTACAACGTGGTACTAAGTTACGTGTTTTTGTGATTGAATTGCTCTGGCGCTTTATCATATTTCAGAAACAATGGAGGGTTTTATCACATAAAAAAAATAATCTACACTTAACGAATCATACGTTAAGATACAATATCAAAATTTTGAGGTTGTCATTTTTGCCTTCCTTTTTCCTTCCGGCCGTCTTTTGTATACTTTAAACAGAACATAATGAAGAAACATATGAATGATAAGTAGGTAATATTTTGTTCTCAATAACTAAGCTTTTTTATCTAAAATACGCGCATATCAATCAGCCTCATTTAAATGAACAATGTGCAAAACAGAAACACTTAATTATGAGCGTCATTAAGATAACATAAAACCCAAAAAAATTTATAACAATCATTTAAGGATTGTAGGTTGCCCTACATTGTTACACGCAGTTATTTTTTTTTTTTGTAATGTCGGTGATATTAATATAAATGATTGACTATCCTTGCCCAACTATCAAAATTTCAATTTAAATAATATTGCATATAATATAAAAAAGGCATACGTATCGCATACGTATCGCAGACCAATTATACCATGCTCTCCTAGTCTTTAAAACACTGATTACGCCTTTCAACGATATATCCATTTTATAGACGTAATTTAGAAGTCAAACAGTAAGAGTGCTTGGTGAAATAGACCATGCACATAGTAGTAGATTGTTTAGGTATTAACCGTGAGCCGTAAAATGGGCAGCAGTGTAATCAACCTCGATGCGTTCCGATCGAAGGAGTATTTAAACTGCATTATTCATTCATATTCTCTTTGCTATCACGATGTTGTTTTTGACGCACGCGCCGTACGATACAATACATAATGAATGCATGAATGAAAATTAAGAGTTATGTAGGTAGATAATAAAACTATGAATGAAATTCAATAATTACGGGATTGAAAAGATAAACAGTCGCAGTTTTACGTACATTGTAGCTTAATAGTTTTACTAATATAATAGTACCTATTTTACTACGTTGCTTAATTTGTACCATAACAGTTTAGTAATCAGTTTCGTAGCAGAAATTATATATATCGCACTCGAGCGAATTCGATTTAAAACAAGTTTATGTGAAAATCCAGTGAAATCTAACCATAAACAGTTAACTATAAACGAGTTAATTAAACAAAACGTCTCGATTGAGCGTTGATTGAATAAAGTCGTTTAACATTCCCATGATACAATTAAAGCAAATCTCCGTGCTCATAGAGCGCTTGAGCACTAGTCACATGTGAACTCGTAGCATTTCAGGACCACGCGCTCGCGCGATACTCTTAATGCCCAAGGGAGTAAAGTCCAGTTTTCCATTCAGCGTAAAAGCCCGGTGCACCGACCGATGTTCGCAATTTACTACGTAATAGGTTTGTTTATTTAATTGTGTACGACATAAATATTAATCGTCGATCGCCGACCGTCGAGAAACTCAGCGGGGTATCGGCGGGTTATTTATGTATTGTACACACGAGGAAACCTGACTAACAAACTGATTTAAATACTGTGAAGTAGGAGGTTTCTTGTTAATAAAATAAATGATCATTGGTCTTCGGCGAGGCAAACTGCTTTGATGTTTTATTTACAAGTTGGCCCGCTTGGTGGTTGTACGTCTATTTGTAAACGTTCAATGTATCTGCTTCCCATATGTCTTCTATGATATGTGCTTGAATTTGTAATTGTTTTCTATTCAAACTGGCACACGATTAATCTCAGTATCAATTTGTTTGTTGTTTTATTCTTCAGTACCATTGGAAAAAATTACCTATGAGACAAAGGGGATGAAGAATGTAGCTCACTAGATAAGACATATACCTACTCGTATTTTCATAAGTGATTCATAAATTATCGTTAATATTAATTACTAAGTAGTTTCCAGTGCAGCTACATGTATAGTTTAATTTACTTTAACAAACAAATAGGTGATGCCCGTTGTCAACTGAAACCGCATTTTACTCATTGTGTAATAAGTAAGAAGCAATAGGGTATTAAACCTTTAGATCTGCCGGTTCTCTTGTTAGCCGCACAAAGGGCTGGCCACTTCATACTTGCCAACCTCCTGCCTCCTGCCAAGCAGTGCCGGCTCAATTGTATATATAAAAGAAAGTGTCGTAAGTTAGCACAACACTGCGCCACGCTGATGCATTTTATAACCCTCCTTTCTATGCGGTGGACGTTCAAATTTACGTTGCGTTTCGATTTAATGACATACTGTCGAGTCCAGTGCCCACGACTTCATCCGTATGTGCCTCGGGCATGTTAGACAGATTTACTATATTATTTTGTCATCTAACGCTTTTGCCGTCTGTTTTATTGGACAAGATAAATGTTCGACGGTTTGCTTTCGGGTTTCAGACTGCCGTAATTGTGCTGCTTAGTTAAAATTGGTTAAAGGATTACCTAGGTTTCATTATATTTTCATTTTCACACATTATTTACACATAAGGATTGTACCGTTGCTTTGTTTGGGTTATTTTAGCAAGTAGGTATTTGCATTTACTCAGTAACTAAAGATCTTGGTCAATGTTTAAAATTTATATTATAATTTATGAGTATGACTTATCAACCATAACTCTTAAATTTACTTACTTCCTTAGACCGTTATTTACCTAGAGGTTAAATAGGTGCGCTTATGTCACTTATATAACCATTAGCCATCCAATTCGCGTCCCATGCACCGTTCGAAACGTATGCACTTTCCAACGGTTAAATAATAATGATCTATTGGGAATTACAGTACGCATACGATCGTGCGTTTTCAATATTAATACCTAAGGCTGTTCATCAATTCGGTCACGTTTTTATAGTGTCCTTTATAAGAACTAACGGATACTCATAGTTCTTGTAAGTGGGTCTACACCTATAGTATTGGGGTCGATATTTGGGCACCCTTTCACTTATTGTTCGGTGTGCCCGTTTGTGTCGTGTTAATAAGGCTTATCAGTAGGTCAAGGGATAAGGTGTGCTATAAATAAATATAGAAATGTATGGATATGAACACGTAGCGGAGAAGACCTACATTGTTTGTTAAACATTTTTACCATGAAGGTGTTACGGAACACACGATTGTTTCCCGTTTGTAATGAAACTAAAGCTAGATTTTCCAAATCCAACTTTAATATGATCCAAATTGATTTAAGTAAAATGTATTCTTAGTTGATCTCTACAATATATTCGTAACTAGAATTGTTACGAAAAACCCATATTTCATTTAAAAATACTTTTATTTCACATTTAGGCAAGCAATAAAAGCTGGTCTACTCTATTTTAGTGCATTCTTAAATAATTTTTTTTACTTAAATAATACCTAATAATGTTGTAGAACTTTCATTATAACCACTAAGTACGCCCGTATTTAAATAACACATGTAGACAAATCACGACATGAGGCTACATTAGTATTGACATTGACATTACATATTCAATGAATGACTTGTAAAGCCGTGCCACACGTGGGTGCGTTAACCTGCAGCCAATAGCCATCGGTCGGCTATTGTTACCACCCTTGTCACTATTATCGGTGTCCCCAGTTTCGTAATCGTGTGTTGACAGCTTTATTTTTGTTTAACCGTGGAATTTCGTTGACAAAGAGATGGCTTTTAAGTGCATTGCGCGGTTAATGGTTTTCTATTGAAATTTTAGAATAATGCATTTGAGGTTTATTATTTCTGGTCGACTGTCGACTTTCAAATTTCTTTCTGGGGCGAGTATTTAAGCATTATATACGCATTGACTACGGAAATATATTTTTCATCGGGAACCTAGAGTTAAGTAGCTTATAGGCAAAAATAAAACTATAGTTAAGTAATATTTTCTGACATACCTACTCAAATTCCATGCCCCAATTCACTTTTTTTCCCGTCACCAAATCACCGTTTGATAATATACTTATTCTTATTTAATTTTTAATATGAAAAATCTTGTTTAAGGATACTCAACCAAGTTAAAGTAATATCAGCCGTCAAATGATTCCCCAATAACATTTCTATTATTAGGCCCGTGTGTCACTGACCCGCGAATGTCATGTCATATTTAGTAAGTTTACCCATTCGGCTACGGGAAGCTAAAGGTTATTTTAGGCGTCGCCATCTGCTGCTCGTTTTCCTGTCGTTCATGGACCATTTGGAACCTATGCTTGTACGAGTAAATATATACACATAGCTCGCTTATTGCAAGTTACTCGCACGTGCGGTTAAGACGATCTCACTACAGTCTGCAAGCTGCAGGGTATGCTAATATTATAATATAAGCCACCCGCACCATGGTTCACAGCGCCGCCTTCCGCTTTTGAGTAAAATTGCAAGTTTTAACGTGTTTGTATAGCTCAGGTGAAAAGGAATTTAAAACAAGTTTTAACAGACCATTTTATTTAGACGACTGTGCATTAAGTATACACCAATATTCTAGAAATTATATATTATGTGTTTAGTTATTCTCTAGCGCTACAAAGTATCAATTTCAGTATGAGCGCATACTTAAGGATTTAAATGATCAGTTACTCGGATCTTGATTCTACATACCTCCTAGTTAGATATAGTTGGTTGTATAAGCTTTTCCTGTTGGTTGATTACTGCATTCTTATCTACAGTATGCCGGGATTGCAGGGCTTAGTGAGTGTTTAATCTATTTTATCATAGTTATTGCACATTTATGCAAATATTTATAAATCTTTATAACAACCTAGCTGTCATAGCTAGAATCTGAATTGCGCAGTTATTGAAAAGGATGATTCCAGCACGAAATACAATGTATTGTTTCCTTGTTTAATTTGCAATTGTAAAGGAAAATTTGATTTTTATTAAGGAAAGTTCGCATATTTATTCATAAATGACTGGTATTTTTTTTCATAGGAACGTAAAACAGTACCATTCTAGTTCAGTATTTAGTTCAAAACTTTCACAAAATGCTTGCATCCTGTAAAGTTTCCACGCATAACTAATTATATTTTACTGACAATTAAGACCATAAACTGTGGAAGTTAATGTTATATTACTTGCGTTTATTCTCGTGACGTTCTGAAAGCCAGTAAAGAAATAGGCTCAAAAGCGAAACAGAAGATTTCAGTTCAAAATATTAACTGAATGGCAATATACTAAAAAAGAGCTTTATAAAATAAGACTCAGAATGTCGACATCGTTATTTAAATAAGAATTTGTATAGAAAAAATCACGTTTTATTTGAAAAAGTAATCGCAGGGGTTACATAGGTGTGTAACCTACCGATAATACGTTTTTATTTTGTTGATCATAATTATATGTCCGTAAAATAGGAGAAGTCAGTACATATGTCGCTTGTGTTAATCGATTTTCACGATTACAAAATTACGTTCAATTACGTACGGCGGACCCTGTAAGTGCACGAGTTAACATGGGAGGCGCGTACGCACAGGCGCCTCCTGACATCGATACATAAATTCGATCCCACGATTCGATTCGATCGCTGTAATTACTGGCAACGTCGTGTACTTAATACGGGGACTTCCGACGATTATCCATACGGCCCTCGTTATTATAGGAATTGATTTTATTGAGAAAGGCTAGCCATGGCAATTTCGTAATGCGTTTTACTTGTTGCTTGGCTAACTGCTGGGTTGGGTACTTTACTTACTCTCTAGTCAATAGGATACACAACCATGTATTAGGAAATAGTACTTATATTAATGGGTTGTTTTATGCTTCATTTTGTAATCGTAGACTATGTTCGATCGCTAGAACACCAAATAATATGCCTATGTATCTACAAATCTTTGGCGCGTTTACTAAATGGCTAAATTCGTTATAGATTGGTTCACGATGTCTTAGTGATAAAACATGTCATACCTATCAAGCCGATGTAAATACATATAACTGTAATAATAGATAAAATCACACTCAGATAGAATTGATATGATCAATTACTTAGACCGTGAGGTATACATACACAGGTAGATATCTCATAAATGTAACGTGTTGAAAAGTAATCATGTTATAATCAATGTAAAAATCATTAACATGCTCAGGTACTGTCAGTCTATTTCTACGAGGTCAATATTAATCGAGTATATTTTATTTGCTTTTGTCAATTACTTATTAGTCTTCTGTACCTATTCTCTCCTAACATTCTGCCACTCATAGGTTATTCACTTGTCAGTTCACTGGCTCAGATTTGTATCAAATCATTGTAACATTAATCTGCAACGCAACGTGTACCGCGACGCGCAAGTCATCTCCGATTTAAGATAACATAGATCAAGTCTACAACCGCAACCATTTTAGCTGTCATGCGTAATTAGTGGCGTACTGGTTTCGAGGCGATACATCGTCGTTCCAAATAAAACTGCATAAACTAAAACAATAGACCAGTTTAATTTGATCCTTAACGGCAGACATCACGGTATTTTTCGTTTTTCTGAATCGACTTGTGCTTTTTAGTTTTAAATCATTTTTGTATGATATTGTATAATTACTCGCTTCGGCACACGTGGCGTGGACGATGATCCCAGAATAGTAAAAGATGGCTATTTTGAGAGTTTCCGTATCACAAGGCAAAGGAATGACATATCGAGCATTAAATTTATTTTAACAAGTAATTTTCATCTTGTTCTTGAACCAAACTTACAGCATTATTTACTGGTAAAAGTGTGCGTATATTTTACAACGTTTGTTACCCTTGATCTCCAAATTCGGCTAATCATTCATCTCGGCGGGTGGCGATGACAGCACTTTTTCTTAGCTTAAAATAAAGTGATTAGTAAGTAACACCCTGCCTGCATCACTATACGAAAATGCAAAATATAATTAATTGACTAGTGGCACCAGGTGTCTACAGGAACAGTCACACCCAATGTCCAATTAGAGGAAGTACGTTTGAACACAACTTCGCAATCTCGCTCATCTGCCGCCGCCGTCTCAGCGCAACCCTATTACTCGACTCGTTCCGATTGCACGTTCTCCAACGAAGATAAATAAGCCCGGAATCATGAAAATACTAGTACATAACCGTCGATGCAATCCGCTGACAACAAACGTGACGTTCGAAGCTAGATATCGCAATGAAGCTCGGAAACACACGAAGCGTTTCTAACGAGAATGTTGCAATTTTGCCAGGTATTTAAGACCAGCCTTTGAGAAACCACAATCATTTGAATTGAAATACATCCTCGTGAAATACGAAATGATATTACGCTGCGAATAAGGAAATGCAACTTTTCTTTTGCCGCACTGGTCAATTGGAAATATCGTGAACATATTCTGTTCTGTAATATTTTTTCAAATGGGCCCTGTCATGGGAATGTAAACAAAAAGTCTACAATTTCAGTCAAAATGCACTATAATTTCAAATAAGCTGCTAACTGTAGAATTATAACATGATGACGTTTAGTGGCTCTAATTTTCATTTTCGTTCCGCTGGCTGGACGTGGCTCGGGTGTGCTCGAGTGGCATGCGTTGTCCGACACGCAACAATACTCATTGCCTTAGATTCTAAGGCTAGAGCATTCCAGTGACAGGAACCGCCGCGCGTCCGCCAGGACAATGAGACCTGTGTTGTCACTGAAAGTTGCCTTTGCGATGTCTCCGCGACTATCGTGAGTGGTCCTCGGTTCGCTCTGTTTATTGGCAATCAAGTTCTACCATTAGCCAGCCATCTAATAAAGATATAAATTACGAAAAGTTAATTAAAACGCTTATCTGTTGCGACACGCCCGCGATCTCGGCCGCTCGCTTATTTAGAAAATTGAATGATTTATCGGGGAAAGGAAAGGCCGGGAATCAGTTAACTAAGACGAGTGAGACATCACTGTTATGACTTTGATGGATGCTATGACAGTGACTAACAATTCCTTACTAAATACATGACGTTAACGCTTGAATTTTAGCAAACTCACCCGAACAAAAGTAGGTATTTATTCACTCCGTTTTTAGGGTTCCGTACCCAAAGGGTAACGGGACCCTATTACTGAGACTTCGCTGTCCGTCCGTCTGTCACCAGGCTGTATCTTAAGAACGGTGATAGCTAGACAGTTGAAATTTTCACAGATGATGTATTTCTATTGCCGCTATAACAACAAATACTAAAAATAAAATAAAATTAATATTTAAGGGGGGCTCCCATACAACAAACTTGTTTTATGGTACGGAACCCTTCATGCGCGAGTCGGACTCGCACTTGCCCATTTTTTAGGGTTCCGTACCCAAAGGGTAAAAACGGGACCCTATTACTGAGACTTCGCTGTCCGTCCGTCCGTCCGTCCGTCCGTCCGTCCGTCCGTCCGTCCGTCCGTCCGTCTGTCACCAGGCTGTATCTCAATAACGGTGATAGCTAGACAGTTGAAATTTTCACAGATGATGTATTTCTATTGCCGCTATAACAACAAATACTAAAAATAATATAATATAAATATTTAAGGGGGGCTCCCATACAACAAACTTGTTATAGATTATATATATGTATAGGTACGGAACCCTTCATGCGCGAGTCGGGCTCGCACTTGCCCAATTTTTTTTAACTTTCTCTCTAACGAGTCACGTTTTAAAATCGTGGACATTGCTTTTTTACCCCCGTTTGAACGAAATATTTTTTAAATTGGTATTAGTAGTTATTTATTGTAGATGTCTCCTGAACAATTAAATACAAATCAATTCAATAAGTTAGCATAGCTAGAAAAGGGATTTAAACTTATACAAAATCTAATCACAGCCAATAGGTATCGCGATTTTACGGTTCAATACATTTAACCCAGATAGCCCGACCAGGTGTTATAACACCGCTCATTTTTTTTTAATAATTTACTCTACTGCTTGTTGCGATTTCAGATATCGCAAAATTTACCCAGGTTCCAAAAAGTTCGTTTAGGTGAAAGTGGGTTAAATTGAATGTTCTACTGACTGCATAGCCAAGTACCTCAGTAAGTAGATTTTCACCTCTTCAAACGACTATAATCTACGTAAGTCATTTTCAAAATACATGTACATTGTTAAGGACTTTACTTAAAACAAAACTTAGTTGATTCCTTTGTGTGACGATAGTTACCCATATATTTTGTATGAGTAACTTTCGTAACACAAAAGAAGCGATCGTAATTTTGTTTTTATTAAGCCTTTAACTATGTACATGTATTTTGAAAATGACTCGTATACGACTGCGATAAATTGTAATGCTCGGTGACAGTCATCATAATCCCGCCACACAAGCAGCCCCGTGAGACCGCGCGCGCGTCACGCCGGCGTCCGCGCATAACGGAAGAGCGTGACAGTTATTGTGCTAATGGACTTCCGTGTCTGCGGAATCTATGGGATAGCTGGGATAATGTCAAGAAAGAAATGTGCCTGAAAATAGGCAGGCTTGGATAGCTAGGATTATATTGTCATGAAGGAAATGCGCCTGAAAGTTATCGTTACTTCGACCTTTCGGACAGCATCAATGGAGCGCAGCGGACGTTCGTTGTTGAAGGTACCAGCAGTGGACGTCTCTGTAAATTCAGCTGAGAAGATAAGTTTTTTTACTGTGCTAGTATTTTAATCTCGAATGTCTTAAGTCACCGCTGACTATCAGGGATCTTATGAGCTCCTTATTTATCCACCCATGTTATGCCGTTTTGGTAATCCTGGTCTATAAAATGAAATATATGCCATCCATTTTCTATTCTGAAACCACATTGACAATGAGGTCAGATAATACTTAATGATCTGTCTCTATCTCTATTATATCTTCTAAGATCTATTGTCCACTAAATACCACGAGAGCTGATTACGATTATTTCAATGAGTCTTTGAGGAAGCGCATCAATGCTTTCCCTTTAATGAGCATTGCATGAAAGAATATTTACATCACCCATCGCCGCAGAGGTGAAAGGGGCAAGGGGTTTGCACAATCGGCTGATTAATGCAGTCAAGATGGCGTGAGTTCGCAATGCAACATCACAGTAGAGTCGTGTTAAAGTACCTACCTTAGCTTTTCAAACAAAATCAAGGCATTGGATAAGGAACGATGTATTCATGATAGCTTTGGAGTGTAAGCAAGATTCAAGTGCCAAGTACCATGATGGTACGAGTATAGACTGTATATATATACTGTCTTTATTTTACTGTGATTCGCACAAAAGAAGGTTTTCGGAGATTTTCACTTTTCAGTATTACTTGAAAGGTTTTAAGGAGACTCCTCCCTCGCGTCGCGACAACGTTCGTGATTATTGCTTTTGTGTTTCACTTTTGTGAATTTAAGTGATTGAAATACTGTAACACTATATTATCATGGACAGTTGTGATTATATGGCGGGATCAAATAGTACTAATTCGATTTTCACTCATTTCTAACACAGGCTCCTTGAGATATAAGTGACATAACCAGTGATCGGCACGGCCCGTGCAACATTTAATTATTCGACGTAAAAAAAAATACAAAATTTATTTTATTAGATATAAATTTAACATATTACACTCAATATAACATATTTTATCAGTCAAGATGTGGCGATTCACATGATCTCGTCATGTGCCCGCCATCATATAATCATATATCATCATCGTGAATTTAAGACATATTAGCATCATACGTCATCAAGCTAATACTAAAATTATCATTTAGTAGATATAGGCAATACAAATGCAAAATATGAGTAATAGTGTGAATGTTTGCGGAAGCAAATAAAACCATTCATATAACCACAGATTATATAATACTATACTAGTACAGATTGACGAAGCGGTACTAGGAAATGGAACGACCCTAACTCTGGCTATTCAACTGGCTATTTTCTTTCCGTCGATTATCCAACAGATGGCAGTAGTGAGACTGCGATTTATGCGTCTCGGTCACGCCATCTAAATAAGAAATGGGAACATGATGTGCGTGCTGTCTTGTTCGATAGCCTAACTATAACGTCACATGATCGATAGATGGCGTCTTTTTCTGTCACGCGCGGACGCAAGTCAATGCAGAAAACGTTTTTGCAGGCATCGTACGACTAGCATCTCAATGTCTTATGCGCACTGACCTTGAATCGTATCGGCATCTCTTTCAGACGGGCCGTACCTATCTATACTATAATATCTATACCTTTTTTCGTAAGCACAAAGCTCAACAGTCACAAACTACAATTTCTCGCGCGAGATAATTGACTGTATTTTTCTGTGCCGTAATCTGGGAGGTTGAAGGGTAACTGTATTCGTTCGGAGAGTCATTCTCATCAACAAATGTAACTTTTTTCTAATTTATCCTTAACCTTTTGACCGCCACAGTCGGCTGTGGCCGTCAACAAAAAATCGTGCCCCTGACGCCACGTCGGCCACAGCCGTCCAAATTTCAATGATCAAAAACTTTGTAATTCTAACCGCTACAAGTATTTTTCAATCCCTGTTGATTTTGGGGCACATCTTTTTTTTTTTACTCTGGCGTCAGTGGCACGGTAAATTGCTAGACCGCTTGGCGGTCAATAGGTTAACGGGCCATAACTGTTAAGGTCTTAAGCCTTTTTTCTGAGTTTATGTTTAAACCTTCTTCCTTTCATAATCTTGTAAAAACTTTATAATGCAGTCACTTTTCTTAAACATTCAAATGATGTTTGGGACCGGTAAGGATAAAGTTAGATAATAAGAATGACCCTGCATTGCTTTAATATTAAATAAGAACAATATAGGTACAGGATCATTGTCTGCTTTATTTCATAATAATCACCACATGTCATATTTACACTACTTAAGAGCCCACCCATGCAAAATTCGTCAGGTGAATGATCCTAGATCTCAACATCCATAGTGATTAAAAATCTGTCCCTTGAAAATAAGAAACTTAAACAGTTTTTCTTCAATCTTGTCAGCGTGAAAACACGATTAGTAATAATTTTCTCGATAGTTTTATCTCTCAAACATAACCCTTTTTAGGGTTCCGTAGTCAACTACCCTTATAGTTTCGCCATGTCCGTCTGTCCGTCCGTCCGCGGCTTAGCTCCGTGATCGTTTGTACTAAAAAGCTGAAATTTGGTATGAGTATGTATTACGCCGAAATAACGGTAAAATAAAAACCAAAAAATAAACTTTTCAGGTACCTACCTCTCGAACACAAAAAAAATACAAAATGCTTTATTGCACACCAAAAAAAAATTTACAAATTCAATACAGAACAATAATTTTAATAACGGTAGACAACAGGCGGTCTTATCGCTAAAGAGCGATACCTATAGTGGGGGTGATTTTTTTTTCGTTTCAACACTAATGTGTGGGGTGTCGTTGAATAGGTCTTTGAAAAATAATAGGGGTCTCCAAACATTATTTTTGATAAAATCAGCAGTTTTGTAAAATTGCTCCGAAAATTATAAAAATAGTGTCCCCCCCCCCCTCTAACTTTTCAACCACGGTCAAAAAAATATGGAAAAATTCATGAAAATGAGGGTTTATACTTAAGTACTTTCAATGAAAACTATATTGAATAAAATCGGTCAAGCTGTTTTTGAGTTATCGCAAAAATTCATAATTTTCTTATTTATTAGTCAACTAGGAACCCTTATAGTTTCGCCATGTCCGTCTGTCCGTCCGCGGCTTAGCTCCGTGATCATTAGTACTAGAAAGCTGAAATTTGGTATAAGTATGTGTATGTATAACGCCGACAGAACGGTAAATTAAAAATTTAAAATTTTTATATTTTTCGGGTACCTCTCGAACACCTAAAGTGGGGGTGAATTTTTTTTATCTTTTCAACACTAGTGTGTGGGGTGTCGTTGGATAGGTCTTGTAAAAATAATGGGGGTCTTCTAACATAATTTTTTGATAAAGTCAGCAGTTTTGTAAATATTCGCTCCAAAAACAAAAAACATAGTGTCCCCCCCCATCTAACTTTTCAACCACGGGTCAAAAAAATTCGGAAAAATTCATGTAAATGAAGCCTTATAAATACTATCAATGAAAACTATATTGAACAAAATCGGTTGACCCGTTTTTGAGTTATCGCCAAATTTCATATTTTTTCTTTAAAAGGACGTAAGTTGACTTCCAGAAGGTAATAAGTGATTACAGTTTCTAGGGCGTTTACGACCTTTTTATAGAGCTTAAAATCTTTCTTAACTTAAACCTCGGGCTTAAAACAGCAGTTTATTGTGAAGGATGAGCAACTACGGAACCCTACACTGAGCGTGCCCCGACATGCTCTTGGCCGGTTTTTTAGCTTAATAGATGCACAATTTTATTATAAGTTCTCAAAAACTGTAAAAGTATTTTCAATATAAAATGCACACGTTTATGACACAACTCAAAAAACATGATTTCCGCGCTTCCGAGCATGCACTTCCATCTCGCTCACGTTTACGCTCAGTGAGAGAGAGAGCTAGCACACGCACCCCCCAATAACTCCAAATCTATTTAAGATAAAAACATGAAATTTAGCTTATGTATTTAGATCCTTTAGAACAACTAGAACCCCAAATTTCATCAATAAAAGAAATAAAACCGCGTACGGAGGGTTCCGTACACACTTTCACTTATCTCATCTTAATTAGCCTGTTGAGTTAAGTTTGCACCTGAAATATATGACGCCGCATACAAATGACGTGCAAACATAACGCAACCGACTTCTTCAAATTTGATGTATTAAAGGGACTATATTTTTAATATTTTTTTTACAAATGTATAATTTTCTGATTTGATAAGTGGGTGAATCAACTTTTAAAGGCACCTTGTTGCTATGGTAACGCAAAATTTGTCCCTCGGACAACCTAAGCATTTTGTATGAAGATGTCACTTGGACAACGGGGACAGAGTAAACAACACAAAAAAGTTGATTCACCCAAGTATTTGTAGTATGTGACGATATTACTTGCCAAATTTTATAGTTCTAGGTCATCGGGAAGTACCCTATCATTGTGATTCCCTTGAGAGTGTCGAAATGTACATTTTTTGCGATATAAACGGCCGTATCTTTTTTCACGCTAACGTAGAAGTTAAATTTTTTCACAGGTTCAAGGAACCGCAAACCTGAGTATATTATGTTAATTTCAACTGGATACCTCAACGCATTCTCGAAATAAAGAGTCTTGACAGATAGACGGACGGACGGACAACAAAGTGATCCTATAAGGGTTCCGTTTTTTCGATTGAGGTACGGAACCCTAAAAACCCAGCAGAGTAATTTTGCTAAGAGACAAGCTTCGCCGACAAAAGAATTGAGATCTATATGGGCGCCAAGTTCTTTGCACTAAATTTTTTAGATACAAGGACATGCGACATACTCAATGCATTTATGTTACTTGGGGTGTAATTCAATATCAAGATTTGACTTGGCTAGTTTTCACAAACTGACAAAATTTTATAAAAGTATTGTTATCAAGCTAACAGTATAAGTAACAGCATGAACACTAACTTGCGTACTTACCTTTACGAAAATAGGTTAATGATTAGACAAATATAATAAGTACCTAATATAAATTTATATGTAAAAACTTTTTCTTTGGGCTTGTGCACAAATCACGTGAGGTTTTTTCGGCTACTTTTTGACCCCCCCCTCCCCCTGGTGATATTTGGTGAGGTTCTTTGCTAACCCCCCCTCCCCCTCACTACCTCACGTGTATTTTTTTTTCCGCCAAAATTTCGTAAAATAGACTCGCTATTTTGAGGTATTTAATAAGTCAAGACTTATTTTTAACAAAACCGAGAATAAAATATCGACTTTTTCTTAGTTCGTTCACTGTAGAAAAAATACACGTGAGGTCTCCTTATACCCCCCCTCCCCCAACGTGATATTTCGTGATTTTTTCGTGACCCCCCCTCCCCCCTATGGAACCTCACGTGATTTGTGCACAAGCCCTTTCTCATTTAACAAAAATCGTGATTTTTTACTACTAATAAGTTTTCCATTAGAAAGTCATGTTAAATGTTAAAATTATAAAAAATATATGCATTTGTTTAACTAATATGTACAAAAAACAATAAGCGACCGTTTCAAAGAAAATTACAATACAATACAATACAATACAAGTACGCTTTATTGCACACCAAAAAACATTTACACAAGAAATTACAAATAAACAAATTAAAAACGGTAGACAACAGGCGGTCTTATCGCTAAAGAGCGATCTCTTCCAGACAACCTTTGTGTTTTATAAATCAACAAAAATTGATTTTATCTGCAAAAAGTACCAATTCAACTTAATTATTGAGCAAAACACATGTACATAATTCAATTATAAACTAATCAAATTTCTCTGCGCACACTTTGTCCCGCCAGCCCAGAATACAGAACCGAACAGGCTTTCAGAGCTGCATCTTGTGACGACGTTATGGACTTGGCCGCAGAAGTGTGAGGATATGAAGGTACTCCACTCGTGGTTGATGGACCATCAACTGGCACCGCAGAAGATGAAGTTGACAATTGGTCCTATAGCTTCCAGCCATAGCGTCCACTTCTTTGTAATGCGGGTCTTTTTTCCAACTTCATTTTGCACTTTATTTTCAAAATGATTGATCCACAGATATCTGTTATACGCAGTTCATCATGGTTTAAATGTTCTATGGTCATGCTTCCTAAAACAGAAAATTAAGTATCTTAACATAAATAAAATACAATAATAATAATTATTAGTAGTTTGTTTTTCTATACGAACAGGTCTAAATCAACACAATAATGGTTAAAGGCTAGAGAGGATTGGGAAAAAAAATAAAAAATAAATGGGTAACCAATGAACACAACTTTTTTGTAGCGCAGGTCCTGAGAAATATCAATGTACTTAGATAAAATATTTAACATACAAACACCAATAGAATTAACTTCATTCTTTATAAATTGATAAGGCAGTATGAAGTTCTAACATTACAGAAAACAGCATTTGAAGGTCAAGCAAATAGTTTATTTTTAAGTAAGTGCTCATCTCATTGACTGATATTATCTCAGTGACTTTGTAATTTGTTTGATTTGAATGATGTTCTACTATCTTACAAATTACAATAATTTTGGACCAGGGTCTTATTAATTATTCACTTTGTTTCTTTAAAGAATAAAAATGTGATTTGTTTATCGATATGTACTTTATTTCAAATGTTAAGTTTGTCTTAAAGACAACACTTACATATATACCTAAGTGGACTCGCCTACCTATATGCTTAAGTGGACCTATATACCTGAGTCCCATCCAGGGGACATAGGACATTAAGTCATATACCTGAGTGGGCCAATATATAGAAAATAAAAACTTACCGCAATTAGACATTTCGTTTGTCAGTTTTCCCAAGATAAGAAGACGAAGGTATTCAGATCCAAACAATGTCTATGAGCGGTTTTGAAGTCGTATCTATAAGAATTTGCTTCAAGTCCGTGTTAGGTGGCGTAGGTCAGTTTAAACAACTTAAAGCAAGGTTGCAAAATAAAATCACATTTAACTCAAACAATAACAGAACAAATCGAATCGCAAGTCAGTGCTGCACTCCCACATCACGTGTAATAAACAAGAACGACAACAAGAAGGTCCTAAAAATCAAGAGCCAGTCATAAATAAATATCAGTAGGGCTACTCCGATGTTCAAAATTCGACCGTCGTATAGTGCCGTCCCTCTCGATCTTCTGTCGAAGTATATGAGTAAACGGGACAGCACTATACGCTATCGAACATCGGAGTAGCCATTCAGAATATTCAGATTCGTCAGAATCAGTCGCGTTTCGTTCCACTCACAAATCGGTTGACAATTATCGGATGTCAACGTTGCCAAATGACCGCACACTTATATTAAATATGGTGTATTTACACAACTTCTCTAAAATTAGGAGATTTGTTCGATTCCAAAAAGTAATTCTAAAGATTCTTAAAAATCATATATTTATAATCTGACAAATCAGGAGAGTTTGCAGCACTGTCAGAAGTAACGGTCTGGAAGGAATGGAATGCCCAGTTGACAGATTCATAGTGTTGCCAGAACGGATTTACGTTTTCGGAAATTTCGCAAAGTGCATACCTAATCCATTAAGGGACGGGTTTGAACAAAATCGGACGAAATCCAAAAAAAAAAATAAGATCTATGCAATACTACCTATGGGATTGGGTACAAATTATTAATATTGGTTTATTCATCTATATATTCTTTATTTTTCATCTTTTTAAGCGTGCATAGTTTAAAATAAACTAGTCCTCCAATCATAATAAGCTCGACGAGTCTCCATTGCAAAAGTCTTAAAAGAGACGACGATTGTAAACGGGCGCTCGAGGTACGATTTGGAGTTTCAAAAAGCCGGGAAACTGACATTTTTTTATTGGTATGGCCACCCCGTCGTAGGCTGTGTGTGAGCGCAACAATGGGATACACATAAAACGCCATCTAACGTTACCACTGCAAACAACTACGAATACTTGGATGCTGAAACATAGCTAACACTTTCGTGTTCTCGGTTGATTATTTATGATTATTGTTTTCTTCGAAATAAGATGAGAAATCAGTTTATATTTTAGGTTTTGTTTATAAAATATGCTATAGTTTATTTTAATCACGAAAATTCTGCTTAATTTGGCTGATTCATATTTTATTAATTTACAAATGTTAACGGTAGAGCCATCTATTGTTCACTCTCAGTACTAAAAGTAACTTCTTCGGCTTGGGACCCCCTGATATAACTAAACATACTACCACTTTAAAAATAGCAAGTTGATATTCACAAATTGACAACAGAGGAGTTGAGCTTTATTTAGAATAAATAAGAATCAAAATCCCATATACAACGTTTAGAGGGCGGGGGTTAGGTCACGTGACGTGTCGGGAGTGTCGCGAGAAACGCAAAGATCGTTGGTATACGGGAGGACTGGATAATCTGAAAGATCTAGCACGTCTAGTGTATCTGGATTACCTGAAGGGTCTAGCATGACTAGCGTATCTGAAATGTCGGGAGATATTGGTTATAAATAGGCAACGGCTTAGTAGAAGGGGATTCTTTTTGTTTGGAACTTCGTCAGAGATAACATTGCTTTCTGGCAGTTAAGGTATTAAAATTAATTCTAAGGGGAATTTCTATTGGGGTTTTGATTGTCTCTGAAACTATACTTGCCTATTGAAATTTAGTGGGGTTTCTGTTGTTTTAAAGGATATTAAGCTTAGTCACATGCCAGAAATAGTGTTTTGGTACATGGTTACCAGGTGAAAGATATTTAACCTTGCGGCTGTTAAACGAATATCTTTCGGACTCTTCTAGTTTTATCCGAGTTAGGCGACTCGGACACTAGCCATATATAAGTGCAGTGAATAGCCTACGAGTGTGGATAGTTTTGTTTGGTGAAAGCGAAGACCACACGTGATGGACATGCGGGCCTTTCCGCGCTCGCTGAAGCCAAACGGACCTCCAGGCTCGGTCTCATAAACTATATATTTATATATCTGCTTATATACACATATTAGGGCGAGCTACTCCATGTTTCCGGCGTCTCATCAGCCACATGGGGGGGGCTTAAATACACTGATGTTAGCCACATTCTCGGGTTAATCTCCCGAACTTACAGTTTAGCTTAGCTAGGCCCCATACACGTTTAAATATAAATATGAGACTTAGGTCTCTAGTGTTCTTTGTATTAGCTAGGGAACAGGGTTTAGCGATAGGTACACCTTAATAGGAACATTAGGACGGGGATCTTTACCTACCGAGCAATCGGTCAATCGTCATTAACTAACATAACATTTATTCAAATTAATTTAATCTTGTCAGGTGTAGTGGTTAAGAGGTTGAACTATTATTTTTAAGTGTTTATAATCCGGGAAGCTAGCAAGAGAAGAACGAAATCTTGTATCAGTTTGTAAAGATTAGAATAGACGGAATGGAATAGACGAACCTGTTATTTAGGCCAACCAGATATTTTGCATCTTTAGCTTACCAACAATAATTATAGGAATAATTAGTTAAAATTTACCGATTATGATTTAAAGTAATGTACCTACTTTTGGTATAGTTTAAGTGATAGATTGGCATCACTGAAGTAAAGTTGAATCAGTTGGTAGTTGATATTCGCCTTTTCAATGAACAGAAATAATTTTAAACTTTGTTATAATTTTGATAAGGAAATTGTGGATCATTGTATAGTATGGAAAAACAAAGCATTCCTAAGGCTGGATTTGGAGTATCTGAAGTGTAAATTGCTAAAAGAAGCCGGGGACTTATGGATGACATTAATGAAAGTTATTCGTTCCCGTATTTACATCACAGATCTCAGAACTAAATGAATTTATATCACAAGAGTTGAAAGTAATTTCCATTGTCAGAATGAGTCAGTCGAGAGTTGAAAGATACTCCGAACGGGCACAATAGTCTTCATGATTTCAAGGATATACTACATTTATGAATATGGTCAAACGAAAACCAAGTTCTAGAACTCATTAGAAGGGTTCAAACCTACTAGGAAGGAGTAGTGTATTAGAATTCTTACAAATGCAATTATAACTTCATTTTTCTGAATTATAATAGTTTTACAATCATTATAAATATTTAACTAGTTAAACAGGTAGGTAAAATCCTTAAAATAGGCTTTGTGTAGTTAACTTAAAGAAGCCTGCGCCAAAAGGCTTCCCCAAAAGATGGATCTCCTGACACTTTGCCTTAGGTTGGAACATCATGCATAGATGCAGAGAGATCCCACAGTGGTTTGTTCAGTTTAGAATACGTGCGGAGTTCCCCATCCTTTAGCTGAACGCTAATTCGATTTGCTTCTCAGGAATAGATAGGTAAAGCGTTCAGTGACATTCTCCGCGCACTCAGGGTGGTAGGGGATTATTAAAAAAAAAAAAAATATTTTTTTATACACAATAAAGATACCTTCTCCATTATACTATAATCTAGTCCTTACTAGTTTTTTTTTATTGTGATGATTATAGCAGCTTACTACTTATTGTATAGGTCTAATCCACCTCAGATTGTCCTACTATAACTTATTTAAGGGATGTATACCATCCTCCCAGAATAGACTATAATAACAAAATTACTTAAATTTTGTCAAATATGAAAACTTAAGATTAATTAAATTCATAATAAAATTTCATAGATTCTGTAACTTCCATCTATTTATAGATTGGTAATAAAGTGTAGTTTCATATTGTACATAGACATTTGATTTCTGATCATTCTGGAGTAAGAACATGCAAATTTAAAAAACTAAATTATCCTTCATTTCGGAATCCTAATAATATTTGGTTTGTTTCACATACTGATCTTTATTGTTACATAGGGTAATCTAGTAAAACTATACCTAACTATGGATTGGATGAATTTTATAGAATTAAATAATATTTTTATAAGAGTATTTATAATATTTTATATTGAATCTTGCTATAGGAACTATGGATATTCTTGTTGGCTGGACTTCTTGGGAAGTAAAAAGTTTATATTATGAGGATAGATAACATTAAATTAAGTTAGAAATTTAATTAGTATAAGGAACCTAGGTAGCAGTAGGATACGAGAAGCCTGCATTAAATGATTAAGAGAATACACATTTATTTGGAAATACATAGTAGCATAGTACAGTATATAGGTACGGAAACACTTAGCGACACATCACGGTTAAATTTCTCTTTAAAGAAACTGAGTTACTACTTCAACGTTGGGTCCTGCACAATCTAGACGTTCACAACGGTTATACCGATCACTTATTTTGGCCATTCGGTTTAAGAAATGTTCAGCTCAATTGTATTAAAGATCCTTTCATATTTAGGTTTGGTTAGTTGTAGGTTCTGGAAGGCTAGGTGGTTGTTGAAGGGTTTCCTAGGGTTTCGTTGTAGGAGTAGAGTTTAGTAAGCTTCGTAGATACATTTCAGTAGGTGCATTTTCATAGTATTTAATAGGTAGCTCGTAGACATTACAAAGATCGTTGATTATATTTATGTTAATATTAAAATGACTATTTAGTACTTAATTTTTATCCATTGAAAGTAACTCCATCATTTCCTATTTGTTAATAAATTCACTCCTACGTATAGACATTTTTAAACTCATTTCTAATTATACTGACTCGATTATAGATCTAGCGTTGATTTTCGTGTACATTTGATTTATGAGTCATTATTTAATTTTCAATTTCTATTAAGAAATTGAGCAGTCAGAACCGGGATCAGATAATATATATAGGTAGAATGTAGCCGACAGGCAGCGTATGAGTGACGGCCCTGCGCGCTGACAGCGGCCATTAGCAAGTTAGCTGCTGCTGATAGATTTATGATGGAAATGTTGACTGATGCTGAATGCGTAGCTTAAGCGACAAATGAAGTCTAGTGTAGTTTCAGGTGCCCGGTAGCCTCCAGTTTATATATAATGTAGGTAGCCGACAGGCAGCGTATTAGTGACGGACATGTGCGCTGACGGCGGCCATTAGTAAATGAGCTGTTTCTGATAGATTTATGATGGAAATGTTGACTGATGCTGAATGCGTAGCTTAAGCGAGAAACGTAGTCTAGAGTAGTGTCAGGTACCCGGTAGCCTTCAGTTTATATAGAATGTAGGTAGCCGACAGGCAGCGTATTAGTGACGAACATGTGCGCTGACGGCGGCCATTAGTAAATGAGCTGTTGCTGATAGATTTATGATGGGAATGTTGACTGATGCTGAATGCGTAGCTTAGGCGACAAATGAAGTCTAGTGTAGTTTCAGGTACCCGGTAGCCTTCAGTTTATATAGAATGTAGGTAGCCGACAGGCAGCGTATTAGTGACGAACATGTGCGCTGACGGCGGCCATTAGTAAATGAGCTGTTGCTGATAGATTTATGATGGGAATGTTGACTGATGCTGAATGCGTAGCTTAGGCGACAAATGAAGTCTAGTGTAGTTTCAGGTGCCCGGTAGGCTTTTAGTTTATATAGAATGTAGGTAGCCGATAGGCAGTGTATGAGTGACGGACACGTGCGGCTGTGCGCTGACAGCGGCCGTTAGCAAGTGAGCTGTTGCTGATAGATTTATGATGGAAATGTTGACTGATGCTGACTGCGTAGCGTTAGCATCTTAGTGTAGCGTCAGCGTCAGCCTTCAGATAGTATAGAATGTAGCCAACAGACAGCGTGACGTGACGACCCTGCGTGCTGACAGCGACCATTAGCTAGTGAGCTGCTGCTGATGAATTGATGAAAACGTTGACTGAAGCTGAAGGCGTAGCGATAGCTTACTCTTAGTATAGCATTAGGTAGAGAAGCCTATTAGGTTCTCATTTAGAAGATGGTTTTGTAAAAAAACGATATTGAAAAAAGTAGTAAACAAATAGTATCAGTTGCGCGGCAGCGATAAAAAAACTGCACACGGATTTAGCCTATACTCACTTCTCCTTGCAGAGCTATAGAGAAGGCTTTAAAACTCTCTAAAGTAAGCAAGTAGAATGGAATCGGTTTTATAAATGCCTCCTCACTGCTAAAGAGAAATAATCTTCGGAGAATCTCGAAATCCTTGACCTTCAAATGCTGAACACATATACATTCAACGAAACTGTTCCGAAGATGGTCCGAGAAAACTTAATACACTTTCACACAGAGAAACTCATACGCGAGTTTCTTATTGTTATTAATGATCAGAAATCGTACGAACATAGTCATAAAACGTAATAAGTAAATCTGATATGAACGCAACATTAATCCGGCTATGTTCGCGTGTATCGATTACAGCCTGCTCGCTATATCGCCTCGCGGCATCCGAATTCCCAATATGTTTCCCATACTATAAGAAATAGAAACGAGCAAGTAATAGAGTGTGAAAATTCCACAGCCACCAGTAACTCTGATTAAAACACGGATCCATTTATTATCATCAATCAAGCCAATACTTTAATTAATTGTTATTTCTTCGATCGAGATCCGCTCAGTGGAGGATGAGATATGGGTTTCATGGAAAGTTTTGATAGTGCGCTTTTATTTATGATATTTATAGTTGTAATGCAATTTCTTTGTTGCCACGAACTCTTACTTAATGTTCATAAATTTACTAATAAATATGAACAATATTTTTACGATCATTTTTTTGAAAAATAATTACGTTCTCCGTAGTCAGTCCTTTCTCCGTATATAAATAAATATTATGGGGCAATCATACACAAATCGACCTAGTCTCAAACTAAGCAAAGCTTGTACTAAATATGTGTACTAGACGACGATATACATAATATATCAGTACATATATAGATAACATCCATCCAAGAACAAATATCCCAGTTCATCACACAAATATTTGCCCCGGCCGGGATTCAAACCCAGGCAGGTGTCTGCAAACTGCGCCAACCGCGGTTTCATATAACATATTTCACGACCGACTGTGGATGAAATCAAAATAAAAATGTGGGATCACAAATTACGATTGTTACTTTCTCTAATAAATATATCTGTTTAAACAGGCAGACTCAGATGTGTCTGATGTCTGAATCTGAAAAAAAAAACAGAGAAGTCTTACTCGCTGTTAAAGTTCGCATTCACACGTAGCTCATGAACGACATGCCGGTCAAAAGTCAATTTCGTGATTATTTCTCGGGGATTAAGCCTTAATCGTTCCGAGTGCCCGCCGCCGATGTGAGCTGTCCGCGACCACGGGACGGGATGACAGATCTTAATGGATGAACATTACGGAATCAAATTATTGAGACGTGATTTTGCTTTTACTGCTATGCATAGCAAAATACCTATGGGAACGTGTCGCAGTTTTGACATATTGGAAACTAGCGAAGATAAAGCAGTATACTCGACTGCAAATTATTGTCCATGACCTTCGATTTTCTCCGAGTATGATAACAGTTAAAATACCTTCACAGGGCACAATGACATTTTCAAATTGTCTAAAGGTTTTCTTCGCTTAGATTTTATATCTGGAAGCCTAACTTCTTCTTTAAAAGAGTGTCGTCCATTTTTAATGATTGCGGAAGCTCATCAGTATGAAACGCAGCTTGCAGAAGGGCTGCAGAGCGCCAGCTTAAGGACTCTCCTCACGTTGTTCCTGCGTAAACAGCGAGTAACGTGCGCATTCAATAATGTAGACGCGCCTTTACTAGAATATTCATAAGAGCACTCCTAACCTCACGAGTTGTAGTTATTTTGTACAAGTGTAAGGCCTAATTCGTTTTGCCATTGTGCGTCCGTCAAATGATGTGAAAGTAACCTTGAGGTCCGCGGGTTAGCTGCCAACATTTGAGGTTTTTTACTTCCGTTTTTTTTTGTCAGTTGATGAATCGACGTTTTGTTCGGATTAGCGGTCTTGTAGAAAGTTTCGAAATACTCAGCCGTTCAGGTGCTACAAAGTCTCAAACCGTTGTCAATGATTAAGTAATTGCGGTTATTCTTGGCTATAAAACCGTAGAATCTGATACATAAAATGTCTTAGTTTACCGTATTCAGGATAATATTTTCTTATGACACAAACAGGAGACGTTCGTAAATAATGGAAGTATTTACCCAACCACAACTTTCCGGTTTCGTCATATTCTGATGGACTTACCGTATAATAACATTTTGATACGGTATATTTTGTGTAGACAAGTGCTCAAATTATTGCGTCGTGACGTTCATCGGACTTCAGTTTTTCCACCACTTTTGTAACAATGGCCATATGATAAATATGTTGAAAGCATATTGTTTACCTTTACATATTTACATCTCGAAAATTGTTTGACTGTTTCATTTAAAGAAAATAGAAACATCCCTATTCCCGATAGCGAACGTTCTTTGGAAACCAAATTCAAACGAACATGTGCCCATAATTATCTATTTCCGTAAATGGTATTTGTTAATGTGTTAGGATGCAGGAAAGACGGGGGCATGCCCGTTGCCCTCGCGCAGCGGTCGTCAACGTGTTCAGAAATAGACGTAGATGCGATGTTATAAGCTTCTAATTTTATAGTGACGACACGTCCGGCTGCAGCCACTGCATTACGTATCAACTGTTTACAGCCTCTGGAACATGTCTGAGGATGCTGGGATATTTAAAGCATGTTATGTACACACGTAAGCGCGATGTTTGTGAAGTCCTCATAATCATTATATCCTTTTGTAGGAGGCTGGACAATTACCCATGGCATGTGCTCGGCGGTACAACTAAAATAAATATTAACTAAATAATTACAATATGTAACAAGAATTGAAAATGATTGAAATAAATATAATAATTACTAACAAGTAAAGCGAACATAATACGAATGGTATTATTGACGATGATAATTTTATAAACAATGATGTTGTTTGTCGAAAATATTCACTTGTATAAGCCCTAATTAAATCTTTAACAAATTCGTTTTATGACGTATCATGTTTACGAACGGTATATGTAGGTATACGTAAAACGAATATACATTGCTGTAGCAAATTCTCGCCATATGGTAGAGAATGACGACTTAACTCTTAGACAGCCATATAAAGTTTCCTTATTGTTTTATTTCTACGAATAGAGCGAAGCCTTCGTGACAACATTTTCGGCGAGAATGTTTTTCGTGACTATGATTACGTCATTTGTCGAAATGGGGACGATGATACACGTCATGTGAGACACAAAATTGCAAAAAAGATTTCTGAATAGAAAAGAAATATTCTCCAATTAATCCCCATCTCACCAATTTGAAACCAAAGGATGTATTCAGAGATACTATCGCACAGGGTGTGCTGTGCGTCTCAAATCTTAATTATTGTTATGGATTTACGAGTTGATCCATCCGGGTCTCGAAAAACAAATGATTTAAAACTGACAGAAATGAAAAAATACCTTAATTTTACTAACATTTACGGTCGTTTGCAAAGCATAGTTTGTTCTTAGGGTTTCGGATACCTAGTATCTAATATTGTACCTAATATCTAGTATGTGTACTTAAGTTTTTTTTGGAAAAAATATAAGCTCAAGTTTACCACTTTATTTAAGTTCTTCAAAATATTTTTGCGTAAGTGGTTCAAATACACGATGATTTTTAATCGGTGATCAGGAGTAGAAAAATATTAATATTTAGCTAAAATTAAACTTAATACGCGAGGTCCCGCGCAATTACCTCACTGTTAAAGTTAAAACATAATTAAAACTAATAACCACTAGATACTAGATTTTCGACGACTTTGTTTATGTAATGACAATGACAAGTTATTACTCATAAATTGTCATTCCCATTAAATTATTAAAGAGGTTGTAAGCACACCGATACAGATTAGTCCGGTGACAAGGAATTTAAGACAAAATTGGTTTCAAAATAAAAATTAGCATAGAAAAAATAAAAGTTTGTTTTCATGTAATTACGACTTCAACGTGACCGCCATCAATTACTGAGTTAGAAAAGTTGGTACCGGACCACCGAATAAAAATCATCGTGTATAATAGGCGTAATAAAGTCGTGCGCATTCGTTTTCATTATTCAAAGCAATAGGACGAATCGTGCTCATTTTTTGCAATCACTCACCGGTGAAAAAGCGAATTCGTTAGATTTTACAATCACGCCACTTTCTATAATAATCATAATAAGTTACTTATGTAACGGCAAAAAGTGTTACATTGTCGCTTGAAACGAAAGCAAAAGTTTGAAAACTGTTGTTACAGTTTGAACGTGTTTTTATTTTTTGTGTCATTGTGGGAATATTTGACACCAAGTGCTATTACGTATGTAATCGATTTGAATTTTCTACTCTAGTTCTCGGATTGATAAAAAAATCAATCCTTACCTTGAGTCTAGCAATTTGCTCATTTTTGGATCAATAAGTAGGTAGACACCGTTCTGATAACGCTGGTTTTCTGTATAAAATAAACATTATTCGCGAACATTTGCGTAATTTATTCATCCATTCCTGTACAACTGTCGATGCAATATATGGTACTCAAATATGTGACTATAAAATTTGATAGGCCCGAATATCGACTAAACTCCAGTCGCCAAGTGCTCCGTACCTGCCTCGGAAATCGCCAGCAAATTTCTCTAAAAATCACGAACCCTATCCATTTTTATGATAAACTAGCGTTTAGGTACCTGTAGCTGCACTCCCTTCGTCGGCTATTATGTATAGGTACCTACTATGTTTTAATCCATAATCTAATCTGTGTGCCAATTTCAAATAACCAAATGAAAGTGTCCTGCTCATCCGGAAAAACTAGTTATTGATTATTATTGGTTGCTATTTAAATATCTACGTAAAACACCTATGTTATTTTACGCTTAGATACTAAATATAGAGTGAACAAAACAATGTATTTACGCAAGTACGGGTTTTCCCTTACCACATTGTTTCCAGAGCTTTAGGCACGCTTGTGATACTTGGAGCAGTGTCTTTTATATGTATGTTCTTTGTGTGTCTTTTACAACGTTTAATTGTTGCGTCGAGGTAAATTTTGCTTTCTTGTACAGTCAGTCACACGAAAATAATCCCCTACGATAAATCCGTGTATTGCGGGACTAAGCTGATAAGTCGAGATAAAAACTTGAAACAATTTGAACGGGAAACAGATTGAAAAAAAAAGAAACAACAAATTCGTAGGTAATATACTTGGTTTTTTGAATAAATATACCATACTCGTAGGTATGATAGTGTGTCTAGATAATTCTCTGTTTTATCAAATATATTAGGCTCCTTCAGTCTTTCATGTAGTCGGCTAACGCTGGAAAAACCAGACTGCTGCCTTGCCTTGTGGTAACGGTGTCCTCTATCTCTTATTGACATCTGTTTTAAGCATATGTTTCATAAAATTTCTTCACCGTTTCAATGACTAATTAGAGCCGGTTAGATGTTTACTTAGAAATAAATCTATCATATGTAACGCCCTGAATTCCAATTATGGTTCCGTTATTCATTTAGAAACCTTCCCTGCTATACTTATTTCGATCACCATTAATAACCCTTCTAGTCGTATCTTCTGCTCATTATTTCAACGTCGTTATATCTATTTAATGTTCTCATATTTATTTTGAACATTATTTTTTAAAGTTAAAGGTGAGTTTGCAATTGTATATTAAGTTAAGAGAAAGTAAAGTATATAAAGGAAAAGACCGGACAGAAGTAATTAAAAACTAATAGCTAACTCTTAAGTGATTAATCCATCATGGTTAGTGGGACGGTGTTGAATCAGAAGTGTAGGTACAAAGTTCTAGACGGTGCGAAGTAGCACGCCGGAGTGGCCTACAAACAAGAACCTTGTCGTCGTAATTTGAAGCGCAGACGTTTCCAGACGGACCCTATCCGTCATTTGGTTTACTTAGTCTTTGGAGTTATTGCAGTGCTCGAAGTTTTAGAAATGTATTTTATCGGTAATTTAATCATTTTGTCGTTGGAAACATTGCACTTACGATTATTATTTAATTAATCCATAACTTTATAAGTACTGAGATTTTGTGGATCAAGTGCCCAATTCCTTGTTCTTCCTTCCATCCATATTATGAATGCCAAAGTGTATTATATGTTCTTTTCTCCTGCATATAGTAATCCAATGCCGATCTGAAGATAAATGACAAATTATCTGTTACTGGCCGAGACGGATATGCGTGCGAGAGTGATAAACCCGTCGCGCGACAAACGCGACCGCCATAGCTCCGCTAAATCTGCTAGCCTCCTGCCTTAACAAGTCGTGAAGTATTAGTCAAATAAATCCATTTAGTTTCAAACTAGAACGACAAACGCTTTGCCAACGTGTCGGGCGCATCTTCCTGTAGTAATTATATACGTAATTGGATGTTTCCCAGCACGCGCGACCGACCGGCCCACATACTCGACACGGACTCACGGTACCTTTGAAGTGATCGCCCGTAATTTTGCGACGCACCGATTTTTTCTGTCCAATAATCTATTGACACCGTCTCATGCCAAGTATGTTGCAGTCTATATCAACAGGAACTAAGATCGTTGGTTACAAATACAACTCCGTTCAGTCTCGGATGAAATCAATGTGCGTCCAAATTAAGTAACGTACATAGTAGAGGATCCCGATATAAAACGACCTTCACCGAGATGTTTATTTGATGAAATGTATTTTATATTTCATTTAAGAGGCCTTATTCCTTTTAAAATTTATTTTTTTCATATTATGACAAATATATTGATAATTTCAACCAACTTTTTGAAGTGAATAATACTTTTCCCCGAGTTCTAGGTAGTAACATAGCTATTTCACGCTTTCATTGCGTACAGTCGAAAATAAGTTAAAAAAACTAATTTTCCGCGTGAATTTTGTCAATTTCGAGTAGTTTTTGAAACAAAAATTATCAATGAAAAATTCAAACTGTAGGTTTCAAATATATACCAATAAATCCCAACAGCCCTGTTCTAGAAAGTAGCATCAATAGTATGTTAAGAAACATGTTTGATCATAGAGAAAAATGACTAAACAATCAGCATTTTAAAAGGAATAAGGCCTCTTAATATGTCAATAAATATATTGCATATGGGTTGCCTAACACATTTTTGTCCAGGGTATGTTTTGTTAAAAATAAAAAATAACATTTTTTAAACATTTCACCGGTTTGATTATTAGATAAATTCATAATAAAATAATCTTAATTTTATTTAATTTTAATTCAATAATCAGACCGTTGCAAAATGCTAGTAGGTATAGATTCTTTATACCTGGCTACCCGATAGTTGTGACGGGAAAAGAATAGGCAACCTAACGTTTGCATATTCTATGGGCTTCATACTTTCGATTGGTATAGAATTTATCTAATATTAATCAAACCGTTGAAATGTTTAATTTTTTTTATTATTATTAAATAAACATTCCCTGGACTAAAATTTGTTAGGCAACCCATATGCAATATATTTATTGACATATTAAATTAAATATAAAATACATTTCATCAAATAAACATCTCGGTGAAGGTCGTTCTATATCGGGATCTTAGACTAACACAGGAAGCATAGCTTCTCTCGCTGTTTTTATCACGGACTTCATCATTACCGGTGCAAAAACGTCACTCGAACTGTTGCTCAACATTTAATTTCACACTTTCCCATTAAAATAGGAGCGTTCGAATCGATGATTGTCTTATTCGCTTCCGTTCGGTCGTTTTAGTCCCCGATTCGTTCCGCCGCACGCGCACTGCGATCTTGGTTTTTGCAAAGACTATCGAATTAAAGAGTTGAGCAATTCAATGTACCTCGTTACCAAACAATGGGAAGTGTATCATACAATCGACGATTGCATTTGCATTTTACATTGCGAGAGTGGTTAGATTTGTAAAACGTGATTTGCAGTATCGGTGCGATATTCTTTATGCAAACTGCTTGAATATATTTTCAAATTCAAATCGACTTAAAGATAACTTTTTTTGTAGCCTATATGAGTGCCCCAATACTGAGCAATGGTCTGTGACAATAGAGTAATGAAATTTAAACTTTACACTATTTGAAAAGTTTAAATGTTGTCAATTTGCGACAACATTTAAAATGGAACAGCAAAATCTTATTGTGTTACGCTTAAGAATCAATACCGTCTAACTAACATTTAGTAGTTAGATGGTATTGATTCTTAAGGGTCGACGCTTAAGAATCAATACCGTCTAAGTAACATTTAGTAGTTAGACGGTATTGATTCTTAAGGCGACTCCTAATCCCAACGTCCTTGAGGATCTGGGCGGAGCCTAACGTTATTCCCCCCGCCGACCGTGCGCCCCCGGAACATTACTTCGTTCAGAATCTCGTTGAGTGGCGTCCAAGCAGCTTCATACACTCGCATAGTCCGAGCGAGAGTTGAAGATCAACAAACCTTATAGGTATAATATTTAAAGGCATTGAAAAATCTCGAAGTAAAATAAATCATTTAAACAATGATATAATTATTGCGGATTACTAAATATCTATTTACCCACTACAGTAGAATATTAAAAATAAAATGCGTTAAAGCTATTTTCCAAAAAAATAAGTGAAATTGGCCATTTGGAAGTCTCGCATCGAAAAATACCTTTTAGTTCCTTTTGTATGTGTAGGTACCTACCAAAAATAGTTAAAATGCCGACAAGATTCTTGATTATACGTGTAAAATCATGCAGAAATAAAAAATACCGTTTTTTAATAAATAAATCATATCGTGACCCAGCGGATGAACCGATATTTTAACATAAGTAGTAGTGGAGGTACAGCTTTATCCCCCGGGTCATGCTGCTCTAATGAAAAGATAAACTATAAATAATAGAGCGACAAACTCAACTTTACCGTTGGAAAACGGATTTACGTCCTTTACCTACTTATAAACAGTGATAGTTTTTTATGATTACATTAGTAATGTTCTCAGATTTTCCCCTATACTTGTTGATATTGACGATATTTTACTAGACGAATTTTTTGGCTAATTTCAATGTTCAAGGTCAATGGATACCCTATAAATGTTAATTTACTTAAGTGTCAAAATATGCCGATGCTGGAAAGGAGAACTTATCTAAGCGACATTTTTGGGGAAATTGAGTTATACACACTGTTGGGATCGGCAGATTTTTCTGCATCGAATGGGTTGGGTCTCGTATACATCTGTCTGACGACTTTTGTGTCGCTTATCCCGTCGGTGATTTAGAGAATCTCTACTTTTTTTTCTACTAAACGACTTGATTTTTGAGTTTTTTTTAGCAAAATGGAGATAACATAAAAAGTTTTTTGCATAATAATGAACCTTAGAGCTTTTTTACTTATTTGTCAAAACAGATCAAACAACTTGGATAATTTTCTTTATTGCAACTAACCTTGCACTTGTTGGTTAACTGTTTTTATCTGATCGTAAAATATATTTTAATGTCGTTTGAGGCATTTTACCTATGTCTTTATGATAAAATTAACATAAAGGTAAATTATGAAAGAAAAATTGAATGTGATCCACTGCAATGTAAGCAGGACTCGAACCTGCGACCCTAAGTTTCCGGCGTAGTGCTCTACCAACTGAGCTATCATATCGTTACGTCAATCACACTAAATCTTTGATTCCATAATTCTTCGCTACTGGAGCGCCCTCTGTGTCATGTCATGTGTGTTTAAAATGCTTATGCGCATTAGCCAAAAAGTAAAAATGTGGTATTTCCACATTATTAAACAGAATCGATATAAGATTCTATAAAAAAAATAACATAGTTAGATAAATTACCTGATTGTCTATCTTAACTATCTTAACTATTGGCGTTTATCCAAATTTACCTGCTTTGATACTATGAAACCATTGTCGCTTATCCTTTTTTACCTAATATGACTTTGATCGACTACTGTCGCTTATCTTGAATTGCTTGAATGACAATTGAGTCGTATTTGTCGCATAGAATGTACTAGAAAACAAATATTTTCGTTAAATTAGTAGTTAGACAAATTTACCGGTTCTGTTTTATAAAATATCACACATTTAGTAGTAATTCAATATATTTATAAAGGCCGTTAGGCCCATCTGCGGCGTAAATCTGTGTCTGTGGCGCTAAGGCATTACTTTGGACTCGCTTGATGGACCCAAACGCCATCTCACTCAAACAGTGTCTTACGAGACGTCACTTATACCACACAGAGTTGTAGGTAGTTTTGTTATTCTTGTTAGGATAGGATATTATCTCATTGCAATTGTAAAACTTGAAATTTCACGTAGTTCGTGATTTAAAATTCCTTAATGAGTACCGAGTGACTGCAGTCTTGAGAACTCTTGTGCTGTTCTCATTAGTCATAGCTATCGTTTGCTACCATACATTGGTCTAGAACTACTGGAAATCTTTCAGCAGATCACACATAAAAATTTATAAAATTGAAAGTTCACGTGATATCTGATGAATAAATCTTTAATTCCTAAAGCAGTTTTTTTTTATTTGCGTAGTTAGACCATAATTTTTTGTCTTAGAGAACTTTAAATGTCACTTCATTAATTTTAATGTTTGAAAATAAATATTTTTCTCTAATTAAAACATTAATCGTGAGGTTTTATTGTACGATAAATAGCTTTTCATGTCTGAAATATTTCCTACAAAGGCGATTAGATAATTTTTCTTGATTTATTTCATGCTAATTTATGCACATTTATATATGTATTTACCTGACTATAAAATGAGCATGCACATATATATTGTTAACTGTGTTGATTGTTGTGTAATAGATAATACTATTTTACCTGACTAATTTCTCGGGAAACGTGTCGTTTCGATAATTTTACCTAATTCTATTTTGACGGCCATTTTGCGTAAGCGACGCTAAATCCTAAAATATTCCATTAATAGACAAAATAACAAAAGCAACATGTAAAAAACATGATATTGTTTATATAAAATGAGCATCGTATGCACATAGATATTGTTTACTGTGTTGATTGTTGTGTAAAATGTAGATTATACTATTTTACCTAATATCTCGGGAAACGTGTCGTTTAGATAATTTTACCTAATTCTATTTTGACAGCCATTTTGCGTAAGCGATGCTAAATTTTAAATTATTCCATTAATAGACAAAATAACAAAAGCGACATGTATGAACATGATGCTCAGCTCCCTCTTTAGGTTGCTTTAAAAAGAGACTAAAAAGTTGGCTTCTCGAGCACACATTCTATAGCTTTAATGAATTTTTGAATGTTAAATTATAAAATAATAATACTTATATACGGATTTGCTCTATACGAGTTAATGTTAATTAAATTTGTACGATTTTTTAACGATTTTTATGTATTGACGTGTAATATTGAAAATATTATAAATAAATGAATATGAATATGAATATGAATATGATGTTGTTTATAATTATAAATGCTTCATTTAAAAAGTAGGTCCACAGAATATTTAAAACTTTTTATTTTTTTTTAAAAGTTCGTAGTTTTTTAGATGTCCTGTAAAGTTAGCTCCGTGTCTCATGGATAATTTTCCTTTCCAGCGTAGATACGTTTTTTTTGCGGCATAAAGAGCCGTATCTTTTTTTTACGTTAACTTAGAAGTTCCGAATTTTATTGGGTGGGTGTAGATTTCTTGATCTGCAGATCGGTTGACATGCGGCAAACGTGTCAGCCCTACTTTAGTTTAGCGGTTGTCTGAGTTACGTAAGCTATTTGGGTTTTGGCGTTCCTTCCGCGATCGATTAATTTGATCCAAGATCGTTTCATTGCCCTCTGGCAAACTTAGAGAGAAAAAATCTGAGCATTAGTCAAAAATCAAGTCTGGGCATTACGATGAGTCTAAATAAAGTTATATATTTTTTCATTAATTCAACTGTAATCCGATCATTAATATATGGCTTTTAAACGATATGTAATAAAAATCAGGTTTTTATTTTATAAACGGTAAACAATTGGAACAGAACTTATGGCCAGGCTAGGTATGTCTAGCTAGGCCCGGCGGATATGTCAATAATTACTAACGCTCATTTAGATTTAAATATGAAGTGGGAAATTTATTGATGCAAATATGTATTCTGACTATATTTACATAAATAAGCCCTCATGCCCAGATTGTCACTTGCCTTCTTGAACTAGAAAATTATTGTAATTTTTGATAATGTATTTTTATATCATATGTCATGTACTGTACTAGTGACGCAACGAATGTGAATACTTCAGTAAATATTCGTATCCGTAAATTAGCGTTTTACCGAATATTACAATGGTATTCAAACGAACAATACTTGTTCTGCATTACGATATTCATATCTCTTAGGGTTGAATTAATAAAGATCATTAGACGTTATCATACTTAAATATCTGTATTATCAGAATTTTTTACTAACCGAAATACCTACGGTACTCTAATATTACACAGAGAAGGGCCCTAAAACCCACACCAAAAGTGTTATTTTCTGGGAATCCTGTCTGGTGTGGGCCCATGACTGAGAATATCTAAGTATCCAAATGTGTCCGGGTATGCTAAGCTATGACAATTTTTTTTATAAGTACTTAAAATTAATAGATACCTAAATACGAAAAAAAACAGTTACATTTAATTCTATATGAAAATGAGTGCTTTTTGTTATGTCGCATAGCGTAGTCGTAAAAAACGAACTACACTCTCTTAAAATACACTTCAAACGCACGAAGACAGATCGAACCTCCGCGGTATCCGGTACTATAACAATTTTCCGTAACTAGATGGATCGCGAGAGCAAGTGACACAGCCTTCCCCTTCGACGGTTAGATTTACACTGAGCTCGCAGCCCGGGCACGGCCGCGCTCGCGGAAATTCAGTTTTTTTGATGCTTTATTAGACCGAATTTACATTTTACAAACTTTTAAACAATACGATTAAAGATCAATGAATTGTCAATATTCTTGCGAAAGAGCCGTGTAAATATCATTTGTAGTTTAGAAGCCTTAGGGAATTGAAAATTGAAAACGACCCTATTTCAACACTATTTTTTCCATAGTAATTATTGCTTTAAAAAAATATCCAACTATAATTTTTTAGAAGAAATAGTCAAAAATAACATATATTTTTTTCAGATTTTTCCGTTGGCTAGATTACGAGCCTTAGGACTTTAAAAATCACCATTCCACGTACGGAGTCGCCTTAAGCGTCGTGTTTTCACAGTCAGTTTCGTAGATATTCGTTTCTGATTGTGTTGATTATATACCTTCACATTTGTCTAAACTCTCTTCTTGCACAATTCAACAGTGTTTTTTGCCCAAAACGTGATTGATAAATATGAATTACCATGCTAGAAAAGACTAATTTGAATGTCAACACATTCGCACATAAGTCGCTGTCAACGTTAATCTATTCATCAAGCAGAAAGGATTAGCATACTCTTGGCGGTCTGGCCGATTCCATGAATCATCGCTGACATCGGGTGTTGACTGTTGACGGAGACTTTCAATTTTTATTGAGAGACAAGTGCCCGTCTATCTTAATGCATTTAGGTCCGTGGATTGAAGAGGATTTCTTGAATGTATGTTGATTTAACACCCTGACTTGCACTTATTAAAGCGAGTGTCTAAAAATGTAAGCACTCTTAGCATATTGTTAATTTAGCTATCTAATACTTTTATATAATAATAAAGATATTAATTGCAAGCTTTTATTTTTTTAGTTTCACCTGTCACGGTGTGTAATCAGATCTTGCAAGATTATTTTCACTTAGGTACATCCCAGCACACACTTTGAATTAGGTATTTAGGTGAATGCAGTGACCAAGCAAGAATAAAAGTAGGTACCTAGGTATCTTCAATAAAAACACTTGAATTAAGTAAGTATTATTATTAACAACAACCTTTAGTTGAAAAAAAAAGCATGTCATGTTCATGTCCAACGGATCGCTATTCAGTTCTTAATATTTTTTTCCACCTCGCATCTAGCCGAAAAGCTAAAAGAACATAGTTTTATTTTATACTCGTTGGTTCCATACTGTCTCTATTACCGATCAATGTAAATAATGGGAAAAAGAGGAACTATGTATATGTAATTCTGATTATGTTAATGGCTCAATATAACGTCTACGGCGGACGGCCATTCAATACGTAATATCATTGAACTTCCTCTTAGCAATGGAAAACAGAACCCTCTGATTCCGATGCCTACTTGCACTTAACAGTTTTTTTGCATGGTTCTTTGTCCATCGCGATTCAGAGCGAGACCGGTACGGTACCGTTTCTTGCCGCCGTTCTGCGCAGCCAATGCTCGCCTACTGATTACCCGAAGCCGAGTGACCGGAACACTCTAATGGGTTCATTATACATGCGACTTTGCTATTATCTTTTCTATTAACGTATCCAATACACTAATTGCTTTATAGCTTGCTTTGGTACTGATTTTAGAACAAATTTGCGTTAGGCATCCGGCTGTTATCAGGAATCAAAAGATCATTCCGTGTCTCATTTAATCTGCTTGCCTTATATCAGTAATAAAAATCGATCAGTTAATGCCATCTTTAGTAGTTAGTACAATATTGGCGGTTATTTTTCTTATCAAAATGTTTATTCTTAACCAGTACTTCTTTTTTCCAGGTATGTAACATTTCAAGACAACTTACAACTAGAGCGTTCGATTGATTGGTATGTATTTATAGATATTGGTGACAACTTCACGATCGATGCCATTCTAATGAAAGAAATGTAACGTGGGAGAATCTGGGCAATTTCAACGTGACTGGCTACAGAAATACTTACCTAGTGGCGGTGGTGCATCATTGCGCAATCTTGTTTTTAAAACTTTGTTGGAGTCGGTGTTAACTGGGTTTTTTACCGCTTCTAGTTTGGAAGAGTTTTGGCAACCTACTAGCAAACCTCAATTTACTCGGTAACGCTAATTTCCTTTCTCTTCGTTATTAAATTGAACTTGAGATTTATCACACATTGTAATACAAAACAGTGACATATATTAATCTACTTGACTCACTCGGCTCTCAATACTTGGTTTATCTAAATGTAGTCATCAGGCGAGCTCGAATCGATTTTCATTACATCCAACAATGGTATTATGGCTCAATAAGAGAATAATGATCCAATAACTCTACCGTTTTATATACCCATCACATGCGTGGGTGCTTACTTAGAGTATCTATCCAGAATCCGAGAAGTATTGCTCTAAATGAACCATTCTGACGTAGCCGGCGGCGATTACAATATAATAAATTAGCGTTTGGCATTTAATTTGCTATTACACAGCAGTAGGTCTCCATGGGAGTCGTAAAACAACGCCTATAGGTACATATTATATGTCCGTGCAACGTATTTCAACTTCCGATATCAACATTTGATTAATACACAATCACTATCTCTTTCTATCTAGTTTAATTTAAAAATGGCGAAACTGAAATGGGAATATCGATTCCAATTCGTACTTAACTCCACAAAACGTAACTTTCCAAACGAAATGAAATAATAATCATCAAGCAATGAAAAGTATTTCATTTATTTTCTCCGATCAAGTAGGTATGGTGTGAGTTTAGCAGCTTATTAAATAGTTATAACTTTATGAACGGTTATTACATTATGTTTTCTCGAATGTCTCCTAACGGTGCATAATATTGCTAATGTGTTTACCATACAGGTGAAGCCATAAAAGTGGAGAAGTAAGTAACTTCGTGTAATGTACCTGATGATTTACTCGCCTATAAATGTGCGAAGATCATCAGTGCTTATCATCGTGTTTACAGGGTTTTTGGTGTTAACTTTTAGTCAATAATAATAACATACAACGATTCATTTAACAATGTAGTAAAATCTAGCGATTTAACAGTAATTGCAAATTGTGGATAATATATGGTGCTGTATTTTAATACTATATACATACATGTGTGCTTTTTAGGCCATACATTGTATTGAGAATGAGATATCAATGGTTTTTATTAGTTGTTATTTCATAATGTGGCGATGAAAAGGATTTCATTAGAAATATACCATTACATAACAATTTAACGGCATGAACCTTTTACTAGATTTCAATACATATTATGTTATAAAAGAATATCTTAGTGATAGTTTTAATTAATGACTAGAGAAGGCTACTTATTTCCTGCGAAGCCTAACATTCTAAATAATGTTAAACAGCCTTGTTCAGGTTCAACGAACAGATATAAATCAGGAATTTTCATGGAAATAATACCTACGAGTTCTTTTATGTCATGCGATAGCCTGCATGCGGAATTTGATGGGCAAAGTTTTACGTGCCGTTATTAATATATTAGAGGCTACGAGTAGAGCCCCTGCTGCGGCCGTCGCGCCCAGGTTGAATATAATATAATATTAAATATTCACAGGCTGAAAAAATTCATCCCTTCTTTGGCCAAAAGATATATATAATTTGTGCGCATGTTAGTTACGTTTTTATCACATAAATATGTATAATTACATATAAAATGGTTCGCCGTTAAGAAAACACACTAAATTAGGTCTAGAATCTTTAATCAACAGATGGCACTGTAGGGGTGGCGCCACGCCGTTAAAAATTTCCTGAAATAATGATCCCTCTCCATGGAAAACTGATTTTCAATACAATTATAGAATGTACATAGTATATAGACCCAAGTACAAGGTTCAGGCTCTTGTAGATCAGTGACCGAGAAGTGACTCAACCTGCCGATGTCGGAGCGCAAAAACCCACCCTTTATGTAAACACAGACAGAAAACAGCTTATAACTACATTTTGCGGATACATTAACACTTTGTTACATATTACAGACATATTTCTAAAACGATGTAGTTTCATATGGAGAAAAATTGCGTGTTTCAAAAAGGTGAAATAACAAATGACGGCAGACTAAATGTGTAAAATTACCGCGAAGGTCGAAGCTCTGAGTAATACGACACGCCTTAGGGAAAATCAGGTAATTGTTTCCTCGCGGGTAATATTAAATGTGATACAGATTAGCCCGAAATAGCGTGCGGCCGGACTTAATTGTTTACCAATTCAGTATATTTTAATGTGCGAACTTAGGGTTAGCGCTAATAGTCGGTGCACAAACAACCAAACAAATAGTTGTCAGGCGGCTTTTACGGAGATGAAAAGAGAGAACGTTCTGTAGCGTTTTATTTTGTGATGTGATAATAAAATGTAATATTATTGTAAGTAGCAGACGGTTAACTTGACTTTCTCACTTATATTGGTTAGTGTTGATTCTAGCTAAAGATAAACATTTCACCAGCGTCAGGATTAAACCGGGTGCAATTAGTGCGTGGAAGCAATAAACGCTAATTGGACATAAATTCATACTTTGAAATTAAATGACAGGTGGTGTTATGGCGCGATAAAGAAACTTCACAAGTCTCGCTTCCGCATGAGTCTTATCTAGACTAAAACTTACGATGATAGCATAACCCTGTCAAAAACTGCTTTCTTTTGGAATCACATAATTTGTTGAGGGAAGTGTTCCGAAATTAAGATTCGACTGGACAACCGTGAAATTAATTTAACCATATTATTGTTTTTTTTTATAACAGTTGTCAGTTTTTTTTTTACGATATATTTTTTAACTGTGACGTTTTAGCGATAGTTAATATTAACCTAATTCCTGGGGTGACAAAAGTTTTAGAAGTTGGCTCTAAAAGACAAATAAAATAAAAAATTGTAGTCGAGTAGATACGGGATTGGCTAGTTACGATCAAATGCATACATTTCTCACGTCTCTGTGCATAATTTGCAAGGCAGTTAAATCGCAATTTGTTAGCAAATCATCGGGTGACGGATAATTCCCACGTCGGGGTAACCTCGGAACGTGTTAATCACGGGGGGCCTCAGGCTGAACCAAGCAAAGAGTACCTACGAGAAGTTTCAGAGTAGACTATTTCACAGAATAAACATATGACGCAGAAAAAGAAATAATACAGTAAGTATAAACAAAATCTGTCGTAACTATCATAACCATGGACAACAGATAAACACATGCTTCAAACTTATAGCGCCTCTCTTTTCGTCGGGGGGTGTCAAATATCTATTGTCCAAGTTCCAGTTCGACTTTGATTGGCGCAAGTAGCTCAGTCAGACTAAATATTATCCAGCAGCGGCAGAATTACCACAGAGAGAGTTCACATGGAACTGGGCTTGTGTTTACTTGTAAAAAAATTGGAAGTATCGTCATAATTAGGTTATATGCTTGGTTGAAAAATTAACCATCGTAAACTGAAACCAAGCCGAGTCATTTATTGTTTTCCGGTACGAGTTATATTACTACTCTATTACAACTAGTGAGTATATACATATACTCTTTGACCCCAAGCACCAACGTCGTGTCTCACTTAGCTTGCAAGTTGTGCCCAAGGACCTAAGGTGAGGTGAGTCAAAGGTGACTAGAATAGACGGGCGTGAACGGTATTCGCCATTCAGATATGGCACAAAGTAATACAATTTACACAAGTATTTGTAAAATATTTAATTATTCGGTTTACATTGCGAAATTACTTTCAAATATCTTATTCATCGGTCGCTTAGGTAAAAAAAATGGTGTCTCTTTGGTTAATACAATTCTTCAAGTTATAGTGTGACATTAATCCTTCATTAAACCATGTTTAATTGCTGTGTTTCGTGGCTGAGTAGTAGGCACTAAACGTTGCTATTTCTCGCCTATCACACACATATAACTATTTAGCATCCATTAAAAATAAAGCAGGAGTTATTTGCCAGGAAGTGAACTAGATGAATTAACATAAACACGGATTTGATCAACGATCTAGCACAAAGAAGAGTATCCGGTCCATCGTTACTTTCCAACGCGAGCTCGTCGTGTAAATAATAAATCATGTACCGTTTGTTATCACGATCAAAATATTTCTACGACACCAAGGAGCCCGCAGATTGTGAGCGGAAGCCATTGATAAAATATCACCTAATTAAACTGGACATGAGCGGACTGCCTTTCTATTAAATTATTAGTTTTGACACTCGACAAGAGCCTGTCACTTTTTATGGCTCACGGACGTCCGAACAAGCATTTAAATTAATTAAGACCGTTTAAATAAACAGCCCTATCAATTAAAGTCACAATCGAGGTCTAATCATATAAAATCGATGGTATATCATCTCGCGGACCGGACTCGGATCACATCCTATGCGATATTTTATCGCCAATTATAGTAATAACATTTGTTTAGAAGTTGCTTGTTATAATAATTTTAATTAGCTATGAGTTATTCAATTACTTGCGACGAAACATGCTTTGAGCTTTGTTATTACCTAAGAAAACTTAACTATCTATCTGATTTAAGACGACGTAGTTGACAATCACAATACTCTTTTTTATAAGGCTATCTAAATTATACTTTGATAAATGAAATAAATACGGATTTTATTCAGCTCAACCAAGCATTTTGATATTTGAGCTGATATAATATAATAAATAACTATAACTATTCTTAGGTAATCCCTAAAAGTACTAAGATCCGGAAGAGAACCGTGGTTAACATAATTATCTATTTTTGTGAATTTTGTGAGAAGAAATTAATTACCCATGGATGTGGAAAACACTCTATTTGCTAAAGAAGCATTTTGCATGCACTAGTTACCCCGTACCTACCCATGTTTATGTTTATATCCGAATATAGGACACGTACTGGCTAGTATTGGATGCACAACTGGTTATACTAGTTGGATGCAAAAGCGCATACATCAGGCTTGTAACTGGCTGTCAGCCAACAGTTCATGCGGCGGGTTATTGATTGAATACCTATTATATATAGACATATGAACAAGGGAAACGTTTTTATGTTCCACGATAAGTAGTAGGTACTTTTGATACATAGGTACACTACACTGTGATTTTCCAGCGCGCTTTGTTCATGTTATAAAGACGTATTCTGAGATGGCACATTGGGGTCATACATATTTTTTACTATGATGTAGCGATGTGCGTTTTTTCCGTGGACACGCAAAGTTGAGACAAAATCTCTAAAGACCTACAATAAAAATCCAACCCATTAATCAATAGTATTGTACGTAGGAAAGAACTGTATGACAACCTTTTTTCAACTAGCCGAAAGAGATCAAATAAAGACCTGTAGAAATCTAAAGGAAAGGCGATGCCTATTACCAGTAGCAGTACACGGGTGTGTAAACGAATGAAACCCGCGTAGATTGGTTGCTGCACATTATAGCCTGACAGGCGACAAGTGAACAAACACATTTTCTATTCTTCGCATTCTTAGACCAATTCGCATTCTGATTTTATTACATCCAGGGTTCGTAAAATGCGAGAAATTCATTTAAGTGCTAGAGCCGTCACTGGTTGTCATAAGTCATATCAATCGATTTTGCTCGCATTTTACGATCGCTGATTTGATCACATAACGATATCAGCTTACGTTTGAATGTATGCCTTAAGTTACTTAGTGTTATTAGGGTCAGAGACCAGGAAAAGCGTCCTTTCTGCAAAAAAACTATTAGACAACATCATTTGTCAGACGGCTAACTCACCACATTCCAAAAAAGAAGCACTAAAAAAGGCTTCATATGCCACACTTAGGTATGTAAAAAAACTGAATTTCCCTGCGATCACTTGAAAATGTATCTAACATTTACATTTCACCATGGTTGTCTAAAACACTCTTCTGGATATCTTCATTACTTTTGAATTCTTCGAACGTTAGCTGCCAACATCCGCCGCCGGGTCATAAGTCACAACCATTAATGCTATTATCCATTAACCTTTAACTTCTTTTTTAAGTGCTTGGGAATTAACCTACTAATAATTTAATTTATGACTAATACAATATCCTGAAACAGCTACTTACATGTAATATCCAGTATAATTATTTTGTAGTGTTTTTTTTCTAAATCCACACCCCATTTGTTGATATCATATTTCTGTAGAAACTACTTACTAACTTGCTCGCATTCGTCGCAATTAGGTTTTGAAGAATAAATAACGTCAAGAATATAAGAATGTTTAACTCGGTAGTACATTTCTCAACTTGCAACTCATACGAACAAAATACCGGTCAATATACATTTTAAATAGTTAAGTTGTCTATGCTTTAACAGATTTTCATTGTCACCCATGTCACTCGTCGCCATGTCATTAAGAAAAATATTTTTACACAGGTAACATTATGATCTCTTATAATATTTATATGAATATATTATAATAAAATGAAAAGTATAATAATTATATTAATCAACTGATCATTTCTAATCACACAAAAAGGTATTGGCGATCCGATAAAAAAAAAACAAAGCATGCTCTACATCCGAGATGGACATTGATTGATTTGGCTTGTCTAGGGTCATATTTTTGCGCGGATAAAAGGCTTGTATTTTTATATTAATCTTGTCAATAATTAGGTCACTTCATCTTTACAAAATATTAAGTTATTGAGAAATTAATGTATATATATATTGACCAATTAATTAGTTACCACTCTGAAAATTTTTGATCGGACGCATGTTTATTTATGTAGTAATGATGACAAAAGTATAGTAAAATTATGGAATATCCATTCCACTTCTAATAAAATAGGTTGTCATTTCAATTTAAATAGATACATAAACCCACACCCGTATGTATACCTAGTGGCATAGCGCTCTTAGCTACTTTTTCTAGTACGAACTTTTTTTTATTAATTAAGGATCTTTGATCATTTTAACGAACATGTCAGCTCCAGCACTTAACTTAAGAAGTAAGTGCAGCGGATTACCTATAACTCTGGGCAATATACTGCCTAGAGGCTTAGCCGCAAAGTGGCCCCACATCCTATCTAGATAAGTATACATAAATTAATTTCACAGTGGCTTAGTATGTTTACTGCATACTACGTATTAACTAATTCATAGTTATTATAATTATAACCCTAAACTCTAAAGGTCTGCATTAAACTTAATCGGTGTGGATGCTAACTATAACTAGGACTCATTTTCTCATAGAGGTCTAATATATCGCCTAGTATCCTGATTACGAGATATCTCATATAATCATACCATAAAATATATCTGACTATTATAAATAAAACTTTAAACTCGTAAATATACGATTTATGTTTATGCTTTCAGCACTTTCTTAATCTTTAACAACTTCGCATTACTCCAATATTATCTCCCGTATAATGCAGTATCTAAGGGCGTTTAATGGTAATAAAGCAGTTCTGATAAACGCAATATCCACTTTATTACATTCGAAATGATCAGTCTATTTACGTTTCGTATACATTACCGAGTATTTATGAGAATATAAAAGTATCAGCAAGTGATCACTTCAATTAGGCATTTCCCTACTAGACGTTTGTGCAATTGAGTGTTGATGCATGGGGTTATCTTGAGGATTCCATAGTTAAATTAGATATCTTTATTTAACTTAAATCAACTCTCGTGTCAAAATGAATTACAAGTGACTCCAAGTTAAAACATACATATTTATAATTTTAAAAATGTATGTTTTATTTAACTTGGAGAGAGTTAAATAATTTACATTGTTTAATCTTATTATCTACAAATTATCATTTTCGATTGAACAATTATTGCCAGAGAAATTCAGTTGAGCTTGATTCCCGCGAGGAAAGAATAATGAGTAACAAACAATCATCTAAATCGACAAGGTAAACATATCGATTACCTGTATATTACTCAAATTATCTGTTCGATATAATATGGTGTATTTTCGTATGAGAAGCCAATCCATTACGCTAGTATCGCGAACGGTTTCTTACAGCGATCATGTCTGAGCATCGATGGATGTGCGGTATAAGCTTAGCAACAAATTTTTGTTGTTTTGTAATAAAGGTCGCTCGGTAGACTCGTAGCAGACGGTTGGTCACGGGGTGAACGGCCTCGTTTCGTGCCTAGAACAGATCTTTTAGAGATAACTTAGTAGCGTTGAAAGCTCTTTTAGATTTACTTTATTAAAAATAAGAAATTGTAAATTAATTTTAGGAACCGTAATTTATTATTTACAGTAATTTAATCTATCACTCTAGAGCTTAAATTCAGCCTTTAGTCAGAGTTATTTGCAATCATTAATGTTTAATCTTTACATTGCGCATATCTAAGTAATTTGGTGCGAAAATAAAAATTAGGGGCAATTTGTATAAAAAAACTATATTTTTTTACTCTTTAAAAACTTAAAAACAGTATTGCCATATATAGGTATTATAAAAACATTAAAGCATACGAGTAAATTCTATAAAGGCATATTTTTTCTTGTAAACATTTTCGAGGCAGTTTCTAGCGAGAAAATCATGTCACGACGCTCTTCGTTACGTATTTAAAATGGCTTACATTTTCTTCACCGCATTTTGTGCATCTTCTAGTTTCTTTTCAAGAATTTTACCGCACAAGAGCGCTTAACGTTCCCAGACGTCAAAAAGTTTATTTTCTTTTGAAAGCAATGGTATGCCTGCGGGGAAGACTAAAGAGCTTTATTTCATTAAGACTTAATGTAATTAGAAAAATGAAAAACTTTGTTAAAGAGCCACGTAACTCTTTAAGTTCTACGCGCGTTTTTTTTATGACACCATTTGCGTAACTCTTTGTATAAAAAAATAGGAGTTTTATTTGCTAAAAGTGAAATGGCAGGTTAGTACAGTCGCCATCAGATATATCGCAGCATATAAGGCGTTCATAAATATCGGAACACGACTTTTACTGACTGGGCGTTACAGTACATGTTCATATATTTATGAACGTCTTATATGCTGCGATATATCTGATGGCGACTGTACATTGATCTAAAAACTTTTGTGATGGTAATGCGGCATTTTTCATACAAAATACACCGATATGATCGACCTGTCACCGCTCTTTATTTTATGATATAAATAGAGTCCAACTTAAAATTCGAAGCAATTGAGTGGAGTTGTACCTACTGTGCGCCTTGTAACAGAACCTTCAAAACCAAATTCGGTTTTGCAAGCCACATTCGTGCACATGACCGATGTGCGTGAAGGTCATGTCGCCAGGTTTCGCCATTGACGGATACGTCAAGGAGGACGATATGTAGAAATTCACACCGATATACGAAGAGTGTTTTCATCTCTGACTAGATTACAGTATAAGGTTTGTTGGTGAAATACTTAATACTAAGAATATTCTTGAAGCGAACAAAGAACTGTTCATGACTCGTTTTGTTTAGCACCTGGCTTTACACGGGGTGAAGCCAGTCTTTGTCTTCATCGGGAGGTAAATAAAATACTTCTAAGTGAAGCCTTTTTACCTTTAAACTGCTAACGGTTGAAAGCAGGTGTTAAACGGGAACGTACTTTTTCATTTTATAGCACAGGCAATAGCCTGTAACCAGTAGGTTACTTGCTAATAAAATACCTTCTTTGTGTAGTCGAATGCTGTTTTCAAAAGTACCTATATAGGTAGATGTTATTTGTGTTAATGAATATTCGAACACTTATACTTACTGATAAAAAAAAAATCAAACATCTTTATGTTATTAGATTGGAAGAATTAGAAGCTTGGCACACAATAGCTATTCTAACTTGACCTTTAAATGTCACTCACATTTTCACATAGCTGCGAATTTAATAACGTACTTAGTTATCATTCTGAATAGTCTCGAAGCTACGTGACGAGAGGAGAAAGTTTCAACTGCAGGATGTATGTATATTACAAAAACTTAATTTTCAAAATGGAACAAGACGAATTCACAACTTAATAATTCGTTACTGTCACGATAAAATGACGTAATGACGAGACCGCTAGTTACAAAGCGTTGCAACCAAACCAACAACAGTTCAGATTGTATTTTGAGCCTTGTGACCGGCTGTACTGTTAGCGGAGAACAACGAGGTTACTGTGGCGTTATTGTATGATTAGTTGAAATGGAAATACCGGTGAAAGAACATAGGACGCCGCGTAATTCGAGCCCGCCAGAACAGAGAATGTGTAATTTCATCCAATTCGGTTTTTTCTTCACTATCCGAGCGTGCAGCTATTCGGATCTCGCTCACAATCGAAAGGTGAGACTGTGAAGAGATTGGTCAATTATAAAATTACATTATACTTACTCTCATTCATGAGTCATGACTCGGGTTTCTACATTTCCGCGGACGCTCGAGAAATTTAACGTTTGAAAATTACACGTACCCGGTCGCCGGGTGACGTGAAATAATGCAGCTTTCACGTGCGACGACGGATTTAGAAATATGTAAAAGTAATAGTTATTTGTGCAACAAGAGAGCAAAGTTATTTTTTGTTGCGAGTGCTGATTTTGAGACCCGAACAAGCGAAGGATTCTACGTTTGAATCACGAGCGTAGCGAGTGATTCTATGTTAGAATCCTGAGTGTAGCGAGGGACTCAACAGCACGAGATGCAAAAAACTTTGCTCTCGTGTAGCACACACAACTTTTCACCTCATCAGCGAGAACATATTCGACATTTTGTGCTTTTCCTTCCAACGTATGTTTATAGTCTTTGTTGCTTATTTCAATAATATTATTTATCGGAAAATAGATAAGTGCTGCTTAAAAAGGAATAACAATATAATTTAATTGAAATTGTAATCAACCAACCAACGCGGTTATTGTTATTATTTGATCAAATTGGAAGATATAGCAGATACATGACGTGTTTATTTATAAATACATGTTATATTACGAGATTTTGTTTATAAATTGATTAATATTTTAAATCCTAAAACACCAAACAAAATAAATGCAAAAGAAAATAACAATAAAATTACAATATGAACACGATATTTTTTAAGGTATGTTTCGAATATGCATCTATGATAAATGGTGAAATTATAAATATTATATATACAATAAGTTGAAAAATCTTATTTTATTTGAGCAATGATCTATTATTTTATATAGAAGGCACAATAATTTTAATATTCGGTCGTTAAATTAAAATATAATAAAGAAAAAAAAATACGTTGCAATTAAAACTTTTTCGGGTGTTTTTAATGAATTTTTTGGTATAACGCGTATCCGAACTGTTCTCAATCGAGGTCGGATTCGAAAATCGAATTTCAAATTGATAAGTTTCTATCCCTCTCTTTTATATACATATGAACGAAACAGAGTGCATCGAGATTCAAATGATTAGAATTTTATAATTAACCTTTGGCTGAAGAATGACAATTCGTGGTCAGATATTGAAAAAATTAAAAAGCTACTTTCTACTCACGCTCGAAACAAAATCGAATTTTGTTCACTGTTATCTGACAGCAAAATCGCCATGTTTGAGCTGGTGAGGTGAAAAATTATATTCAAGATCGTTAGCAGGTATCAGCGCTTGGGCAAGTAGGTTTGCAGCTCTCGCTTCGTTACTTTTATTAAAAAAGAAGACTCCTATGCAAATTTTCGACTTTCACAAATGCAAGGAAACGTCGTAAAAGTGTACAAAGATTAAGAGCCACATTTAAATCTCAAGCGGTCCCGTCATTTGAAAATTTATTGCTGAATTCTACTGCGCAGCTGCAAGTAAGTAACTGTTGAGATGATTAAATTGAATACGCGCATACCGGTGTCATCTACCTGCATATTACGGCGCAATAAGGCGCTAATCACTCGAGGCTGGATTCACACTTGACTGGTTTTTGCATAAGTTGATAATGAAACGTTGCGTTTCGAGCACGAGAGTCGCGGGCGGCCATGCGAGCGACGCGACTTGTCGTGGTGCGCTCTCGCGCGGAAGGCTAGTGTTTTCCATACCCCTTAGCAATATAATTCAATTAATACCAAGACTGGTATTAATTGAATTACATTAGCGTGCGAATTGCGTGAACGTGTAATACGTTTCTGATGATAAATGAAAAGGCTAGTCTGGCGTGTATCATACAAATGTGTTTTGTGAAGGGTCCATTATTTTATTCATTAATTTTCCTTGGCTTTCCTTCTTCTTGAAGAGTCACACTAGCAGTGGAGTTTGACCATGAGCGACCGAAGCTTTTCGGTTTCAGTTTGGCCTAAAATTATTTTGTATGTCCGGTTGTTTGGATGTTGTGATGTTTGTATGTTCAGACGCTTTCCGGATTTTCTCGCCTAGAGCCCGCATTTCTCAATCTAGTCTCATAATATATTGAGATTTTTTTTAAAATGGCGGAGATATGGAGGTTGTAAACGAAAAAAAAATACAAGTTTCGAAACAAAGCGAGATCTACAGCTTACAAGGCTAATACTAGTATATTTTGTGCCAAATGGAACTACGTCCAATTCACTACTATAGGTACATATACTCGTATGAATCTTAATCTCATTTGGTTACTAAATACAGCTTCAAAAACGGTAATTTACTAAAAATGCCTGTAACCATAGAAAAATATGAATGAACACTTGAACAGTGTATAACTTGCAAATGTGTGTTGTCCATAAACTTGCCTTCTAATTTGTCTGCTACCATGACAGAGGCACACAAAACCCACGCGCTGCTCGACAACTATAGAAACGTTCGTCTTCTTATTGGTATCGTGTGATATCGAAACAAGAGGCAATCTGATAACGCAGATGGTGTAAATCTTGCGTTTGCGTGTTTGTACCAGTCCTTATCGTTACGACAATTGCAAACCCTCTAGATAGGTTATCTGTTAGCCTGTACCTAAGTGGGTAAATCAATACTGCGCCCCCGAGCTTAACTGAGCGTTATCTGACCATGAGCCTTACAAGTTAACTATGCAAATTGAGTTATTCCTTATTAATGGCTACCGTGAAAAACTTCGAGCGATTTGTTTCCATTTCGGGTTCTAAAAGTTAAAATAAACTTCTTGATTTTCTTTTGTTTCCTCACACAAAAAGTTTGTGGAAATTTAGGATAGAAATTATCTCCATTTCGAAAAAGCGTTGCAATGAAACTGACCAGGGAGCCCTTTACCTCCTAGAAACTTATTTCGGTGAATGTTTCATTACGCCGAAAAATCTTATAGCAGAATTTTTATTCTTCTGTAGTCAGCCATAATTTTTTTGAATTTTCATAAATTACAAATAGGATTAGGTTAGGGTAGGTTTGATTTATAAGAATCTCAAATAGTTTACGAAATGATTTTTCTTCATTTTTCGACGAATAATTCTAGGAGTCAATATACATAGACATCACTAAGCTAGGTACCTACTCGTATTGATTATTGTTAAATTAAAGACGAGTAGGTAGCAGATTACGTGGACTCAACGCTGTCTGGACCAATTTTAGTTACTTTCAAAGGTAAAATTTATGTCTGATACCCGCCCACATGAATAGAAACCTTCCAATTAATTAGCTGTATGGGCTGTAAACTTAATTAATCATTAAGCGTTTAGAAAGTAGATCAGATTTGATTCCAATAAATTGTAAATTATATGTAGTTAAACGTCGGTGACGTCACTAAGTTCAAACCACCGGGAAAGTGCAAAAACGGTTGCCTTTCATTTGCAAACGAAGTTTTCTCCTGTCGCCTCGTATGATAGAGTTACGCGACCTCTGATTGCCGAGAGTATCATTACCGCGGTCTCATTACTGCGAGCATTTTTAGAGCAAAACCGCAGTCTGCAGAGGCGTAAAACCATTAACCGACCGACCGCCTGCGATATCGAACACCGTCGGCGCACGCGCTAGACTAGCGACACTATCGCGACTCCCATCTCTCGTAACTCACATCCACCACGTCATTCCATCCGATCCTAATACAGTTAGTTATTTATTACCCCTACATCAAATTCCATGTCGAGTCCGAGCATGGTAATTTAACTAATGAGCCCTAAACCCTCCCAACCATTGTTTGTTCATACTATTAAGTATGATGCATAAGGCCAGATCAAAGAGAATGTAAACGCTGACGCTTTATGGTAAAAACAAACTTTCATAATCACAGCGTTCCCTTTTAAAACGGAGGAATTTATTATTATCATCCGGCCGGCCTTTCCCTGTCTTATGACAGCTGTTTATTTTCGTAGTTGAACCCCGTCCGCGTTGTTTCTTTTAGTCGCGTGTGGCGCATGTACCACATATGTATATTGCTATTAAGCAATTTGCTCTCACACGCTTTCTTCCCGTATCTAATTATAGGAGCGGAGACGGAGGTTTGTTTACAAGGTTTATAATTAGAGTTCGTGTGAGCCGGTTTGTAATCATCGTCGAAAGATAGCTGCACTTTGTTGCAGTCCGGCGTATCAACAAACACTGTTTTCAATCAAATTCTGTTATCATTTCCGTGGCCGGGTGATTGGCGCGGACGCTCGGGAATGCCAGCGCTTAGAGGGACTTCGCACTAGTGGATAGCGGTTACATTCGATAATTTGAATGTGTAAATGACCAGCGTTGTTGTGACTAATCAGTAGGGATTTTAGTTTTTTTTTTAAGTATTCTAGTTTGTCCTTAACAAAAATTATTATTCGGTTACCGCCCGCAAATGTCTTGCGTGTGCAACTCTTCCAGTAGATATCCTGATTTTATGTACACAGTGAAACAAATAATTTCTCTTAGTAGAGCAGAATTGAAGGTCTGATTACTTATTTTCTTTCACTTTATACGAAAGGGTTTCTTTGCAGCACAGAATATGATTAGTGAATCGTATCACAAAAAGCGAACATTTTGAAAAATCTACTAAATTAACTTCAAGAATGATAGGTGTCCAGTAATAATATGAAGGTTTGTTTTGCACCGTTCGGTCAGACTCTTCAGTAGTAAGTATATTAATATAAGTATAAGTACCTATATTATATGCCATTTTATTCTTGGCTTGTGCGACGCTCGCGGCACGCGCCGGCCCCGGTTTCCATTATGGCTTCAATCTTGCGGATAACTCGCACGTCGATGTGTCATACGCGACACTTAGTTGCATTGCAATCAGGGAACTTGACAGTGGATCACTGAAATGATGAGACGGGCAACATTTGTCGAGCAACATAGAATCGACTATGTTTGTGAAACAGCGAAATCCGCCAGTGTATATGCGATCTTATCTTCGGCTTGCGCGACGCACGCGCCGGCCCCGGGCAGCGCCCGCGGTCCCCATTAAGGCTTCAATCTCGAAGATAACTCGCACGTCGAAGTGTGCTCTTACGCGACGTTTAGTTGCAATCAGGGAATTGATAGCGGACCACTGGAATGATAAAATGGGCTGGTGTTTCTGGAGTGGCTTTCCATTTTCTATTAAAATTGTTTTTAGAGCAGCTCGGGCCAGCATGGCAGTGTCAACTGACTTGGCACCGTTGGTTTCTCGTCAGTTGCCATTGCGACTTGGGCTCCCCTTTTTGCTTACCATCAGGCGAAGGGGAGCCACTATGTTGTGCCGTTATAAAAAAAAAAAAAAAAGCTGAACTTTTAATACATTTGTAGGAAAATCACTCGGATCTTTAAATTGTTCGAATTCTAGAAGCAGATTGAAATTATCTTAGAGAATGATTAGGCTGTCGTTAACTGCAAATTTATAAATACGGGTAATCACTCAATCTCAGTTCAGCATATTGGCTTATTTAGTCAATAATAAATGGGAAAATCCAACAGAAAAACACTACAATATTTATTTTGTGATGTAGATCTATCGGGTTCGAATAAAAATTGAGACCTCATCACGTTATTCCGCTTTGATCCTGAAATATTTATAAGCAGGCACTTACCTAGTTTATTATTCCCATTCTAAGGGTTCCATTTCCTAAAGCAAAATTATGGCGAACGACTGTGGTAAAGGGTTAAGCCGTATAACAGCAGGTAGATATGCGGAATGTAGTATATGTAAATACAAGGAAGATATTTTATAATCTTGGTTTCTAAAGGATATTTTATTACCCGTCCCAGATAAAGTGATTATTCTGTGACTTGCGTTTTTAGTGACCAAATTATAAACGTATTTTAGCCTATGCGTGTGTCCTACTGCTGGGAAAAAGTCTCCTTCTATTTTTCCACTCGTGTTTATTGATATACTCTCTCTTCCTGCCTCAACAAAATTATACAGTTTGTACATGTACATGTCTTATGTAATGTGTAAATGTCTAAAGAATCTAAACGCCCTAGAGACCTATAGGTAGGTAACCACTTTTTATTAACCCTTGTTCCTTTACCCTACGCAACACAAGTGTAAGTTTGTGGCGAAGTTGCTAACAGCAGTTTCAGCCCTGGGGAACGTACTCGTAATGTGGGCCGTTTCCGCAGCCGAGCGATATTGATTCCCTCATCTGCGTTGCGGCGGACATCTCGAACAATGCCCATTTGTTCACGGTTTACGATACATTTGGGTACTTATGTTAATCGTGTAGCACCAACTAACGCAGTTTATGTATAGCTGGTTTTCTTATTTTCCGCAATCTCGACCAGTAATTTTTAAAGGTGTAATCCTCGAAGAAACAGATAAATGAGCCTGGTAATCTCTCACGTTTGTTTTACAATATTTTTCCATGTGCCTGTCTATCCTCAAATCTTGCCAGTTAAATTGACTCATTTCCTGGATTCTGATCAATCGGAAATCTTTGCATATTTATGATTAATATGACAAGGAGAACTCTGTAATAAGGTACAACCTCATCCTTCATAGGTTCTTTTAATTATTTTTGACGAACAATTTACGTTAGGGCAAATATCACAGTCGGCAAAATACTTTACGTATCTAAAACATGTCCATGCCACCATTAAAAGTACAGTAATACCTTAAAAATCTAGTAGTAATTGCACGAGTAAAACTAACAGAGTTGGCAAGCTAAGCGCCTACCATGAATGGCTTTAATCGCGGAGTGGTACAAGTGCTCCCACTTATAAAACCGCACATTTGCGCTTCGGAACGTTATCTAGCCATCTCGCTGCATTACATTGCATGCATTAGTTTAAATACTTAGGTCACTGGATTACTGAAGACCTTAGTGACACGTGTGATATTGAAAGGGAGCGTAGGTCGCTGGCCGTCCGTGGCAATATGCTGACACGCAGGTTTGCTCGCTGTACGTATCCGGTTAAGGTTACGCTTTTTAAAGCTTACTGCCAATCTTTCTACACGTGCAGCCTGTGGTGTAGCTATACGCAGCGGGCGTACAGCGATCTACGAATTCAATATAATAACGCCTTCAGGATGCTTATGGGGCTGCCTCGTCACTGTAGTGCCTCGGGGATGTTTGCGGAAGCGCGGGTCGACGGTTTCGAGGCTATCATGCGGAAGCGATGCGCCTCTTTGCTTGCCCGCTGGCGGGGTAGCACCAACAGCATCCTGGTAGCGTTAGCGGATAGGTGGGACTCCCCCCTTTTGCAGAGGTGGACAAAGCTCCACACTGTATTTAAATAAATTAAAAAAAAAAAATGTCTACTGTATCTACTAACACTAGCATATAAGTTTGTAACTAACAACTATGGATCTTATCCGAAATAAATGGTTTATTATTATTATTATTACCTACACAATAGGGAACTTGCATGAAGTTAGAATTCATACGCCTTTCACTTCATAAACGCTACATTAACTAAAAAGCATGTGTTCACAACAACATCTACTTCAAAAACAAGATTATTAATATATTGCAATCTTTTTTAATTCTTAGTAGGTAAAAAATCATGTAGGTATTCATAATCATACATTTATGACCGCAGTATTTTAAGTTTTATGTATGTTGCATTTTTGTTCCATATGCATTATAGCTTATGCGCGCAATGGTGAAGTCACCACGCTGCGACTTTTTTTATGGAACGTTTTAAACGTCCAGCAGACAAGTTTCACTTTCTATCAGTATAGGACATATGATTCGTATGATAATCTCATTTAATTGGTGCAAAGTATTTTTTTGTTGCAAGTTCCCAATTTGCAGGGAAATTTATAAATGCAGCGCAATCAAGGAATGGGTTGGCTTGCAGCAATAATTCCCTAGTCCACAAATGTTTGTGGTGCGATAAAGGAGAGTATCTATAATTGGTGTCAAGATATTCAGGCATGTTTTATTGTAAGTACATTCATTATTTGATATGGATGTGTTTTGGATAGATTATGGCTATTTTAAGCACCGAATCTAGCGATAGTAGGTATAGAACACAATAAACCAGAAGGCAAGAGTTAAAGAAACCTACCTTTAGTCGACACGTTTGGCGCAGTTTGTAGAGACCTGTCTTCTGAGCCGGCGGTCCCGAGTTCGAATCACGGCCAGGTCAAATATTTGTGTGATGAACCCGAATATTTTATGCTTGGGTCATGGTTGTTCTATGTATTTAAGTATATATTTATCTATATACGTATGTATATCGTCGTCTAGTAGGTATCGATGATAACACAAGCCTTCTTCAGCTTAATTTTGGGAGGCGTGCACGGAGTCTAAGCCAACGAGCAGAGGCCCTTTCGACAATTTATATAATGTATTTATTTATTTATTAATATTATTAACTATTTATTAAGAAATTAAATTAAAATAGGAAAAGATATGATTATGTAGGTGGTGCAATCGTCAATTTTTACGCGCGTCCCGCTCGCAAAACAAAATAGATGATATATTCCGATTCAACATAAGTAATGTTTTTTAACGTCTAACGTTCGCCTTTATATGTAGATGTATAAAATCGTCGATGCAATGAAGAATCATACTAAAAATTCTTCATTGCATCGACGAGTATAAAACGCCCCGTTTAACGTTAGTAACAGTTGATTCGACAACATAGTAAGTAGCTAGGTAGATACTCCTCATAAACCAACCAAAGCAAACTTCAAACTGATGAACGTAACGTGAGCTGATTTTACTAGTTTCAAACTAACCGGGAATTGGTTTCCCATTCCCGCTCCCACGAGTTTTCCGACGTACAAAATTTCCTTAATGATTTTTATGGCTTTTTACTATACACCTATTGATTTGTGGTTTCGAGCAGACTAGGGGGCTTCTGGCTCACAAATTTAGTTGTGGTATGAATCATCAAGCTATAGTAGACTTTTTGTCAATGGGAATAGAAAATATCGGATATAGGTTTGTCGGTGTGTACCGGAAGTGCCCTTCCCATATCTGCATACCGTCATTATTTAATGATGTCCACGCGTGTCCAGTTGCAGGGGGTCTAATACATGCTAGGGAGGGTTCGGTATTAATGACAGGCCGATTTAATTTCAACGCCGGTAGGACAGGGGTCAGTCATCTATTTTGATTTTGAAATGGTATTTTTTTTAATGTATGTTTGTGTAATGTGCTACTGATATTAATATTAGAGGACTGTTAGGTTATATTTATTCTGCTGATACCTATTGAGTATCTTTGTAACGTTAACAGGGTGTATTGCCATAGTAGATAGACTGAACAATGAAATTACCTCACATTAAAATTCCATATTGCATCCTCGAGTGAGCCTACGCAAAATTAAGCCAAAGCGCTCTATGATGGTTTTGTTGTTGGAATCGATGCGTTATGTAATATAATGTGAGTTTTATGACCCCTTAGCCGCTGCCTGATTTAAATACTCTGTCTTACCGGTCATTCTCTTCTCTTGTTTCCAGAGTGCCAAATGCGCCGAAGAGCTGCATCGCTGAGATCTTCAGCGCAGACGCCACCGACAGCAGCCCGGTGAAGAATGGCAACATGCGTCCGCGCGCCGTGCGCGACACCCCTACACGTCCGCGTGACACGCACTCCAGACTCTTCGGACAGGTATTTTTTTACTTTTAGCTATCATCATCATAGGTAGTTTTTTTTATACAGAGGTTTTTATACGTAAAGTGCTGTGAAGACAATCCGAATGCGAATCCGATTCCGAAGCGGGCATAGTCGCCCCATTTGACTGTTAGTTTGTCGTTTGCGCATCTTACTACCAGCTCAATTTTTTAATCTTGCTTTATCACTATATCATACCATCCAAAACATGTTTATGTAATAGGTACCTAAGTATGCTAGCATCAGTGTTCTAAACCTAAGAGAGGACTAAAGGACCTACCCTAATAACATTCACATTAACCTTAAATTTTATTCATAAACCAGTACATGTCCTGCATCCGCTACCAAACTAATCAATACACTTCATAAATTTCAGACCGCATCAGCCCACGTCACGCCCATGGTGACCGACACCATCCGCAGCAACATCAAGTTCGGCGAAGGGGCCGTCAACGGTGGCAGCCCTGCGCACTCGCCCAAGCCACTGGCCAATGGCAGCGTCACCTCGACGCCTAGCCGAGGTGAGATGGACGGCGGAGACCACTGTGAGTTCATTCAGATGTAGGCATGCCGCACGCCTGCGCTAGGGTTGCCGGGTTCGGAGTTATGTGGAATGGAATTTAATACTACACAACTAACAATGAGAATACATGCTTGTTTTTCAAAAATTTTGTTAATATTGTGTAATTTTTAAGTCTCTTCAGATAATTAGTTTGCATTAACTACCTATTTGTATTTTAATTTGTAAGTCATCATTGAACGAATCGATCTCGTAAATTCTTCGACAGTTCAGCGACAAGTCATTTAAGAATTACTATTTATTTCTCTAGTTTAATATAATAAGTAAGAAATCGTAAATATGCTACCTTAATGAAGTACCTAATTTGAAGACAATACATTTCTATGAATGCGCTGTAAACTTTTGCGGTAAAATGGATAAAATCTCGCCTCATCGTAAAGTGCCGCTGTTCAATTCTCAGAACCGTTTGTCGGCGTTCGATAGTATCCATTCCACATTAAACCCATCTGCTGCTATACTAGAACGTACAAAAGATCCACTGAATCAGAGTTCTCGGTATTGCTACAGTTTGGGACTCCAAGAACAGTTTAGCACTTTCTAAGGCAAGGCACGCTAGGTACTCAACACGCTTCTAACCAAACGCTCTTTCACTTGACATATATATGTACTAACAACTTAAATTAATAATTGCCACACATTTAAAATTAAAGGGTTGGTTTTAAATAAACACAAACGTGCTGTTCAAAGGAGAATGATGCTTTGCTTTGAATACCAGCATGGTTGCACACACAGGTGCATTATATCATAAATAATGCACATGAAAAATTAACAACACTAAATGACTAAATGCGAGTGCATGTAAAATTACATAACAATCAATCTCAACAAACTACGCACATATATGACAGACAGGTGGGCCTCCACCGTGGATTGAAAGAAGATTTGGTGGCATTATCATTTAAATCTGAAATTTCAAAGTAGGTTAGGGTAAATGTTAGGTTATTAGGTATCTTAGATAGATAGGAATGTAAAGATGAAGCAGTAGTTAAGAACACAACGCACCACGCTGCTAGTTCGAATGAAAATCGTTTGTTCTGTGAATGGTCAGCATCGTACACGCCGCCGAAGAGGAATCCGGTGACCGGAGACGGCGTGCAGTTGCTGCCTCCGCGCCGCCGCCACCCGGCCGCCGCCCTGCGAGGTGCCGACCCCGACCTCGAACCCCAACCTACCCACCGCTACTACACCACCGACTGGCCCCCCAAACCTGCCCAATACTACGTCCACTCCACGACCAAACCCACTCTCACCTACCGACAGACTCCTTATACTTTACTCGGACTGGAATCCGATGATCCTGAAATACAGCACCCAATATTGGACGAAGATTCACTTTCACCGCAGCCCGTGTTGGATAGACATTGGCCGCCTTTCCCAGCTCAACATTATTTAGAGCCGTCTGATAAAAATACTCCGTACCATCCTCTGCCGCCCTATGCTTTCGTCGGAATGACGTCAGCTCTCGGCGAAAGACCGAAACCAGATTACTCGTACAAATATGACCCCGTGCCTACTTTAGATGGGCTTGTCGACCCTTACATTCACGCGCAAGTGAACCCCCCGCCGAGTCTTTTCAGATACGAACGCGATGGACCTATTCCTGATTTCGCTCTCTTCGAAACTCCCAAACCGCCCGGTCCTTACACCCTGACAGGTTTTCCTCCCATTTTTCCGAAACACGTCCCCGGGTACCTGTTCGATCTGAATCGGCATGCTGAGGACTTCAGACCTAAGACGTACTATGTAGACTATGTCCGCAGAAGAGAGATGGGTGGGTGTTTAATTCACCTTAGACTGAAGGAATGCCATAAATGCACCAATCACCTGATGAAAACCAGACACTCGATCAGGGTATTTTGATAAAGATTGCTTATGTGAATTGAAAATATTTACCTAAAATAAGTTTTAATCATTATTTGCTATTGAGTACTTAAGTCCTTGAGAAATGTTCAGTCTGTTTGTATGTATAGATTTGGTATTAGCCATGTTATATTCGATGATATCCTGAAGTAAAAGATATTGTAAAAATAACAAACAGGCAGGATTCCTTCAAGTCTCCGATTAAACACTCAAACCGTTTTATTCTTTGCTTCTTCGTTGATTCTTCGTAAGAACTAGTTTGCAGTTGGTCATGCAATTTATCTTAGTTAAGCGTACCTAATTGTTCATTTTGTAACAGTAATTAGCAGGCGTGAAAATAAAGAAATAATTGCTTGTGTCTGTAACGTATTTAATTGTTTATATATAGATGTGCAATTCGATGTAAATAGTGTCATGTAATAGGTTTTTGTATTGCGTAATTTCTTCGCCTGTCTTTCGCACGCCTTTTACTCTTTCTTGTTGGTTTAGTTATTGTAATGCGGATGAAACGGAGAATGTTGGTATACTTATCCTTATTATGTATAATACGATCAATTACAACAACATAATACTAAAATTTACTTTTATTAAAAGTTTGAAGATTGTTGTTTTTAATCGTATCATTCAATTTTAAATTGTTACCTTAACACGTTTTATTATTTGACCTATTATGGTTTCGATTACATAAATTCTTCACTACTAGTAGAGTAACTGGATACTTAGTTATGTAGATAATTTATTTGCTGTGTTGATATTTTATTAAATCTCTATTATTTTTGGTATATCTTTTATACGAAGTTGAAATTCGTCTCTTTCACGTACTGTAAGTAACCCTAGCAGCATTGACTAACGTTGACATTAGAGTTTCATATTACAAAAGTATTCGTTTCCATAGATTCTTACATGATTATAGGAATGTAGGTCTTTAATCTACGTATTAGTTAGATTTTCAAATCTCTTAGTGTTAGCTGTTGACAACTAATGTAGGAGTCTAGGTATCTTAGCAGGATGTATATTCTTGATTGGTATCGATTATGCACATTGCATGCACGAATCACAATTTTAAACCTTTATAATCGGCATTTTAATGACCATAATTAAAATTTTCTCGTCCAAATTAGATGTGGTTAGAATTTCGCTATCTATTTGGTTCGAAATTTCATAATCGAATTGGCAGTCATTGCAATATCTTTAACCTTTCTAATGAAAATGACAATATTTTAGATAAATTTGTTGTATTTTCCAGAAGGCAACCCGATCACCGGTGACGGCTACAAGTCGCTGAACGGGCAGATCAACACAGTGACGTCACTATCCGGCAACAGCATCATCTCTCACAGCCGCGTGCCGCCCGGCGGCTACTCCTCCGGCCTATGGTAGGCTGCCCCCCAACCGACTTACTTTACCGTCTACCCCGTTTTCGTGAAAAAGACAATCGTTTTGTAAAAATCTACGATTATACTACACCCGACGGGAAATCTCAAAATATGGTAATTCAATAATAACACCGTATCGATTTTCGATTGGGGTTCTCGTTGGGATATCAATATTGTTTACAGATGATACTGGAGTCTGCTCTTCGTGCATTTATTTTAATAATTTTAATCGACTAAATTATAGAGCATCGGAAAATCATAAGTACATAATTAGCACAGATTAAATCAAGTCCATTAAAAATGAAAAGGGTATTTGTTGTTAAATAAATCCTTAGCCTATCCCAGTATCTATTAATTTTCGAATAATTAATCATAGATGATTATAGATATTTTTATAATAGTAACAATATTTCGATAGATTTAATTGCTATAGATTCGTAGTGTGGGACCTTTGAATTGATAATAACCATCAAATAGTTATACCAATAAACGCTTGGTTCATTTATTTGCGTTTGAATTATTGATTAAAATATTTATTATAATTTCAAAGGTCATCGCAGACTTTTTATTGTAAGAACTTGAAATCATACTCTTCACATGTTTAATAATTATTTTAACGCATTGATATTGTGAACAAGGAGTGAGGATACGTATCAGCAATATACCAAAACGAATAGTGCCTTGATTGGTGAGGAGGTGAAATTTCTATAAGAATCTGTGTGCGATTGAGTAGGCATTAACGTAAAGACAGTGATTATATTATCTATATTTCACGGTATAGAAATAGTAATCATGCGGCACTCGGGCTAAATGATACAAATTAAATTATATCTTAACTTAAACTTTAATATTTGACACTAATTAAGAGTCCTTAATCTCGTTTGTTAAATTTTATTATCATATTACCTAATTTAAATAGAGGGTTTATAGATTGCATTTATTTTGAGTTTATTTTTTTTAGTTTATTTTCTACTCGTTTAGAAATAAAATGTAAAAAAAGTGTTTGAATTTTGGTCGATTATCTGTTAACAAAATTGGTGATTTTAAGGACCATAAGTTTTGTAGTATTAAGAAGCGGTGACGTTTGTGTTAGCCGTAACCACTTAGCGTAGGCATATCAACTTTGTAAAAACGTTTTAATATTCTAACCTGGACGCATAATCGCAGGCCTAACTATAACAAAACTGTTAATAGATAATAACCATTATTTCAAAATAAAGTTTTTTATTGAAATGCTGTTTCAATTGACTTCCTACCCGTGCTTACTTCCTGAATTACCACTAACGAGAAACACTGTAAAAAATACATTTTAAGGGTGATTATCTCAGCGAAAAAAAATTGCGGCGGAATTGATAACTATAGTGTGAAACAATTGTTTTAAAAGTTTTAATTTTTTTCTGAAAAGAAGACACTAATTATTATCTTAAGCCAAATCGCAAAGTATTGTAAAAGTCATTTATGTTTAATAATTATTTTTTTTGCGGTAAAATTATAATTTTGGTGCGGCGTCCAGTATTCGTTGTTCCTCATAAATGTCTTTGATAGAACCAATATCATCAATGTTTTAAACTAAAATTGCATTTATTTATAATCTTTATTAGTTTAAGTATCTTATAAGGATATATAAATAAAGATTAATACATAAATAGATACTTAAAATTGAGCAATAAAGGTTGTCCGGGTGAAATTGACAATTTTGGTGGTAAATATTGAAAATGTGTTTATGGATGAACGAAACGCAACAAGACCAGCAAACGTGTGTTAACCTGTTCGTTTAGTTCCGCTCCGGCATGGAGCGATGACACACATGTCGTACCTTGCTGGATCTGTCCACTCAGCGCGTAAGTATCTAATTTTGGTGGGGTACAAATACGTTTTGACACAATTTTTGTGGCATATGTTTCTAGTGACTTAGCAATAATTGATTGTGTGTGAATTGTGTGTAAGACGTGTGAAAGGTTTCCTTTTTAAAATATACAGTTAAATTGGAAGTAAATAATACGGATATTTTTTAAATATTTTTTTAATCACTTTTTCTAATTTTGGTGGATCAATTTTGGTGGTTTTGGTGGTAATTTCAAAGTCACCAAAATTGCTTGATGCCACCAGAATTGTTTATTCTGTAATCTGTATATAATTACACATTTGTAATCGCATTTCCAACACTTTTGACTCGGTGAATTTATTTGAAGTCAAGTATAAACACAATACATCTAATATTACAAGCTGTCGGTGAGGGTAGCTTATATATGCTTATGCTGGTGGCGGATTCTATAGCTCCTATCCTTTCCTATATTACTATTTTTTTTGCTGTGAAACGTTTCCTACAATTTGGAAATGCGCCCATGTGATTCCTCTCCCTAAAACCCCTAATACGTCGTACTTTTCGCAGTATGGTCCTATGTCCATTCTTCCCGTCTTATCCAAAATCATTCAATCCTCTGTAAATCCACGTCCCTCATCACATCTAAATAGACTTAACTTGTTTCAATTCTTTAGCACAACCACAGCTGCTTAAGATCACCGATGACATTCGTCTTAATATAGAATATAGAAAAGTGACTATATTGGTGCTCCTAGATTTTAGTAGTGTTTTAACACTGTTGATTTTGATATTCTTCTCAGTTTACTTGGTACTTTAAATATATCTCCAACTTTACTGTCCTGGTTTCGTGATTACCTCTTTGGGGGGCAACAGCGGGTTCGAGTTGATGACTGATTTTCTAGCTGGTGTGAACTGTCTGCTGGTGTACCTAAAGGGGGCATACTCTCTCCATTACTCGTTTCTGTCTTCATTAACGGAATCACCAACCACAGTCACTCTCCTCCTCGTTCCATGTCTATGCAGACGATTTGCAGCTTTATGCGGCGGCCAGCATTGGTGATTTTGACTCCTTTATTTCGCAAATCAATTTAGACCTGGAATCAATCCGTGCTTGGGCTTGATTCTTTGGTTTGATGAAGAATGCCAAGAAGTCGCAGGCTATTGTCGTTGGAAGCCCCTTATTTCCAAGCTTTCAGATCAAGTTAAGCCAGTTATTTTCTTTGATGGTACGCCTGTACTTTTCTCTTCTACTGTAAAAAAACTTGGCATTACCATAGATCAATCTTTGTCATGGGCACCTCATATTTCTGAGATCAGTAGGAAACTTTTCGCGTCCCTTCATTCATTGAGGTGTCTGCAGAATTTCCTTCCTCTTCATACGAAGATCACTCTATATATATAGCCTATCTCTCTCTTATTTGGTTTTTGCATTTTCATTTGTACTATTGTAAAGTTATCGTATTGTACATGTTGCTTGGTTTGTCTGCCATTTACTTGTGTTTAACACTCATTTACTCGAAGGTTAATTGGAAGAAATCCCTTAAAGGGATAAGTTCGCTTTTGTACATGCTTATTTTTTGCAAGAAAAATCAATCAAGAGAAGAAGTCCTCGAAAAGAAAAAAATACACTGTTGTTACAAACGAGTTAGTGATTGTATTTTCATAGATATTTTGGTATAATTAAAATGATTAATTAAACATATACTTTCTTTTCATTTCCAGCAGGCAATTTCATTGACAAATATTAATTTTTAGCACAAGTTACTAATTTTGGTGTAGTGGTGCAATTTTGGTGGCAGGCAAATTACTAAAATCATAATATCTTTAAAACTATTATGAATAACAAAGGGCCATTACTACACAATATTGGTTGTGACTTTATTCGTATTATTGATAAATAATTTTAACTCTAACATCAAAAATAAAAAAAGCCACCAAAATTAGGTAAATTTCGAGCTTGTTGAAATTCACCCTTAAAATGATTCCGTCTCTGTTATAATTGAGCTCCTGATATTTCTAACACACTGAGAATGCACGGATAACGGAATAACTTATGCCATCGATATTTCGGATACCAATACTTAAAGTGATCAAAGGTCAAACATACGCGTAGACAAAAATCTGGTCATATAACGTGTGGTTGTTTTTGTAAAACACCCGTAAAGGTGCATAGCGAAACTCGTGTTATGGCTCTCAGAAAAACACCTGCAACGCTTTGTGGAAAACACGCAACCGTATGAAATTAAATTAGAATGAAAAGTATTTTAAGTAGGGAAAAAAAATTGAAAATTACTTTCACTAATAGAGCTTAACAAATAAATTGAAGGGAACGCGGAAAGAACATGTTTATTCACCTTAACAAGTGGCGTATGGTTATGGCGATTTGAAAGTTTGGAACGATAAAATCCATATATTCATTGCTTATTGTCCACAATTAGTCGGCAACATAATTAAAGAATAATGTCTGCCCTTTAAAAAACCTGAAAGAATTCATATTAACTTATCGTTCAAGACGGTAGATGGGCTGATGTACATCCCGGAGATGAACTGAGCGAGACGGATAATTGCAGCTCACGACGGCGACGCCCACTAAGCCCTCTGCTATAACATAAACATAACCAATTCGCTACTACAGTCATGATAGAATGACAGCACACGAAGCCGACAAATAGCTAATTTTCGGTCTCAGTAAGTATGATAACTCCCTAGCCGATTTTAGTCATGGATCGTAACTTTTGGTTATGGCGCTGTCAGTGTCAACGCGACGCGCTATAAAACGTTTCAGGGTCTACTGGTAACTGATTGTACTACATACAAGTACAGGAAAAAATAACTTAGTCATAGATTAACATAATAATTTACTTACCTATAAATATATAAAAATACATATTGTACGATTATCACTGCTAACTTTGCATGTCTCCCTCACATTCCTTATTCACTTTTGCTCTCTGCGGGTTCCTAGAATTTTCCTTCGCCAGTTTTTTTTCATCTCTAACTGGAGATTCTATTTCCAATGTGACAGGTCCATCGTTTTCAATGGAAACTTGCATGTATGCCCCGAAGACGCCATCTGTGATCAAAAATGTGACAGCTGTTACACGCTCTTTCTGGTGTCAGTTTACTGTCATTCAGTAATTTTCACCAGTTTGGACTGTCAGTCCGAGAGGGTTGCACGATCATTCTCTCGTAGGTATTAGATGACAGCTCAAATGAACAGTAGCTTTTATGAAATGTCCAAAACGATCTGTTAGTATGAAGTTTCTATGAAGAACTGGCTTTTGACGTCATAAAAATCAGTGGTCAAACACATCTTATTTCTAGTTTTTGTTTCATTAAAAACAGTATAATGTCGAAAAGTTGGTAGAAATTTATTTGGTTCCGCGTATTTTTTTGAATGTGTGTTAATTGGTTTCTATTATATAATTTATTTTCACTATAGTCTAATACCGTATTCTGACCAAACTAAATTGATGTGGTAGAAAATATAAATTTATTTTTGGCATATATTGTATGTTTACAATATACAGCAGATATGTTTATCTGCTGTATTATTTTCATTACGCTAGCGTATTGCATTGCACAGATACTCTAGTCTCTGATTGCATCAGTGCCATCAAGTGGCTAAGGATTCGGACGCCACTGTTACGCCCTGTGAAATAGGCATAAGGCAGGGAACACAGTCTAAACCTAACTTTAGGCTAATATTGTATCCTTTTTTAGGGTTCCGTACCCAAAGGGTAAAAAATGGGACTCTATTACTAAGCCTCCTCTGTCTGTCCGTCCGTCTGTCACCAGGCTGTATCTCATGAACCGTGATAGACAGTTGAAATTTTCATAGATGATTTATTTCTATAGCACCTATTCATGATAAAATAATAATAATTAAGGGGGGTTTCCATAAAAACATTGGGGTTTTTCCATGATATTTCGTTCGACGGGCATTTTCTCATGGACCCGTAATAGTCACTGACCAGTTGACATTTTCACAGAATGTATATTTTTGTTAACACTATTACAACAAATATAACCCATACAAAGAACGTGTTTGTTGCTCGATATTGGTAGGGAACCCTTCTTGTGCGAGTCCGACTCGCACTTGGCCGGTTTTTTTGCTAGTCAGAAAACATTGTAGTACGTGCTATTTTTCTACACAATGACTAAGCTAAGACAGGGGCAGGGCTTTCAATTCCGAAATTGGCTGATATCTATTTATTGAAAATTTAGATATTTCTGATGCTCCATGTAATTTTGACCCCATTATATTTTTGACCTAAATGCCTAAACTGCAGTATGCAGTATTCTGCCCACAGGCTTTCAAACAATAAATGAAGATTTTGTTTAATTGTTACCTTTTACTTTGTCCGGTTTATAGCTTTTCTTCAACAACTCCAAAAATTGTTCATAAAACTTTTTAGATTCATCAGCAGCCATCGCATTGTGGAAGTCTGGCTTGTTGCCCTGTAAAAAAGGTTAGCTCCTGTACTATGTGCTTCGAAGTTTTATTAATAGACACCATATTATCCAGAAATCCAGATTGAAAGTTCGGAGAATGAGCAAAGGGTCTTTGCTGTTAGTATTGTTTATGCTACTCTGATGTAGAAAAATGTAAGAAAGAAGAATGGGGATTGGATGAAATTTTTAAACAATCTTGAATATTTGTTTTTAAGTTGGAATAACCTCCCTCATTCCTAGTCCGAGTTTTTTCTGCAGCTTAAGCTAGCAAGGTAGAAAAAAACATTTTCATCTTTTGTTTTTTTTTGAGCTACAAAAAAAATAAATTTTTTTTTCTTGGTACAGGTAATTCCTTCCTATAATCGATAATTCAAGTTTTTTTTTTAATTTGCACCCATTCCCCATTATTACCAACCTTCCAGGAATTGTATAAAGTGAATTGGCTAACACATAGTAGTTCGAAATCCTTGTCTACTACAGTTTTGTTCCAACGCTTGCCACTTTCATCATCAAATAACCTTACAGTAAGGATTTTCCGGACTCTGAAAATACAAATGTTTTAATTTAATTGAAATTAATAATTTTAATTTAATTTAATTTTAAATTTTAAACTCACACAATTTCCACACATTATTATAACAAAACTGGACTTAACCGTTCGTAAGTCGAAGCACTGGTCAGTGCAAAGCATTTTGAAGCCTATTGCCAAATTTTTTACATAACATGCAAAGGGTTAATCACCAGAGACCATCATCCTCCTAGCCTTTGTCCCATTTTTTGAGAATGAATTCTCAATCGGGGTCGGCTACCTAAAACCACCACCAGAGACCATGGATGTAAAATCACATACATGTTGACGTAATTAAATAAACACCTTTTTATAGTTTGAGTACAAAGATAAGGTTCACAATACAGCAGTAGAAGTTGCAACCAGAGTTCGCAAATTATCAAGATAATAACGAGCCGTGATAATTATCGGATAATTATCACTAGTATTAGTTATACTGCTCAGTATAACTAAATGGATTTGATTAATTTGGGTCGGATTCGTCCAATTTGTTATATTCGTAAATAAACAATCAGTTAATAATATTTTTTATTAAAGCAGTAACGTCTGCTAACGTAAACTAAACTTTCGCTTCATTTGTAAACATTCAGTTAATAATATTTATGGGTATTTTACGTTCTTACACATTTGTATTCAAATTAAAAATATTCACATGAAGACACAGCAATACAGAAAAAAGTGTACCTGGGCCATTTTTTCTAAAGTTGTACACCCCACTTTTTTTTTATTTTCGATAATTTGGGTATTTTCTACTCAGAATCACGAGCTCTTTTGATCTAATTAGAAGAAAAAGTGTCCAAAGTCCCAAAAGTGATTGTTTATTTACGAATATAACAAATTGGACGAATCCGACCCAAATTAATCAGATCCATTTAGTTATACTAAGCAGTATAACTATTTGGACTTTTTTTGTCCATTTTGTTATATCGTATAACTAATAGTATAACTAGGTGGATAAACCCGATATACATTGTAGCTACAGAGTAGTCATAATCACAAAGGAATGTATGGCGAAAATTTGCTTTTACTAGTTAAGGCTCCATATCCATTCAAAAATGCTGATTGTTTTAGTCATTTTTCTCTATGATCAAACATGTTTCTTAACATATTATAATAGTCCTACTTAGAAGAGGAGCATTGCGACTTATTGGTATACCTATATTTGAAACCTACAGTTTGAATTTTTCATTGACAATTTTTATTTCAAAAACTACTCAAATTGGATAAAATTCACGCCAAAAACGGTTTTAATTAACTTATTTTCGACTGCACGCAATGAAAGCATGAAATAGCTTTGTTACTTTCTAGAACTCAGGGAAAACTATTATTCACTTCAAAAAGTTGGTTGAAATGACCAATATACTTGTCATAATATGAAAAAAAAAATGTTTAAAAGGAATAAGGCCTCTTATTAGGAACTGGCATTTATCTATTACTTACATGTATTCCATATCCACCACGTTATCCTTCTTTGAAATACCGATTAGAACACATAATCCTTGCTCTATGTTGCTGACTACTTCACCATTCACTGAAAAAAAAACCTTGGTAGTTGTAATTCTTTTAAATTAAATTGTAATCGAGTATAGGTTTGAATGAGTACATGAAAAAGTTAATTTAACACACGAAAGTATTATAATATCTAGTTTCATAACAGCTGATACTCACCGGTAACTTTAGCATGCATAACACGCTGTATTAACGCTTTCATCTTTTCTGGTTATCTCAGTAAATAAGCAGGTTGGTTACAAATGTGTATTAATATTTTGTAATAATTATTTTTATGTATATTATCGTAAATTTTATATAATTAGTAAAAACAAACCAGCAGGTGTATCATGCCGTTTAAGGTAACTTCAGCTATCAGTCATCACCATTTAGTGTAGTGTAGTTTTTTTTTTTTTTTGGTTAAATTTATCCCTTACGGGAAAGGCAAAGGGATCGTAGCCCATACAGCCTTGTCTGTTTTATAGGTTAACCAAGCCTATTTTATGTCTTCAGTAATTTGCTATAAAATACTAATGCCAAGCATTTTATAGCTTTCTGGAAGCTTTGGCGACAATTCTGCAGATTCAGGTCGTGAAGGCAAGGTTCCTAGCAGAGGTATGTATGTATGAAAAAGTCACGTTTCACATATCACAGAATCTCTTGATTTTCCCATGAATTTGCAACATTCCACATCAAAGTTCACTTTAATGACCATTACTACACAAAACGGCACTAATTTTATGCACTAAATCACACAATAAACCACTGAAATGAATATTACAAATCACTGTCGACCATCTATCTTTCACAGAATTCCCGCCAAAACTCTCTAAACTCTGATTTCTAATTCAAGACCAAAAAAACTACGACAAATACGTCACTGTCAAAATTGACAACATTTAAATGACATCTGAGTTTGTTTCTTGGCTTGCACCACATGCAGAATGTTACAAGTACAATACCAGTTTTTGTACCAAAAATCTCCGATGTTTAAGTTTTTGTCATCTCCTCTCATGTAATAATAAATATTTCTAGTTATTTTGTTAAAACATAGAGTTAAAGTTACCAATAACTAAATTATTAGTAGTTTAAATAAGGAAAAGGAATTTACTATTGTAAAAAGATTTTATTGTAGTGGCAACCTTGTGGTAGTTTTTTTGGTCTTGAATTAGAAATCGTAGTATAGTCACTAGTGTAGTGTAGTGTAATGTCAATGTCAACATTGTCAACTGTCAAACTGACAGTTAGGATGCGTTCAGTCTCACTACAATTACTAATCTAGTTATCAAAAAATAAACACTAAAATTATTAAGTTACCACAGTAATGCAGTTATTTATTCTTATAAATTTTATAGATCTTATTTTTATGGTAATTGAACACATGCAAATATTTTGTAAAAGATAATTTTCGGGTGAAACTTCCCCTAAATATAATTTTACGCTAGCAACATTTAAGTTCTTAGTTTTGCTACTCCTTAACAGATGGCAGTAAATAATTGCTCATGTGACAGTTTTGCTATTCATTGACAGATGGCAGCAATAAATAAAATTCCATAATATTCTAATGGATTTTTAACATGGTATATAGTACTATTATTTTAAGATTTTTTTATACTTAACACGGTCGTTGTGTTAGGAATTTTTTCTTGAAATATTTTAAATAAAACTTCATAGTTTCATTTTTACCACCTAGGTACTCATTTATTTACCAATTGGTTCCCTCAAAAAAATATTATTTGATATGACAAGGTATGTTATTTAAGTTTACTTAATTATTACAGTTATGATCATAAAATTCAAACTCAAACACTCTACCTTCGTATTTTCTAAATATATATATATATATATATCTATTATAAAAGTATATATAATATAATAATCAATCATAAAGAAATGTTGGTATAAATAAACGTCCTTTGCCATAAATCAATAAATACCCCCGTCTCCCTGATCTCACACGCTTTGTCCTAATCATCGAATTCATCGATAGAGCGATAGCCTAAGATGCTCTGCTCCTGGAGACTAGCGAGCTGGTGGTTTATGATGGTCACGTACAGCGCGACCAATTTATCCGTGAAACAATTTAGGAACTACGACTGTTATGCAGAAATCATACGACTGTCAGTGTCTGTGCGTTCGAATGGACTGTAGTGTGTGTCTGTGACGATTGTGGCGATATCTTTCAGTTCACAGAAAAGTTGGTTGCACTATATCGTGATAAATAGGTAAATGACAGCCTCTGTCACTTTTCGAAACGCACATAAATGAAGCTGCTTTATGATCTAAGTATCACATGTTAAATTCTACCATCATAAATGCCTCCTGAAGTGCTAACACGACTTAGACACGCCTCTTTGTTGTGCGACAACATAGCTACGCCACCGCGTTTAAGGCAATATAGCTCTTTCTTCTGATTTCATGCCATTACTAATTAGGGTTTTAAATAAGGTAAAAAAAAAAAATTCGTTCAAAAAGACTAGTTTAATTCCATTGTAATTGTAAATTACACAGACACCTAGATTAGTATAGGTAGATTTAACAGATTTCGTACAATTGATTTCACCTAAGAGCCCTAATCAAAGTTTTTCTACTATCCAAACTAATTTATTTAAACATCGAGATAATGTTAATGTCTTTGTCTATGAATGAATGTTAAATAAGATATCACTCAAATTAAGGCTCTTAAACATAGGTTTTAGAAGTCAACACGTTACATTAGGAAAACAACAGATTTTTATTTTTCTTATGAGATCAAAACAACATGGGATTCGCATCAATAATCAATTATTTTGCTCACGAATCCTTCGTAAAATTTTCACAAACCATCGTCAGTGAATTCAAAACTAGATTAAAACTAGTATAATGACAGATTTTATGGATATATTAATACAAATGTACGTGTAAAATGAACACAGTTTTTGGTACTAACGTCTCTGCTTTTGTGGACAAATTACTAAAAGAAGTATTATCCTAAGCTCGCTTAATTAGTTTGCTGACACTGAAATAAAAATTTGATAAGTATGCCTAGTATTCAAAACAAATACCTACAAGTGCTTTACAGGTTTCGTTTTGAGGTTTAGACTTACATCCATACTCAATTTAAGAATCAGCCGACTAATGGCTATGTAGGTACTACAGTAAATAGTTAAAGGAACGGCCATTCAAAAGTTAGATAATCCTTAAATTTAATTTGTTTGTTAGCAATTTACGCAATGGGTATAATGAACTCATTTACAGCATCAAGTATCACTACCTACGTAGTGAAAAATGTTATCATAATCTTATTCACTGCTCAGTGCTCACATATCAAAAGTTGCGTTTTAATTTTTGGCAGGACAGGTACTTAGATATTTTTGATGACATTTAAGTACCACAAGTTATTAAAATACTACATGCCGTACCAATTAAGTCTCTACACATATTTTCAGGTTAATAAGTAGAAATGACTGATTGTATTCTTACGCTATCATTTGAACTGGGTTCATCTCTTTTAAATAGTAAGCTTAGCCTGAAAATATGCATAACAACAAAACATCTACATTCTATGGAGTTAAACAGTCTGAATCAGTTATTTCTTAAGATAGCCTTAAATATAAAATAAAGTAAAATGAATATTGTGTTGGCAATGTTGACGAAACGCTTTAAGCGAACGTATGCAATATTCATGCTATGTAGTATGTAGTGAAAAAGTTCCACTAGTACGACACTGCTGTTACTATCATGATATCTTTAAATCCGTGTTTAACACGTTTGCTGTCCGTAGATAATTTATATTGTAATACTAGTGAAATTCGAAAAAGAACCAAGGACATAGGTAGTCAATACGATAAATATGCGGAAAGATTTTTGACGTGCCAGTTCTTAGAATAATTTTCGAGTGTAAAGGATCATATATCTATTTATGCCTCAAGTGAACTCAGGACAGCGTCGCAATACTTCGAGATCAACCTGCGGGCCAGATCATTTAATCACTATGACATAAACATAAATACTTTTAAGAGTATTAACAATACCTTTAACATCTTCGTACTGTTACTTTAATAACATCAGTCAAGGTAGGTAGATAATAATGATACCGATCTTTAGGTTCTTCAAAGATATAATAAATATTTTAAGATATTTTACCAAGTTATTTCATTATTTCGTTACTAATTTTAGGCACAAAGACCCGCTTCTATGCATTAAACTTAAACAGCCTCTTACCGTTATACGTATTTTTATTTAAAAAGATATAACAATACATTATAAATATAAAGATACTTACGAGCTAGAGAGAGATAGACCTAACTTAATAACCTATTCGGACCTAACCTATATGTACATATATCCCCTATATCACTACCATCCGGCGCCCACGGCTTTTAGGTCTCCACGGCAAACGCCGCTAATGCGTAGCTATTAACAAGAGCCGGGCACTTGCGGCGTTTGACTGTTTCTACCACAGCAGCTGCTCCACCTGCCATTAACGACGTGGTGCCCAAATGGGACGACGCCAGGGTATCCACGCATGTGGCGTTCCAGATTAATGGATGTTCCTGTTACCAAGATACGACGGTCATTCCGTCGAGCCTCTTGTCATCGTCGCGTGCCAGGTCATTTGGTTCTAATGTGGCCGGCACTCTAACGCTGACCAGGGCTCGGCGGATGATGTCGTTGAGGCAGGATTCACGGTCGTGGTAACCCATCCGATTGACCGGAGTGCCACAATAGCAGTGACGCGGTTCAACGATGTTGGCCCCGAGGCGCAGGCCTACCACAGACCTGAAGCTGTTGGGGTCGAGATTCCGATAGTCGGCTGAGGGGTAGGCGTGCTGCCAGTACCCTGAGTCCCTCTCAGAAATTGCCAGGATACGAGATTTTTCCGAAGCGGATGTACATCCCAAAGTCTTTGGAGCTCTGGTTTGGGCGGTCACTCTTTGCCTGGGCAAGCCATCTTTCAGGCATCCCTGGCATCAGTTAAGCGCGCTATCTCACAATCGCTACGTGATGGGTTAAGTATTTTTTCAGTGAGAGATAGCGGAATAGGTAGCCTTATGTTAGATACAACCTCAAAAGAATCTTAATGCTAGACCTACATAGAAGAAGTATCCTCCATTAGCCACAACATTTTGGTTAAGACACTGCATTTAAATATTATTGCTGGAAGGTACCGATGTGAACAATTGTTCAGTGATTACCCCCATTTAGAAGAATATCAAATTGGAGCATACCCAATATCAAAAGGGATCTTCTCTACACCCATAACGTAAAACTTTTATTACGCGTTTAAATATCGTAAGTAATAACCGGCATTACCTACGTCATTACTTCAGGTGTTTAAACACTTAATCTATGAAGTAGATGAATCACATTATAAGCGCTATACATTTTTGCAAGCAACTGCACAAATATGGGTGCTAAACGACTTTTATGACAATGTCTTTTGTTTATACGTGTTTAATCATCCACATTTAAGCTAAAATTGCAAAAAAAATATTTTGAGTAGCGATGCTCCCGGAAACAATAATAACGCAAAAAAAATGGTTGCCTGTAAAGTCGGTTTTACGGGCGAAGGAAGATTTTACGTGACAACGTCTTATTCTCGGTAGAATATTTATTGATATGAATATTATTAAATTGCACAATAGGAACAAGGAATTGAATGAAAATAAGAATTGCACTAAATTTTAACTATAGAAATATATTTTGTTTACTAAAACATTGTACTTCCCCCTTCCCTCTTCCCTCTTCCCTCTTCCGCCAAAAAAGAAAAAAATATGTCCGCCATCTTGGATTTCAAAATCGAAGTCATTTTCGTAATCGGAACCCCGAGGAAACTTGGAGATGACACCCATATCGATTTTTAAGAAAAAATAATGTCCGCCATCTTGGATTTCAAAATGGATGTAATTTTCGTAATCGGAACCCCGAGGAACCTTGGAGATGACACCCATATCGATTTTTAAGAAAAAATAATGTCCGCCATCTTGGATTTCAAAATGGATGTCATTTTCGTAATCTGAACCCCGAGGAAACTTGGAGATGACACCCATATCGATTTTTAAGAAAAAATAATGTCCACCATCTTGGATTTCAAAATGGATGTCATTTTCGTAATCGGAACCCCGAGGAACCTCGGAGATGACACCCATATCGATTTTTAAGAAAAAATAATGTCCGCCATCTTGGATTTCAAAATGGATGTCATTTTCGTAATTGTAACCCCGAGGAACCTTGGAGATGACACCCATATCGATTTTTAAGAAAAAATAATGTCCACCATCTTGGATTTCAAAATGGATGTCATTTTCGTAATCGGAACCCCGAGGAACCTCGGAGATGACACCCATATCGATTTTTAAGAAAAAATAATGTCCGCCATCTTGGATTTCAAAATGGATGTCATTTTCGTAATCGGAACCCCGAGGAACCTTGGAGATGACACCCATATCGATTTTTAAGAAAAAATAATGTCCGCCATCTTGGATTTCAAAATGGATGTCATTTTCGTAATCGGAACCCTGAGGAAACTTGGAGATGACACCCATATCGATTTTTAAGAAAAAATAATGTCCACCATATCTTGGATTTCAAAATGGATGTCATTTTCGTAATCGGAACCCCGAGGAACCTCGGAGATGACACCCATATCGATTTTTAAGAAAAAATAATGTCCGCCATCTTGGATTTCAAAATGGATGTCATTTTCGTAATCGGAACCCCGAGGAACCTTGGAGATGACACCCATATCGATTTTTAAGAAAAAATAATGTCCGCCATCTTGGATTTCAAAATGGATGTCATTTTCGTGTCATTTTCGTAATCGGAACCCCGAGGAACCTCGGAGATGACACCCATATCGATTTTTAAGAAAAAATTATGTCCGCCATCTTGGATTTCAAAATGGATGTCATTTTCGTAATCGGAACCCCGAGGAACCTTGGAGATGACACCCATATCGATTTTTAAGAAAAAATAATGTCCGCCATCTTGGATTTCAAAATGGATGTCATTTTCGTAATCGGAACCCCGAGGAAACTTGGAGATGACACCCATATCGATTTTTAAGAAAAAATAATGTCCACCATCTTGGATTTCAAAATGGATGTCATTTTCGTAATCGGAACCCCGAGGAACCTCGGAGATGACACCCATATCGATTTTTAAGAAAAAATTATGTCCGTCTCTTCTTCCCTCTTCCCTCTTCCCTCTTCCGCCCTCTTCCCTCTTGTTACAGTAATGCTCGATGAATGAAAATAAGAATTGCACAAATTTTAACTATAGAAATATATTTTGTCTCTCTCACTTTTTCATGAGTGACTCCGAGCCGCAACCTAATTTAAGACGTTGTCACGTCAATATATTTTGTCTCTCTCACTCATCAACCGTGAGCGGGCGTTACATTTTTTCATGAGTGACTCCGAGCGCAACCTAAATTAAGACGTTGTCACGTCAAAATATAACTTATTCAATATTCAAATGTAACGATCTTAAAACGATGTGACGACATTTCTATAAAATAAATAAAAATAGACGGTTCATGTACATTACATAACTTACACACTCCATTCAATCCAACAATACAACACAAATAGACTTTGTTTATTTGGTTGGTTCAACTTTTAGTGGCAGGTTGTTGCTGTCGACTTTGGGAGGCTGGGCCGGCTGCGCGAGGCCGTACAGTCGGAGGTGCTCCATGCACCGCTGCTTGTTTTCAGGGTTATTCATGATGGAGGCCACGAACTCTGAGGTTTCTTTCTGTAGGGCTACTATTTTCTGCTGGATTATCCTGTTTTTGTGCATTAGGGCGACCGTTTTCCAGGCCAGCTCGAGGAGCACTCGGCTCTGGGCGCTGTTGTCGGTGGGGGGCTGCGCGCAGGGCCGCGGCGCCTCGGCTGGCGGCGGCGGCGACAGGCGCTGCAGTCGCTGCATGCGCCTTGCTTCCCGCAGACGTATGAGGTTTGACCCTAAAACAACAGAAAAGAGGCTTAGTAAATATCAAATGCGTTCAGATTAAGTGCGGTAATTACTATTGACTAAAACTAATATTTGAGACGAAATTTCAAGAGGTCTTTGCCCCTGCAATTTCCGATTTCTGCCGATGTGAATGTGTGAAATAGAACAAATTTTCATAAATATTTCACAACACAAGCAGTTTCCCATCTAAACTATCCAAAGGCTGCAGTTAAGTTGGGGTCCTGGTTTTTATGAGATATATTCTAATCTATTTCAGTCATGTGTGTTTTACGTGATACACATATTCTATTTTTATGTTAGCTTAACTCATCTTCATCAAAGAAAAAATTGCATGATCTAAAATTGTTCATCCGACAGGGGCGCCGGGCCAACCGCGTGGTCCCGCGCATGTGCGCGGCAACGTGCGATGTTTGCATACAACTACTCAGGCAATGTAATGTAAAACGGATCGTAATGTGCATCGTAAACTTAACTCCACTTTGTGCTAATTTTACTTGAAGGTTAAGCGCGAGTTGGTTATCTTTTGTTTTTGTTTGGAATTTTTTAGGTTGCTGTTTTTGTCCACGTGGAGACGTATGTGTAAATATTTTTATTTGTTAAACTTCCGTGATCTGATGCCTAAATCCTCCTTACTCCTACACGTTTAGGCTAAATTAAATATGGAAATTACTGTTTTTCGCACTCTTATCAAATTGCTCTTCGTGAATTCGAAAAACCGTCAGACTACCTCGACCAAGTGCCAGTTTAAAGTCGAGAGTGGGATGTGTAACCATATCTAAAGGCAGACAAGTGTGAATAAGAGAAGTTACGGTTCCAAAAAAAGTACTTATTGCATTTCAAAGGTTGATGCTGAAAAATTAAATGAACAAGTCTGTGAATGAACTTTTTTTTATCTCATGTAACGGACGTAGAAAATAATGTAGCGTAGAAAGTACGGTGATTTAGGTACGTATTTTTTAACTATAATGCGATTGAAGCGGTTAGTGCCTGTGATGCAATGCGAGTTGCCGAGGATTGATTCTTTAGGTGCATCGTGCTTGCTCGAACTGCCCGTGGCATCAATTCAGTTGAAAATAGCGAAAATCTTGATTTGGGTTAGGTACTAGCTATCGGTAGCAACATTACAAGCCTTCTTTAAACTGACTAGAACATGTAGGTATGACATTGTAGATGATTAACTTCCAAATTTGTCATTGGACAAGCCCACTTGTTCCTTTACAGTTCCTTTATTATGATAATGCTCGTACGCTACGCATACATATGGTATACTATAAGTACATAGTCACGTTATAGGCGAGCGTGCGTTCAAAAAGTGGCCAACAAAAACAAACGACGTGAACGCATGGCCGTGCCATGCCACGTGACGCCGCAGGAATTTTACAGCTGCTAAACATATAGATACTGTACGAGGTACCTATCTCTAGGTATAGTCAGCGATTGTATCTGAGGGTTTGTAAACTACATATTCGCACTCTTGTACATGTCTGTGGCTTATACATAGTAATTTCTTAGCTTGTCAATAAATGATTGATAGGAATCTTAGGAATTTATCTTTGTCAGTGTACATAGAAAGTTGTGATTGTAGGTTACCGGTCTCTTCCACCAGGTTACGATTTTTTTTTCTTTGAGCTTTGATCTTTGTATCAATGGTTTAATATAAAGATTGTAGGTTAGGTTTTTTGTTCTCGTAGTTAGGGTATCTAATAACCTACCTACTATCGAACATATGTACGTATTTTATGCCACGGTGGAATGCAAAGCTGACGATAGTCATTAGCATCGTTATCGGGTGCGACGATCCATATCCAGTCGGTATTGGGATGGTGTCACACTCGACGGGATGAGTCACACCTTCAAGTTATGGGTGTTGTCTGTGAGTCTTATACACCTACCTATACTTATAACATTCACTCGTCTTAAAACCTGTATCTTATGTACATTTCCGCAATGTGTCTGTTATTGTTGTTGTTGTCCTACAAGCATTTGTTGCATAACGCATAAACAGGTAAATGTAATTTAATATTTATTGTAGGTACCTATGTTTACTATCAAGGTACGCCGTGATTGTTACGGCGACTTGCCGGACGAGGTCAATACGCTCCGTAACAAATTTGTAGTGTACTTTACAGACGAAACAAAGTCGGTTATAAAAATAGAGTCGATGTACTGCTGCAATTCACAGTCTATGCCACAAATTCACGTAACGAATACCTAGCTCCCAAGTCCAGAACATTCGGAGACATGGCTCTATTGGAAACAGCCAATTCGTACACGGCATTGTCAAAACGATAATTTCTATAAAGCCATAAATGCAACTAGTAAGGCCAGTAACTTCAGAAAAGCATTAACTCGCGTAAATTATCTGCTACTTACTACGCGCCTACGCTCCAGCGCCGGCAGCGCGAACACAATCGGCTATGTGAGTCAAGGATGACGTCGCGAGTTGAACGAACTTTCACCGCACCGGCTAGCGCTGTACCGACACAAACAAACAATACAGACAGTCCACTCTGCATACTTAGCTCGCAATCCGGCCTACTACTCTTTCAATGATAAGCTGATATGGCTGTGTATGTATCGTGATAACCTTTAATTATATAGGTCTGTTTAAATAGTTTTCAAGAATTGGGTTGTACGAAGTGCGCTTTCTGTAATGTGTATTTTGTGCACTCAAGCTCGCCAGACACGTGACTACGTCGCCGAGGCCAGACGAGACAGGATCCCTTTTGATTTGAATTAAGCAAATTTTAGCATTACACTTTTAAATTCGTGGTGTTAGAGAACTTGGCTAGTTCGTTGTACTTGCTATAATTTATCAGGAATGTTATGTTGTGGTAGGTGTCCTACATGGTTAGCAACTCCTATTCTTAAGCTTACTCTGCATTGTTAGGAATATTATTTATTTTAATATTATTATTTTTGAGGCCGTTCTAACAAACAATCGTACTCAATGTAGACCCTTTTTTATGTTTGGTTTATACTAACAAAGGAATGAATAATCAAAACAGACAAAAGAGAGAGGTGGATTAAGGGAGACAAGTAGATAGACACTCAAGAAAAATTCACGTAACGAATACCTTGCTCCCAAGTACAGAACACTCGGAGACAGGGATCTATTGGAAACAGCCAATTCGTACACGGCATTCTCAAAAGGATAATTTCTTAGGGTTGTCAATTACTTTCGTAAAAATAAAATAATTTATGAGTGGTGTCATATCTTGTAGACAGCACAGATAAATCACACTTGGTATCATAATATAGGCAATTGTTAGAAAGAGATGGAAAATAACCTTGCTGACCTCCATTAGAGAACGGGCTTTAACAATGGGCGATTCTTACGATATGAGTAAGGTTGCGGTAAACTGACCTTTTAAAACGGCATAGCTAAGTAATAATATAAATAAATATACGAGTGGGTTACGCTAAGACATGCAGCAAAACATGGTGAACATATCCGAAACATTAATGCGAGATAAGAATGTTTTGTATCGCTGAATTAGGTCGAAAGTTGAATACACCCATAAGTATGTTTTTAGTGAATTAACTACATAACACACTATTGTGTTACATGGTATTTGTATTTTTAGAGCCAGGCAGTACGCACGCAATTCTAGGAAGCATCATACATATATAGTTAGATACTAGGTCGTCTGGCTATAGGTAGAGACAGACAATAATTTCTGATTAGCGTCGACATGCGACCATCGACCATTAACCTGGTTACGAGATTAAACTTAGTAACAATGTTAACGAAATCCCGATAAAAAACTTTTCAGATCTATTGTAATATGTATATATGTAAGTAAATAGCATATAAAGGGAAATAATACGGATGCCTACCTACACGGTGTGAAAGAGGTTTATGAGAAAGAACAGCTCTACCTAACGTTTAATGATTTTGTTTACATCGCAACTTAACATCAAAATGATGTCAGTATTTATAATTTATACCCGTTTCACGCTAGCTTGTATTAAGAACAATATATTGTTTATTTATGCGCGGTAGGTCAGTTCCACAGTCAGCAAAACCAGGTTGAATCACGAAAATGACAAATCACTAACCACAATGCCATAAGACTAAATACATGAAAACAAACCAACCTCTCTTAATTTTCCGTGTTCTCTTTTCGCACATGTTGTCAAATGTATTTTCACTCACAAAACAAACACTGGCTGTTTATAAAGTTGTTTTGAAAATCGAATTCGAAATAAACAAATGAGCGCGTGTAGTCCGTTCAGGTATCCGTCGCGGAATGAATAAAAATCGGTAAGTTCGGCACGCTCGCTGACGAGGCGAGAGCGGGCGTAGCTACTCGTAGCAGCCGTATCGCTACGGTAAAAGGTATTATCTTTATACGGATTTCATGTAAAATACAACTTTTTACCATGGCTCGACAGCGTTACCGTCCCGCCGTTCGAGTGCGAGCGAAATAGAGCATCAGGGTTGCATACTTTTCAGTTTTTCCTGAAAATATAATGCAAATTGAAAAATAAAAATTACTTAGTCCGGGAAATATTGCGTGATTGATGCGAGCAATAAGTTTATATTAGGCGTTTTTTAAGCAAACTTTTCAGGGTGTCAATAAAAAAAAAAAGTTAATATTTTAAATATATTTAGTTATGTTCGATTTGTGCATTCATCCGGAAGATTTAGGAAATGTATGGTTACTATCTGAGCCCGAGCAATCCTTTCACATTATCCACTATCTTTCCCAATGTTTTATATACTAACGAGGATAATACCGAAAAAAAAAACAAGTAGCATATACCTTTAGGTTATCATAAATTAAAAATTTTCTATACTTCAGGATTTAATTACATACAAGTCGTTTCGATTTGAGAAAATTCTCCCCATTCATCGGGTAACGTCAGTTTTCCCCGCATGGCAACCCCGGCGCACGTTGCCGCCGCCGTGTGCGCACACGTGCTCGACACACGCGCCGTTATCTGTTGCGCCTATTGTAGTAAACGGATCGGTTCCTGCTGTGGTGGAGAGGCTAGATCGGAAGAGCTTTTTTTATGTGATGGCGCTAGATGACGCTTACTAAACAAATCAATGTAAAAGAAAGCATATTACTTATCATTTTATTTTATGAAAATACTGTTATCTCCTAAATAGTCAGTATTTTGCGAAATCTATAAATAATTCTGGGCGAATCAGCAATCTGGTGCCTGATGGTGATTGATTATAACTTTGTTTAGAAACAATCAAAAATTCCTCGACATCCAGCGAAGATGTTACTTATATTTATGTAGTTTAGTGGAACACTCAGTTAGTCGGACCTTCCAACGCTTTTATTCTATTTGAAGTTTAGCTTCGCAATAATCTATTTTAGGACATTTGGATAAAAATAACCATCAAAGAGGCTTCAATATTTTCCAAAAAAGGGAATAAGTTACGTTTGAAAACTCTACGTAGCATGTATTCAAAGTACTGTAGGTACTGTAAAAATATAACCGGGCCTATGATGGTTGCGTTTATCGAAGTGATAGGAGGATTCGTCACTCTCACACCTATAGTTATTTACTTTAGGTGTCAAAAAATTACATATGCTTTGTCCTTTATATCATGTGATTTAATGTGACCATCATGTTCAATTAAACGATTTTTGACATGACATTATTATTACTCTTCCGGAGGAAGCCACGACCTAATTCTTGTAACAAACACACAGCATTACAATAAGGGGCTGATCAAAATTAATGATCTTGCAACACGTGTAGTACGAGGGCAAGTCACGTGGTTATGTGTAAGGCGTTAACATTTATTGCTGGAGGTGGAATCATTATTTGTTGAAGGTTGGTAAATTATCGTCTTTGTTGTAAACTATGGGACTAGATTATTAAACTGACTTTACAAATAAATGGATTAGGATTATTATGATTATAGCTACCTAACTTTTGTTTGGTTAATGATCTTAGTATTTTCTTGTTTATGTAAATAACGTAGCTTTTCCGCGGCTCCGCCCGTGATACGAAGGTCATAGATAAAGATCATCTAAGTGTTTGTCAATTGATTGGCGCATTATTGAGTGCCCAACATTATAATATATTTACAATTTTTTTTAAACATTGTAATTTCCTAATATCTTCTGTTATGTGTTTTATATTATAAAATTGTAAAAATTAAACGTTCGTTGGTACCACGCGAGGAAATTTAAACACGTATCTTTTTCACTCTTGTCACTATGAAAATACAGAGGTACGCATCGCACTTTCCTTTACTGTACTAGGTAAGTAGGTACATTGAAGATATACATAACAAAAAAAAGTGGAAATGGCACTAAATCGAAAAATGTTTTTTTAACATGCGTTTTTTTTAGACTACTTGCCGGCCTAGGAATAATTTATTAATTGATTATTGTGTAAATCAAGGACAGATGAGCAAACAGCCCCATGAATTATATATGGTATGTATTATATAATTCATTTATTATGATTATAGATGCGTAGGTATAGCTATTTAATCATTATAATAAATATATAGCTATTTCCTGTAAGTAGGTACTAGCACAGCCAATCGCTGTAGTCAGTGATGTCATCATTTGCTAGCGTTCATCAACGTGATCAGTAGCCTCGTCCACGATGCATTCGTTGGTGACGTATGCACAAATGACGCGGAGTTGAGTCACATCACTGCACGTTGCATACACGGCTGCCCAGACAGACGGAATGCCATGAATGATAATAATAATTGCACATGTCGTCGCTCGATCGTAATATAGTTCTTCTTCTTCTTATTCTTAGTCGTTTCACTCTTTACAGAGCAGTCGTGATCAACTGCTTAGTTCTATTAGAGGCAGATATTGTTCGTTGTATGATATTACGCCATTTCTCGCGATTCACAGACATTCTGGTGCACTCATGCAAAGGTCCGCCCACAGCCGATTTGATCTGGTCGGTCCATCGCATGGGTAATCTTTCACGTGATCTGGTTCCCTCCACTTTGCCCTGGACGACGAGACGCTCAATGGAGTTATTGTTTCGCCTTGAAACGTGTCCGAAAAATTTGAGAATACGTGGTTTCGTATAATACCTACGCCAAAAAAATCAATACTTACTTAGATTATATCCCAAAAGCAATGGCCTGCAATTCTGTAAGCCAGTCGATGTAGTCCCGCTACGCGGGCTTATATATATTGCGCTCAAAGACAGCGAGGTAACTAACAAACCTAATCAGCAGGGCTATCATATCTTGCCGCGACTTCGTTTGTCGCGCGACAAAATGACACAGTTGAAAGGAAAGTGATAGATTAATATTTGTCGCGCGATAAAGAGGCGCGTGTCATAGTTATACATACCTACTAGACGTGCAGGACGATTTAAAATGACGCCTACTTTTCTCACAGAATCACTAGCCAAATACCGACTTTACGAAATGACCAAGACATCAGCGCTTGAAATCTCAGCTCCGCGACAGGAAAACAATGTAAGCGGACCTTTAAATAAATAAAACACGCCGCCCAGGTCTGCGTCACGTAGGTACCCTAACGGCCTGTGCCTGCGTGATCATTAGCCACGTTGCATCGTCGGTGACGTTTCAAGCAAGTGACACGAAGCTGAGTCATATCCACCTCACAGCACGTTGTGCACACGGCTGCCAGACGAATGGAATGCCAGCATGTTTTGAAAGATTTCCCGTGTAATATACCATTTGTTGTCGGTCCCATGCCAAGTAAGTAATAGGCTCACTCATCCCGCTTAAAACGCTTCCTCGAGAGTGGATCTTGCTTTCCCATGATCCTTGTTAAATATTGTTCTTGAGTATTGTTCGTTTTCGTATGTGCATTTCATTGGGATGGACAGATATTTATAAATTCCAAATAATTTTATACAATATTATCACTTTTTTGTGCTAGCGAAGGCTCTTGTCTTTACAAATTGCGTGCGCCAAAAAATGCGTGCAGCTTTTGGCGTTCGTACAAAAACCAGTCTTGTAAAGGTATACCTAAGTATAATTTTTGGTTAAAATTTCCTTTAGTGACGTACACAATCTACAAAAACAAAAGTATTAACCATAATACTTATGAATCACCGGATTCAGAAATTGGCCGACTATTTTACGTAAAAAAAAAAAAAAAACATATTTCCGAAGCCTCATGTATAGTCTATCCGGAATTCTAAGATGATATTATGTCAACCAAGCACAAATAAAAATCGACGATTAAAATTACGAACATACGATCGTTAGTACCTTGTGCCAAAGCAAAGTGACACGATTTGACTCGAACAGACTATGCATTCGGACTAGAAAATCTTCATCTCCATTGTTCACTTTCTACGCGACATCCCATCATAATTATACCTAATATTTAAATTAGAGACGACCGCTGCTTAGTCGATGTCTCCTCTCTCATTGTCAACACAATGAGACATCTGTTAGACAGCTACAGCTCACGTTGTAAAGATCATGAATTGTTTTCGTTCATTATGCATAAAGCTGAAATACCTACATTATGCAGAGAGTCAGTGTAACAGAAACGCTTTGGATGGATCACGTTTTGTTTACCATACTTTTGTCACGTGTCACTTAGTTTATCCAGCGTTTATTCTATTGGGTTAACTGCTTATGATAATAATATTATCATTGCTATACTCGTTTGCTTGACGACGCGGTTGGCGCAGTTTGTAGTGCACCTACCTACTGAGCCGTCGGTCCTGGGTTCGAATCCTGGCATGGACAAATATTTGTGTGATGAGCTCGAATATTTGTTCCTGGATCATGGATGTTATCTATATACGTATTATTTATATTACCCATAGGTCTACAAGCATTGCTTAGTTTGGGACTAGGTCGATTTGTGTAAAATTGTCCCTTAATATTTATTTATTTGTTTTACAAACTTATTTACTTTCACCTGTCACGGTGTCTGTAATCAAATCATTCAAGTCGAATTTAAACCACTTCCAGGTGTCCGATTGAGCTGAAAGGTAATACCTATGTACCTTACTTCGATGGCAATAAAATAATATGACAATATGGTCTGATGATGGAGCCTTAAGAACGCTATAATAAAACGACGCAATCTTACCAAGTTAGGGCTCTTCAGACTCCTACTAGGTGAGTAGTTGGCGGACGTTCAAAGAAAAATAGCAATAGCAGTTGTCACAATTTTTTTTGGCAAAAACTTATTTATATCACAGGTGAATGCTCGCTGTGGGGACGTTCCTTGATATATATATATAGACTACACTCATCCGGTATATAATATGCTTTTTGCTTGCTCGTTACAAAATATACATAATATACTACAAGATCCTACTCGCATGCATTAGAATTAATAAGTGTTACGTCAATTTGAAACACGTGAACACGTGATATTGTACAAACTATCAATCGATTATTTTGATACTTTCATATCGACTATGCAAGTTAGTGTGTGTCTGTCATATAGATGTATTTGTCTCGTGACCTAAACAGATTAAGAGCATACAATATACGGATGGCATGTAAACATTTATTGTTGGCATCATAACATAATAAAAGTTTACAAAAGATAGCATAACAAACCCTAATGACACTTCGCTTGTCGTGCGTATCACTGCACACATCTTGCCTGCACGGTATTGGTAGGAAAGAGATATGGAGGCATTATTTATACAGTAATTTCCTATTAAATAGCCTCCCGAAGAATTATGCGCCGCAAACCGCGTTAGTAGCCTACGCACCTACGCGCACCTGATGCAAATTTGGCACACATTCATAGCATGCGTTGCGTGGGTAGACAAACGACCAATAAAATACAGTTCTCAGGCTGTTTTTGCAAAGATCATAAAAAAGTTGTGTATTCCATACCCACGTGTAAGGATGCGAGCAAATTCTTGTACTATGCATCTTTTATTCGTCGGTATATGTTGTGGTCAGAAGGCGACACACGTGCACAGCAACCTGGCGTGTGTGGCGTAAGCCTGTTTACTCCCGTCAATAAGTCCGGCTTCCATTCCAAAGACACCCCTAATCGGCTTATCCCGCCGAGCGCTTATATGCACTGTACTACTCCCGATCCCGAGTAATGCAATTCATCCACCCGCCATCCAGTTGAGTTCACCAATTTCATTTATGTTACTTTATTTAATCGTAATTCGTATGGCATAAATACTGATGCAGAAAATGAAAAAGTTCACTTTAAAGAATTAATCCACTTAACAGACTTAACTTATTACATCCACGGAACAGTGGGGAACCTGATCTCCTTCATGGAACTGAAAGGAAGGAGGTTCCCCACTGTTCCCACAACTTCATCCGCGATGTTCGAAGAATTCTTAACTTTCCTTTTATTTTGTTATCGAGTATTTATAAAGTGGTTGAAATCTTTCCAACTGTTTAGAGTTATGTGGTGTGGAGTTGTGTGGTTTACAAAAAACTAGGATTCAGAAACATGCAAGGTGCCCATTTAACAGGTCCGCTATACGAGGCACGGATTTTCGCGGCCAGTAGTACGTTTCAGTTCAATCACAAACTTAGTACATCAATAACAAACATTACGCGATCCTTGCCACAATGCATTTAATTCCTTATCATCTTCTTAATTTCAAGTAAACGTGTTATCATATTAATTAATCTTATGTAAATATTTATAAACACCGCGCCAACGCGGCGTTTACTATTTTAGTAAAAAAATACCCTAGGTATTTAGCTGGAAACCAGAGGGAGGCTATTTAATAGGAAATTACTGTACAAAAGCTTAAGCAATATTCTTACGAAATAGAATAAAAAATACTGTGAAAATGTCAAGGTAAAAACTGCAGTACCTACTTAATATTATTATATTAAACTGTGTGCATAACTTTTATTTCAAAGTTTCCGTTCGAATTAGTATAACTAATATATTAAACTAATAACTCGCACTAAATTAGACGTATTTAATTAATTACACCTGTTCGATATCCACTGTATATCTACTTAAGCGTTGTGTCTATTTAGCGTACGGGTTGGAATAGGTACCTAGTACCTGCCAGTGTTTATTACAATGACAGTGACAAACAATCATGTAGCCCGACTGATGGGAGCCGTCCGGGAAAACCTCGACAGGGACCGCATTCCATATGCGCAGCGTTTGTGTTTGTGATCTCAACAATTTTAGCCCTCAAAATACAAAGCATCAGTTGGTACAAACGAAGACACTGTTAACTATACACCCATAGATCTTAACACATTGTACGAAGGGTTGTATTAGTTCACAAATGTACAGTTATCAGTGTCTTCGTTTGTACAGTGCATGCAGTGACCCGTTTTCCATTCAGCAGCGAAACCCTTGTGCAACAATGGGCCGTTTCCCGACGAGGCGACGACGGTTTGAATTTCCGCTTCTTGTTGTGCGACACGAGGTTGGGGCAGGTCGTGCGGTCACGTTGGTCGGAGCATGCGCACGGCCAGCACGGCGCATTGGCTGTCACGCTACGCTACACACCAAAGGGCACGGGGTTGACTGCAATGAATGTCTATTAAACGTCTGTATGGTTTCATTGAGTCTGTGTTTGAGAATCTGCTGTCTTGGATATTGTTTCTGGAGTAGTAAATATAGGAATGATATGTTTTTATGTACATATTATAATATTATATATAATACTTTTTTATATATTTATATTTAACATGTATATACAATTATATTATGTTAAAATATAATTATATTAATATATACAATTATTAAATATATGTAGGGGCCGAGCGGTCAAACCCGATAAGTCAAGATACGAGGGGAGGTCCAAAAGTTCGCGGAATGGAGGGGATGGGAGTGGGGATGACCATCATTTTTAATACAGCACTAATTGCAAACTCATTAAGAGTAAATATACCATATTTCAGACTAATTAGGTCATTACTTTAAAAGTTATCATCGAGCAAGCAAGTCAATCCGGAAGAATTCTGCAAGTATGGAGCAAATTGAGTATCGAGCCGTCATCAAGTTCCTAACCAAGCAAGGAAAATCTCCTCAGACCACCCTGATTGAGATGTCAGCAGTTTGCGGTGATCATTGGCCTGGAAAAACAATGGTTTACAAATGGCATGGTCTCTTTAAATTTAGTAGAGAGTCAATTGAAGACGACCCTTGCTCGGGGTGGCCCGCTGAGGCCACCACATCAAACATTATCGAAAAGGTTGAGAAATTACTATAGGAAGATGCCCGGCTGAAGAAGAAACAGCTTTCTACATTAGTTGGAGTATCAGAAACCACCATTTTGAGGATCCTACATGAACATCTCGGCATGACTAAAGCTAGTGCAAGATGGGTGCCGAGAATGCTTACGCCGCATCAGCGACAACAACGAATCGACGCGTCAAGCAGCTTTTTGGAACTGTGTGGCGAAGAAACTACGTCGGTTTTGAAACGGATTGTTACTGGAGATGAGATTTGGGTTCATCATTTTGAACTAGAGTCTAAACAGGAGTCAATGCAATGGCACAAGAAGGGTACTCAACCACCTAAGAAATTCAAGGTGTCAGAATCGGCTGGAAAGATAATGGCTACGATATTCTGGGATTGTCAAGGTGTATTAATGATTGACTACAAAAGCAAGGGCGTCACTATAACAGAAGAGTACTACGCAATATTATTGGAGCAATTGCGGCAATGTATTAAAGAAAAAGGTGAGGATAGTTAACCAAGGGTGTGCTGTTGCTTCATGACAATTCTCCAGTTCACAAGAGCTGTATTGCGACAGCTGCCCTGGGCAAATGTGGCTTCTAAGAATTAGACCCTCCCCCCTACAGCCCGGTCCTGGCCCCCAGTGATTATTATTTATTCCCAAATTTGAAGACAGAGTTGCGAGGAAAGAAATTTCACACCGATGATGAAGTAAAGGACGCAAAATTGGCTCATTTCGACATCTAAAACAAAAAAATATTATTTTGTAGGTTTAGAAAAATTACTTTCCCGATCGAACAAATGTAAACCTTAAGGGGGACTAACTCGAAAAATAAAAATAGTAACGTCTTTGTATTCGATTAATAAGTCCGCCATTCCGCGAACTTTTGGACCTCCCCTCGTAATTATCTACAAATTCGAGCGTGAGTAAATACTCACAATTATAACAATTGCTGTGCTAAGAAAGTAAAAATTCGTGGCTGACGCACGACGCACGTCCGTGTCTCATGTCGGTTACTGAGGCTGCTGAGTTTGCGTGGAGTAAAGCGCGACAGGTATGACAAAAACTTTATACCTTTTGCGTTGTAATTGTCTAATCTTCAGATCTTTTGTCAAAAAGAGTCACTCACCCACACATGCTGAGCCAGCACATTATATTATTTCTAATAATCAACAATAGCAAAGATATATTTGAAGATACAATCAACGATCTAACGCAATGAAAGAATTGGCTATAAACATGAGTTATGTGGCATAGCCATAAGATGCCCTGTAAAGTGTACTTACCTACATAGGTACTGGGTACTTATACATAATGCAAAGGTATTGTAAATGGAAAAAAATGTGATCATCATATGTGCTATTTTACATATGCCTAGAACCCAGACGATACATATAACGTATGCCATATATCGGCAATACATGAGGCGTTGTTTTGCTGATGTGACCTAGAACAAAGTAAACACGTGGAGTCTCATGCATTATGTACGAGGCTACCGTTACATAACACAGTTTCCTTGCAGTCTTGTTTACTGTCTCTGTGTAATAACTTTCTTAAATATAAATAAGTTTCTGTCAAAAATGACATTTTAGTGGCAAGCTTTTATAGCCGACTGTACTTTTCTTTGGATATCCATCAAATGCTCACTGAGACGATTCTAAAGAGCCCAAGCTCGGTAGGATTGCTTTTTCTATTATAGAGTTCCTATGGCCACCTTCCGGCTCCATCATCAGATCAGCCCCATGGTACCATATTATTGTATTGTCATCAAAGTTAAGTAAGTATGCAAAATTTCAGCTCAATCGGTTGACGATATCTGCTTCAAAATTTAGTTGCAAGATTTCACCCGAACATACATACTTTAAACATACCATGCAAGTTAAATAAAAGCTTTAAAAAACCTACTTCAGTGACAAGAAATCGTGTTTCCGAGAACGATTGAATGAGTAGGTAAAAGTCCATAAACAATATAATTATGATAGTATGTTAAAAAAACTACAAGAATATTTTACAATATATTTTAAAACACCAAAACTGAATGAATTTACATGTAAACATCTTTTAGGGTTCTCTAAGAAAAGGGGACGATAACCTATTGTAGTATTTTGAGTCGTAAGTGTGTATTTCTCAAAAATTGCATGTAATGTTGCCTTACCATCGCTAGATAGACTACAGTAAGTGGAACATACCGAAGACTTTTTAGAAGTGTCCAGTAAACAGCGAGATTTTAAATTTGGAATTAATATTTGTCCAGTAAGTAAGTATGTAATTCCTATTACGTATCAAGATATTTGAATATCGAAACACGATTTACATCGTCACCGACCTATAAAAAAACTAAGGATGTGAAGGCGATGAGGTCGTATATAAATGTAAAAAGGATGCATTTCACAAATTGTTTTAATTATAAGTACAGTGCGAGAGCCAATTGTAGAAATTAAAAAGTGGCGTCCCTTTTTCATAGATTAAATAGAAAGAGACGACATTGCAGTATACACTTGCAATTTACACTAAGAGCAAATGAAAATAAAAAGAGGTTAGTACTATTGGCAGTATAAACGTAACTCAAGATGCATATTAAAAAAAAAAAAGTAGCGACAAGGTTTAATGCGGAAGTTTGTATGCAGCGTTTAGTTCATAATTGTGCTGTGTAAAATGACAATGATATTTCGGAATTCCTTCCTTTTTTGTGTCGTTTAGAAAAAACCTCGGAATTAAAATTGAAGGTAAGCTTTATGATATGAAAATTAGAAAATACAACAATGTATAACAATAATTAAATTTTATCTTTAAGACTTAGATTTGTAAGACAGTGCAAATAATTAAACGCAGTATTTATAAAAAAAGAAATTAAGGCGGGATTTAAATTAAAAGACAAAAATTTCAAATTTGTTTGTGTGATGTGATCTATTACAATAATTCAGCAAAAATGAGTTCAGACGAGTCTGATTCCGAATAGACGGCACTCCTCCATACTTAAAAGCGGAGGCAGAGTTAGCTAAAATAATTTACTTCCGACTAAATCCAAGGAGATATAAAAAAATACAAGAGATTCATTAAATGGAAGGAAGAAAATCAAGTTAATAGTTGGTCAGATAATGTGTGATAAGGTCTGAATATTTCAACAATCTTTCTGAGACAATCGGATGGCTACGAAGGAAAGAAATCACAAATATTCAGCAGCAAAATATAGAAAAGTTCTTAAATCAAGCTCTAGATGATAAACAGTTTGGCGATGAAGGTAAATAAATGCTGCCAACTATTTGATAACGATATAAATATAACTATATCTTTTATCCAAGTATAAACTCATAATTATTTTTGTTATAGGTTGTTATCGTGGGAGTTAATGGTGCCTGCGACGACGAATATCACAATGTGAAATAATAAAAATGGGATATAACAAAAATATTCATTGGAAAATGGCCGAATATGAATGTCACCTATAAAATATAATTTTAATCTAATTTTCTTGTTTAATTTTTGAGAAAAGCACTATACTTGCTTCGACCGTAAGAGCCATCCCGGCCTCGTATTATATCCGGACCTCGCCTACGGCTCGGTCCGTCTAATTCCTACTCGGCCAGTATGGCTTACTTACTGGTCTCTGCCGTAATGTACTATTACGTACCTACTACGTTACAGGTCGCTGCCGCTGGTCGGGCCGTGAGTTAAACCGTAATTTTCAATAGTATAGGGATATGTATATTACAATAACTTTAATGCATTATTGCATTAACAACAAATAAAATTTACAATATAGTCGACATAAAAATAACATGTTAATCTCTTAAAGTTTTGCTTGATTTTGATTTTGTTCTACCGCCCTTAGTGCGCGAGCCCGACTCGCACTCAACCGGTTTTATAACGTTTTGAAGCTATCAATAAAGGAAGGCTTTCCTTCACTTTCTTCATCATTCGATTCCTAATATTAGACCAGACTTCCCATTCACTGAATTGGTTGAGCGAATAGGAAATTTTCCTCGTCTATGGCCCGATTTCACATTCGTTTGATAAAAGTATACAATAAAATTAGGGATTTAGGCCTATTTTCCATTGATATGATAAAGTTAGAACTAAAATTAACTTCGTTAAAAATATATCTTAGTACGTATTACAACATAAGACATAAGCTAACAATCACGTATATCTACAGAAGTAGAATAAATCGTTCCAGTTTAACCCTGATAAGATCACTCTTTTGTCCATCCGTCTGTAAAAGACCCTTTATCTCGGGAACGCGCGGAAGTACCTATTGAGTTGAAATTAGGTACTACATATAGTCAGGTCTACTGTACAGTCCCTTGAAGCTAAAGTTAACGTAAAGAAAAGATTCCGTTTGTGCCGCAAAAAATGTACATTTCGACACTCTCAAGGGAATCAAAATGTATAGGGTATTTTCCGTTTACTTATCTATAGAACTATGAAATTTGGCAATGTAATATCGTCTTATACTACAGGTATTGGAAAAAACCTCATATCAAAATCATAAAAAATATAGCCTATTTAGCCTTTTTTACGCAAAACAGTTTTCCAACGGTAATGTTAAGTTTATCTTTTAGTTTTCATAGTTCGTACGGAGCCCTAGGTGCGCGAGACCGACACGCACTTCACCGGCTTTTTTTCAAACGAACGAAAAAGTTGTTTATGTATAAAGTTGTATATATCCGTAAATGTATTAGACCGTCAAGCGCATTGACAATTTTCTAACTTTATAAAATATACGTAAAGGCGAGATGATTACAAATATTTGTAGATTATACAAGTGACAACCTGCTACCACGGGCTTGACCATGTTTCAGACAGCGTTTTATCAATTTGACAAGTGTTGTAAATACAGTTTGTCATCACAGTTGTGATTCTTCATCTTCTGCTATCAAGTATTGAGGAGCAATGTCGTGGCGTTTATTGTTAGAACTCATTTCCCACCGGCTTGCCTTTTTCTAGTCTACTGTTCTAGGAGAAAAATTATGCCAAACTCACTCCGGCCTTACACGCCACTGCCGTGCAGCACATAGTCATGTTCATGTGCTACTTTATAAAATCTGCCCAAAACTAAACGAATGCGGTCACACGGCACAGCTGTCTCACGATACGGACGGCACGTTGCCCGCCGCCGCGCCAACCAACGTGACAAACCACGTGTTATGTAGTCCGGGCACATTCATCGTTTTAGCACTTTGTTATATATTTAATTTATTGATGACGATATGATTGTCATCTATCGCATGATAACCCACTTGCTTGATGATTTGAAGCTTAAACTATGTTAAATTGTGATAAGGAACCTATTATCTTCAAGATCTCAAACATGATACCTTGATATAGTAAAAAAAAAACTAAAATGTTCGAGTGGTCATAAAGAGCTTAATCTTGTAAACGTGACGATGACGCCTGATGTTACATTCTAAAGCATACTGTAGTTAAATGCATAAAATTAGCTCAATAATAATATTTTTAGACTTTATTTTAAAATTGTTTTCAGAATCCTCATAATTTAACAAAACAGTAATTGTATGACATCCATGAACGTAAACGCACTTTTCCACGGTAAAATCCCAATAAAAAATATAATCGAATGACATCCTCAAAAATAATTATTTAGTCATGCCTAATATTGTCTTACACCTGTAGAGAGGTTTACTTTAGGACAAATGGAAGCAAATTTCTAAAAAACGCAAGACTTTTATACACGACGGAGACGATGTCAGGACATGTGGGAGGACATGTTTACAAGTCAGGCTCTTTATCACCATTCGGACATGTTAGAACCTTTTTACTTTATATAATAATAATAATAATTAAAAAAAAAAAAAAAAAAAAAAACCGCTGACTTTGACAGACGCCTTTTCAGGACATGTGGGAGGACATGTTTACAAGTCAGGCTCTTTATCACCATTCGGACATGTTAGAACCTTTTTACTTTATATAATAATAATAAAAAAAAAAAAAAAAAAAAAAAAACCGCTGACTTTGACAGACGCCTTTTCATATCAATTTTTACTAAAATGTGTTTTTAATTCTTTTTGTCGCTTTATGGACTTAATTTTACAAAATAACTGTACTGTATACCATGTCACACATTTTTATAAACTTGTCAGTGCCTCAAGTCATACAAGGCATTATAACTAAATGTACAAGGAAAAGTGACAGTTCAACAAGGCAACAAGGGAATTATAAACTGATGGGAAGATGATAACGAGATCACGGCGTCAACAAGCGGAAGCAGAGAACGCACGCCCACCACCACCGCCCGCGCCGTCCAGCTCCTCGTCGTCGTCATCAGGCGACGACTTTGCTACAGCGCCCGATACCAGTGGGTCGAGCGAGGACGAGCGCGGGCCGCCGCCACCGCCGACGCGACCACCTGCTCGTCGAGGGCGGCCACCGCTGCCGGCACGCTTGGGGCCTACGGGGCAACCTGCCCCACCTTCGGCTCCCGCTACCGGTGGTATAGTGCGTCGCATGAGATGGTCTCAAGACATTAATGAGAACGTCATGCGAGCCTATTACGGGGCTACAGAGGGGGGAATTAGCCTGTCCGCGTACCGGGACAGGATGCTGCCTCTGTTTCTGACTCTTGAACCAGCCATCACCGTGACTGCGCAACGTTCATCGGATCAAGTGCGCTTCATCCAGCGGCGCAAGCTGCTGGATGACGCCACACTTGATCGACTGCGCCTGGAGGTACTGGCTGCTCGCGCGGCTTCCACGCCAGCGCGCGATCCGCCTGCTATGTCACCGGTTTCGGCGCCAGCGCCCAACCTGGTGCCGGGGGTGCCGCGGACGGATCTCGTTGCTGACGAGGAAGATTGTGCGAGTAGCGTAAGTACCCAGGCCAATGAGCAACTGAGGAGGGCTTTGGAGGAGGCGATTAGGCGCTATCGATCCGCACCTGACTCTAGGCCGCGATTACCACGCTTGCCGATGCATAAGCGCAACTTAGCGTTAATGGGAGCCCTGGATGCTTTGCTAGACCCGTACCTTCGGGCTAGCGAAGACTTAGCTGATACCCACTCGATCATGTACTGTGGGGCCATCGCGGCGTGCCGCGTTGCTCGTGTCAGATTCCCGGACACTGACCGAGCACCGCGGACCGCCGTGGGTGTTCCTGCCTGGCAAGAACGGATCAAGCGGCGTATCAGCTCGTTTAGGACTCTCATTGCCAAGCTAATCTGTTTTAGGGGGGGCAACAACCGCCCTCGTGTGATGCGCTACGTGACACAAGCCTTCGCGGGGACTGGCACCAGGCCCTGCGATTACATGGCATGTGTCACGGAGCGCATCGACTACCTAAAGCAGAAAGTTTACGCATGGGCAAGCCGTATTCGTCGCTACAGAGAGCGTGTGGATCGATTCCAGCAAAATCGTCTCTTCCAAAGTGACCAAAGGAAGGTATACCGAAAGTGGGAGGGAACCGACCAATGTGTGAGCGACGGGCAGCTACCGGATCCTACTGCCATGATTAACTTTTGGCGTAGTATCTGGTCGGTGCCAGTCGAGCACACAGAGGGCGAATGGATGAATGTTGTCAGACGTGAGTGTGAGCCGATCGAAGCCATGGGGGCTGTGACTATCAGCCCCGATGATGTAAGGTGTGCAGCCCGTACGACCCAGAACTGGAAAAGTCCTGGGCCGGACGGGTTGCACAACTTTTGGATCAAGTGGTTTCGATCCTCACACGAACGTCTGGCAACACAATTTCAAGACGCCCTCGAGCTTGGTTCCCTGCCATCTTTCATGACTACTGGTGTTACCTTCCTACTCCATAAGTCCGGTAGTACCGCGGAAGCGAAAAACTATAGACCCATCACGTGCTTGCCCACTTTATACAAGCTCCTTACATCCATTCTGAGAACAAAAATTAACACGCACATTGTTGCGAACAACGTTTTGGCCTTTTCTCAGAATGGGTGTAGGGTTGGGTCCCGTGGTACTAAGGAGCTCCTCCTCATAGACACGACCATTTGCCAACAAGTCCGGCGGAACAGGGGGTCTCTCTCGGCCGCCTGGATTGACTATAAGAAGGCCTATGATTCGGTGCCTCATTCATGGCTAGAGAGGATCTTAGAGCTGTATAAAATTGATACAGCTCTAAGATCTCTCTTAGGCGCGTGTATGAGGCAGTGGACCACAGTCCTTCGTCAACCAGGTGGCGGAGATGGCCCCCCTGGCCCGCAGGACTTGATAAGGATTGAGAGAGGTATTTTCCAGGGTGACAGTTTGAGTCCTCTGTGGTTCTGCCTAGCCCTGAATCCGCTCAGCACCCTGCTGAAGGATTCAGGACAAGGTTGCCGGCTTCGAAGAGGAGGTGAGGTCATTTCTCATCTGCTGTACATGGATGATCTTAAGCTGTATGTACCAAAACGCCAGGATCTGGTGGAACTACTGGAAGTAACTGAAACCTTCTGTAGCGCCATCAAAATGGAGTTTGGTGTAGACAAGTGTGCGTTCATGCATGTACAGCGGGGGAAAGTCGTAAATTCCGCGAATTTACAACTTTCTGAGACAATGTCCCTCAGGTCTATCTCCGAAGCTGAAACCTACAAGTACCTTGGTATGTCACAGTCATTGGGTATTGCGGACGGAGACATTAGACAGGCGCTGAAGGAGCGTTTCTTTTGTCGTTTGACAAAAGTACTTAACAGTCTTTTGTCCGGTGGCAATAAGGCGCGCGCCTTCAACGCTTGGGTGATGCCTCTGCTCACTTACTCCTTTGGCATACTAAGGTGGACTCAGACTGAGCTGGACGCCCTGGATACGAGGGTTCGTCAGCTGCTCACTACACACCGCATGAGGCACCCACGCTCGTCAGTTATGAGACTGTACATCCCGCGTAAGTGTAGAGGCCGTGGCTTTTTAAATGCCAAGGACCTTCATAACCGCGAGGTGTGCAGTCTTAGGGAGTATTTCCTAAACAACGAGTGTGGGATTCATCGCGATGTAGTAGCAGTTGACAAAGGCCTCACCTCTCTCTCCTTGGCAAACGAGAACTGGCGCAGATCAGAGGTGCTTAGCACCGATGACCGCAGGACTGTATGGAAGAGCAAGGAGCTACACGGGCGGTTCTACAAGGCCCTTACGGGGCCCGATGTAGATCTGCTCGCGTCGGTGAACTGGCTACGCTTCGGGGATCTCTTCGGGGAAACCGAAGGTTTTGTCTGTGCAATTGCGGACGAAGTAATGATGACGAACAATTACCGGAGATATATCCTGAAGGACGGTACGGTCGACATTTGTCGGGCATGCCGCCGTCCCGGTGAGTCACTCAGGCATATAATCTCCGGTTGTTCTCATCTTGCTAACGGCGAGTACTTGCACAGACATAACCAAGTAGCCAGGATTATTCACCAGCAACTTGCTCTTCGATACGGTCTTGTGGGGTCTGAGGTGCCGTACTATAAGTACGCACCGATGCCAGTTCTTGAGAATGGTCGTGCCACGCTCTATTGGGATCGATCTATCATCACGGACAGGACTATTGTAGCCAATAAGCCTGATATCGTGTTGGTAGATCGATCCAAGCGCCAGGCAGTGCTCGTCGACATCACCATCCCCCATGATGAGAACCTTGTGAAGGCCGAGAAGGACAAACTCAGCAAGTACCTTGACTTGGCTCACGAGGTAACCGCCATGTGGGATGTTGATTCGACGATCATTGTCCCGATAGTCGTTTCAGCGAACGGTCTTATAGCGAAGAGTCTCGACAAACATCTTAAGAGACTCTCGCTAGATGGCTGGATCAAGGGTCAGATTCAGAAGGCGGTACTCCTGGACACGGCGCGCATCGTCAGGAGGTTCCTCTCTCTGTAGCCCTAACCACCGGTAGCCTGGGCCCTGCCCCGCTGCTGGCGGCACCCTAGGTTAGGTTTTTTATAATGTATTTATATTTTGTAATTACTTTATTGTATTTTACTTTTTATATAAATTTATTGTAAAAACCCTAGCCTAAGATACAAGAGAAATAAAGGAATAATAATAACACCGCAGGGCAGCTTATGGCGAGCTGTTGGGGGGTAGCGACCCCACGTACCTGAGCGCTCCTGGGGGTCCTGATGGGGGGTGATGGGTCGGGGCCTCCGCCTCTGTCTTGCCTTAACCGGCCGGGCAGAGTGGAGTCGCGAGAGTTTCGGCTCGGGGGCGGATGTGGAAACGTAAGGGGTTAGTTGGCTGCGGTTTAAAGCCCAGTATTACACCTCTCCGCCCTTAGCCTTCCGCACTGGTGTTGCCCTTAGGCCACTCTATGTGTCGCTTTTTATGGGGGCCCATCTAGCGGGAGGCGAGTCATCGTCTAACAGTTTTTTTGCTATGAGACACTTTTCTTGGTAGACGTCCGGCTGTCTCAAACAATAGCCCAGTAGTTAGTCCATCGCATTTCATGTAATAGCCTAGTACCATATTTAGACTCCATACAACCACAATAGTTCTTACATCTTGCGGGTGCTGTCTCTGTGTGCGTCCCATGACACAGGCAGGGGGAGCATCCGCATGGTGTACCCCTTACATTTCATTAAATTGTCGAAAGGGCCTCTGCTCGTTGGCTTCGGCTCCGTGCACGCCTCCCAAAGGTCCGGGACACCATTGCATTGTCCCGTGAAAGGGTGCGACATACAAATAATAATAATAATAAAAATCTTTATTGTACATTAACAAAAGCGTTACAATACAGAGAGTAGGTAAAACAGGTTTGTACATAAGTGTCATAATTGGTAGTCGCAGATTGCGGCCCCTGAACTAGGCTATTGCCTGTATCTCAGGGGTTACAGTTCTTCGACATTACAACGTCAACAAATCAGTTTAAGGACAGTGTTACAACAAGTTTAATATGTCTGTTAATTTCAATAATTTATACTTAGTATTTGACAAAGGATATAATAATGCGAGAAAAAAAAAACATTAAAAAAAATATAATATATATTACACGATGCAATTTAAACGAAGAGAAAAAAAAACAAAAAAAGAAGCGGAATAATAACAATATCATAAGAGAGTTTGAAAAAGCATTACTATTCTCAAGCAAGTTTTAGCAGTAATTTTTCGGTACAATCATACGTGAGGGTTTGCAACCAGATTTGCAGCTTGTTCTTTACCTCAAATTTAGTGAGGGAGTAGATTGGCACTGATTTATTTATTTTATTATAAAGTCTGCATGCCTGAGCGGCAGCCTGACGACGTGCAAACGAAGTGCGGCAAGAGATCACCTCACAGACTGGGTGGCCTACACGTTTTAAAGCGATGGACTTATCGAGCGGCAAAGACGAGTGTTTCCTAAGGATTAGGCGAAGTATATAGATTTGTCTCACAGTGAGTACACGTGATTCCGAGTATAGAAGAGCAGTTGGAAAGTCCCTTTTCTTAAAATTCATTACCTTTAAGATTGCTCTTTGGGCTCGCTCAGCATGAATTATAGTAGTCTTATGCGTCCCGCCCCAGACCGGGATACAATACTCAATGATCGACTTGCAGAGGCTTTGGTAGACTAGAGTTAGAGTTTCAGGCGGCGCACAGTGCCTAAGCAATTTGAAAATATAAATCAGCCTACGTAGTCGGGTGCAGAGAGTCTCAATATGTGCTCGCCAATCCAGTTTCTGATCCACTATTACCCCAAGGTATCTAGTGTTGGGGACCAAAGGCAACGGAGTGCACTTTAATACGAATACGAATTGAAGATTGTTTAATTAAGGTTAAAAAAACTTTGCATCAGCAATGCAGATACAGATGCATGCCCTAATATTCACAGAGTGTATGTATTTAATTTTAACTGAGCACCACATACTAATAGTTGGTATATCAAGTTTATTTTTCATTTCTATATGGTTCATTCTTTTCAAATAAAATATTTGCTTTGACCGTGACAATAGTTTTGAGTCCGTAATATCATAGTCTGCAGTTCGTAGTTTAAATAGATTGTTTTATTTTCTTTAGGTATATATGTAGCTAAACGCACTAGTGTTCAAAAACCTCAATTTGTACCTAACGCATTAAGGCAAAAAATCTAATATTTTTGATATAGCTTGCCAATTTTTTTTTATCCAATGTCCATAAAAAAGACATAGGCGTATTTAGGGGGGGTGGCCAGGTGGTCCGTGCCCACCCCAGTATGGCCTTGTGCCCAGCCCAGGATTTTGGATAACCGATAGAAATTCATGGTTTCATCTCAAGGGCCATGCCCCCCTCAAGCCCAGTCCGAAAAATAATCTTGATACGCCAATGAAATGAAACGCCAATGTTGAATATTGATTTCGCATCAATTTGACTGGTCTCTAGTGCCCCGCTAGACGAGCTCTAAACGCCAGAGATTACTATTTATATTGGCAAATGCTGTTTCGCTGCCTCCTTTCACCGTGTCGCCGAACGTGAGCGAACACGTGCCGCTGTCTTACTAAATGAGAAGAGCACACGAATGAACATTACTAAACTACAGTACGATGTTAATAATCTAATGTTTTTAGCCAGATAGTCGGTGAGCTCTCTGTACACTAAAATGTCGCATATTAGGGTAACCCTTTTATTGGCATTTCTTGTGAAGTATTAGCTTAACTGTTGACGACTTGAACGCGTGATTCATGAAAAGACATTTCAGACGTATGACGCATTCCAAGTCTTGAGTGCTAAACTACCGCAATAAAAGATAGATGTTCAGACACACTTTCCGCAATCACTTGTTTCATTGAATTACTCTCGAGTTGTAATCGCTTGACCACGTCTAGGTATAGATAAGCCCTAAGTACTTCTAGAGGCCTATTTTATCGCTCATAATCCTTTCGTCATCTGAACACAGTCAGTTACAACGGCTGTGGACACTATCGTCGTATAGTAATCATTACCAATCTTTATAAATATACTGATAATTTAAAAATATAAATGTCACCACTTTAAAATGGGCGCATAAGAAAATACGCCCAAGGTTAAGTGATTATTTGAAAATAATTTTAACGGATGTAATGCAAACTAAGTATAAAAAATTTACCGTTAATTTAACTTGCACCTGCATAATTTCTAGCACCCGTCCTCTATGACGTCTATAAGTATCTATATATATATATATATATATATAGGTATATATATATAATTGTAAAAACAAAATATCATTACATATTTTTTTTTTATTAATAATATATAATATTTACATGATCATAATATGAGACTGTAAAGCGCAATTTTTACTTTTTATCTTTAAATCTTACTCCTTGTGAATCCTGATTCTCCTATCTTTTTGCCATATCCTATCACAAAAATCAAAGGCTATATATTGGCAAGATACCTTTTGTAAGATCAGCAAGAAGTGAAAGCCACAAGGAAAAAAAAAAATGAACTAGGCTACAAATAAATAACTCAGAAAAAAATGTGCCTACATGACGCCAATTTATTTAGTGCACGGGTAGCTCATATCCAAGGATAAAAAATATTTTTACTCGCATTATCCATAAATAAAAAGAGCAGAGAACGAAGTTGCGGACACCCACTATACGCATAGAAATGAGGCGCTAAGTTGCTTACTCAGCTTAACCGTGACAGTGTCTACATCGTGCGCTGAGCAACGTGGTTCCCCACGTGACTTCACACGTTGTGTGGTTGTACCACGCGGAATTTTGTAACTGATAGATTATGCTATCGCTATCTACCGTTTTTGCTACCGCGGCCGGCATCGGCACCCATCTAATATGACGTACAATGGCGTAACTAAGATTATTTTCCAGACGGGGCCTGGGGGGGGCTGGCCGGGGCCTGGCCAGTGGCCATGGCCTTTGTGATGAAGCTATGAATTTTTATGGGTAACCCAAAATCCTGGGGTGGGCATAGACCATACTGGGGTGGGCACGGCCCACCCGGCCACCCCCCTAAATACGCCTATGATGACGTAACATAGAAATATGTTAAGGGCTCTAATTCCATATAACTCTATGATACCACGGAGAGATCTTCGAAGTGGTAAAATATACCTTGAATATCGCGACTTCGCCAACCCGGTCGCGTTAAGTTTGCGCCTCATTTATATGAGACGCCATAGATATCAAGCGCAAAATTTAACTTGACGAGAAATGTAACTTTATGCAGCTCGAGTCGCAACATCGTGTTTAAATGTCATTTAGATATCGCCACCAAACAAGCGATGTCTTAGGGATATCACTTGAGACATCGCTTGATTGGCGATATCACAAAGTACACTCGAATTAGCGCCAAGGTGCTAACTTAGCTTATCCGTGACAGGCAATGTGTACAACGCGCGAGGCAGCGTGGTCCCCCACGTGACAGTTCACACGTTGTAGTCGTACGCGGAATTCCGTCACTGATAGGTACGCTCGCGACATAGATTACGCTATCTGCTTTCTGCCCTTTTTAGGGTTCCATAGTAGGGGGTGAGCCCTGGGGAAGTTTTTTGATACGTACTTATTTAACGTTTTATACTTTTCTACCTATTTCTACGAATATAAGACATCTGCTTAGTCCTCTCGTTCTGAAATTAAATGCCCTGTGCTTTCACATCACAACAAAGATGGCCAATATAGGTATGACCACAATTGTGCATTTTAAATACATTCTGTAATTCATTTTAAGACGAATCTATATCCCTTAAGAGGGATAAAATCCCCGTTTTTATCATTTTACAGTGCATAACATATTGCAGCTTGATAAATGTATGATTCCGTATAGCAACTCATAATGTCACGTGCTAGTGCTCTCTGCTGCACCAGTTACACGTTGCTGGGTCATATGTTATGAAAAATAAAATGTATCCTTTTATTTTTCGCTCTAGAGCAAATATAACATTATCGGCTCGAATAAATTGCATCACAAAGTGTAACTTAAGCACTATCCACAGTTCTTAAATAAGTAGGACTGAGTTCGAGATTTCTAAATACAGGTGTAGTCGGATTACCCTTGTTAAGCCATATTTATTGAAAGTCTTAGTTATAGATATTATAGTCAGAAAATAGTTTGTCAGTATTCTAAAAAGGAATATTTAGATAGGATTTTAGAAAAAACTCAAAAGTTCCATTAGGTTCCTGACATTTTAAGCCTATTTCTGAAAAAAAAAAACTGAAAATCATTACATAACTAGGTACGAGTATCCATTTTATGGCAGTCAATGATAACTTAGAGGTACCTTACATGTCCGAGACTGTTAAGTCAAGACAAAAATTAAGCATTGGTTAAATGGAGTCTTCGTGACAGTTATAAGTTATTATAACGTCAACGGTTTAATCATTTGCGCTATTTGCCCTAGATCTCCGCGCTATAAACAGGTTTCATAACTACCTAGTTCTCTATTGGTCACCACGTCATTCATAGTCACATGTTTCACCTATTGTTGCTGCATTCCCGTCCCGTGGTAAGTATAGTCTGGCAAAAAAGAGTAGAAATTAAAAAGTGGCAATACCGTAGTGACGTCCCTTTCTAATCCATCTAAGGAAAAGGGGACGGCACTACAGTATTGCCACTTTTTAATTTCTACTCTTTTTTGCCAGACCAATGCGCTACATAATTAGAAAAAAAACTTTTTTGTGCAGCTTATAGTACTTATACGCGGCTCAACGCGGCACGCCTTTCTGTTTTCTTAGTGTGAGACTTAGCTGTCCGTCCGTCCGTCTGTCACCAGGCTGTATCTCAAGAACGGTGATAGCTAGACAGTTGAACATACGTCGTATCGTCTGTGAAAACAGATATCAAATTCGTCCCAATTGGTTAACTATAACAGTGATATAGTGCAGCTGCCTTGCCCGCGGTCCTGGGTTCGAATCCCGGCAAGGAGAAATATTTGTGTTATGAACTCGAATATATTTGGTTCTGAGCCATGGATGTTTTCTATTAAATTATTATTCTTTATTATTATTGTACAATCCTACTAATGTGGGACTAGGGCGATTTGTGTGAGATTGACCGATATTTAATTCATCTCGAGTGTTGCTCTATAAATAGGTATGCCTCGAATAATGTTGACTCTCTGCTCATTGCATAGTGTCACATGGTTTTTTTATGGATAGGTACGAGTACTTTACTTAACTACCTAACTGATCTTGTAATCGTGTGCAATAAAATTATACGAAAACGTGTGTGCGTCGTGTCACGTTGGATGGTACGTTGACTGGGAACGTACAATGCACGCTATTCTTGAAATCTGCACTATTTGAGTTTCGTAGGATTTACAGTCTACTTAATATCGGGACAAGAATTATAAAAAAAAAAAATCCTTTTAACACGTTTTTATTAGCTTCATTTGTAACTAAGTTTGGTTGTTTGTAAGTAAACAATTAATCAAATCTTCGTCAATTTAACCTACTTCTAATTCTAATTATGTCCTGTTGAAATAAAATGTTGCATGTATATGTACTTCACGTGACAATACAAGAATGAGTTATCTTAGAGCTGATCTGATGATGGAGACGGAATGTGGCAAAAAGGAACACCTAAACGCCATCGTGCTTGCCCTCATCTTTTTGATAAGCAATTAACGTCTGTGTTAAAAAGTACAGTCGGCAGTAAAAACGTGTTTAAAAATCACTATATTATTATTAGCTGGTTTATTGGCAGTGATTCTTAGTTAACATTTGACCAAGATCAGACTATAATATCAATCAAAAACAAATATCGTGGGCTCTATTTGTTTCTAAGTTAAAAGTTGTTACACTATATGTATAGCCTTATGTTTTGATGACAATATTTATCATATGACGCGTAAATACAGTTCATACCTACCTAAATAACACCTGTACCATGATCTGAACATGTGTACGAAAATTTTAACCTAACCACTTCATTGAATTGAATAACAACATCACGTTATGCTGCATTTGCTACCTTGCTAGGGATGTGTTGATATAAATACATATATATTTATTTGTATAAGTTATACATATAACTGAAAGTCTTCGAAGTGGAACTTGAATCGTAAAAATAAAAGAAAATAAGATATAACTGCTGTTATCAGTACACATTATACTTAAATTTAAAACGAAGTTCGTGGACTGTTTGGCATTCGAACTCATTACAAAACAAGTATTGGTTTGGTGATACGGTTTCCCAGCGATATTGTTATTTCACATTCTTATAAGACATAAAAATAAAAACACACTATTTTATCATATCCTAGTAAAATTACAACAACAAAATTACAATGTTTAGATGCTGGAATATTTGGTTATTTGTTATTTATTCAAATGCTGGCAAGTCTGACCGTACAAGCCAGTTGTAAATAATTTTTAATCAATGAATGGTAAAAAGAGGAATCCACGATAATACTGTGAATAGCTGCTTGACGTTTGATCGCCTGAAATCAGGCCATGGAGGATTGTCAAGACCCACTAGACGCTCGTATAATAAGCCCTACTACAAGTATAATGGACACTCCATCCAATTTCAAAGCTAATTGGGTGTTAATTCCAAACTGGGAGGCATAGTTGCTGAATTTCCACCAGATATACATATGATACCTGAAACATGACATAATTTTTCGTATCTGTGGGTTACGCCTGTATGTAGCGTGAAGAAGATATCGGTAAGGGAGCGTATATATTAAGTATCTACATAAATCTTTACACGGATTCTCTGTTTTTCTTTTTAAGTTAAAGTTAATTAGTAATTGTGTGTCCTCCATCGCTCTTTATTCTTTTAACTTATTGAGGAAGGAGAAATAAAATCACACTACGCTAAATGTGCTTAAGTCCTACTATGATTTTATGGTTTTTTGCTGAAAAATCAGGCATTCAATTGATATAAAATAATTATTTTGCACTTGTTGCTTGCTTCATCTTTTGCTTAATGCTACATTTTTCACGAAAACCTGAGACATTATATTGAATGAACGTCGTGATGAATCATTTTGTAATCGATATTACAAGTAGTAAATAATCAATCAATAGGTGCTTAACAAAATATTAAGCTAACTATTGTGTCAGCTACATCTATTATGTAAATGAAGTATAAAGGTAGGTATTACTAAAATAATGATGTAGCAAGTATACATTGTTATATAACTGACATACTTAATATATTGGAGACACATACATCATAACATAAGACTAATCACATTTTTATAATTAATTATCTAATGAATAGGTTCGTTACGCATTAAATACATTACTTATTATACTTTTCAATTAGGTACTTGATATTGAATTGATAGCTAGCTCTTTATAATTGTAAACGGCTGCCATTTATATTTCCCAGTTAATAAAAACGTTTCTTTTACCAATGTTTTGCTTGGAGTAAAACTTTTGTGCACTCCGAAAAACTCTACAAAAAATTGCTCTCTGGATTCCAGGTCTTCCCGGGTGCACGTTATTGACCGTACAGGACACTGCATCGTCTGATGGATTTTGAAAGGATGCGTACATTATATTACAATATAATAAATACTATATGATATCAACTGATGGGCCACGTGAATATATCACATGACAAGTTTTACATTTCCCCTCATTTTCACTATGGGTCAGGGACCGATCTTCCTGTCTCAAAAGGTTTGTCGAGAATCAGGGTTCATTTTTGCACCAACTGTCGACTTGAATTCGTCAATTAAAATCTGATAAATATACCATGTGTATATAGGCATTCTTAATGTTGGGGTGTACCGCATCAGCAAATTATGCGTGACATTTGGCTGACATATTTAGTTGTAGTGTATTACGATAGCAATACTTAATTGTACCGATGCATTTGCTCTACACAGTTTTTGTTTTAGGAAGTATGTGCTGGCCTCAATAATAGAATAAGCCCAATTATAACAGTATCACTCTTCGAAATACGCACTCTATCCATAATTCAGAAATATGCAATCGACTCTTCGGCTTCTGCTTCTTACGTGCATTATTTAATTTCGTGACGACAACCTACATCTGCAATTTGAATTCTCTTGCTTCATCCCCCCTACAGCAAGCCCTTTCACTTCTGAATGTTATCCTGGATAGTGACAGCCAGCTCGACATTTAGTTACCCCAGAGTCAAGAACTTTAACAGCATCATGTCGTTTTCAACAAGAGCATCTCCGAGCTCAATTTAGGTATAGCATAGTATTTAAGTAGGTGTTTGCATGGCGTAAGCAGCCATGTTCATAATTAAAGTATATTTTGTTATTTAATTTGCTATTGGGATATATTAAATAGTAAGTTGACATAAATAGTAATATTGTACGAATCATTTCTTTTATACCATGTTGGCATAAATAGTGTAATTAAATGTGTAAAAATTAGCATGTAAGGTTTAAGTGCTAATTCGTAATAAATGAATAAATATATCGAACCAAATTCTACTTGACTATAGTCTTAATTCGAACCTCTGTTTCCAATATCATTCAGTATAAAAAGCCGCCTGTGAGCCCACCCTTATTCTCTTATCGAGTCATTGTGCATGTATAAACTTTATCTTCGAATTATTAATATCGTGGTAAGTGCTAAATGGATGAACAGAATACGTTTTCTACAAAAACTAATAAACCCAAGGAAATACGGGTAAATCCAGAAGCCTCACATGCATAAAAACGTGCATGAAATTCCTGTTCACCGCACCAATCGTGCAACCTTGATAGTCTTGGTGCAATGCCAACTCGCAGTACAATAACCGAGTTTAGTATTTATATATATACTAGCGACCCGCCCCGGCTTCGCACGGGTGCAATGCCGATAAATTATGCATGTATTATACATATAAACCTTCCTCTTGAATCACTCTATCTATTAAAAAAAACCGCATCAAAATCCGTTGCGTAGTTTTAAAGATTTAAGCATAAAAAGGGACATAGGGACAGAGAAAGCGACTTTGTTTTATACTATGTAGTGATTTTTAATACCGTCTGAAATTCTGTCAGCCCTAAAGCGGTCACGTTGTGGTCGCGCTGTGGTTCTCGATACTGCACATGCCAGACCACGCGCACTTCCCACGTATGGCTACGGTGTTTTCGATGATTGTATTATTATGACACAAGCGACACAATTTATGGATTATTCCACGTTGGGGCACACGGGTTCAGGATATCGATTGATATGACGCCGGCCTTTTTTTTCAACGTTATCAAAACAAAAGTGGAATAACAGGGCCTGGACGGAAGGTGTCGCAGAGATAAACAAATATAGTTGAACGTAATTCCTCTGTCCTAATGTCTTGTCTATGAAGGTAAATACTTACTAGAAAGTTCAACTTCGTCAGCGGTGGAGGTAAAAGTCATAACCCTCTTTTTAGCTTAGTCGAACAAAAGGCCTACAAAGTCATTTTGGAGTGGTGAAGCCATAAAGACACGACACGTGACACGAATTCAATGTCTATATTTTATAATTCTATATTCTAAGTCAGTTTCGTATTTAAACCATTTAGATTTAATAATTTAAATTCAAATCCATATTTATGTTATATTGATTTAATTTACAATAAATATTTGAAAATTCTTGGAGTTGTCATTTTACTATTCCGAAAAAAAAAAAGAAACTCTACGGTATCTGCATCTATAAATTTCCGCTCTGATCACGTTAGTTTGTTTTTAATTATGCGTATCTAGTATGTAGCTGGCCGCCAAGATTTCTTTTTAATTTTTATAGATATCATTATGGTTTTCATTTAAGCCCTAGGGGCTATATGTACCTACCGCTATAGCCGTCACAAAGCTAAAATAACGTACTTTTTGAGCACGAGAAGTAAAAAAAAATAGTTCTGTGTTTATTTAGGTTATCTACGTTTCCTAAAAAATTTACAATGTGCCATTTAATTTTTAAAATGTTATAATTGTAGTAACCAATTTACAACAGATTCAATACTATAAAGTTAAACGATATAGACTACAGTAAGAAGGTAGGGCAGGTAAGTATACGTAATTTATTTATAAAGCGAGCGGCGAGGCGTCTCCGTTTCATCTTGGCCAAAAATTCTTTCGTACATGTCCGATTCCGGATGTCCAGATTTCCCGCCGTTCTCGCTTACATTTTTCCAACGATTCTCGTGAAATTTTGTGAGCAAGTCCAAAGAGCAAATTATGTTTTTCGAAATGGCGGTTGAAATCGGGTAAGATACTCGCACTCACGAATGATTTGACACAAGGCCGACAGACATAGCGACAGACATCATATCCTTGATGCCTTATGGCAAAATATGATAAGGAAGTATAATTAATTAATCGAAATATAACTACAATGCCCTTTTCACGGTTTGTTAAAAAAAATAGCAATCTAAGTATTAGATAATTATACTACGAGACGAGAGAGAGTATTAAGGTCGTCTGAAGAGCACGATAACTGAACTTGTTAGAAAATTGCGAACACAACCCAAAGTGTAACTCACATTATAATTTATAAGTCAATATAAATAACTTTTTTTCAAGTAAGTACCAAAGTTTAGTTTTTGAAGTCTTATGAACACGGCCAAACGAACAAAAGTACTATTGTTTCGATTACGTGTTATTGCGTAAAGGTCGGAAGGGCTGAACCAACCTTTGTTGCAAGTATTTGGTAAAAATCCTGTAATTGTTTCGTTATAAATAGGTGTTAGGTGTTTTTAAACTGCAAAGATTAGCTTATGAAGAAATTATTAGCACGTATCAATTCTTCAAAATAAATAACTTGTGTAGAGTTATTAGTGTTGTGCCTACAAACAATCAATTACATAGGACATTGGGTCGCTGAGCGTTTTCTATCGCCTATACTGTGGTGAGTGCTCAGAAGAGCTATATTCTCTTATCCCAACCTCTCCTATCCGTCATAGAACCACACGTACCAGTTTTCGATGTCATCGCTTCACCGTGAAAAATATTCCCACATGAACCAGGAAGATTGCCAATTCCTTCATCTGCCGAACTATTAAAAAATTTAACTCTTTGCCGGCTCATATGTTTCCTCCTTCTTATAACATGGGATCCTTCAAACACAGCGTGAAGAAGCATCTCTCGGGCTACCATGGCAGTTGGTACTTGACTGTTTTGGTTTCTTGTCAGTTGCCATTGCGACTTGGGCTTCCCTTTTTGCTTAGCATCAGGCGAAGGTCACCATGTTATGCCGATCACTCCTCGGTTACCGCAGCAATCATCCAAACCGAAGAGTTCCAATGGTGATGGCTTCACCTTGGTGAAGAAAAATAAGAAGCCGGCTCGTCGCAACCAGTGTGGAACTGTGATGCAGTGTCTGGATCGCAACATCTACTCCAGCCTGCGGCTCGACGACACTGTTGTATGTGTCTAGACTGCACTACACGACGAAAGTAGATAGCATCGTCGAGTATTTGCGAGTAAAGACCAACTTCACCCTGAGGGTCGAACAGTTAGAGTCTCGTCACAATGTGAACTTCGCGTCATTTGTGGTGCGGGTACCTACTATCAAGCTGTCGACCTTCCTGCAGGAAGAATTTTGGCCGAAAGGTGTCGTGTTCCGAAGATTCCGCGGACGGGTACCTGTACCTACCCGACACCCAGATGTTACATCGCACATCGCCGAACTAACGTCTTTATGATTATTGTGTTATTTGATATGTATGTTACTTTTAAGGTATTTATCTATGGGCCACAGTTGCCCGAAAATAAATGATATTGATATTGATTGATTGATATTGTTGTAAAAAACATAAAACACCTATAGTTACTATTATTGTACATATGTATATGACACCGTATAATTGTGACCACCGCTAGTTTAAACGAACTAGTGAGAATATAAACTGACGGTTTTCACAATTTTACGGTGACATATACGGAGCGTCACCGTTTCAGCTTGGGCGAAACTATTTTCGTATTCAGTACCCTTACGAGTACCATGAGTTTACAGTGACAGTACTCGCTAGCGACTGCGTAAAGGATTTGTATGGAGAATTGTAGTTCTACAAAGTAACCGGTAGGGCCGCTGTACTATTTTACATACACTCATGGTAAGGATATAGTAGTGGAGATGTCCTTTCATAATTGCGTTTAGCACGTTATAAATAAGCGACAAAGCATCTGTGACTCACAATCGCATTTTGTCAAAACAAGACAAATGCTTTGTCACTTATTTATCGCGTGATAAAAGCAACCATCATAGGACCGCTAATCTCGCCTGCAGGACAACTTCTCAAACGATCATCGTGAAATTTTGTCAGCAGGATCGATAACCATGTGGTTTTTTTTGTCCAATCCCTTTTTCGATTTTTTTTAGAGATCCTTATGGGGGTTGAAAACGTATTAATATATATCATATTTTATCCATTTCAAAACAGATTTGCGACATCTATCCTAGGTAGCCAACAAGCTGTATAAGAGATTATACAGCCATTATACCTCTAATTTAAGCTGTATAACGGTTGTATAAGTGCTTACGCGGCCTTTGTGCTACTTGGGATAGCTCACAAACAAAGTCACTAGACATTATTTCGTAATGTTAACATGTTTTTGTTTTACTAATCTGACTTTATAGATAAGTTAAATATGATTTAAAATCTTAATATGCTTGAGTTTCACGGATCTTAGCAGTCAGTTGTAATTGAGAACAATAATGTAGGTGTACCGGGAGTGTAAACACAACTGGCACGACAGATGCACAAAACTTCACGTGTTTCGAAAGCCGAGACGTAATAACACGTGCGTGTAGTATAACGTCAGTCATTAATAGTAATGACTTGTTTTTATCCGACTTTTTTTTGCTAGTCTATTCATGTTCAATCATTCGTTTTTGGAGTATTTACGTACGGCTGTTTTGTAAATAGGAAACTTACAGACGAGTTTAAAAACGATTATACATCAAATAAATCTAGATTCGATTTTAGTAAGGTATCCCGATTTTTTACTGTCTCCAATAGTGCAACTAACTAACAATAACGCAACTAACGCCTATAACTAGATGAAACCAGCTTGGTCCAGTCAACCTGACGTCAGAATGGCTGGCCACTTTATTTTTAATATTTTTCCCTTATTAGCGAGGTACAAATTATTTCATATCAGGAACAAAATAATACAAAATAGGTACAAAAACATAGGATATCTAAACTTCCAAAATCTCTCTTGGTCCAGTCATCCTGACGCTCACTGTATTTTATACAACATCTGAATACTCCCTTGTCACAATATTTATTATACATTATTTATTTCTATAAAATGCAGTTTGTTTGAACCTGATTTCAATTACTAGATGTAACCCAAACAAACAAACAGGACAAGCTAAATAAAACCGTTTAAAAAACAGCAGCTGAGGACGCAACCGGGAATAACGCTCAGATGAGAGAGAGAGAGCAATTTATATATGTATGTAGGTAACTAGGTACTTACAATAGGTACCCTAATAGATATTGTATGAAACTGAAATAGATCTATGATGATCGCACATAGTATCAAGATAAATGTGAGAACCACAATTCTTTAGTTTTCCCTCGCTTGAACGGGGCTACAGGCTAGCACAGCCTGAAAGACGGTGGTGATGCATTATGTGCCATGCGCGGTCTACACTTGATCAGAAATGGCACGTTGATACGTGAGTGAAAATGCACAAACACAGAATGCAATGTGTTTCAGGCGCAGTCTATTTTTATGTCGTTTAGATGTGATAAGACATAACCCTACATGCGCGATTTATATTAATATCAGAAATGTCGTATATCAGAAACGTCGGATATTCCCGTCCAAGGCATGCTGATTAGAAGTGAGATAGCACTTGGTGTGAAACAGATCGTAAACAGAACACGAGTGAACCGCGATTCAGGCGCGGTCTATTTTCAAGGCATAACGATCACATGATCATAGTATACCACTCCTCGTTTTTCGTCGGGGGTTGATAATGGCACGTGGTGCGAAACAGAGTATAAACAGAACACGAGACCACCGCGTATCAGACGCGGTCTATTTTCAAGTATACCACCCTCGTTTTTCGTCGAGGGTTGATTATGGCATGTTTCAGCACGTGGTGCGAACCAGAGTATAAACAGAACACGAGAGCACCGCGTTTCAGGCGCGGTCTATTTTCAAGTACATACCACCCCTCGTTTTTCGTCGGGAGTTGATTATGGCATGTTTCAGCACGTGGGGCGAAACAGAACACGAATGCACCGCGTTTCACGGCGGTCTATTTTCCCTGTGAGCGAACTGTGTCGCACGTGGCTGGCAGTCACGTGCCGGCCCTGACACCATTTCTGGGCCGTTGACTGCTGGTCGCTACGCAAGTGCATCTGATAGTGTATCAACTATCAACTTACACTTAGGGTGGGTTGTTTCAATTTTAAGCCGACTGCATGTTACGGCCTATTACATTTTGATTAGTGAACTTGCACTTATCACTAATCAAAATGTAAAAAGACCATTATAGTAAGTTGCGTACGTAAAAGCCTGTGGTTTAGGAAATTTGAAGTTTCTCTATGAGTTTGCCAACCCGTCCTTATAGTATTAACTAGGTAATAAAATACATTCTACATTTTCTATACAAAAAACAAATGTACATGTCTTAATTACCAGATAACTTAATAAACAAAAACAAGGGTAAATATTAGGCTTTCATTAGGATTCGAACAACATGGAGATCTAGTAGAAGTTAAGTAATCTCCAAATCAATCTTGTTCCTGGGGCCCAATTCGAGAATGCCGTTGGAGATATCGCCAAACGTCAAATCTCCATTAGATAACAGTTATATCGCCGTTGAACTGTCATTAAAATGTGATGAGAAGGCGATGAGCTTCAGGTGACATATCTCATCTCAGTTTTGACAATACGAAGGCGATAATGATTGTCAAAAATGCTATTCCTACAACTGATCCTAATTGACATTTAATTTTATGTTATGACAGTCAGTTTGATGTGTCACTGCTATGGAAATTGTTGAGATATTTTGCTTAATTTATAATTGTTGGGAAAAAAAGTCAGTAAAGTGCTTGGGGTGTAGTGAAAAAATACAAGAAAAGTTTCACTGAGTGGTGCGAAGTAGTATATATTGCGTACTATATACCAGCGAACAACGGTTGTCACTGTTTGCGATTTTGGAAGCAGAAATAATCTATTTATAATTGAAGAATAACTGCTGCTGAATCCAATATTTGAATCAAAAATGTACGTGGGAGAATTCGCTGCCAAGCGCACATATCATAACACGGTATTCCGATGTAAAGTAGGTATTAAGAAAAATAAACCATCAAAATTCTCGACTTGTCTATTTGTTCACATTGGCCTGGCTATACTTAAGTAAAGTTTTGCGAAACATCTTATGCACTCAACCAAAAACGATAGCATTAAGTAAGGTATTTAAATGAAATGGCGCCTTGCTCACCGTAGAAGCTACCTATTTTTGATAGGCATTTCATCTATATCAGAAATAGCTAAATGGGTAAATTTCCAGTACCTGCCAATAGAAAGATGCTATACTGAGAAGTGTACTATTATTCACAGTATACCATATTCATATTATAAATAAATAAATAGTTATTTGTGCAACAAGAGAGCAAAGTTGTTTTTTGTTACGAGTGCTGATTTTGAGGTCCGAGCAAGCGAAGGATTCTACGTTTGAATCACGAGCGTAGCGAGTGATTCTATGTTAGAATCCTGAGTGTAGCGAGGGACTCAACAGCACGAGATGCAAAGAACTTTGCTCTCGTGTAGCACACACAACTTTTCACCTCATCAGCGAGAACATATTCGACATTTTGTGCTTTTTCTTCCAACGTATGTTTATAGTCTTTCTTGTTGATTTCAATAATATTATTAATCAGAAAATAGATAAGTGCTACTTAAAAAGGAATAACAATATAATTTAATTGAAATTATAATCAACCAACCAACACGGTTATTGTCATTATTTTATCAAATTTGAAGATTTAGCAGATACATGACGTGTTTATTTATAAATACATATTATATTACGAGATTGTGTCTATAAATTGATCCATATTTTTACTCCTAAAACACCAAACAAAATAAATGCAAAAGAAAATAACAAATTACAATATGAACTCGATATTTTTTAAAGTACGTTTCGAATATGCAGCTATGATAAATAGTGAAATTATAAATTATTATTATATGTACAATAAGTTGAACAATCTTATTTTATTTGAGCAATGAGTTATTGTTTTATATAAAAGGCACAATAGTTTTCATATTCGGTCGTTAAATAAAAATATAATAAAGAAAAAAAAAATACGTTGCAATTAAAACTTTTTCGGGTGTTTTTCATGAATTTTTTGGTATAGGTAACGCGTATCCGAACTGTTCTCAATCGAGGTCGGATTCGAAAATCGAATTTCAAATTGATAAGTTTCTATCCCTCTCTTTTATATACATATGAAAGAAACAGAGTGCATCGAGATTCAAATGATTAGAATTTTATAATTAACCTTTGCCTGAATAATGACAACTCGTGGTCAGATATTGAAAAAATTAAAAAGCTACTTTCTACTCACGCTCGAAACAAAATCGCATTTTGTTCACTGTTATCTGACAGCAAAATCACCATGTTTGAGCTGGTGAGGTGAAAATAATCTCACCATATTATCATATTTTTAAGGATATTCGATGTAACTGGAATTTACAAAGTATTATTCTCAATTCATATCACAGTTTTATCAATTATAATAATCTGTTTGTACTGCAACTTGGTATCTAGATACAGTTTGCAGTTTAAAGTATAACTATCAAAGAGCTGAAATTATCAATCACTGAGCTCCGGGTTACACGTATGAACATGTTAGGAAAAACAGGCGTTATTCCTGGGGACATTATAATAGGATTAGGCTTTAAAGCTTTAAAGCCAAACTTTCTTGCTAGACATGTATTTATCAGCTTTCTATTCCTCGAGAACTGAGTAGGTAATAGAACTATATATGTAAATATAACCAAATTGTTACTAATGCATTGTCCACAAGAAAGACGCCCTGTGTCCCACTCCCACCCTTGTGCGCTTTTGAGAAGGGAAAAGTAAAAGTAAGCTATTCGTATGACACAAGTTTTATTAAGAAACACATAATACAATATTGCACACTGCTATTTTTATTATTTTTCAGATTAAAAAGGCAAATGGCCCATTGCATTCACTTCATTTGTGAATCAATCCACCACCGCATTTTGTGGGTGCTACCAGGTCTCCCCTTAACCAGCCTCTTGAGCTGTCGATGATTTGCTGTAAATAGTTGCCTAAGCTTGATCTTGATACTAATGAGTTTTTTGGCAATTCTCACTTATCAAAGCTTGAATAGGGCTTAACGTTAGAACGACGGATTTATCGTGCTCGTGCCCTTTCAGATTTATTTCACTCATGATAATTAAACATCATTAAAATGTGTTTCAACTGCGTTTTTGTTATAAAATATGATAGAATTTACATATGTCAATATTGTTTGACGCTTGTTTGACGATTAAATTATCCTAGAGTACCGATAACTATGGAGTGTAAAAGGGAGGAGCAGCATCTTCATATATCCAAAAATTCCCGCTGAAAGGTGATAAATTGGTGGCGCCAGCTTTTTAAGGATTCCGTTTTTGTCTCACGCTCTTTTCAAAAATACGATACATATTTACCATTGCGCATATCAAACTAAAACTCTCACATCGATAAATCCTGTAGTTTTATTTCTAAAAATCATCAAAGTTGCTCATATCTGGGTCATGAAATTGATATTTTTTTTATTGCTCAAGAGCTGGTCTACTTACAGAAATTTTGATTAAACCACATGAACCTGCTTATGATTCCATCTTCCGCACAAAAAGATCTGCGATTTTAATACTGTTGATACAGGTACATATGAGCTATCGTGTACTAAAATATCTCTGCCTAATACGGGATGAATATGGAATAAAAAATTAAAACAGAAATGTCTAACAACAATAATATCCCCGAAAGTATTCACGGTAAATGTGCAAAAATAATTGTAACGGTAGGGATTCATATCAATCGCAGGTTCACGTAGTTTAATCAAAATGTATATAAGTACGCCTGTTCTTAAGCAATAAAATGAAATGTAAATTTCATGACACGGATATTATGAGCAAACTTAGATGATTTAAAAAATAAAATTACAGGACCAATCGATGTGGGAGTTTTAATCTGATATTCGTAATGGTAATGTGTATCATATTTTTGAAAAAAAAAAGCGGCGTGAGACAAAAACGAGGTTTTTAAAAGACTGTGTGGCGTTACTGTGGCGTAAAGTCGTTTCGTTAGTTAGCGACGAACGGTTCGTTTATAATTTTTTCATACAATTTAATTATGTTTTTTCTGTGTAATACACTTAAAGAAACTAAGTAGGAATTACTCTGGTCATCTAAAATTCACTTTTTTTCACTCTGTCTAAAACTTACAATATTTTCATGCTGACTCTAGCGCTTAGGCCGGAATTGGAACTGTTATTTACTGCTAACCGCTGGGCACTTTTTCAAATATTTTCCTATGAGAGATTTATTCATAATTATTTACGACAACATAATTATTTTATATACAACATATATATATACATATGTACACATTCCTCAACCATTTAAGCGCATAATTCACTTATGTACTTATGACCTCAAATATTATTCGTCTGAATGAACCATTTTACTATGAAGGGTATAAGGGAGGAGCGCAATGTTCATATATCCAAGTGTGTTTTAAAAGGCCGCCAACTACTCACCGAGACAGTTTGTTTATTGCTGAATTCCTATGGCCATCTTTCGGCTTATCATCAGATCAGCTCCATGGTGCCATATTATAGCATTGATAATCGAAGTTAAGTTGGTAAAGCTTTCAACTCAATGATAATCAAATTAAGTTTGCAAGATTTGATTGCAAACAGACAGATAAACTGAAAACGGGATAAGTAGTTCCAATCAAGGGGGTTCCGCCCCAAAAGTATCTTAAATAGTCATCGTCTCAAAAAAACAAAATAAATCATAAATCATTTATTTTTCATAAGTTTTTAAATATTATACCTACTTAAGGAGTTGTTTCGACATTTCTAAAAACTTCATCCTATAATAAGTTGTATGTAAACACTTATAAAGTCGACTACCTATTAGTCATATTTGTTATTTTGAAGTGTGCGTGAGTTATTATTGTGACGATTTAAATAGGCTAGTTTAGAAATATATATGAAATAAATTTGAAATGGTCAATAATGATCTGACTAGCTAAAAAAAAATCTATTTTTGTGAGAGCTAGAAAGCTAAATATTATTAATTGAATATTGAAATGTCATGAACACACAAAAACGCCGTTCGCTATTTTTGCCTTTAGCTTAACTGTGGCGTTGAATACCGAGTATATATGCTCCGATGTTCGAAATTCGACCGTCGTATAGTGCCATCCCGCTCACTCAAATCTACATTCAATACAGAATAAAAGCCATGCATTCAAATGATTATTTTTCAGCCATCTTCTACTTTTATGTACCTACTGAAACATATTATGCTAAATACTATATGGATTAAACATTAGTTTAATGAAATTTTGCATGAGTCTACTAGCCTATTGGTGTTTTAGAGGGTTGTACCTTGTTTTGCCTAACAACTTTTTGCCTAATTTTGGTTTGCCTAATTTCATTTAAACTAATATTATTTAGCATAACTATTCACTTTGCCTAATTTTCATTTGAGTGAAAGTCGTTTTGTATAATACTCATTTAACATAATCTTATTTCGTCTAATTTTATTTGGCCTAATTTTTAATTCGTATAAACATATTTTGCCTAACATTTTTTTTGCCTAATTTATTTATTTAGCAAGCATTCTGATGCTCCGCTCGCTTCGCTCGCTCCGCTATCCATGGTCATAAAACAAACCTAACCTAACCTACAGTATTCGGTCTTTAACCTAACCTACAATTTTCAAAATAAGAATCGACTAAGTGAGTTTTAGATAAAATAATATTCGACAAAACAAGAGTTATGAAAATGATCATTTAGGCAAAACGAATTTCGACAAAATAATAATTATGAGAAATGATATTATACATATTGACTTTAGATAAAATGATCATTATGGTAAAAGTTGTTAGACAAACTGAAAGTAGACAAAAAAAAATTAGACAAATCAAGGGAATACCGTTTTAGAGTGCGTAGTAATGAGAATTTTGCATTTGTGCGCAGATTTTTTTATATGTGTGTTATCTCGTCCCCATCAGGTTTTGGCAGAGTTTTTTGTTTGGAACGATACAGCGAAAGGCGAGTCCTTTAGTTTTAATTACTCAAAGCAGGCGAACATTCGCATTGAGACTGCTGACTTAAAATAATTCATTACATACAACCTTTTAAATATACATTATCTTAAATGAAACGCGTATGTCATTTTCATTAATGTCATAACGAATGAATGTCACCAAGAAATAAACAAATATCACATAAATTTCATAATAACAAAATTTAAAAGGAATTAATACTAGGTCGATGCAGAGTCAGCCACCGGCTAAGCTTGCACCATAGATTGGAGCGGAGTTTTTTTTTTTCTTTTTTTACGAAATTTTCTCTTCGTCACGACCTAGCGAAATTTAATTTGTGCATTTTAAAACAAAAATTTCTAAAATCGGTTGAGAACTCGCTGAGATCCGCGCATTGTCATAAAGTCCATTCGAGTCGATCCATGGGAGCTTCGCTCGCTCCGCTCCAATAAATGCTAGTTGATACAGTTTTTGATACAGAAAATTTAACAAAACTAACAACAATGAAATCGTGTAGTAGGATTCACTTCACAACCCGAACGAAAAGTACTTTATTATGAGTATGAGGATCAAACACACCAGGTTCTTCAGTGTTGTTCAGTATTCACTTACTCATTATTACTGTAATAATGTAATTACTTGGATTTTACGGACGACTAGCTTTTGCCCGCGACTACGTCCGCGTGGAACTTGAAAGTATGGAAGCAACCTCGTACAACACGATAGATATCCACCTAATCACCTTAATTAATAAAAGGGATTATTAAAAGCGCCTGAGCAAATGTAAGAGCAATTGTGCTTTTGGTCTAATCATTACATTTCCTACAGGGTCATCAATGTCATCATGAATTACTTTCTCACTTTTAAATCTTTTTAGGGATAATTTCCAGGATGAAAACTACCCTATGTCCTTCCTCGGATCTTAAACTATCTCCATGCCAAATTTCATCAAAATCGATTTAGCGGTTTAAGCGTGAAGAGGTAACAGACAGACAGACACACTTTCGCATTTATAATATTATAGTATGGATGGATCTATAAACATAGGGCGTTTAATATGTCGCCAGTTTCATGCTGCACTGCGCTGACCTGGAAAACAATGTATTTTTTTTAAATATGATGGTGTTTTTTTACTCAGATTAAAACACTTACGAATATAAGTATTGTGTTTCACTGCGTTTACGTACCTATTAATTCTGATTTAACAAAACAGACTAATAATAATTGTTGGTCATCTATCTATACTATTATATAATTGTAAAAATAAAATGTCTGTACAGTCAAACAATTTTATTCCTAGGCCACTATAGAACTGTGTCGCATTAACGACGATAATTACAACGTCAGTGCGGTTCAAACAATTATCAACTTACGAGAGTAATATTATTAAAACTAATAGTGAGGGATCTTTAATAATTATAAAAACGGTTTGCCAGGAACGGTCCGACATGTTTCGAACTCATATGGAGCTCTTCATCGGGGTCAGCTATTTGTGCTGCTACGTGACTCTCGGCCCACTACACTGGTTTCCGCTCTCCTCACCACCAAGCTGTCCCTGAATAAGAGCTCCATATGAGTTCGAAACTTCGAAACATGTCGGGCCGTTCTGTACTGTGTTTGTGCGTTTATCACGCCTTAACGGCGGGACTGGTTTCAATAAATTTTGGTACCTACACTACACTGGCTGAGCTTTTTCAGATAGTTATAGGATACTTTCAGTCCGATAATGACAAAAAAGAGGGTGCTTTTTGACACACCGACAATGTTTGTTACCACCTTCCAGTGCAATTAAACAATTTATTAAAATACTAAGACTCCAGACTAAGATTCCAGGCTATACAATGCTGTACTTATAATTGTCAGCTAGAACGTGTCATTGTTACAAAATAGAATGCAGAGATGAAACAGGAAGAATAATTTTAACAGAATATTTTGTCTGAATCTCGAAAACTTACCCGTTCTCTTTGATATATTTCTTCTAAATAAAAAACGTCTTGTTTGTTGATTATTGACGATGCGGTTGGCTCAGTTTGTAGTCCAGTTGCATACCTACTGAGCCGGTGGTCCTGGGTTCGAATCCCAGCAAGGGCACATATTTGTGTGATTAACTGTAATATTTGTTCCTGGGTCATGGACGTTATATTATGCATGTCGGAGTACCCATACAAGCATTGCTTAGTTTGGGACTAGGTCGATTTATGTAAGATTTCCTCTTAATATTTATTTACCTATTTTGCAGTAATTCATTAACTTATATTTTCATGTATTTAACTTATTTTTCATTACGAGTATATTTTATAATATTATTCATTTTGACAATAATCAAAATAATATTTGACGAGACATTAGTCAAACATTCAACATGAATGACGTTTGATATCTCGGCATAATGTTACCAGTTAAGGTAGGGACATAAGATCAAACAGGGTCATTGTACACGGGGGTAATTGGCATCTAGATTAATAAATACTTTATATGCATATGAATTTCTGCTTAGAACGAAACGTAACTGTCTAATTTCACGTACTACCCGGACAAGTTAAGTATGCGCCTGTTATCTACGCCGTCACATACAAAGGAGACCCAAATTTAATTCGACCGGATTAGCGAAGTCGCGATGTTCTGGAGATATCGCCACTTGTCAAGTTGGGAGACGTCAAAAGTGACGGATGGCGTTCTCACGGAGAGATCTCCATTATATCTCTAAAGTTGGTCGAATACCCCCCCTGTTTGAATTCAGTCGCAAACGTTGTAGAGCGTAGTTTTGGTTTACAAACGGTATTTCGTTTGGAGAAGATATATGTACCTACCTATAAATACTTAAGTTAAGTTGAGGAAAAATTACAATCCATACTAATATTATAAATGCGAAAGTGTGTCTGTCTGTCTGTCTGTCTGTTACCGCTTCACGCTTAAACCGCTGAACCGACTTAGATGAAATTTGGTATGGAAATAGTTTGAGACCCGGGAAAGGACATAGGATACTTTTCATCCCGAATAAATTTAGTGTTCCCGTGGGATGAGCGGGTTACACCGAGGGCACAGCTAGTATTTGATAATTGTAAAAACGGTTTAAACTTACGTAAAAATTTTGAACTCATATGGAGCTGGATGTGTCTGATGAAGAGCTCCATATATAATGAGTTCGAAACATGTCGGGCCATTTCTGTCAATTTTAACGTGAGTTGAAACCGTTTTTATAATTATTAAAGATATTTCATGATAGTTTTATCACATTTTCATAATAATTGTTTTTTTACAAGTCCGACAAGATAAAGATATTTAAACATATTGCCCCTTTACAAGTGCCAGGTGGCTACAAACAGTTACCTTTTAAGTAAGGCTTTTGGCAGGTGAGCTAAGGTCAACTTAGGTCTTAACTCAAAGGACAACATAAAAAACCGGACAAGTGCGAGGCGTCCACCTGAGGGTTCCATACAAATTTATAGCATAGCTTAACCTCGATAAATGATTATGTAATTTCAAAAAGACTATAGATTGTATGATTTAAATTCAAATGTAGTTTTCAGATTTTTCCCTATACTTGTAGTATAAGATGGTATTACTTGCCAAATTATATAGTTCTAGGTTAACTGAGAATACCCTATAAATTTTGATTTCCTTGAGAGTGTCGAAATGTACGTTTATTGCGGCATACACGGCCGTATCTTTTTTTTACGTTAACTTAGATGTTTTATTTTTTAACGGCTTCAAGGGACTGTAGACCTGAGTATATGGTTTTAATTTCAACTGGATACCGCCACGTTTTCCCGAGAAAAAAAATCTTGACAGATAGACGGACTGATAACAAAGTGATCCTATAAGGGTTACGTTTTTTACTTTTAAGGTAAGTAACCCTAAAAAATAAAAAATACATCATTTGAAAACTAAAATAAATCCCATGATCTGATGAATACATGATAATTTAACACAGATTAAAATCAATTGTTGACGCCTGAAAACCTATTATATAGTCGTTACAACGAGTTTAGATATCTATTAATACGCTGGCTTCTAATAGTCTTATATGTTACCAAAGACTATATACCCCTAGACCGCTATTCTTCATACTACGCACCGTACTCCGTTAGTTACTATCGTTCTACGTCGTTAGATGCCGCTAAGGGTCTCAATTCATTCAAAAGTCGTCATTTTTCAATCTCTACCGTACGGTACGCGCAAGCGTGAAGTAACACAGTCGTCAAGCGTTCAACGACATTCCAACTTCCAAGTGATACAGTAAAAAGTGAATAGATGACGTTAGGTGCGATGTTTGTTTACTACGTTCCGTTTCGTCTCACTTCACTACTTTTGTACTATAATGTCAATGTATTATTTTACAGAAAGTCTCTTGGCGAAAAGTTATCATTTGCTTTTAATTTCTAAATTAGGAAGATATGTGAGTGTCAATCGAGAAAATCGTAAAATAATTTTCAAACACGTTATTATTATTAATTTGAAAAATAAAATATTTGCCGCTAACCGTGAACTATTAAGACAGAATGACTGAAAACTATGAAGAGCTCAAATAGTGGAGTTACACTAGTAAGGAATTCATGAAGCCTAACCACAATCTTTATAAAAACTATCGAAATGCAGTGCAGTTCAGTTTAGGAACCTAAACTGAATCGCTGAATTTGGTACGATAACAAATTCGCTGATTCTCGATCGAATAAAGTGAATGAAAGACCGATATTTGTCTCTGGTCCGCAAGTAAGATGCTATGACGCGAAAGGGATGCCGCTATATGAGTTTCGTATATGTCTATCTCGTTCTGACGCCTAACCATTCGGTAACTAAAATATTATACAATTCATTTCACAGCACACTTCGTTTAAACTAATTAGTAATTTTGAAAAAGAAAAGCGACATATATTTCATGGCGAACTTATGTTTTTTAATTAAACATCAATATTTGCAATACCAAATGTATTATTGAGTGAAATAAAGTTTACAATGTGAGTATTTATAAAAGGATTGTATTAAAGACTCGGAACGTGTGCCGCCTTCCGCCTGTGACGAATGTGTATTTGATAATAGGCAAAATAATTCTTAGGGCAATTCATGTTAGGAATATTATGCTTTAGGTAATTAGATTTTAGAGTTATCAATATTAGGACAAACTTGATTTAGGACTTTAAGAGAGTATGCGCAAAAATTATTAGGACAAACGAGTAGTATGCCATTCAACAGTATGACAAACATTCTCGGCCAAACATTTTTAGGACAAAAAACGTTATGCGATACGACAGGCACCCGAAATTTATCTATACAAAAACTAACAGAACTAACGACGGTGATAATTCACAAAAACCACAATTTTATAAACGTTTTCTTTATATTACTTTTAACAAAAACAAAACGAACGAATATATTTTCGCAGGCCGCCTGCATGTAGGCAATTCCTAATTGTTCTAGGGTAAATGTCAAACATTTCCGCAAATCGTCCCGTTGGCGTAAAGCCATTTTGTCGTCGGCGTTGGTCTTGGGCCATGGCAAGCGGACGATGCAATGGTTACTTTGCTTTGCAGTAGATCAATAAGGTTTCCTTCAGCATTATATCGCCGTACCCAACGTCAAACTGTGTCCCTGCTAGCATTTAACCGACGTGTGATCTCATAAATCCGTATTCCTTCCTGGTGTAACTCCACTCTTTGAGCTCTTCATTGTTTTCAGTCATTATCATTATCTTTTAATAGTTCACGGTTAGCGGCAAGCATTTTATTTTTCAAATTAATAACGTTGCTGAAAATTATTTTACGATTTTCTCGATTGACACTGACATATGTTCCTAATTAGAAATTAAAAGCAAATGATAACCTTTCGCGAGGAGGTTTTTTGTAAAATGAAGTGACAAATAATAATATTGACATTTCAATACTATTATTGAAATATAATTTTCGGCCTTAATGCATTGCGAATGTCTAACGACATTTTAACGAAATGGGTAGGAAATGAAATTCCTTCGCTTGTCAATTCGGGCGTAATTTATTTTGTCCACATTACACCAGTTCACCAACGCCATCTAGCTATTTTGTGTAGCAAAAATTGGCGAGCCCGCAAGCAACCTTGAGCTATCCAGAGGTAGTGCCATCTATTTTAATACGATCAAACCACGTTGTTGAAGACTAAAAAATATAATCCTTAAAAATTGTGTATTTAAGTTATATTATCGTATTAAAATGAAGCAGTAACGCGTTTGATCTTCAAAAATCAAAAATCACTTTAAAATATTGGTGAAAAATAAAATTTTTGTCACTTCCAGGCTACGAAGCAGCGCCATCTAGTTTTTATACCGAATTTTGAGCTTTTTCAGAGTTACGTTTTCTTGTATGAGAATAGCGGTCTAATGTTACCTAATTATTATATTAGCTACGTTTAATGTGATTACTTAGATCACAGTTTCGTCAATAACAGACATCTCACTTATATGTACACATATAACATTCTCGTGTCGTAGTAATAATATTCTCGTATTGTAGTGCGTTCTTCAGTATAGGTGACGCTTGTACACATTTTTTTGAAAAGTACACTTATCTCATATAAAAAGAGCGTTGTCAAACACATTGCGCAGTAGTAATTTATAATGCGAGTGTCGAACACCGCTGTTATTTAGGTACGTGGGATTAGTTACACGTATATTTAAATTTACTATAGTATATGTGGTTACTATGAATGGAACATTTTTCTGTTTCATTTAATTTGTTGTTTTATTTAGGTATAAATAAGAGAACGAGTGGCCCAATCTTCGATTTCATTGAAATATAATATCTATTTAAAAATAAAACTTTATCAAAAGTGTAAATGCCACTTTTATGATCAATTTCGTCGAATTACGAATATGATAAATGCACTTACTATAATGAGGTCATTGCTACTTGGGTAAGTCTCGGGAGCATTATAGCTAACTAAAATACGAGTTTAGATAATGACAAACACTTTAGAGGATGAATTTTTTTAAACACGTGCGCTGCAAACGTTTACATTTCGCACACAGCCAATATTTGACCCACATTTAGTTGTATTGAGCCAGCCGCTCTGTGTTGTCTGTGGCCTACATCCGCTCGCTCTCACGTGCTGTGACTGTCTGGGCCAAACGAACGCACCACGTGACGCCTCTCGAGACAAATGTGGCTACGATGAACATGGCGCGTAAGAGGCTCTGTAAAGAGGTTGGATTGAGCCAGCCATTAAGTATTGTTTGTGGCTCCGCAACGCATCCGCCGGGTGCTCACGTGCGGTGCATGTCAGGGCCAAACGCACGCACCACGTGACGCTTCTTGTGATGAATTTGGCTACTTAGGGTGGAAGAGGCGCTATTAAAGCAATTGTTAGGGTCTGAGTGATGCGGAACAAATGCGCCTACCACGTGACGCCTCTCGTGACAAATGTGGCTACGGTGGGTAGAAGAGGCGCTATTAACACATTCGCTGCCAAGGATTTCGTAGCGCTACGCGCGTAGCCGATAACATGGGGAAATGCGTAGTATGTTATGTAGCGAAAAGTCGCTACGAGCACTGCGCCCGGGAAGCGGACTCCCGGTTTTCAAAGTGTTAAAGCCATTGTTAGGGTCTGAGTGATGCGGAACAAATGCGCCTACCACGTGACGCCTCTCGTGACGAATGTGGCTACGGTGGGTAGAAGAGGCGCTATTAACACATTCGCTGCCAAGGATTTCGTAGCGCTACGCGCGTAGCCGATAACATGGGGAAATGCGTAGTATGTTATGTAGCGAAAAGTCGCTACGAGCACTGCGCCCGGGAAGCGGACTCCCGGTTTTCAAAGTGTTAAAGCCATTGTTAGGGTCTGAGTGATGCGGAACAAATGCGCCTACCACGTGACGCCTCTCGTGACGAATGTGGCTACGGTGGGTAGAAGAGGCGCTATTAACACATTCGCTGCCAAGGATTTCGTAGCGCTACGCGCTTAGCCGATAACATGGGGAAATGCGTAGTATGTAGCGAAAAGTCGCTACGAGCACTGCGCCCGGGAAGCGGATTCCCGGTGTTCAAAGTGTTAAAGCAATTGTTAGGGTCTGAGTGATGCGGAACAAATACGCCTACCTCGTGACGCCTCTCGTGACGAATGTGGATACGGTGGGTAGAAGAGGCGCTTGTTATGGTCTGAGTGATGCGGAACAAATGCGCCTACCTCGTGACGCCTCTCGTGACGAATGTGGATACGGTGGGTAGAAGAGGCGCTATTAAAGCAATTGTTATGGTCTGAGTGATGCGGAACAAATGCGCCTACCTCGTGACGCCTCTCGTGACGAATGTGGATACGGTGGGTAGAAGAGGCGCTATTAAAGCAATTGTTAGGGTCTGAGTGATGCGGAACAAATGCGCCTAAAAATCTAGGTACAATTTTGTAAAAAAAACCGTTAAACACTAGTCTATGGGTCATAAATTCATAGTGCACTAAATGTTTATAAATAAGTATGATGCGTAGCGAATTAACCTACACGTGACTCGTCTCGTAGGTAGGTATATGTATAGCTACAATCATGGTGACGTTAGAACCGTTAGAGACTGAAAAGGTGGGTTACGTTGCATCCGATGTAAGTCTTATCTCATATGATGCGTGAGTCTACCATTTGACACGTAATGTGACGAATGTGGCTATGATATGGCGAGGTAGCTTCAAAAGAGGCGCTATTAAGGCCATGTTTGGGGTTTCTGGATAGTAAAGCATCAATGAAGTACACGTGTGATGCATGGCGTCTCTGTTCTCGTGACGAATTTGGCTACAATTATTTTGACGTAACTTCTAAAATGGTATATCAAAGCTATTTTTAGGCGCTCTTAGCGCGCCAAGGGTGACTTCAGTCATAATGATATTACTGCGGAAGGGGCACTGAATTGGTATCTCGGTCACGACGTAACAAATACCATATATGTAGATAAAAGTTACCTCAGATGCACTGTTAAGGAAACTCTGTAAGATCCTGTCACTCGCCTATGTGTACTGGATGAGGGCACAAATGCATAATACATTTACTGTATCCCTCGTATGAATTGTGGCAAACACGCTCACCACGTGACGAATAATCGCTACGTTACGAATGGTAATTGGTAACACAGTTCACAAAGTTCACGAAGGTAACATTATTTAAAATAAGTTGTCGTCCTCGAGACGTACAAATGCCCTTTGCGAGTCTCATACCTCGTCGGAGGCACGATATTAATCTTTACTGTTTTATATTATAATATTTAGGACGGCGTGTATTTTGTTACGCCCTTAGATTGACGTAACAGATTTATAAAGGCCACCAAGCCAGCTACGACTAGTAGTTATTGAGAAAGATATTTTTTTGCTTTTAATCTAACAAGAGTGTATTTTAACATCTATCATTGTCCAGTTAGCAAACTTGAACTTTATTACAAACATGTTAGAGTTAGAGATGCATTAGATAATTTAATTGAAACTTTGAATTATGTTTAAATTATTGTACTTACTCTGGTGAAGTGAAACCGCTATTCTGTAATAAATATTATCATACCCCGAGATTTTCGGTGCAGGAATAATTTGACCCTAAATAAACAGTATTGTAAGGAACTTAATTGGTAGATGACAGCAGATAAGATTATATCTAAAAAAAATATTTGAATAGCCGAGCCGAATTATGGCCGTCTCTTTCACTCACCAAGAGAGCCGGGCATTCGGGATTGAACTATGAAGCGGTATTGAAGTCTAATAAAAAATATACAAAGAAGTCCTAATCTTTATTTTAACCACCACTGAGTTGCACCCCCGCTACAGTACGAACGTACTTAGGCATTAAAACGTACCCTTACAGTAAGTGTATTTAGAGTTTAGGGCACTTACCTTTCTAGCACGCGTATGCTGATTACGATGCGTGTGCTGTGCTTACGCGTTGTTCCTTATCATGTACACGTGAGCCGGGCGCGTGAGTGATGTCATCGTGAGGCGTCATAAACGCAGTGTACCGTACCCTTACCATAAGTTAACGTGACCGTACGTAATTTGTATGGAGAATAGTACAGCGCCCCTAGCGGTTACTTTGTAGAACTACGATTCTCCATACAAACCGTTTACGCTGTCGCTAGCGTGTGCGGTCACTGTAAACTCGTGGCAAAGGGTACCGACAGGGCCGGATTTAGGGGAGGGTAGGCGGGGCTACGGCCCCCAAAGAGAGGGGCCCCTACTAGGGTGTTGCTTAAAAATTAACTTTCAAAAAGTCATTGTCTCACCCCGCCATTATGTTCTAGTACCCTGATTAACGGATGCTAGTTTTTTTTATTTTTTCTTAAATCAATTTAAGAGGTCGCTACCGCTTGATAAAGTTTTGGAAAAAACATAATTTAGGTGTCAATATGACTAGATTGGCAGTCACTATTTTATATTTATTTTACTTCTATAACGTTTGTCGATTGCTTGGGAATCCCCCTTGATCGATACACACCCCTCGCCCCCCGGCAGGCCGCGTTAAGATAAGCAATCGGTCGAGTTTAGAGTGCACTGCACCCTAATGCGAAAAAATCTACTTTAGTGTCATAAAAATTGAAATTTTAATTTTCTTTTACTTAATTATCATAATTTTAATTAATTTTAATAAGAATGTATGTAAATTATATTAGTTTATTTGAACATGTTTGTATTGTTTTTCCAAAACTTTGACAGCTGGTAGCGACCCCTAAAATTGGTTTAAAAAAAAAAGCAAAAAAACTAGCATCCGTTAATAGGGGTCGTAGAACAAAATGGGGGGGTGAGACTTTAAGATTTCAGTTTTTTTCCTTTTTTCGCCATATAAGCAACACCCTAGCCCCCACATTAGAGATAAGAAAAAATCTTTTTTCGCATTTATACTATATACTTACCGACAATAGTTACATACATAATATTGTTCTTAACCCTTTACCGCATATAGAAAAAAAATTTTGTTTGAATTTGAACCTTGACCTGTGCCAATAAGGTCCAAGTTCATATCTGCCATGTATGGCTTCGTATACGGTAAAGGTTTAAATATTAAAACAATATATCAATATTTGTTTACTTCAACTTTGGCCTACTTGCAGAATAAAGTTCATTATTTCATTTCGTTATTTCATTTCATTATTTCAATCCGTAATACATAGATACATAAGTACCTATATCAGCAAAAAAAAGTGATTGCAAGTTTCTTTTTACTATTAAATCTAGTTTTCATCGAGCATCTCAGTGGCAATACAATAGTGAATTCGACACGATTTTAGTATATGTATGTAGGTATCCATTCAATATATTATAACGAGTGGCGATGTGTCTCAACACTGACACGTGATTCTCTGTAGGTCTATTGGGCGAATACGACTAGGCACTGGGAGCGCGTCGTCGCGTCGAGTCAGTCTACGGCTCATGGCAAGAACTCTCAGTTCCATTATAATTATTCATCAAAATGCTCAATTTTCGTTTTGGGTAGTAAAAAATTTTGTTCGCTCGCTGCGCTCACTGTTTCATCTAGTCCTGTTATAACCCGCCCACCCCGAAAATAATTCGCGCTCGCTATGCTACTATTTCACTTCATTGTAGTATATATTGCGTCTTCTTAAAATTGTGTTATGGACCTAACCCGTCGTCTTCCCACGTAAAATTTAGCGCTCGCTACGCTTGCGTTTTCGACTGCTTGTATAATAGTTCTAACTCTGTCATTTATGTTGTGGAATATGGATTTAACCCCTCCACCCCTTTACTTCAGGAGCTAGAAAGCTCGAAAAATTACAATTTATTTACAGTGTTTTAGGTTTTTATGATTTTTGCATAAAAACTGATTACCATATTCTTTGTTGCCATAATTTTATTTGTTAGTAATAACTATTAGAAGGGCTTGATGGAAAAAATATAGCTATAATTCAGAATATAATTAGGGCCGTCCACTCCTCCGTTGCCCCAGGGCCTCCACACCTGTAAATCCGGCCCTGTACCGGTTCGTTATGCGAACGTCAAAAGCCCTCTTTTGTTTGTAGATGAAAACGAGTTTTTCTTTTTACCTACCGATCCGACATTTGACGGGTCAAATGTAAAACATCGTGTGACAAGCCTTCTCTCAAGGCTCGGAACAGTCGGAATTTCCGGTGCTATTTGTAGCTTCTAGACGAATTTGAATTGTTTTTTACCGATATCTGACCCGCTTTATTATTGTTATGTATTCAAATGAAGTTAAATATTTAGCAGTAAAAACATCATAGCTTCGATTTACACATATATTTTGCGGAATAGGCGTGACGACAAACGTAGCGTTTCTTTAATACGAGAAGGTGTCCGAAACTTCGTCCGCGGATGAAAAAGCCATACGTAATTTTCTTGCCTATTCTATATACTGTATGTTCAGTTACACGGAGTGCAATGTTGCTAATGCACGCCCTGAGCCAATCTTGTTCGATGGGCAAGATGGGCAGTCCAAAAATGTGATGGCTATAAATATCTTGGGAGCATCATACACGACTCAGGTTTACCGGAGACGAACATTCAACATAGAATCGCCGCAGCTTGGTTAAAATGCAGGGAAGTGACTGATCTGACCTGTGACAGTAAAATGTCCATAAAAATAAAGGGCTCGTGTACAAGACCATGATAAGACCAGTCCTCACCTATGGAAGCGAAACGCGGACGGTGACTCAACGACATGTCCAAGCCATCCAAATTGCAGAGGTGGATGTCTGGAATCTCTAGGGTTGACAGGATCAGAAATGAGTACATCCGTGGCAGCCTTGGTATTAGGGATATCGACGACAAGCTCCATGAAAGTTGACTACTATGGTTTGGGCATGTCAAGAGAAGGACGTATGAATACGTCGGTAACAGGGCACTTGGCCTAACCTTGCCCGGCTCAATATTATAAGGATGAACCTATACAGCTGCGGGTTAGACGAATACGATGTTCAGGATAGAGCAAAGTGGAAGCAAAAATACAGGAAAGCGGATCCCGTCTCCGGACGGGACAAACGCTAGGATGATCATGATTGACACTGTCATTATCAGAATTGTCGAGGGTTACCACCTGTCAATGTTTTTGTTTTGTCGACAATTCTTTAAACCCAATGGTTTTGAAGTTGAGAGCCTTGATTTAATTTAATTTAATAGAACAAAATAATTTTTTTTAGAATTGTGTTGCATTCGAAATTATTCTAAACTAAAATAAATAAATGTCCATACAAATATTGGCACAGCTACATTTAAAGTACCTATACATAAGTAAAGTACATACTCGTATACATTTGTTGCATGTGTGATGACGGTACTGTGTTTTTTTTTTAATTGATTATCTTGATAATTGTTAGGGATAAAATGTTGCCTCTGTGAAACGTTTGCACTAGAAACTAGTTATAAATATAGACACAAAGGTAAATTATGGAAGAAACATGTACTTAATGTAATCCACTGCAATGTAAGCAGGACTCGAACCTGCAACCCTACATTTCCAGCGTAGTTCTCTCCCAACAGAGCTATCACTACATCATTACGCCAACCACACCAAACCAAACAAAATCGATAAGAAGATTCAATTAAGACTAAAATCTAGTTAGTAGTCCGCGGGAACTATTACATAGGCCTTTGTCCTTCAGTACACCTGCATGTACCTAATATCATCTTTTACGAGCAAATGTGATGAAAACATAATTATTTATGCGACAGCTACATTTTTTTGGCTTCATCTCATTCCCAGAACGTGTATTGAACGTTTCACGTATAGGTGCTCCCTTACAGCCTGCGGGGTAAATGCACTTGCTTCATCTTAATGTATGGGTCACTTACGCCCTTATGATAGTGTAGATCTTGGCGTCACGTTGAGAAGAGTCATGTGAGTTCAGATTGCAGTGTTAGTTGTTCTGATAGGAATAGCATAAATGTAGGACCTACTCCATATTTATTAAAATTTTAAATATCTTTAAAGTTCTAGTCTCTCTGTAAGTTTGTAAGACTAGTGTAATAAAATTCTCAACACGTGATATTATTTTTCTTTTTATAACCTGTTATCAAATGTGTTGTTATAAAAAGAAGCCCTACAGCCTATAACAACACAATCTTTTCCAAGTAAACCATTTGCGAGCGAAAACAAAATGCGTTATCAATTGCAATCTTTATTTGTGTTTATATTGTACGAGCTGAGATATCAAGCCCTAATGTTGTAATTTGAAGAGTGATTTGTTCTAATTCTAGGCCTAAATTAAAATTGGCCTGTATTGGTATGCTAAAATTAAAATTGGCCTGTGTTTTTGTGAGAGTTACAGTATTTCAGGTAAGTATGTGTGTTTTGGGACGAGTCATCCATTTAACCTATCGAAACACGATTGTAGATCACGTTGCCAGGCATGCGTGCTCGCACGAGTTGCTTCAATTAGTTCCTTAAAAACATTGTCAAGAGACAGAGAAAAAGAGGAGAAAAGCGTTATATTTCAATCGCCATAACCTTTAGTATCATTAAAAAAAAATGAGACCTTGTGTGTTTTGGGACGAGTCATCAATTTAACCTATCGAAACACACGATTGTAGATCACGTTGCCAGACATGCGTACTCGCACGAGTTTCTTCAATTATTGTCACAGAGACAGAGAAAAAGAGGAGAAAAGCGTTATATTTCAATCGCCATAACCTTTAGTATCATTAAAAAAAAACGGCCAAGAGGATTGCGGGCCACGCGAATTTTTTTTTTTTAAATGACGTAAGTGCCGCGCGTTGTCCTTACACTTCGAACGTTATACATATTGGTTAAGTGCAATACTGTATTGAGACATTTCGCTCAATCTGGTGCGTATAATCGATAACTTCCAGAAGGTAATAAGTAATTAAAGTTACTTTGGCGTTTACGACCTTTTTATAGAGCTTGAAATGTTTCTCGTAACTTTAGTCTATTGTGAAGGATGAGCAAATACGGAACCCTACACTGAGCGTGGCCCGACATGCTCTTGGCCGGTTTTTTTATTTAAATCGTAAAATATAGGCCAATTTAAGTAACTATAATAATTTCATCCGGTTGCCACTTCTACGTTTAATTAGCCTACATCCCAATTTAAATTTCTGTAAATACCTACATTTGTGCTGAAATGTCTGTGGACAAACTGTATGTAAAGTATTAAAATAAAAACAAATTCAAACAAAAAATACTGTGACACAAGTACTTATTCATATCATTTATCAATTAGTAAGACGATAGTTAGCTCTAGTTTATATCATCACTACTTTCACCACCATAATGGTAAAAACAATTAAATCATTCAAGTATGATAAAATTTTATATTAGTTGAATTCTGTCAATTTCTCTCAAATTTCATGTTAGACAAACTGCCATATAAAGCGATCACGTTTGATTCTTTACGATATCTGACACGCATAATCTGAGTGCGCTCCCCTATAAATGAAGCATATATCTCTATCGTATATCTTCTTGATCTAGCTTCATTAGTGGTTGTCAAGTGTTTACAAGGCGCATTTTTTGTATCATTTCGGTGTGATTCTTTATTTATGATTATTTTTAAGTTTTTTAAATGTGAAGAGATACTTTAGACTATATTATTAAACATATGTAAAAGGGACCCTGAAATCTGAAATAGTTTTCGAGATATTCGAGATCGAATATGAAACACACAACGGAATGATAAATGTATACCAGGATGATAAAATAAGTGCACCGCAATGAAATTTCATACGCCGGAATGAAAGAAAAGTGGCATATTATGAAAGTAATTTTACTTTTTATATCCCTAATATATATTATATTGGCATTACATAATAATATAAACATATATCTTAGTATGGTATTAAAAACAAAATAAAAAAATATTATTATTTCAACAATATTTATGAAAAGTGAAGCTACTTTTGATGTCATTCCGGTGCTTTCCTCATTTTGGTGGAGTTTAAAGTCATTTTACTACACCGGAAACACCGGGATGAGAATGGTGGAATGAGAAACACGACATATTTTTATTTCTTAAAAAAAAAGTAAGCCCTATATTCTAAAACTAATTCAACTCTTGTAATGGCGAGTGTACTTTACCTGATATATATAAATTTCAAACCACGCAGTTAAAAAATAAAGAAACTATAACAAACTCCGGAATGACATTTTTTTTGTCCCCTGTCCACCGCGATGAAATATTCACGTTTATACGAGCCAACGTATTGCCACTATACACAACCGGCCTCGTCGAGCGCCGCAACTTGACTAATTCTTTGAAGTGCGCGGGAGACGGGGGGCATACTTGATCAAATTTAGGAAATAGTAAATCGGTTCGAAACATTGTCGGCGGTAATGAGAAATTTTCTCGGGACAAACGTATATGCACTTATTCAAGGGTATACAAAGGAGATATATAACGGGTAATGTGCTTTTTTCGTTACCTATTTATATGGTAATAAAATAATGGTAACAGATTTTCTTTGTCATGCATAGTATTTGACTTACCCGGCATTTTACAAACAAAACCGGCTTGGGGACAACCCACCTTGATGAGAAATTTGGTCTAAAATTTTTTTTTAAATTATTATATATATTAATATTTAAATTTTAGCTGTTGCCCGAGGTAGACAATAGCGGGCTGTATCCGAAAAAAAATGGTACTTTATTATTCAACCTTTCTGCACCTGCGTTTTCAGTCTTGCCATCAAAAAATACTGCTTGGGAAATTGACCCAGGAGCTGTTTGTGGTGTATTCGTAGCCTTCTCCGCGCGCGTGGAGACTTTGATTTGAGTGTGCATGACTATATCGACGCTTAAGAATCAATACCGTCTAACTAACTAGTATTTATTCTTAAGCGTCGACGCATAAGAATCAATATAGTAAAGTCAGATTGTTAAAACTCGTTGCCTATTTGCAAAATAAACCTTAATAAAATATTCAAAAATTTAACAGCCTAATTTCTATGACAAAGTTAAGGCTAATTTTCGCAACAGAAAGAATACAATTCACTTAACATTGAGAAAAACATATTTTCAAAATTATACAAGGTGCCCATGAGCATTGCGAAAGATTTTAACCACGCATTTCTAAGGTCCTAAGGCGTAATAAATCTTAAGTGAACCTAGGCCAATTTATGTTTATTTTTTTATTTTTCCATACAATAAATACTTCATAAAAAATAATAAGGCGGTATACTCCTGAACACGGCGCGCATCGTCAGGAGTAGGTACCGCCTTATTATTATTTTTATCAATCATGGGCACCTTATACTTATAATATAACACAGTAATATTAGTGTCTTTATTCTGTGGTAATATATCTAGTAGTATCATAAACATCGTAAATATCGTGTTAAGGTTGATTCTTTTTATGCGTATTAAGTTCAATAACTAAAAGTAACTAAACGTTCATATTCTTAAATGCGGTATTATATATTTTTTATAGTCAACGGTTTCAACCTGGTTAGCCATACAGATGTTGTAGATATTGTTTCGCAAGACGATAAAAAAACAGACAACAGCGCACTCTTTCACGTTTCACAAACAACCGAGCGCGAGCAGACTGAGCGAGGCTCACGTGTAGCGCATTCCTGAAAATGTGTGGAGTCACATTACGCGACATGGACTACGGGCTTCGGGCGCTTGACGTGTCCAGTCGGTTACGATTTAGTATTTATTATTGCAGATTTAGTCATAAAAATATTGTTTTTTTACTAAATTATACTATTGGGATCCCCAAGGTAGTACTGTTGGTCCTACCTCATTTTTCAGATTTAGTCATAAAATATATGTTTGTAAAAAGTTTTTATTGTTCCGTACCCAAAGGGTAAAAACTGGGACCCTATTACTCCGCTGTCTGTCCGTCTGTCACCAGAGATTTTCACAGATGTATTTCTGTTGCCGCTAAAACAACAAACACTAAATAAAAATTGGGCAAGTGCGAGCCCGACTCGCGCATGAAGGGTTCCGTACCTATACATATATATAATCTATAACAAGTTTGTTGTATGGGAGCCCCCCTTAAATATTTATTTTATTTTATTTTTAGTATTTGTTGTTATAGCGGCAATAGAAATACATCATCTGTGAAAATTTCAACTGTCTAGCCATCACCGTTGTTGAGATACAGCCTGGTGACAGACGGACGGACGGACGGACGGACGGACGGACGGACGGATGCACGGACGGACGGACGGCGAAGTCTCAGTAATAGGGTCCCGTTTTTACCCTTTGGGTACGGAACCCTAAAAACGGAATAAAATTAATATTTAAGGGGGCTCCCATAAAACAAACTTGATCGGTTGCGTTAACTTTGCACCTCATTTGTATCCGGCGCCATACATACCAGGTGTAAACTTAACTTAACCCGGCCAGTAAGATGGGATAAGTGTTTGTACGGAACCCTCGGTGCGCGAGTCCGACTCGCACTTGGCCGGTTTTTTATTACTGCAGGTCCTTATGTTTAATTTACGTTTCACAAAACAACTGAGCATTCAGATTTACGTGTAGCGCCTTCCTGAAAATGTGATGAGTCACATCACATGACGACACATGAGCTACGGGCCTCGGGAGCGCATGACATTTCTAGTTGGTTGATTACTTTCATGAGAATCGGTTGAGAAATGCGACATCTAGGCAAGAACAGCCGGAAAGCATCTGGACATACCAAAAGCCTCCCGCACCAATGTGGATAAGGAGGGATTCACACTGGTGGAAAGGAAAGCAAGGCGCGTAGGATGCCCCGCAAGACTGAGTAGCACTGCCGAGCCGGTTGGTTCTGGTCTTCGGATTGCGACACCGAGTAAGGCGCTCTATGTGTCGCGCTTGCATCACTCCGCCGTGGCTGACGATGTGATGGAGCACGTCCGTCGGAAGACTGGCTTCCCGCTGAGGGTGCACCAGCTGCAGTCCCGCCACTACGTGCACTTCCGCTCGTTTGTGGTGCGCGTGCCGCGGCCGCTGCAGGACACCATCGCTAGTGCAGACTTCTGGCCGAAGGGTGTCGTGTTTCGGCAGTTCCAGGGCAATCTGCCGTATTCTACACCAGATCAGACGACGCAACGCCACGCCATTGTGTCGCCTAAGTCTAACTAGTTTTAAGTCGTTGTTTATATGTATTTTTGAGCTCACAGTGCCTTGGTTTTTACTGTAATGCTGTCGTAACTTATTTGAATAATAAATAATAAATAAAGAATTTAGGGCAAGCTGAAACAGAGACGCTTCGCTCGCTCGGTCAATACAATATTTGTTTACCGTTTTTATCTACAAATCTATACTATACGGATCCCCCAGTGTAGTACTGTTGGTCCTATTTTATTTTTAATTTATGTTTCACACAAAATAACTGAGTGTTCAGACACGTGTTACGCTTCCATGAAAATGCGTTGAGTCACATTACGAGACACGGACTACGAGCCTCGGGCGCTTAACGTGGCCAGTTTGATTAGAATTTATTGCGAGAAATCAGGGTGAGATCGCAGGCAATTTGCAGATTTAGTTTCGAAGTAGTTAGAGGTTTAGTTGGACTGGAAATTTTTCTGAAGTTTTGATTTTACTTTACCCCGTAAAAATTTCTACCAGGCTCCGTAAAATGAAAGCTAATTTATGGAGTGGTGGCTGAAGAGTTTTTTTTTACTATTCATTTAATCTGATGATACATAAAATAATGATTATGTAGTTATGCGTCTTTGTAGTTAGCTAAATCTTGTAATAGCGGCCGCATTCCAGAAACATTTCTTTTCAATAATCTCTGGTATATAGAGACAGGCAAGTGGAGAGCTTTTGGTAAGAAAAGAGTGCCGTACTTGTTAACGGGATTACCTCGATTTGTTATAAATACATTCGAATAATATAACATTCTAAGGTACATCGCATTAGTAGTAAACGTGATGTTTGTAGTTGTTTACTCCCCTTCTCGTGCAAGTAATATTAATATTACCATACGACGAACTGCCTCACGGAGTAATAATGCGACTGCGTAGTTGCGTACGGCTTACAATGCTATTGACCCTGTGACGGCCGCTCCAACACCGATAAAACGGCGTATGTCTGGTATTCATTCTAATAAACGGCGTATACTCATCGATAAGCAATCGAGTCTGGTTTTATATCAGCTAGGTAAACAACATTTATCAAATAGCATTAAAAGTGTGTCGTTCAGGACTTAAGCAAAACTATATTGTAAACAAGTTGGTCTGAACAAATAAAACGATGTATTACGCATCTGGATTTATGAGAATTGTATTAAATATATTTACGTACTTACTTTTTATTCGTACGCCGAGGCTCCTCTGAACATAGTTACATATTGTATCAAGATTCACGTCCCATGTAGTAACTTAACTAGATACTGTACAGTGCGTGAGCTGACATACGATTGTAGTTTACACCTGTCTTGCTCGCTCTTACACGATCCAGATAGGAACCTCTCAGTTTTCACCCGAACCCGAACTGCAATCCAAGAGCTCACGGACTTTACATATATGCATTTCTAAATCAATAGGGTTTGTAAAATTTTTGGAAGACTGTTCAATTTTTTTTTCGATAAATTGCTATAAGGATCTACAAACTGCAGTTCTTTAATTTTTCTTTGCCATGTTTTTTCCAAAATATTTTTTTAATGGACAAGTTGACAAGTCGCAATATTCTTGGCTAAATGGATCTTTACCTTCGAAACCCAATTTAAAAAAGTCGGGTCGACACTTGTCATTCAAGCGATAATTTGAAAATTAAACAATTAAATAATTTCTAAAGTCCCGTAAGGTATTTGAATCAATGTCCATATCACATGAGCCATATGCTAATTCCCCGGCCCTTCTACCTAAACAGAAGGCGGAAGAACCTCGTCCACTTCCTGGAGGCTCACGCAGCCACATGGCGAGCCACGTGAGGCTTGCACACTTGGATAACATTATTTTATGTATGTATGATGTATGTTTACACTTCATTCCACATGAAAACAATATATACATAAACTCAAAAATAATACATGCGTACAAAGGCGAACTTAGCATTTACGGTTAAATGGGTGCCTATTAAAGGTTTTAAAATTAATAATATCTAGTCTAGTCTTTGATAAAATATTTTTATTTAGTTATCCTGTAAGTAATAGTGAGCTTAATCGTTGAGGACGTTCCGTCCCTGGTATTTTCTGAACTATATTTTAAGTATTGAGGAAAGTGCCGTTAATTTCACTGCTTTATTTTAATATAAAATCAAAATCAAAAAGTTTCCTCTGTTAGTGGACCAAAAGGACACTTTTACAAGTATGAATCTGACTCTACCGGTATTTCACAAGAGAAGAAACTTGTTAAGACGAAAGCCCAAAGAAACTCCAAAGAAAGTCAATAAAATGTATTTGAATTATGTGCTGCTCATTCACATGGCCTATCTTAAAGTGAATTTACTTTTTGTAATATCAACCATACTTGATGGTCTAACCTTATTTTTAATTTATCATTTGTATTTATTATTTTCTAGCGTGCAGACATTAATTCTGTCCAGATAAGGATCTCAGGTTAAGTTGTAATGCTAATTCTGAGTAGTGATTACCCGTATAATAATCATTACATTTCTAGAATGATTTGCACTTACATAGTAGGACATTTACAGAACTAAGCGCAGTAAGTTCCCTTTTCATTGTTATTAGGGCTATATTTGATGTAGGTATCTTCAGCTGTATTTTAAGTAGCCGTAATAATATTTTCTCTTTTACTGCGATGAATATACTTATTCCCAAATATGCTACGAAATATTGACATTGTGTTCCATATAATAAGGCTTCGAAGTCTCACGTTTCCGGTGCGGCGGGGGGGTCGACACGAAACGAGTAATGGTATTTCAACCAACATTTGAGGCGTCTCGCCGGGAAAGCAACCCTATGTTTCAGTATCAGTCTTTGACACAACATGGTGTTCAGTCATTTATAAACAAACATAAGCGTTATGTCATTCGGCTACTACACCAAAAAGCGTTTTCAGTTTTATTTACAGAAAATTGATAATATTTATAAATAAATACAGTCTTACTTTTAATACACAATTTATTAAGACAAATAACTTATAAAATTATAATTTTAAACAGCACTACTTTTTTTCCATCAGGATTTTCTTTATTTTTTTATCTTATATGATCAGATTGGACATTGGTATATCGGGAAGCCTTTTAAAAAATATATTCGCATCTTCAAACAGAATATATACTATATATATATTTTTTTACATTTGATGGTCGGTGGTCAAATTGTAAATTCATGTTGCGATTTAATTTCATTGCATATTTGACTCTATACCTTCTCGGCAGGTAATCCCCATTTTCCCGGCCTCTGTAGTAATAGGTACATATATTATTAAAAATATTTATTGAGCTATATCTCTCCTTTAAATGTCAACTTGCCAATGACATGTAATACAACTCGAATAGCAAAAATCTGTGGTATGTAGCTGAAATATCCAAGAACCCAAGCGTCAATGTGCTTGAAATATAAGCGATATAACCGTGTATTTAAATCTTGCTTACAAAAAGCGCAGCAAATATACAATAATAAGTTCATAAAAAGCAATAAAAACAAATGTAGAGCCACCTGGAAAACCATCTCAACAACTTTGTCAAACGATTTCTACAAACACGATATTGACCATTTAACTTTTGAAAATAAATCCTACACAGATCCTAAGGAAATATGTAACATTTTTAATGGGTATCAGATAAATTTAACAAATAATAATAATCTTTCCAGAACACCAGTCATGAAACTGGAGCGATCGTTGTACAACACTCAATCAATCTTTTTTAAACCTACGGATGAATATGAAATATACAAAACACTCATGTCCTTAAATAATACCAGAACAGCTGGACACGACGAAATTACAACAATGGTTCTTAAGTTATGTGCTCATATTATCTGCCGCCCCCTATCACACATCATCAATCTATCCTTTATGGATGGTGTCTTTCCAACTCAATTAAAGCTCTCTATAGTTAAACCACTCTTCAAGAAGGGGGACAAAACAGATCCAAGTAATTATAGACCAATAACAATAATCCCTATTTTGTCAAAAGTGTTTGAGAAGTCTATATTATACAGAATTAATGAGTTCCTAGATAAACATAACACATTAACTTCAAAACAATTTGGGTTTCGCAAAGGAAAATCCACTACACTTGCCGGATTGCACTTAGTAAAAACAGTCACAGAATGTTTAAATAAAAAACAGCAAATCGTGGCTATCTATTTAGACCTGAGTAAAAAAGCCTTCGATGTTAACGACCATACAATCCTTTTGACAAAATTAGAGATGTATGGAATAAGAGGTAAAGCTTATGACTGGATACAAAGTTATCTTACGGGAAGAACGCAGTATACAGAAATTGAAAAAATTGTTCGCCAAAATAACAGCACGGTCATCAAAGAAAAGTATAGGTCCGATCTACTTGTTAATAAAACCGGCGTTCCACAAGGGAGCATACTTGGACCGTTGTTATTTTTAATAGCAATGAATGATTTCCCAATTTGTCTAAAGCAAAATCAAGATTGCATCATTTTCGCTGATGACACCACACTTATAATACAAGTAAACAAAACACTAAAGTAAACAGAACATTAGCAGAGGCATTTAAATGGTTCGATAGTAACAAATTGAAAATTAACATGACAAAAACTAAAGCTATGCAATTCAGTTCATATAATTCAAATCCACCTCCTATGAAAATTTATTATGATAATTTAAATGTAGAATTAGTTGACATTGTAAAATTTTTAGGCTTCAGTATTGACAACCATTTAAATTGGAAACTTCACATTGATAATGTTTGCAATAGACTCGATAGATTTGTCTTTGCTTTCAGAAGATTGAGACAAACGGTGTCACTAGATGCAGCTCTAACTGCCTACCATGGCTACGTCTCATCAGTCTTAAACTATGGATTATTACTATGGGGAAATTCCGTAGACGCGCACAGAGCACTTAGACTCCAAAAAAGGTGCATTAGGGCCTTGGACAATGCTGGGTATCTGCAAAGCTGTAAACCATTATTTAGCAAATTTAATATACTCCCGCTTCCATGCCTTTATATAAGAGACGCATGTGTCTTCGTTAAGAACAATCCTAGTCTCTTTGCCAATCGATGCGATACCAGTGCTAGACATACAAGAGCTCAATACCGGGGCCTGTTATACCAACCTCCTTGCCGAACACATATTTACAAAAAAAAAATGCTACAATATGTGTATAGTTCTTTATAACACTTTGCCTGATGACCTTAAATTAGAAAATAAGAACTCGTTTAAAAATAAGTTGACAAAATGGTTGCACGATAAATGTTTTTACAGTGTTAACGAATATTTGCATGGGTAATTAGTTCATTCATTTTTTGACTTATTTAAGAATATAGAGGCTTGATAGTTATAAGACAATGTAAGGACATGTTATAAATTTGGACACATAGTTTTTTTTTTTTTTGTAACTATTAGGATTAGGTATTTGATAATAATAATGACATTGTAATAATTTGCACACCTGCATGCAGGTTGAATATGATGTACAAATTTAGCTTTAAGATCTTATCCTATAATAATAATAAATAATAATAAATATCGGACAAGCTCACACAAATCGATCTAGTCCCAAATTAAGCTCAAGAAGGCTTATCCTGTTACCATATTCTGGCAAATAAAAGAATTTTGATTTTTGATTTGATTTTGGATACATTGCACAATGGACCATGTCGTCGAACTATCCAACTTAACAAAAGTCCATCAAATAACGGTCAACCGAGACGAGCTCTCCAAAAACGAGCATCGCACATTATCCACTTGGGCATAAACTGTTTTGACAAACCGTGCCAATTGTATGCACGTGAATGTAAATGGGCGATCCTTTGATTCGGGAGCACGTGGGCGCTGCACGTGATGCGTATTGCGTACGCGTCGCGTTCGACCTTATACGGTGTAGCGTGCATTTGTCTTGAGAATATACAATATATACATTACATACCTAAGGCGGAGAATTCGTGAATCCCCCAGATCGCAGGTGTTTGTGTCGCATAAGTATGCGATTTGGGGCTTTACGAATTACCTAAAGCTAAAGTGCTTTGTCTAAAGTTTTACGTCTTTCCTTGGCCAGGAAGTGACATATTCTCCCCGCGTAGCGAACAGAAAATCCCACTTACGGCCTAGGGTGACGTAAAGGGTTATTAGAGGGTTAGAGGGTTACATGCAAAAAAAATGGGTAGGTATCCATTACGATACGTCATATTATGATGCTATATTCAAAATAAAACCGTTTAATGAAGAACGTTCTATGAAACGTTTTTTTACACCTTAAGATAATACTTATCTTTCTCAAATTATTGGATTTTCTCCAGCTGCAAACTCCTCATTCGAATGTATTGTTTTTTTTGCAAGTGTCCTCATTATACTAAATTTTATTTTCTAAAAGTCATACTCGTATGGGCGCGTCAAAACGGACCATAAAATACAAATTGACTCGTATGTGTTTCGAACCTTCCACTAGCAATGAAATGGCTGTAGGTATGTTATTTTGTCTAGAACGTCATTACCATTAGTTTTAAATGGGCGTGTGTTTGTTATGTTAGTTAATAAATGTATAATATATGAGCATGTGGAGCATGACCGCTATTTAAGTAAGTATAGGTGCGGTTTACACTCACGTGAAATTGTCAGGAATGGCCCGACATGTTTCGCACTCGTATGGAGCTCTTCATCAGGGAATGCTACCCGAACAGCTTCGCGGTAACTTTAGCACTTTAATAAGATCAGCTACCTTATTTTCTACAAGTGTTTTTTTTTATCGATCCGTATTTAGTATTCTTCTGATTTGTACCTACTATGTTTATGAGTAGAAAGCGTTTAGTGATAATATTTGTGCGTGTTATAGCACTGCTGTCAGGGAATTAGACATACAATACTTTGTTCTTTTTTGTACCGACCAACTTACGACCTTTTGGAAACGTCCATCTAGCACTAGAGGAGGAGGACCTCTAGCACAACTTTGGCAAGCGAGTCATTCTCGCGCGAGTAATTGAACCTTTCTCTTTCTATGCAATACTGTAAGAGAGTGACGGATGAAACTATGTCGTGCGACAAGAGCCGCGTAGCATATTTGTGCTAGAAGTGCAGAACCTTAGAATAAGTACCTACGGCTAGAACGAGAGTTTTCATACAACAGATTTGCGAAAGATGAAGCCGCTTTTGGTTTTATGTGTGCGTGTCTACGAACCAATCATAGAGACTTTCTGCTTCTGTCATTGACGTTGTGACAGATGCGCACACCTACGACACACAGCCCGTGGCTAACCAAAACTGGCTGCACTTGCAACCGCTAACTAAATAGGTTTCTTGCCGTATACAGGGTGATCAATCCAAATGGGTCAGTAGGGAGAAGTAAGACACTATAAGAGATAGGGCAATCTGTTCTTAGGAACCATGACGTCAATTTTAGATTTTATCAATTTTATGAAAACTGCATTCATTTTTTTTATAAATCTCATACATAACCGGGAATTGAACCTGGTTAAAATTCTGTAAGTAATCGCATGTCGTATTGTAACATTCTTTACAGCGGTTTTGGCCGGGTTATGTATGAAATTATGTATGACATTTATAAAATAATAATAATGCAGTTTTTATTAAATCTAAAACCGACGCCATGGTTCCTAAGAACAGATTTCCCTATCTCTTATAGTTTCTAACTTCTCCCTACTGACCCATTTGGATTGATCACCCGGTATATTCTAAGTGCAGAACATACGTAATCCGAGATGAAAACTTGCATGTATCCCTCGGGCCCAAATTCTATTCTAATGTCATGTCGATCATAGTATTATGCATATTATTGCAATTAACTATAAGAACATGATACACACACGTTAAAAAAAATAATCCAATACACCAACAATCACATTTTTGTACTTAAGATAGGTACGCTGCCCTGATAAGCCAAAAAGCGCTATCTCAATTTGAGTAAGTTTTGAGAAAATCGAGTTTTTGTAAATTATACTTTCGCACCTTTAAAAACAAATATTTTCAAAGAAGTTAAAACATATTAATACATATTTATAACCATATATTTTATAAACATACATAAATTATGGAAAAATCAATTATTATACCTATTTTGTGAGATATCGCTATTTTGGTTAAAATAAATAGCTCCAAATATTGAGATACGGCTCTTAGCCTTAATCTTTTCATAGAACGTGTCATACAAAAATATATATATTTATACATGCTAAAAACTCCTACTTAGATCGTAATAAAACATTATATTTTTTTTTTATTTTAAACTTTATTAATTATAGTAGTAATAATCGAAAAAACAATAATTGAAATGTTTTTCTTTCTATACGAAAAAATTAATCAAAAGTGGGTAGTTCCCGCCAAAATTACATCCTATTTGTAGGTATTAAACCGGAAAGAGATTTTAAAAGGTTTTTCTTTTTTATTTTAGAAACTCCTGCTGGCACTGTTTTCTTTATTGGGGCTGGAAGTTTTTCTAATTTTAAAAACTTTGCACCTATGATGTTAGCCTTAATGGGCTGCTTATCGAAACCAGTTCTGTAGTTTATGTCAAAACTTCCTCTGTTAACCTCCACTTCCACCATATCAGCAATATAAGGTCGTGGTGTCAGCCGGGAAAGTTTGTATTGAGTCGTATAGTCTTGCCACTCATAAAAATCATCTATAACCATTTTTTTGGCATTTACATTCTTTCCGGCACAGCATACAGCTTCACAAAAGTCACTAAAGTCATATATTTTATTTTTCATCCGCTTCATCGCCAGTTCTACTCTATGGTGAAAAGAGTCTGCAGACATAAACGTGTGTCCTGCTTCAAAGTATCTTACAGTAATCTTGTTCGCATTGATCTCATCGGAATTGACAATATATATCAGAAATGAAAAGAATGTCCAGTTTTTATTTTGAGCAGAACAATTATCTACCCAGAGTATAATATTTTTCATATCCCGAATGAACATAAAAAAATTATAATATGCGCTTATGATTTCATCTTTGGATCGGCCAGACAATGCTTCATGCCAAAGTACAGGATAGATACTGGATCCTTTCTGAGCTCCAGTAGGCACGAAACTCTCATTATAAACAACAATCCTGTGAGTGAAAACAGTCGACTTGAACATATCGATCCGTGGCAGCATTATTACTTTTTGTAAGTCTGCGGAGTAAACAATAGTTTCAGCATCAGCTAAGTTGGAATCAGATTGATATTGTTCTCTTGATCTCTTAGCTCGCTCTATATGACTTGCCCATTTGGTACAGCACTCACAGTCTTCTTTGAGATTGTCTTTATCATGTGTTTATCGTGCAAATTGAATTCTTCACACTCTTCACATTCTTCGTGACCTAATTTTACGAACGAAATATTTAAATCTTGCACAACTTTCCGGTACTTATCGTAAGAGCATGTGATCAACGGATTTTTTTCTAGAAAATCTGTATGTAGACGTGTAATGGATAAGTCGCTTGGCAAATACAAACGTTTGGGAGCATGTTCACGTCTATAATGCGATATGCTGGGTTGAAAACTAAATATGTGTTCCTTAATAGGCTCATCATCAATTTTGTTGTAAGGAGTATTTGTGCATCTTTTGTCTGATGGAGCACTGACAGAGTCATCCATATTATCACCTAAAGCAGTCTTTAAAGGCTTATCGTTAGCTCCATTATAACCTAACGTAGTTAAAAAGAAAGTTTTGCATACTTTGCATGATGAACCTTGTATGTTTTTAAGAAAATAGAAGAATGTAGTTTGTCTTCTGTAGTTAATAGAAAGAGGTTCAATGACAGTTCTTTGCTTTACAGGCTGGGAAGATGTGTGGTGCAGCATAAAATCTTTTCGGCCTTTATCGGTTAAATCCCAAAAAGAATCATTTATTTGTTTTCGCTGTTCTTCCGGTATTTTTGTAATACACGAAAGCCTACATGTTGAAGAGCAGGGCCGTTTCACATCATGTTTCTCTCTTTTTTCTATAATTTTGGACTTTTTTCGTTCTACCAATGGCACATCGTACTTCTTTCTCTTTCTTATCGTCCCTGTTTTTGTATAAGTTGTCAAATCAACTGAAGTTTCAATATTTATCTCGCCATTTTGTGTCGAAGTTATAGCCTGAATTTGTTCGTTTTCTTAGATATTAGTAGCTTCATTCTCCGTTGGTTGTGTCTCAGCATCGACAGAATGCAAAATATTATCAATATGTAGTCTCTTACCAGTTGCACAATTATCATTGAGAACATTAACTGTTTTATTCGTTATCTCTTGGTTATCGATATGCGATACTAGCGGAAGGCTTTGGTGGTGCGACAAGTTTTGATTCTCCTCAATGATTGTAACTGAAATTACATTTTCTTCGGTGTGCTCTGCAATATTTGGGCATGTGTTCGGTGACGGACAATCCATAAGACTGATATTATATTCGCTCATGGGAATGGAGCCTGACATTAATAAATCCGAAGATTTAATCGAGATATTGTCCAAGGTTTCATAGTTCTGACTGTAATTAATTTTATTAACGGTTTCGATATCTGAGGTAGATGTCTGTGATGGAATGTACTCGTAGTCTTCAGGAAAACAAACATTTGGGAGCAGCCTTTCCTTGTTTTCAGCAGATGCAGGATAGTCTTGATTTGAATCATCGCTGTTAGGAAAAAAATCAGGATCGATATTCTGAATATCACGCCTTAGTATACTCGAATCTTTAATTTTTTCTCTTAATGACTTATTTTTTTGTGCTAAAGCCATCATCATTTTCGAGCTTCTACGTGCCATGGCTGATCTGCAATAAAGCAACAGGCATTTCCTTACTTAACATATACCTATTGTAAAATACTTGGATACCAACTTAGAAGATATATAAAAAACCTATACTTATAACATATTTCATCAAAATCGTTAAGTATTTTTCAAGATTGATCCGTTACATTATTCCCAATGAGGTACTTTGTGTTTTCTGTTTATATATTTATCGCGGACTGTATCTTTATTTGTTAAAAGTCTTCTCGTAAAGACAATTCAAACGAGATGTAACACATTATTATATCAAAATGGGACTTAATCACGTTCAAAAAGTGTTTATTTAATTACTTCGATGTTTCGAACATGATGTTGACAATAAACTCCAAGTGCAGGTAGTTCAAAATACTCGCGCGTCACGAGAATACGTTGATGCCGCACCGTTGAGGTTTATCGTATGTAATTTAGGAGTATAAATAATCTATTTTGGTTATACATCTGTTTTCAAAGTGACATGACTGATTTGAATGTAACTGACGACGCGTTAATGTTCATGTACGAAATTATTTTAACCTCAATGAAAGTTACGAAGATACAAAAAAACCTTTAAAAACTTACCTTGATACTCGTATCAATACACGTCAGCTTATCACTGCATATTTAAAATAAAAAATACTGTTTTTATAAACTTTCCTCTGATTTTGATAACCACAAAACGGATTTGCTTCCTTCCACAAACAAAACACATAAAGAAATGAAATCTCGATACGTTCTCCTGTTGAATTTAAGTGGGTGTACCTAATCATTAAGACGTTAAGGTAAATTTTCTTAAAAGACCTATTTATTTCGGTATAGCCGTATCTCAATCCATAGCGAACTAATAACATCCACATTTACTTAGCGGAAAAGCGCTAACTTCGTAACCAGCTCGAAAAACGGAGTTACCGCTTATTGCCTTAGAAATTGAACGAACTTGTTGTCAAGTATTTTTAAGCGCTTCTAGCCTATGTCAATATAAGGCTATTTGGTTTCAAAGTCTCGATATGCCGCGAAGTCTCTTAGTAATTTAATACAAAATTGAGATATGAAAAAACTTTTTAGTGGTTTATTTAATAGTTTTAAGTCAGATAGCGCTATTTGGCCTATACTATTAGATGCAAAATTGTCATAGCTATCGAATGGTATAAAAAAAAACAAAAAGGCGTATCTCAGACATAGCGCCTTTCGGCTTAGCAGGGCAGTACGGTCAGTATCAAAAGTATCTGACAATTTTACTACTGGCTTATGCCAAATTGGATACTACAAATTGGATACTACAATTTGACAGCTACACACGACAAGCATTACGCCTGCAACGTCGACTAGAGCAAATATTCTTAAAGGGTGATATGCTGATGAATTGATGACGAACATTGTATAGAGGTGGTAAATATGTGTTGTCAAGACTGACATCGTTTCGCTATCGCCTTTTGCATCACCTACCTACTCAATGTGTTTATTTTTGACAAACTTCACAACCCAAAGGTTGTCTGGAAGAGATTGCTCTCTAGCAATAAGTTATACCACCGTTGTCTACCATTATTAGAATTACTTACTGTATTTGTGTTCTTTGTAAGCTCATTCTAATGTCAATAAAGCATTTTTGTGTTGTTTCACCAGACTTAGCAGTTGTCAGATACATGATATTCACTAGGTATGCTAATTATGCGCATTACATTGCTATGGTCACGTTTAACCATCTGAATTCAATTTTAAAGCATTGGCAAAACATTTACAATATTAGACAAACTTACTCGTAAGTGGGCTAAAATAGACTTAAAAAATACCTCTTAAAACCAAATTTATGAGGGTACATATGAGTAAGTACCTATATATGTAAGCACACAAATCCACGTGTATGGAAAGTAGTTTTAACACGAAATAAAATTTGCATTGCCGATATTCGATATCTTTAAAGTACATACATTATTGCCATCTGTTGTTGAGTAGCAGTATTAAGTTTACACATAGTTACATATTTATAACAGCAGTGCGCCAATAGATGGCGTTAAAATCAATGAATTTTAAGTACCTTATTTAGGTCGACTTTTTTACAACTTTTGTTATTATATGTTCAAGGGAGGCTACCCCTGCCTACCCCCTGAGCGACGCCCATGTACCTATAACTTCAATTTTTCTTTATATAGGTACAATAGCGATAACTACCGGTATATAACTATATTTATATTATAGTCTTAGTGTCTTTAGACCTTGGCTGACCAAATTATTTCAATTACTGTTTTAAAAAGCACAAAATATTTTAATGCACATTAAATTATTACAAAAAACATTTAATAGGTAGGTATGCATGGTGATTACCGGAAAATTGTGGCTTGGTAGCAGGTAAACATAGCTTTGACATTATTCATTTAATTTTTATTACGTTAACGTTAGTACGTTTTAACACAAATTCAATAAATAATAATAACTTTATTTGCGTCACTATTAGTTCATTAACTAACATTATTTTCATTACGTTTAATCTACGTCTGACGCCAGATAAGTGAATGAATGGCCCAAAAATACGTAACCCGATAACCAAAACCTGACCTTGCACAACGTTTCGCATCAAAAATTCGCGGAAGTGTTCTAATTGTCATCGTTTTTTAATTGTTTTAATTAATATTACATCTTCGGATCGTAAATGGGACGGGGCTCCAGTGTCCGGCCAGACCTCGCGCGATCGCGACCACCGCCACGAGCGGTCCGGGAAATATTGCTACACCAAAATAAAACCATAAATAAAAAATAAAAAAGGTAAACTATGTCCTTATTTGATCATAAAAAAAAAGTTTCGAAAATTCTGATCAAGTAAAAAATATGGTCAAAAATGTACTTTTGGTTAAATTGTGAAATAAAGAGATCAGTAAACTGTATACTTTTCTCGGGACTCGTCTGATAATTCTTGGATAAATACAAATAAATACAATGGTGATTCTGGTCAAACTTAATCTAGTGAAGAATGAGGCGATTGCTTGGTGGTTGTTACTGTGTTTGAATTAAGTTAGGTACACGGAAGGCGCAGTGTTATATAAATGATAATAGTATTTTCAGTATGAGTAGACAGGTCAATATATATTTTTAAATCAAATTTCGTAAATAAAAAATAATATGTTATTTTAGTTATTTAGGTATCTGTTTGTTTAAGACTCCGTTGATTCAACTCATCATATCTGTCATTGAATACTTACGAAGTTATTATACGATAGTGAAACAATATATCAATGTAACAATGTAGTAGCCTCAGTGGATAAACAGAAAAAATTGGGCAAGTGCGAGCCCGACTCGCGCATGAAGGGTTCCGTACCTATACATATATATAATCTATAACAAGTTTGTTGTATGGGAGCCCCCCTTAAATATTTATTTTATTTTATTTTTAGTATTTGTTGTTATAGCGGCAATAGAAATACATCATCTGTGAAAATTTCAACTGTCTAGCTATCACCGTTGTTGAGATACAGCCTGGTGACAGACGGACGGACGGACGGACGGACGGACGGACGGACGGCGAAGTCTCAGTAATAGGGTCCCGTTTTTACCCTTTGGGTACGGAACCCTAAAAACAATCCTTTTCATTCAGTCTTTAGCAAAGGAATAAGTTAGAAGACTATGTAATGCGTCTACAGGTCTTGGGTTAGTTTTTTTCCTATTAACGTAGACGTAATGATTAGCCTAGTTGATATGCGTGGGAAATTTATGTTATAGAACTCAGTTTTATGCCTGATAGATAAGTGGGTAAATTTTCCTACTTATAACTTAAATGAAGATAGAGAGAGAGATATGTAGGGAAAAATTTATCTCTCTGTTATCTTGACATCTGCTCCATTTTTTTTCGTATTTACAGTTCCGCATTTATTGTTTATACCAATCTGATTTCGACAAATACATTTCAGAAGTTCTATCCTGTGTTAGCATATAGAAAATTAAAAAACCGGCCAAGAGCATGTCGGGCCACGCTCAGTATAGGGTTTCGTAGTTGCCCATCCTTCACAATAGAGTATAGACTATAAAATAAAATTTAAATTAAGAGAAAGATTTCAAGCTCTATAAAAAGGTCGTAAACGCCAAAGTAACTGTAATTACTTATTACCTTCTGGAAGTTAAAGATTATAGGCGCCAGATTGAGCGAAATGTTTTAATGCAGTATGGCACTTAACTAATATGTGTGACGTTCGAAGTATAAGAACACCGCGCGGCACTTACGTCATTTTAAAGAAAATTATGAAAATTTGCGATAACTCAAAAACGGCTCGACCGATTTTAATCAATATAGTTTTCATTGAAAGTATTAATAAGGCCTCATTTTCATGAATTTTTCCATAATTTTTTGACCCGTGGTTGAGAAGTTAGAGGGGGGGGGGCACTATTTTTTGGATTTCCCGAGCGAATATTTACAAAACTGCTGACGTTACCAAAAAATTATGTTTGAAGACCCCTTTTATTTTTAAAAGACCTATTCAACCAACCCATACGCTAGTGTTGGGTTGAAAAAAAAAACACCCCCACTTTAGGTGCACGGGAGGGAGGTACCCGAAAAAAAAATTTTTTTTTAGTTTTTATTTTACCGTTTTGTCGGCGTAATACATACACATACTCATACCAAATTTCAGCTTTCTAGCACTTATGATCACGGAGCTAAGCCGCGGACGGACAGACGGACAGACGGACAGACGGACATGGCGAAACTATAAGGGTTCCTAGTTGACTACGGAACCCTAAAAAGGATTTAGTTACTATGTATTATATAATAGTAGACATAACGGCATAATCCACAGAAAAACGGTTAGGAAACATTTACCATACCTAAACGCCGCTTCTCAGCGAAAAGTGTTTTCCAAGAGTTACCTACCTAGTTAAATTGTAATAGCAGCGTAGCACAACAATCATTTTTTTTTCTTATAAGTTAAACCTTCTACAAAACTAAACTAAAGCATGTCTAACTAAAGTAACTTCGTCCGCGTTTTTTTTTTCTTTACAGTTTTCGGGTAAAAAGCGCCCAATAAACATCTTTGGATGTCCATATCTATACCAAAATTGGTTAAGATCCGTCGAGCCGTTTCGGCGTAATGAGCGGATAACGAAATTACCAACAGATGGCTCTGTGCGGCCGGCGCCGTGTGCCTATACAAATCCTGCATCGCGATGTTAAGTATTTTCCTGAAATAATTACCTTTGTCCATAAAATACAGTTTTAGAATTTTATAATAGTCTAGATAACAGCGTGGGGCTTTATTAATTATAGGCGCCTACGCGCATGTCCAAAGTCACGATTGCATATTTAATTGAAAAGGAATAAAGTTGCAAAATTCGTAACTGTAAGATTCAATATTTAGACACAAATGTACCTATACCGTGACGGGAGTAACTTCAACAATGTAACAAGGCTTCTCTCATTGTTCCTATATTTTCTAAAATCCGATAAGTTATCAAACGATAGCGAAACGTCATCAAACGTAGGTATTCCTTAATTAGAAATGATCTCACACGTCTGACTATAAAAAGTTTCTTATGGGTCGTAGAAATAAATAGAAACATATTATAATTTTTTCTCAAACATCCAAGGAAATGTCGGTCTTATGATCGTGGTAATAGAACGCGAAATACGTCTTTGTATAGCAAATGTTGAAGATTCGTTCTAATTTCAAATTAGAGGTCAATAAAGGAATTTCATACAACATTATTGGCCGTTGCCAACAAAGAGATTGTCTTTTGTTTCAGTGGGGTTTATTGATAATCTATGGCATACTGCCATTAAAAAAAAACGTAGTTTGTGCATGTTTATTTACGTTTTATTTCTTATATTTAACTAGATTATTCAATTAGATTAAAACAGATATTCAATAAAATAAACAAGGAATCACGTTTATTGTTAAATAATATAACAATATCTAATTAATAAGGTGTTGTCATTTTTGAATAAATAGAATCATCTTAACATTTGGTGGCAAAAACATTAACCCGAACAGCTTAAAAAAAAAATAAAAAAGTAAAAAGTTGTCGGGAATAGTAAAAATATATGAATATTATAAGTTGAACATTTGTATTATTTCCTTGGATTTATTTGAAAAAAGCACTATACAAGCCTCGGCGCGAACAGGGATCGTCGGCATCGTATCTATTACAACTCGGCCAACAATTCCCTATTTCGCGGCCTCTGCAGTAATGTACCTACTAATTTCGGTAGGTACACAGCCGTAACGATATTATGTCACTCAAACTTCGAGAAGTGACATAGACTTTAATATTATATTATATCACAATATAACCCAAAATTTAAGACACCGGACACCGTTTCTCTTAGCCCCGGAAATATAGAGTTTTATTATAAGACTTCATAAGATTAATTTAACTATGACTAACTATTTCATTTTATGACTTCTCAAACTTCATTTTGTAATAAACTGTGCTTACGGTCAATTTTAGCTAGCTAGATTTTAAAATATTTCTCTTCTAACCTAAACGAATATAATAGACTAGAACTGTTACTGTTTTGGTAATCGTACCCTATTGTGTTGAAAATAGCAACTTTATGAATGAACAAAAGTAATTTCCATCCAAGTCGTGTTTATACATTTAATCTTATCAATCCCGATGAATTATTAACCTAAGGAAATATACCTCACTTTCCGACACTGGACAAACTCAAACAGTTTTTCAATAAAATGAAAAACTCTTTGTAACACATACAATACAGATACATTTCGTTGCTTTACTATATATACGATAAATAACTTGTTTAAACGTTTAAGTTTAAGTAGGCAAAGGAATTTTGTTGAAGATGGCAACTAATTAGGTACCTTGTTAAACTTCTCAACAACAAAATAATCATGCACATTAAAATAACATTATTACATTTAGTATCTAAAACAGATGTACCTACTTAGTGACGTAAGTGGAGTTAGATAGTTTATTCAAATTACGAATATACATATGCATAATGTACATATGCCACGGAATGTTACAGGTCCAATATGAAGGTAACTATAATTATTAAAAACTATACCTACTTATTAGTCGCAAGTTTACATCAACTCGATTCAACAAAAACTATTCGAATTCTTTAAACTTTAAAGTGGTGCCATGCAGAAATTTGCTTAGTGTTCCCATTATCATTATCACTATTGCTATTAGTACCATTTCGATCGATACATTTCTTCAATTAGAAGGTCTCGCTACTAAATTCTACGTTTTTAATAATGTTATATGTCCTATACTTTATATTCTACTTGATATAATGATACTGGGATATACCCGTGATGGTCGATCACTGGAATGGCTATACACCAACGTCACTCGAACTAAGCCCTTAAGCTATATAGGCGAAAAACCACTCTCGCTAGCACCTTAGAGGTATACTTCTAAATAATAGACGTAATTTTAGGACATAAATATAGGTACAGTCTGCGAGGTCATAGATTGGGATTCGGATTTGAGTGAGATTGGAGAGGTTTTAATTTCGATCGCATAAGAGCGAACGAGACAGGTATAAAACCCGAATCACATTATGTCAGCTCACGTAGTCTAAAGCATTTATGTCAGTAGTGGAAAAGTTTGTGACTAATCTTCCAGTCTTAATGAGTGGTGTAAGATTTAGAAACTTTAGAAGCGATTCCTTTTAGAAGAGTCATTTTATGCAGCAGTGTCGTAGCTATTTTCGTACTTCGTCCTTATCTGTCTTTTAGGGTTCAGTACCTCAAAAGGAAAAAACGGAACCCTTAGAGTTGGTCGCTCAGTACAGTTTATCTTGTCGTTAGAGCAATATGTAGTGCTTTAATAGGTTGTACGCAACCCTCTGTGTTCGAGTCTGACTCGCACTTGACCGGTTTTTTTTTTTTCATATCATGTGTGTTCTCCGTGGTTTTAACTGACTGTATCTCATTAGAGTGTAATCGCTTGTGGTCTAGACATTTTTTAGTTAATGGCCGTGGTTATAAAATCAATTAAACTCATATTTAAACAAGCTCTCTTTATAAACAATTCAATGAAAAGCAGCTCTTGATAAGAAATAAATCGTCTAATTCGTTGGTCACTTTATAAACTTGTTTCATAATGAAAAGACCATAAAACTATCTACCTAATTGATCGTAAATAAGTTAGTGTTTGCTAATATGATTGTGGCCATATTTTTTTATATCTAATTTAAGGCAATAAACCAATGATTATGAATAATTTCTCACCAGGAGTCTATAAACAGATGATAAATACATCATCGATTATCAAAAAATCGTAGCTTCTTATAGGTGAACATAATATAAATGTACTCATTTTTTTTATAACTACATGGCTTGGTTAAAGTCAACGATTCAGAATAAAATATGTATATGTTGGGAGAGTATTGCTAGCAGTCTTCTACTCTTAGTGGTTATTTACTTGGTTTGATAACCCTAATACACTACCCAATATACAATAAAATAATACAACGTTCTAGAATAACAATGCCTTCGTAAAATGTTGACTTTGCTTTACATTTCTAATCCTGTACTGTATTACTTACAGTTAAGGGGTCTTCCTGAAACAATACCTAATGTTATTAAAACTTTCGTGCGACATATATAATTATTGTAATAAGCGGTTTAAATTCACGCGAAATTGTCAGGAACGGCTCGACGACATGTTTGGAACTCGTATGGAGCTCTTTATCAGGGAATCTTCATTACTGACGAAGTTACCGCGCCGCTGCGCGCTGTACGGGTAGCAGTCCCTGATGAAGAGCGCTGTATGAGTTCGAATTTAAACAATAGATATGTTTCACAAACAGGTAACGCAAAATATAAATAATAAAAATGTATTTCCATGACAGTTTTTTAAGGTTCTTGAATAAAATACTGCGGGTAGGTACAACTTTTATGTAAAATGTCGACCATTATACATATATGCTGAACTTTTTTAGGGTTCCGTAGTCAACTAGGAACCCTTATAGTTTCGCCATGTCCGTCTGTCCGTCTGTCCGTCCGCGGCTTAGCTCTGTGATCATTAGTACTAGAAAGCTGAAATTTGGTATGAGTATGGGTATGTATCACGCCGACAAAAAGGTAAAATAAAAACTAAAAATTTTTTTTTTCGGGTACCTCTCCAACACCTAAAGTGGGGGTGAATTTTTTTTTTCGTTTCAACACTAGTTGTGGGGTGTCGTTGAATAGGTATTTTGAAAATAATAGGGGTCTCCAAACATTATTTTTTGATAAAGTCAGCAGATTTGTAAATATTCGCTCCGAAAATAAAAAAAATAGCGTCCCCCCCCTCTAACTTTTCAACCACGGGTCAAAAACTTATGGAAAAATTCATGAACATGAGAATTCAATGAAAACTATATTGAACAAAATCGGTCGAGCCGTTTTTGAGTTATCGCAAAATCTCATAATTTTCTTAAAACTTACAGTTACTTTGGCGTTTACGACCTTTTTATAGAGCTTGAAATCTTTCTCGTAATTTAAACCTAAGACCGCTGTGCCCGTCTATTGTGGAGGATGGGCAACTACGGAACCCTACACTGAGCGTGGCCCGACATGCTTTTGGCCGGTTTTTTCAACTTAGAGTAGATAGTATCATGACACTAGTATGAGCCAGAAGATACTTAGTAATACTATAAGTACCTTGTTTTTCAGCTTCCTATAATACATAAATACACACAGAACACCCAAAAATATCTAAAATTAATTTATTCGAAACTATTATTATTCCCAATTTTCATAATACCTACTGAGAGCGCTATCACGCAAAACCATCATTTTACTTGGTCACACTCGGTCACACTACAAAACTCCGAAGTTGCATTCGAATTATTCGGCCAAATAAATCTTCGGGCCGAATATCACTATTCCGAATTGTTGTACCTAATTCCGAAAATCATGCTCTGATGAAATATTTATTTTTAGGGATATCATATAACCAAAACCTAACAGAATATTATAATAATATTTTGTAAGATTATACCATCCACACCAAATATTATTTTATACAACAATTCGAAATAGTGATATTCGGCCCGAAGATTTATTTGCCCGAATAATTCGAATGCAACTTCGGAGTTTTGTAGTGTGACCGAGTGTGACCAAGTAAAGAAAAGATTTAAATGCCAAGAAATAGCTTTTTAGAGAAGGGGAGCAATTCGTTTGGAACTCCAATAAAACAAAGTACCAAATGCACTGACCGGTTTCGTGGACACTTTAATTCTTGATTTCTATTTCATCGACTAGATACGGAACAGTTGACAAGTAATTTATTAACACCCAATGTCTTAAAGCATTTTAACTGGTTTGACCGAGAATCACCACGACATTTGATTTTAAATTCCTTATTATTAAGAAAACGTGAGTTAAAATTAATGACAACTATTTTAATATGTGTCAGAAGTGCCCGCCTTAATATTGTTATTGCAAATATAGCCTAGATTACCGTAATTGTTCGGCAAACTTGTCGAGTGTGCAATAAACAAGACATCGTTTAAAGTGTGTGCGGAATAGAATAAGTTGAAGCAATCAGCCTTTCTGAAAAGTGCGTGAGCATTGGTACGACGTGGAGATATTGTTGGACAATGACACAAACGCATAAAAGTGAAGATAAAAAACCAGTCAGCAGGTCAAGGGTTGTCATCTCACAGGTATGTACACGAGGTACCTACTATTTAATTGAACTTCGGTCACAACGCACAAAATCATGCAGTCCGACTATTACTAAGGCGGATTTAGTATGGAAACTGTACCACTGTTCCTTTTGTGTGTTGTAACTGTCAAATTTTCCACAAGGTGACGTCAGACAGAGGGCTGATTCGTAGACGACCGACGCTGCTTTCACATTTTTAGGGTTCCATAGTCAACTATAGTTTCGCCATGTCCGTCTGTCCGTCCGTCCGCGGCTTAGCTCCGTGATTATTAGTATTAGAAAGCTGAAATTTGGTATGAGTATGTGTATGTATATATCACGCGGACAAAACAATAAAAAAAAAACTTTTTTTCGGGTACCTCTCTTTTTTCGTTCCGACACTAGTGTGTTGGTCAATAGGTATTTTAATAATAGGGGTCTCCAAACATTTTTTTTGTAAATATTCGCTCCGGAATTCAAAAAAATAGCGTTGTCCCCACGTTTTCAACCACGGGTCAAAAAATTATGGAAAAATGAAAATGAGGTCTTGTATTATAAGTACTTTCAATGAAAACTATAAAAGTAAGTAAATAATAGTTTTGGGTTCTGTGATAATAAACTAATGAAATTAGTTTAGTTTAGACTGAACACTAATTGAAAATTTGAAATGTTGTCATTTGCGTGCGGTTTAAAATAAGTTTGACGATTAAGCAACATTAAAGGTAATTCAGCAAAAAATCGTTCAATTTAATTGTTTCAACTATCACCATATCTGTGCCAAATGAATGATCATTATAAAGTGCTAACATAGTGCTAAGTATATTTTTTAATAGGTAGGTACATGCATGTGATAAAATTAGGTTTTTAATAAACTCACGTATTGTAATCTGTCAATTATAATTAATTTCACAGACAAAATCACAACAACGCACATTTTAAACCTGTACCTAAATTCTACAATTTCTACAGGTTGATCAATCCAAAAGGAGGAGAAAACGAAAACTATAAGAGATAGGGAAATCTGTTCTTAGGAACCATGGCGTCAATTTTAAATTTAAAAGAAACTGCATTATTTTTTATAAATCTTTTATAAAGCCATGGTTCCTAAGAACAGATTTCCCTATCTCTTATCGTTTGTGATTTCTTCCTACTGACCCATTTGGATTGATCAACAGGTCTCAGAAAAAATGTAGTAATACGTGCATAAATACTAACTTCGTATAGACTTAGGTTACCCCGCGTTCAACGAAATGAGATTATGATACCCGCTAGCCATTGAACTATAATATTTCATAAAACAACACTTAACCCGACTGAAATGAATTTCAAAAAGAGAACATCAGTATATTTGATAAAAAAACACGCCACTGATCCCTGATGAAATTAAATATGTAGCAACCGCATACTAGTATTAAATGAAGTAAACGTGAGAAACTTCATCCTCGATTGGAGTTATTCAATGTTGATTTTAACTAAACTCTTAGAGACTGTATACATCTCTGAGTTTTTTTTTAAATATTTTATTGCATCTTGTGACGCCTAGAGTCCATATAAATCTCTAAGAAATGTACATTTCATAATTACTTTCTATTGTACCTTATTCACGTTGACGCCTAGAGACCTTATACGTGGAATTAAATTAATTAAGTAATTGTATCTTATTGCATGTTGTGACGCTAGAAACTTTATACATCTAGGAATATTTTGAATTGATAGTTTCAATTTTATTTTAATGTACCTTCCTAACATTGATTTGGGGAATCTATACATCTCCTTTACATGTCAATACCAATAAAATTAGTTATAACATAAATGTGATTCATTGTTTGTAGTATTATTTACAAAAAAAATAACTTACTGTTGAGTTTCTTTCGGCTTTCTTCTCAACAGCGGTCTCCTCTTGGTAAATGCCGGTAGATTAACAATCTGATTTGTAAAAGTGCCCTTGTGGCCTACTTACTGAATAAATTATTTTAGTTAGGTCTTAAAATCTCGTACCTTACTTAGGCCACTTGGCAAGCCTCGTGGTCTAAACGCGGTACTCGCAACGATTGTATAAAATATTAACAATACAATTGAAAGACAAAAAAAACACCGGCCAAGAGCATATCGCGCCACGCTCAGTGTAGGGTTCCGTAGTTGCTCATCCTTCACAATAGACTTAAGTTACGAGAAACATTTCAAGCTCTATAAAAAGGTCGTAAACGCCAAAGTAACTTTAATTACTTATTACCTTCTGGAAGTCAACTTACGTCCTTTTAAGAAAATCATGAAATTTTGCGATAGCTCAAAAACGGCTTGACCGATTTTGTTCAATATAGTTTTCATTGAAAGTACGTATAAGGCCTCATGTACATGAATTTTTCCATATTTTTTTGACCCGTAGTTGAAAAGTTAGAGGGAGGGACACTATTTTTTTAATTTTCGGAGCGAATATTTACAAAACTGCTGACTTTATCAAAAAATTATATTTGGAGATCCCTATTATTTTTAAAAGACCTATTCAACGACACCCCGTACACTAGTGTTGAAACGAAAAAAATATTCACCTCCGCTTTAGGTGTTTGAGAGGTACCCGAAACCCGTTTTTTAGAGTTCCGTAGTCAACTATTTAGTTTTTATTTTACCGTTTTGTCGGCGTGATACATACCCATACTCATACCAAATTTCAGCTTTCTAGTACTAATGATCACGGAGCTAAGTCGCAAACGGACAGACGGACATGGCGAAACTATAAGGGTTCCTAGTTGACTACGAAACCCTAAAAATGGTACAGTTTTAGGTAATAATTAGGATAGCTAAGTTGTTGACTAACTCTTTTTAACTAACGGCACCCAAGCAAGTCGGTGAAAATCGAGTTATTTTTAGGCAATTATTTTATAAAAACAAAATTCCTCTATTTTATAACTCTACATACTCGTTTATGGCTTTATTTATGTTTTAATTATTTTGAGGGTAATCTATTCCATTGAATATAATTAAGCCTCACCGTCAAAATTTTCCTAACAAAAAAGATAAACATGTATGGGCAAAACTTGTTTTGTTCCGCATCCAACACATGTTATGTACTCAATTATAGTAAAATTCCAGATAAGTACCATGACTCTGCTATGTATTTTCTTTTCATACGTTAAAATATTCTTACTTCTAATATTGTATAATCAAACTAAGTTCACATCTGTGTTAAAATAGAAAGGAAACTCAAGTGAGAGGGATCGTCTGCAATATGTATGGTAGAATTTCTTATACAAGTAGAACAAATTGCATAAATCGTGTGAACTGTTCTATGTTATTCAAACTATAAAGCTCATAAACAGCTTTTACAGCCGACCATACACACTAACCACCGAGAACATTTGTATAACTGGATGTAAACAAACATCCTTGAACTATCTACCTATTGACGATGACCATCATAGTAAAATAATCTACTCCGTCAGGTATGCTACTCCGACACCGTAGGCGACACTGGCTGTTACCTGTATAAATCTCATAAAATCATGAGGGTTTTAAATCAACTACTACGAAAAATCAAGATTTAATAAATAAATAAACAAATATCGGACAACCTCACACAAATCGATCTAGTCCCAAATTAAGCTCAAGAAGGCTTGTGTTATGGGTACTAGATGACGATATACATACTTATATATATATACTTAAATACAGATTTAGTCAAAGAAAATGAAAATTGTAATACATAAATAATATTTTTTGTATGAGTGATGGAAGAAATTATTTAAATTAAAGCGGCAACTATAGTTAACGTCAAGGTTATGCTCAAAAAGTTTGCCGGCTACTGTAACTGCAGTTGTTTTTTGGATAATGATGACCACGGGCATCAATCACGAGGGAAAAACAACTAGACAGACACATACATTGTGTGCATCCCAAACAAAAGCGTTATCAGTCGTTTACCACCTACACTACACCGTTTCCTCCACTTACCTTCACGTGTCTAATGGGTACAAATGGAGTACAATCTACAAGTGCCATTCATATCCCGGCCTTCATTGCTTGTCCCTGCATAGACGTGAAATGGGAGAAGGTCCAGAGGTCAATGCTCCATCAATTCCGTCCAATTTAGCATTGTATTGACAGATGATTTCTAACACTCTTGCCTAATAGAAAAATTAGCGCAGCTTCGAAGTAAATAGAATAGCAAGTAGACAACGCCTACTGTCGATTTCCATTTAACATTCATAGACGTACACGGGCCTTTGTCCAGTTGTGGTCTCTATTACTTAAGTATAGATTTTAATAATTGGCTTAGAGATAAGATCGAATATCACGGGGATGAAATATTTTTGGACGGAAAATGATATGATATAAAATGAATAAAGATGTGGCTACTACTTATGTTACGTTCGGTTTGTTGTGGGTGATTGAATCCATCTTTAATCGAATTTAAAGTGCATCAAGTTTTGAGTACGGGGTTTTTATTTTTTATTTAAACGCCGATGGGAGCCGATAACAAAACAAATTTATAAATCGTGTAGGTGTGTTGGAGACATCAATTTCAAAAGTACCCATCAACGTTGGGACATATTCCAAAACCCGTGGACCACGGATTTTATGGTCACGTGAGCCGAGTCACGTAGGCCCGCATCTTTAATGGGAGAAAGATACATGTATACTTAACGTTGCATTTTCTAAAACCAACTGCACATGCTCGTTTTCCGAATACCAACGCCTGAAGACAGGATATTTCAAAAAGTTTTAAAATATGTTTCTACAAAATAAAACTCCCATCAAAAACATAAAAGTGAAAATGAGTGCCCAGTTCCGGAGATAGTCCTGAATTTTATAAAACAACATTAAAAATATAATATACTAAAATTAACTTAAGCGATGCATTAGGATAATTCCGAAACTTAGATAAATATACCAAACGCAATTACTATGGGGGCGACTGTAGCAGCGAGTAAAATCAACAAGGCGTACAAGACATTTATGTCAATGGTATATATATGTTTTTCAGTTTACGAATTAACCCAATGCACCTCATCACACTTTGGTTAAGCTTTTGTTCATTCGTGAATCAATTCCGAATTATACACGAACATGTGCAGGCGGCCTAAATAACTATACTGCCACCATCGATTTTATTGCTCTTGCGTTATATTAAACTGGTGTTATAAAAGGCAGCATAAAATATTATATCAACTAACAATTAAAAAATATCGTTAACAATAACAAATACATTCAATCAATCATTTACGTACTTTGTTTGTTTTTAATACTGAATCGTTATATAGTAATGATTTACTCTTGAGTAATTAATTGCCCAGAGCTTGTCACAGTCACTTCCGTAAACTTAAAACAAATAAATAATAAATTAATAGTTCCCTTTACCTATTAAATGCTGGTTTATGTATTTGTAACTTCAGATTAATGCCCCTAATTAGGTCGGAGAAGCCCTTGATCTTAAAACCGTGGCCGGACCGGTCGCGGTACCTTGGTTCTATCGAAACGACCTCTAACATTATTAGGCCGTTGATGGCTTTCCGTTGATGCATACAACTGATGATTGATGTGGGTATTTAGTCAATATTCACTGTTAAGGTAGAACAGCACTAGGCGTATTAACTACGCGGTAGTGGCGCTCCGCGACGCGGTGAAATATTCTTTGTATGAAATTGTATGATAGAACGCACTATTACGCGGTAGCGGAACTACGCGGCGCGACATACAATTCTATACAAAAATATTTGGTCGCGTCGCGTAGTTACGCTTAGTGCGTGCGTACGCACCTTTAATGTGATGAGAGTTTACTGCTCTGCTTTCCACGCGATTCAACTTCAGCTATTAGTGTTGCTATGTGGTAATAGCCATTTTAAACAAATCATATGATAAAGACATAGATGTAGTATAAGTAGTTATGCTTGTCGGTAATGGGTCAAAACATTGCACTCATTTTTGCAATTGTGATTGTCTTGTGTACCTTCTAGACGACCACTACACCCAAAGAATGCAAATTATTAGATTATTTGTGAAATTTGAATTATTTGAAAAGATCGCAGAACCTTGACAGAACCAGACTACACAACAAAAGAGAAACGTCAACTAACATGGCATGGCGGACAAAAATGGCGGCTGAAGTAAAACCCGCCTAAATTCGACTGTCGCCAATTATCTAATGCTTTGTAGGTTTCAACGTTCTTTCAAAGTTAGACAGGTAAAAAATTCGCCTCCGTTTCATATAGCCGTTGTCGATCATTTTTTACCTTGAGAGTTGCGCGAGGCTGGGTCGATCGGTGAGCAGTAAATAATAGCACAGAATAGATAATAGTACAAGTACAGAAGGCACACTGCTTTGATCTTTACAAAAGCCGCTTTTTTTAGCCAAAAAAATATGATTTATGGCCCTTCTAAAGTCGTCGTCCCCAGCGCAAGCCAAACGGAACGTTAAAGCTGCGTGCCAACGGTGAAAATGAATTGTCTCGCTTGCCGCGTCGCCGAGAGCGAGGGCTGTCAACGACTAAAAATAAAAATGTATTTCCCATTCAATTCATTTATTTCTGGCATTCAATATAGAGAGCAATATATTTATATTCTTCATAAATTATATTTATTATTTCATTATTTAACTATAAAATAATCAATCTCAGAATTTTGACGAATTGAATCCACCACCAGGCCGCAAAACATTTTAGCTTTATTTTTAAACATTTTAATACGTATAATATAATAAAATAAATAATGCAACGAATGCGTTACCTTAACATGCAATTAAATTCTTGAGCTTAATTTTGTTTTTGCTTAGTTGTCCGATATTTATTTATTTATTTATTCATATATATTCATCACTACATACCTAGTATAAAACAAAGTCGTTTCTTGCTGTCTGTCTGCCCCTATGTACCTATGCTTGGATCTTTAAAAATACGCACGGACGCGCCGTGCGAAGCCGGGGCGGGTCGCTAGTAACAAATAAAACATGTACAAAGGCGAACTTATCCCTATTAGGGATCTCTTCTAATACATTTATTGTAACTCATTATTATATATTTTATATACTTACCTATCAAACTATCACTCAATCGTTTATTCATTACTGGTAATTTTACAAACGTGATATCAAATATTATTATAAAAACCTCTATGATTGTTGATTTAGTAGTAGACATACGTATTTTACTAGAATTTAAATTGACAAATAGCAGCAAATAATCAATTCAAAATTACATAAGTACTTAACAATTAAAATTGGAAGTAGATACACCTGCAATATGTTTTTTATTATTATTCAGTAACTAATTATTATATATTATGTTCATTTTCTTACCTTTCGGCATCCTTCGGACATGTTGGGAGAGCGAAAAACGCGTGATTCCAAATCCGATCATTTTTCCTACAATCCGCTGCGATACAATATCTTTTCGCTTTCTTTTTACTCATTTAAACACTAAACGCAAACAGATGAATGCGGAACGTTCACTTGACGTAAATAATGAGCGAGACGCGCGCGAAAACCGTGGAGGTACGTGTGTTCCGAGACAGAGCGTGTCAGCCACTGAATAGGACGCATGCATGCGGCCACCGGCATGTACTTGTAGCGGGAAACCTTAATCGCGGAGTGCGCCCCGCCTGGTCTAATGCAGATGTTAAAGTGGCGCTACCATAACTTTGGACAGTGTTTGGGAATACAACTCCTATAACTAGTTAGTTAGCTTAGGTATGATTATTTTTATAAGGGCACTGTCAATTGATTATATACTTATGAAATAAAATGAAATGAAAAGAAATGATTTTTATTCAGTATAGCCAAATAACAAGTGTCGGTCCTGCCCCAAGGATAGTGGCTCTACAAACAGCTTTCATATGGTAATAATGTGCAAACGTCATATATTTGCATTATAAATTTAAAACGTCAGTAGCGATTTGTCATCAACCAAATTCAAACAGTGATGCTCAAACCTTCGTTCTTCTTCCGAAATAAATCGTGAATCTTTTTGAAAAACCTGACTTTCATCACTGTAGATAGTTTTGGCTTTATTATGCAAAAAATACTTTAAATTTGGGGAATATTTATTCCCGTTTTCTCTTTATATACATCAGTGACATTCACTGACTTTCAACATTACGGTTGCCAGTAAAATAAATTAGTAACACTAAAAATCCGCCATATACCGTGTATTAAAAACACCCTGTCGGTCTAAAGGCCACAAGGGCACTTTTACAAGTCAGTTTGTGAACCTACCGGCATTTCCCACGAGGAGACCGCTGTAAGCAGTGTCAATGATCTCCCAGACTGCCACCACCATGGTTTCACACGACATTATGTGTTTTCCAGGTGTTAGCATGCTTGGCCTTGGACCTGCTGCTGGTAGGACTCGGCATGTCCATCAGCTTCGTGACGATGGTGCTACCAGAAGTGCTGGACGCCAAGGAAGGACTCTCCATCAACGAGAAGCAGGCTTCATGGTTTGGTAAGATTGATAATTTCGCATTTGTTAAATATTATACATATATGGTCGTAAAGACACTACAATCAGCTAATAGGATCAAATAATAGTTTACTAATAATTCAGTGAATAAAGGATTTTGACCTTACAAACGGTCCGGTAGTTTTGAATTTTTGATATGTTATCTAGGATGGTTAGTCAGTGCTTAAAATGCAAAATGCACAATTCCCCCCCCTCCGCGCCCGCCGCCATATTGAAAAAACCGGCACTCTCTTCATATTTTTACTCATATCTTCCTTTAGGAGCATTTTAGCTAGAAGAAAGCTTCGACAATGTTATAGAGAGTTAAATTTACTGCATTTTCCATTTTATATTTTGTTTCTAGGACAGATAGTTACGGAGATATGCACATTTAAAAAAAATTAAGAAGTTGCAATTTCCAACTCAAAAACAAACTTCTGGATTATATCTTCGTTTAGGAGCATTTTAGCTAGAACAGTGCTTGGGCAATTTTGTAGAGAATTAAATTTACTATAATTTACATTTCAAATTTTGTTTCTAGGACAGATAATTACGGAGACGTTCTAAACCAAAAATTTTGAGAAATTTTCGGAAAATTCGACTTTTCCTGTTTTTTAAATGTGCATATCTCCGTAACTAACCGTCCTTGAAACAAAATTTGAAATGTAAATTATAGTAATTTTAATTCTCTACAACATTGCCCAAGCTTTGTTCTAGCTAAAATGCTCCTAAGCGAAGATATAATCCAGAAGTTTGTTTTTCAGTAGGAAATTGCGATTTTTTACGTTTTTTAGGGTTCCGTACCCAAAGGGTAAAAACGGGACCCTATTACCACACCTCGGACAATGGCGATCAAATGTATGAAAGAAACGCGTTGCTACGCACACAGTCTAAGCTCGTGTAGGTGAACGCGTACCATGCTTGTGTGAGTGAGATAAGACATGCTAGGGTTGCTGCCATTTTGAACGCACGAGTCGGGAACACAATGTGCAGCAATATGAGATGACCTTGTAATAGCGGCGTCGAATTAATTTTGTGTGCTTATAATTAAAGTAATGTTAATCTACGATTTCTTATTCCGCCCGCGTTCAAATTCGATAACCTCAATGACTAAAAACTCATTGCGCGAATTAGGAAGAATTAAGAATCATATTTCGCTGTAAGGTGGGTAGCTAAGCTCGATTTATACAAATAGTTTCCTATTTTGAATCAGTATAAACGAAGTAACTAAATTTTTGTAAGGAAATTCAGGCCACCAAAATATTACGTAAGTTGAAAACATGATTTTTTGTTCATATATATATTGTGTTGTTTTCAGTGTGATCTGATAGGTTTAGGTCGAAAACGGATAGGGCAAAAAAAATACTAAACATAAGTACCTATTGTAAGTTGGTTTTCTACTAAAACATAAAACACTTTGAAAATAACTGGGTATGTACATGCCTTGATTCATCCAATGGGAATCTGTAGAACTTTCTTTTATTTTTGTTGTTTATAGAGCTTAAACAACCGTACACAGCACAACACACGCCCATTACAAAAGTATTTGTTTAATATTTGAATATTATACGTGGCCTCCGCTCTGCGCACCGCGTCGTCGCGTCCCTGCCAGCCGGTAACTGCGAGGTAACCGAGCGCGGGTGGGCGGCACTTTCGGGGGGAGGCAGGGAGTGTCCATACTGTACGTTAGTACTCTTTATTATACTGTGCCATTACTGAGACTTCGCTGTCCGTCCGTCCGTCCGTCCGTCCGTCCGTCCGTCCGTCCGTCCGTCCGTCTGTCACCAGGCTGTATCTCAATAACGGTGATAGCTAGACAGTTGAAATTTTCACAGATGATGTATTTCGATTGCCGCTATAACAACAAATACTAAAAATAAAATAAAATAAATATTTAAGGGGGGCTCCCATACAACAAACTTGTTATAGATTATATATATGTATAGGTACGGAACCCTTCATGCGCGAGTCGGGCTCGCACTTGCCCAATTTTTTAAATGTGGATATCTCCGTAACTATCTGTCCTAGAAACAAAATATAAAATGGAAAATGTAGTAAATTTAACTCTCTATAACATTGTCGAAGCTTTCTTCTAGATAAAATGCTCCTAAAGGAAGATATGAGCAAAAATATGAAGAGAGTGCCGGTTTTTTCAATATGGCGGCGGGCGCGGAGGGGGGGGAATTGTGCATTTTGCATTTTAAGCACTGACTAACCATCCTAGACAACATATCAAAAATTCAAAACTACCGGACCGTTTGTAAGGTCACACATAGTACTTTAGTCTCTATTCACCGTATTATAAGGCGAATGTAGTAAGTAATGGAAAAAAATAGGCTGACTTGAATTCATAACATACTATTCTATCGTCACCTTTTTGCATTTAAACATTTGAAACGTGACGTACTAGGAACGTAGGAACTGTACGATTATTTGTATTACCTCTCATAAATCACTAATTGATTACATTTCTAGTAAATCAGTTTATAAAACAGGATGCACAATCTCCGCAAAAAACAAATTAGATTCTAGTTTCATTCTTTTGAATATATTTGGTACAGTAAGTTAAAACGAAAAAAGAGAAAAGTCTATAGGTATGGTATAAAACAGGAACCTATTAACTTCATAATATTTCATAACGTTTCAGAATAACGAATAGATGAGTCGTGTCAATAAAGTACATATAAAACGGAAAAAAATACTATTTCGTAAAAATAGTTATGAAATTGATGACATAAACCGCTTACTTACAAAAACATTTTCAAATAAGAATTGAATTTTCAATTAATTCTACTTATTCATTAGAATTGCAAATTGAATGCTTATTTAAAACTACTTCTTTCTTATCTTTTAGCATCCTACACGAGCGAATATCGAGAGGTCACTGTCATTATAGTCTTAGAGATCTGCAGGGAATTTATAAAAGATACCGTATTTGCTGAATATATTCAGTTTTTAAGAGTCCGCAGCAAGGTCCGTTCAACTCCGCGTTGAGATCGCGCGCTTACGCTTTAAAATGTTGTTGTTTCACCTAGAGGAAGACAGGGCGCTAGCAGTAAAGCGAGAGCGCGCTAGCGGGGGGCGGTGCTTACCGCCGCCCCCCCGGACCGTTCCCCGCGCTAGAGTAATTCGCTGCAGTTTCGCAACAATTTTTTGTAATTTATTTTAAGGTTTTCGTAGTTACGCTCTCATTTTAAAACTACGAGATCAATTTTGATAAATCTTTTTTCTTATCAAACTGCATAGTTTAATCGACACCGGAAATAGGTTTTGACTTCAATCTAAACTATATTTTGGTCGTAGTATGCCGCCAAACTGAACAACTTTCTGGGGTCTAAAAATGCAAAACTTGTACTCGCTCTATTTTCTTTCTATTAACATTTCAAGAGTCATAAACTAGTTTTAGCCCTAGATATATCTTATCTCATTATATTTAGAGAATTTCATGATAATGTGACATGTTATATTAAAATAAGGACGTAACTACGTTTGTATGAAGAATCGAGCTTGCTGCGGACTCTTAAATAATAAAAATTATCTGTATAATATTACTTCGTTTTATAAATTCATTGGGACGCTGATTTTGTATACTTTCAATACAATTTATTTTTATCTCCTTAAACCTTACTTAGGCGTTATTTATACCTTACTAGCTGTGCCCCGCGGTGTTACCCGCTCATCCCACGGGAACACTAAATTTATTCGGAATGAAAAGTATCCTATGTCCTTTCCCGGGTCTATCTCCATACCAAATTTCATCTAAGTCGGTTCAGCGGTTTAAGCGTGAATAGGTAACAGACAGACAGACACACTTTCGCATATACCTATAATATTAGTATTAGTATGGATTCAATGATTGTGACATATACGGAAGCAGTACCTAACCTAGACTAATTTAAATAATGTTATAGTTAAATTTATTCTACTTATTTATCGCCAGACAAAAGTCGCCAATAAATAAATACTAAAACAAAGTATTTAATACGAAAAAAAAAACACTTACTTCTCGGTACTGCTATAGTTAGGTACCTACTACGATGTTTTACGTCATAAGCATAAGCTCCAGCGCCTCTACAACTGCGCGTATCTTTCTCGCTCGAGATATTTAATTATCTCTTTCTGTGCAGTACCGTGAGAAAGTGACAGGTGATACTATGCCGCGCAGAGTAGACGGGCTGGTGTCAAGTAGACTACGCCAAAATATCACTTTACGTCGATATACGCGATGTAATTAGCTTAAATTCTTCTATGCAACTACATAAGGCCCTAAAACACTCGCGTGATTCTATATGAAACTCGCCTTTGGCTCTTTTCATAAAACCACACTCATGTTTTAAGACCTCTCATTGTGTAACAGTATGCATAATAGTATTTTTTATACTCGCGTACTTTAATCTGTCAATAACACAGACAAAATCGCAATAACGCACTTTTTAATCCTGTACCAATATTCTACATGTATATGGTACCCGCTACAGAACTTTAATATTCATAAGACATCTCTACTCAACTCTAATAATTTCAAAAAGAGAACATAAGAATATTTGACTTTATAAAAAAGCACGCTACTGTTCACTGATTGGTTGAAATCACTGGTTTAACCAATCACGAGGCACCCGCCATGACTATCGCGATCACGTTTTTTTTATCAGGTCAGTTTTAGTTGATTGTAAAAGGTTACATCAAAAATAAAAATTCATAGTGGGGAATGACGATTAAAGTAAAAAATGTTTTTCTGTGTTTTGCGCTTATAAAACGTATTGTATTCAATAGTTACACAATTAGGTCTTAAAATCTCGTACCTTACTTAGGCAACTCGGCAAGCCTCGTGACCTAAACGCGGTACTCGACTTTAAGAATCTTCATTGTGCAACGATTGCATAAAATACACGATTGCATAATATGCACGGTAGTGCTTCCAATCCCGGAATTTTTTAGTTTGGACAATCTCGGGCTCACAGGATTCCCCATACAAAAAATCCTTACTCTACCACACTTCCACTTACACACTCATTTAACTCCTGCTCTTAAAGTAGTGCTCACCTTACCAATCACCATTTACATTTTCACCTATACAAAAGGGAAGCCTCGAGCACAAATCTCATGTCTGTCATTAAAACTCAACAATGCGCCGCGTGTGTTTTTAGTTAATAAGTGTACAGATTTTCTTGAGTAGATAAAAATCACCTGCTAGGAAACACTTGCAAGTTTCAAAAATGGCGGAACCCATACTTAAAATCCTAAAAACTACACTGCTTCTCCTTCAAATGCTAACCGGTTTTTAGTATAAAAACCTGTCCTAAGAGATCTATATTAGGATGTTTTTTTACATAGAAAACTATCGTGAGTCTCAGACATATTAAAATTCTTAAACGGGTTTACTCACGTCGTAGAAATCGAATAACGCTCGACATGTTTCGAATCGGTACGCGATTCATCATCAGGAGAGACGATCAGACGCGGCGGCGGCCAACCGAACAGCGAATAGCGTTATTCGACTTCTAGTTACGACGTGAGTCAACCCGTTTAAGTATTTTAATAGGATGTTTTTGTTCTAATTTTCGCGATTTCGGTGTAAATAATACTATAAATCTAACTCATAAAATCTTAGCATTGACTGGCAGATAACGCATATCCTGAACTGATGAGACTATTAGAAACATAAAATTTGCATGGGGTTTCCTTACATTACCTGTATGTGCAGTTATGATGAATTTACGAGAATCAGATAGGTACAGCCTAATAAGCACTGAAGACTGCTTGTAAGAGTATGTATAGGTATACGTTAAGTACTTCAATATGTTCATTTCAAACTTTTGTCAAAGTGTACCCAAAGTTCTTGACATCCTCATTCCAATAAGTTAGAGCAAACAGTTGGTTTATCGTTTATAAATTAAAAATAAAGGCCTAACTGGGGAATTAACAAGCACAAAGATTTTTACCTTACCTAATTGAAAGAGGGAAGAAATAAAACATAGTAATGCTCGACAACTATTTAGGCAGATTTTGAAAAGACTGGTGGACATCACGGGGGACCGAAGAGCTGGCAGCTTCCTCGCTCAACAGAGAGCAATTCGTAACTCAAATCATAATAATAATTCATAATGCAATTAACGCGACAAACGTTAACCACAAACAGCAAAATGCTAATTGAACGCACGAAAACTAAACTGCAAAGTAATCCCGATTATATATTGATTAGGTAACTCGAGGCTTTTACGTTTGAGCTAGGAGGTGTCGGTTTACTTCCGGTAAGCGAAGCCATGTCAGTGTCACCGACGCCCGGCATGATTCGGGCCAGACCTCGAATAACTTTGAAACCAAACACCTCACTGCTCCTTAGCTTATTAAATACCAGTTATACCTATAGACTGGCTGTTATGGTCGCAGACCTTGAATAGTGCCTCTAGTTCAAATTACTTAGACGATTGGATACATATTTTTTGCACAATGTGGGTCTAAAACCGGTTGTTTGAGCCCCGTCATGCATGTGTTTACTGTTTATAAATTTTATAATTTTTCGATTATATCTTAAACTAGCGACCCGCCCCGGCTTCGCACGGGTGCAATGCTAATAAATAATACATATAAACCTTCCCCTTGAATCTCTCTACCTATAAAAAAAACCGCATTAAAAGCCGGTGTGTAGTTTTAAAGCTCTAAGCATACATAGGGTCAGGGACAGACAGACAGGAAGCGACTTTGTTTTATACTATGCAGTGATAAAAACAACGCATTTTGAAGTACTTACCCATAAGATTTATGTCCTTATTGTATCATTAAATTCGTCTCTCCTTCTATGGTTAATATTTATTATGTATTCGTTTTAGGAAGTGCTTCATACCTATAAACATGATCTATCTTCAGGGATACTTTTACAAGTTTACCTTGAGATATAATTTAAAGGCACAACCGAGATAACAACGTTAAAGGTTCATAAAAATTGTTTGTGTGCGTTGGTTTTACATATCGCTGGCCCAATATTACAGGGTTCAATGTTGCATTTTCAGGGTGAACTCGTCAAAGGTCAAACATAGAACCCTGTAATATTGAGCCAGCGATTTGTTACTGATTTATGAACTATTTTTTTATACTTTAACCATAAAATTGCTGTTAACATTTTTAAAGTGTGCCAGTAGGAAGATAAAGCCATTGCTTGGAGCACTAACCGTTCATGACCTGTAGGTCAATACCACCGTCGATAATTGCGAGAAATTAAATGCGCTTAAAGACAAACTCGGTTTTTTTGATAGATAGAAAATAAATATGATGAATAAAACTTAGGTATGCACAAAGATTTACGGCTTACTCGTAAATATCAGGTTTATTTCCAATCATTGAGTCAACGATGTGTCGAATGGGGCAGTTTAAGACTCATATTAAACATTATTGACATTAATTACATTAAACTATGAAAAAAAAAAAGTTTTAAGGTACCTCGAATTTTGTCAAGGATGCCAAGAAGAAAAAATACGTTTTTGGAAGTAAATCGAGTTCCTTCAATCGAAAGCTACGAGTATGCATAGTATGCATTATTGTTCATTCACACATTTTTTAACAGTTGAACCATATTTTTACAGGCGGAATGGCTTTCCTCTGCCAGCCGTTCGGGAGCATATTTTCCGGCCCACTACTGGACTATTTTGGGCGAAAGAAGGCCCTTTTCCTGGTGAACATCCCTCACCTGATAGCGTGGCTGCTCATGTATTATGCCTGGGATGTGCCGTCGTTGTTTATCGCAAACGCACTCCTGGGCATCGGGACGGGCATCATGGAGGCACCCTCCATCACCTACGTTGGTGAAGTAAGGTAAACAATTTTGACTTATTTTCGATACATGGCTCAGGATCACGAAGCGTGGCGAGAGATGATGTTGGAGCCAAGATGCACTTTGGATAGTTGAGCTCAAATAGTTAGATATTTGGATCAATGGTGTTATGTGGACTTAGACGAGATTTTTACTATTATCGCTAAAAGTTTTAGTTTTAGACTCGCTAACGCCTAAAATAAAAGCAGTTCGGAAATTTTATCAGCGGGTCAATTGGAATTTGTGCCTGATGCCCTAAAGTGAGACCACCGCTTTTAAAAATCGGACTGAATATTATATACCTACGAGTTCACAGGATCATTAGAAGAAGAAGAAGATACTTTTATTTTGCAAACCATTCAACATTATAACAAACAAATTACACACAAGATAAAACGCCTTCACTACTTTACCACCAATTTAAACTCCGTTATGATCGTCTACCTTCTGCAATCATCGTTATCAATGATATTTTTCATTTCTCAAAAATGTTGATATTTTTCAAACGCATAATATTATTCGGCGTTATTTAATTATTTCTCCAGCATCTTTCGCCTCGGCCTCGGTTCCATAATTCATCTCATCTAAAGGTATCATATATGTTTATTTCTAGTGATTCATCAGTAAGGGGAGTGCTGACGACGCTCACCAACAGCTTCACGTCAGCGGGCATGTTCCTGGCCTACTTGCTGGGGACGGTGCTGCCCTGGCGGCAGGCGGCGCTCGTGTCGCTCGCCGTGCCGCTGGCGACCATGCTGGTGGTGCTGTTTGTGAGTAATTTATATGTCACACCCTCAGGGAATTGTCCTACAACACACTCCCGACACTCGCACTTTGGGAGACGTATGCGGAGTCGTAGCCTTTTCAACTGCTTAATGATTATGTAAGGGGTATACCGTTTGGTTGATGTCCCCATTGTCCCCGAGTTATTAGACACGCACAAAGATAGCACCATCTAGACGCAAGAACTATTGTGGATTGATGGAATTAATGGAAAATATAGATGGGCCAGGGGCATGAAAATGTAATGACGGCCCAACTATTGTTTGAGACGATCGAACGTCTACCAGGAAAAACAATATAACTACCATAAGTACCGTTACGGTAGTAAGTATACGATTTACGCCTTTTTCCGACTAATCAACAATCAGTTTAAAAACTCGAAGATTGCGCACGATAATGACTATCTAATTACGGGCTAAACGACACGAATCCCTCAACCTCGTCAGATTACCTTGATTGTTATCGGGTATATTGTGATTGTGACAACTTCAATACTATAGGAAAGAAAGGCGATATTATGAATCCGGGTAGACGGGTTGAGGACAACAAAACGTTCCATAATATACATAGTACAAAAACTGTATTTTTTTACCTTTTATTGAACAAACGTCTAAACAACATCGACTCACGTTTAGTTAACCGCCCGGCTAGCGGTAAGGTTCTTTCTTAGAGTAAAACTATACTAGAGACTTCACATAGAGGTCGCTAAGGTGTAAAAACCTTTCAAATAAACAATGCAAAGATCGACACACAAAGCATAAGGAAAAATTCGTCAGGTCTACGTGGAGCGAGGGTAGCGAAGTGGCTAACGCGCTGGACCGGTAATCCAGAGGTACCGGGTTCGATTCCCGGTCCCTTCCACCAGGTAGCTCCTTTTTAAATTTTTCTTTAAGCTTTGATCTTTGTATTCATGGTTTAAAACTATACTAGTTCTTAAATGAATCATACCAAGCCAAAGGGCCTTATGATTATAACAATTTCTTTTTCCTTTACGCCTACTAACTAGTACCACACTGCAATCACGATCCCACACGACACGGGTCGCTTGATGGACATGAATAACCCCTATTGTAATTCTAACCGAAACGAATCGAATTGCTGTAATCTTCTTTCTTTATATACTTACCTATTTCTTATTTATTCCATTTCCGAAAGTGCAATAAAGTGTTGTAAGAATGACTTTTAAAATATTGACATACAATTTTTAGGTACCGGAGACCCCAATATGGCTGTTATCGAAGGGGCGACAGAAAGAGGCAATGCGCTCTCTCTGCCGCTTACGCGGATGGTGCAAGCCAGAAGACGTGAAGGATGAATTCGACCAGCTCCTCAAATATAACGAAGCCATCCACAAATGCGTCATATGCCTTAAAGAAGACAAAACTTCTTTACCTTGTGAGCACCAGAAAGCTTCCACGATCAGATGGATCATAATGAAATACAAACATGTGTTTCTTGTAAAGGAGACAATGAGACCTTTCACGCTGGTCATGGCGTATTTCTTTTTCTTCCAGTTCAGTGGTCTTATGCCAATTCGGCCAAATATGGTGAACTTTTGCAAGGCTCTAGGGATGAAATACGAGACAAAAACTTTAGTGGTGAGTTTCATGCGTGCAACTGCAATTGGATTCGCTCATTTGAAATAAAATTAAGACAATTTGGCTTTGGTTTACAAAATAAATTTTTGAAGCCGCGTTATGTATGATAAAATGGAGGATTGTCGTTAGTTAAAACCTCATCATAATTAATATACGAGTACTCTCACTCTCAAATGAAGACAACTCGTTGACTTCAATGGGTCATCAACGTAACCTTTTTATTTCCAGGTTCTAGTCGGCGCAGTGTTCATTGTGATGAACTTGCTATCAGCAGTCATTGTTAAACTGATCGGGAAACGTAAGCTGGTCCTCGGTTCCCTGGCAGCTACAGCTCTGTGCAGTCTCCTCATCAGTATATACGCGGGGACAAATTTACCAAGACACGTATTCTCCTATGAACCTCACACGTTCCCTCAAGGAACAGACACCGTGCCAATACTACTGTTTATGATGCTAGTCTGTTTCACAAGCTTGGGGATACCTTGGGTGGTGCTGTCAGAGGTATTTCCTTTCAGGTACGCATATTTTGTATTTATTCCATAGAAATATCTTATGTGTATTAGTAAATTTTGATATTATTAGATGCTACCTAGCCATTTTCCAAGGAATGTTACAGAATTAAATGTCAAATGAAAACCTTTAGCCACGAATAGTTCGCCTTGGCTCCACACATATTTTCCCGTATTTTATTTCCCTTACGTGCAAATTTTGAGGTTCCTTTTTGTGTAGTTAACTTTCTATCTATGCATTCATGATGACAAGTCAGTCAAGCAGAACTTCTCTTTTTTAACCCCCGACGAAAAGAGGGGTGTTATAATTATAACATGTTTAGATGTGTGTTTGTATGTGGCATTGTAGCTCCCAAACGGATGGACCGATACAAAGGCGGTTTTTTAATCCAAAGCTGCCGAGATGTTTCTTAGCTATGTTTGGTAAAAATACTTGCAACCGTTTCCATTCCAAGATATTCAACTTTGATTAGAACAAGTGACAGGATCTCAGCCAATATTGAAGTTAAGGTTTAGTAACATTTTGATCCCACTCATTATTCAGCTTCAATGGCCTCATGATGACCATCAACTTGTATGTACTTGTATTTATATCTAAATGCAATTGAAATAACTTGTTTCTGTTCTTTTAGGAGTCGAGGAATGGCGACAGGTCTCGCCGCGGCGTTCAGCTATATCATGCTGTTTGTTGCAACAAAGACCAACTACAACATCGAGGCTGCATTCCATCTCAGCGGGGCGTTCACGATTTATGCCATATTCGGGGTCCTAGGTACTATGTACCTGTACTTCTACTTGCCAGAAACAGAAAGCAAGACTTTAATAGAAATAGAAGCTTATTATAAGGGAAATCGGAAGATCTTCGCTGATGATTTCTTGATTAACGCGTTCAGAAAGAAGTCGAGCAATGATGCTGATGCTCCTATGCTAGTCAATTAAATGTACAAAATGTTAGAATAGTTGTATCATAACATAATTCAGAAGTTTTAGGAGGCTTACCCCGCAAATAGCTCTTTAAAACGAATAAAATAACTGTCAGAGAAACATTTTGTGATAAAATTATTACGACCCATTTAATAAATACAGTCGATTCGCATGTTAATGGTGGTCAAATTTATCGCCCACTTCTTACCACTAATACGAGTGCAAGAGTACGGATGTTTTTTCATTTATATAAATGATAAAATACTGAAGGCTAGTACTATGTCCGGTAGATAAACGCGACCATCTGTATCTGTGATGGTCACGTTTATCCCTGTGGTAAAATCGATTAGTAGTCTTGTACCTCAATTTACAACATTTTGTTATTTTTGAGATTTGCCTCACACAGTCGAGAGAAGATCGCAAACACACAGTCGAGTCAATCAACAAATTTATGTTTATAATTATATCAATGTAATTAATGTATTTCTGCATCAACAGTTGCAGTGTGTGGTGTGTGCATACACGTTTGCTATATACTAATCCCGCACCAAAAATGTTTCTGTTTGGCTTTATGGTTGACTGCTAGATAATGCCATTAAGTCCGCCATTTTTACTACGTTTGTAATGAGCAATAAAGTGTAAATAAATCAATTAATAAAACAAATTTTAATTTTTATTAGAGACAATTATGTATCATCTACCTATTCCAGACCAGACTGATTATGTTAACCAATTCGAATACAATATAAATACATTTATCTACGGGGTGACTGTGTAAAAATATTCGCGTGGTAGTATTTGGTAGGTACCCATTAATTTCCATTTGATTTATTTAGCAAACTTTCCAACAAAAAAATCAAACTATTTGTCCAAATAATTTTCACACAAAAATTTTACAATAAGTTTTAAAAAATTACTGCTAATAATGATTTAGTTTTAAAGATTTTTTTTTATAAAACAAATGAAAATGAATGGACTTTAAATACCTATAAATAATGAGTGATGTGTGAATTCAAATAATTCGTTCATTAATTATGCCTGTTTATTTAGTAAGTAAAACACCTTTATATTGAATAATGGTTATTAAACTGTTGACCCAAGACATGTTGTTTTAATGGAATATACCTAAATCTTACATTGCCGATCATAAATAGAAGAAAGGGGTAGTAGTATGTAATTTAGTGTGCCTTATACTTTTGTAATATTATTTAAATTAGATTTCTTACTCATCCAGAACTTTAGTCTACAATAGTCACAATTTTAATCTCGTTTCCCTAAGCCGTAAGTGCTACAGTCCGACCAAAAAGAGTAGAAATTAAAAAGTGGCAATACTGTAGTGTCCTCCCTTTCTAATCAATATAAGAAAACGAGGACGACACTACAGTATTGCCACTTTTTATTTCTTCTATTTTTGGCCACACTGTATCTTATGGAGAGAAAATCTCACTTCCTAACCAAGGTAAGACGAACTTTAGAATAGAATAGAATAGAAATATGTATTACCACACTCATACATTTAACAATTACCTATGTCAATAAGATATAAGCATGCCTCGTCAATTATTACATAAGTTACCTATATATGATACTTACATTTGTTCAATTCATCCAAAATTAAGAATTTTATACATAATTTTATTTATTAATTCATCAAAAATTAAGAATTGTATACAATATTGTCTAGAATTACTACATTGCTAATAGAAAATATAATAAAAAATAAAAAAAGTGACCATAAAGCTCCTAGAATATATAATCGGTGGACTAACCGTAATACAATTATTACATTATTGTTATTTATCTACTTCATTAATTTCAATGTCAAATTTCACATAATCATTATTCATATAACTAGGTATTCCTTGATACCTACTGTATAGTGTCCGATCCAACAACAGTGTTTTCAGACGCAGACGGAATGCATTGTCGTTTTTTATGTTTTTAATGCAATATGGTAGTTTGTTATATAGTATACACCCCATAGCATTCGGAGACCGTTTGGCCAGCTTTAGCCTGTGAACAGTTGGTATTAAATCAAGAGCTCTTTTTGGATGGCGCGGATTGGCTTTGGATCGTACTTTAAATTCATTCATATTATGTCTAACATACATTATAATTTCCATGATGTACCTATACGGAAACGGACGTTAAGATACCCAGGTCTTTGAAGTGTTCTCTGCAGGTTTCTCTGTACTCAGCTCCCTTGAGAATTCTTACCGCTCGTTTCTGCATTTTCAATATACGTTCATGTTCTGTACAACATCCCCACAAAATTATACCGTAAGACAACATGGAATGGACATAGGCATAATATGTTTCTTTCAGGCTGTCGCTCGATACCAAGGACTTCAATTGTCTTAGTGCGTAAATACCACTGGCCATTTTCTTGCATACCACGTCTATGTGTTGGCTCCAGTTTAATGCTGAATAATGTAATTTAGTTAGACTAATCACGGACGGTAATTCGTAAAGCCCCAGATCGCGTATATATTTACGACACAAACACCTGCAATGTGGGACATTCACTAATTCACCCCCATTAGGTATGTAATGTACTATTACAGTACAGTTTCGCAGTTGCGTGCAATCTATACAATTTCACTCGTATTATTGGCAGGTTGACTGTTAAATTTAAACAGCGTAGGTCGTACATATTTTTATTACAAACACTTGTAAGCACACGCCGATAAAATGTTTTCATAACTTTCAACTCATGTGAAAACTGTTGTATATCTCTGGCCCCAGTCAAAATGTTGCTTATTGACTAAATTATTGTGTATTACATGAGATAACTATAATGGAATTTTGTAAACTTTTTTATTAAGTCCTTAAAATAAAATTAATTCTTAAAAAATAAGAGCGAAAGCGCGGTATTATGTAATAAATGTCACCATAATAATGATAAGAAGATTATTAATTTGTAAGTATGTTATGTATGATGTAATTTATAATGTATTATTATTCTAAATCTGTATTTTACTGTTATCACAGTCATGTTCTGTAGCTATAGCAAAATCAGGATTTCAATTAGACGTACCTACAATCTTAATTCGAAACTAAGTAGACTTTCTGGACAAATGAACATAGTCATCACTATTATATTTATATTTTTTTTATTATATTTTTATTTTTATTTAAGTCATGGCTTAAAGAATAATGCAAGATAAACTGGTAATAGTTGTATACGGACTCTATACTAAAGTTGCTCTACCTTTATTTACAGACCTTAATTAATGAAAAAGTCTAATGTGTTTTAATTTTTTTCAGGTTTGACGTGTTATCACTGGGCATTATCACACTTGGCTGTAATTATAATATCTTATTATCATTAAGTACAACACACAACTATGAATGTTTAGCTGCTCAATCATCATCATCATCATCATTTCAGCCATAGGACGTCCACTGCTGGACACAGGCCTCCTCAATTGACTTCCACATGGGCCGGATAGAAGCGACCCGCATCCAGCTGCTCAATGTATGTTCAAAACAATTAGATACATTTAAGTAGGTACTAAATTCTCTTATATATTATGTATTCCGCCTAAAACACGAAATATTCTTGTTTATGACTATAATTTTTTTTTATAGAATGGAAGAATTTCTTATTAACTGTTTATCTTTAGGTAGGTACATTTTAGTTATTAAGCTTTAATTTTATTTCTGAAAAGACTTTATTAAGTCCATATCTACAAACGATTCGAGAAGTACAATATGTGAGAAAAATGATTATTATCGGTGGTATACCAGGTGGCCCTGTAACAGGAGGAATAAATTATTAAAACATAGATTCGACCCCTCAAACTGAACAACATTTATTGAACAACTTTTAGAAATAACTCATTTATAATTTAAACCTGTAACATACAAGTTTATTCAAGGAAGCAATGTATTGCGATTATTTCGAAACATTTGATATTTAGTAAAGTGACAGCTATGTCGATGCTAATTAAAGCGATGTCAATATTGGACGGCGTACATTGAAAATGCTATTTACTTTGTTTGAAATAATAAACAAATGAAAACAATATTAAAAAAAAAGTTTCTGAACAGATGTTGTTCAGTTTGACGAGTAAAATCTATGTTTAAATTTTTTGCTCCTGTTACAGGACCCACCTGGTATGACTAAGTCCTAATTCTATACTTGTCGTGTATAGCGGACGTATTTGTTGTTAAATATATCACTTATATTACATCAAAATGGCACATCTGGTTACATGGCGAAGCACTCGGAGGACTACTGCACACTGGCAACGGCGTGTGTACACGACGGTGTCGAGGTCTATGGCATTCGTCGCGACAACCGCACTGCTCGCATTTTCTACGACCTGTGCGATCTGTACGAGTACAACTGCGACCATAACAAGGGTAAGCACGGTCTGACTCTCCTATCTCCTTCCGCCAGTTCCGCCCTAAGTCAGACTGACTCGGCTCAGTTTAATCACGACGCTGTCCGTACTGCTGCCTGTGGCTAGGAGACATTCCCGTTAGTGCGCTTGTACTGCCACACAATGTGCGACTCTCCAGTATTCAGTAAGATCTAACAAAATCTGATATAGTTGACGTCATACCTAAAAAATCTTAACGTAACTTGACATCCATGAGTACTAGTCTAGTATAGTAGTCATGAGTATTATAGAATACTTGGAACTCGACCACCAAAGCATAACTGCGACCATCAAAAAAGTCCATACCATTCACAGACCATATCACGTCAAAAATCAACCTACAAAGGTGAAAGGTGTCCATGAAAGGTTATAGTATACCATACTTTTTCGAGTACCAGTTTAGCGAAGCCAAGAGCCAAGTCACCGAAATATGTATGGTAAGAGGGGTGAAAATCCTGGATCCGCTACAGGCGACCACGTAACGAGGGTTATGCTGTTGTCTGCCACGTGCATCAAGCTGCGAGGCATTTCTAGTATGTCATAAAAACTCAGTATATTAAAGTACTTGTTTCTCCTTTATTATAAAACAATGGCTAGAGACTCCCAAAGTAATTACAAGGAATGTTCATGTCTATAATCCAAACGTTTTAAGGATATTTGTTGGACTTAGTCAATAAAATCCCATATTATCATTGCATACGTTTTTTTATCCAGATTACCAGGCATGCTTATCACCTGCAAGTAATCATACTACTGGTAACACAATTTAGTAATAATACTAACAAGACTAGTGATGATAAACCGTTTGTAACTAACTACGTAAAGTACTGCAGCTGAAACCAGTCTACCTTCTACAGTACGTAACAACTCAGGTGATAGTGGTGATCCTAACCATGCCTATGATTCTCTGCTAGGGGGAAAGGTCAAATATTCACCTAGCATTCCTAAAATTGGTGAAATTAACCAGATTAAGAATGAGGACAGTGCTAAGAACAAGTTGGCGAAAAAGCTACAGTAAAACTAAATTGATGCTTTAAAAACTGTAAGGCCAAAATATAAGAGTATTGTTAAAATTGAAATGCGCAAGAGAATTATGAAGATGGTAAATACATATACACCAAAACTAGTTAGAAACGGTAAATACTACTGATGAAAGTTATAAAACGAACTTCAAACAAAGAGATAAGCAAAATCATGAAAGAGAAATGGAAACATTTACCAGCAGAAAATAATGACATCGTTTTCATACTATTTAAATATTGCTGAAATCAAGTGGTATAAAAATTTAATAGGTAGCAAAGATTTTATCGGAACAAGTTATGTTTATGATTATTACTATTAAAATTTTCATCTATCTCAAAAGTTGTTTTATTAACCATAATAATTAAAATCTAATGACAAATTCTAATTAAGCCTAATTAGTATTTATTAGTAAACAGTCTAAAAAAGTATAATAAGAGCCATTTTATGAGGAAGTTTGTCTGTTGAAAAAAAATGTTGATATAGTACTTACACAACAAAAATAATTGTAATGCATCAGCAATACCTCCAGCATGCAGTAAAAATGTATCGAAAGCCCCTAGGTTTTATATCATCCTATTATCCTAATAGGGGATTTATTTAATAGACTAAACAATATTTTGATGCTATCTGTTTCCGCCAAGAAACCATATTCACTCACTTCTCAGAAGACGCTTAGTGCCCTATGCGTCCAGTACAACAACGGTTTCAGGATGCTGTTGGGGCTGTCGCTGTCACGATTCTGTAATGCATCGGGAATGTTCTCAGATACACATACGGATGGCTTCGCCGCTATATTAGTAACGCGCAAGTGGGTAGCATCCCCCACGAGGAGGATCAGGGGCAGCCCAAACAGCCTCCTAAATACGTTTATGGACCGATTCCAAGGCCATCCTCAGAAATACTGGCACGATATACATTGCACTCTGGGCTAAATAAATGTACGTATCTTTTAAATTAATATTTTTATATTAACGAATTTATTGGCTCTACCCTGATTATCCTGTTTGACCCTATTAGTGGGAATTTTTATGCTTGTCAGAATTTTGTAGGGATGGGGTATGATTCTGAAGTAAACGAAATAGGATATCAAAGTGATGACGTAGGAAACCTACCTCTCTATATGTCACCGTGTGGATTCTTGCATCAATCATTGCGCGAGATGAGTATGAATAAGAATTCCGGGGTGGGTAATAACTAATATAATACATATTGACAACACTTTGAAAGATACTCATCAAATTTTACTCAAGTAATAAGCTTTTGAAGTTTCCGTATCTGTCTCAAAAGGCAAAAACGGAACCCTTATGTATAAAATCACTTCGTTGTCCGTCCGTCCGTATGTCTGTCAAGATCCTTTATCTCGGGTACGTGTGGAGGTAACGAGTTGTAATCAAAACCATATTACTCAGGTCGACAGTCCCTTGAAGCTATGAAAATAATCAAACTTCAAAGTTAACGTGAAAAAAAGATACGGCCGTTTTTGCCGTAAAAACGTAGGTATATTTCGACAATCTCATGGAAAAAATTATTGGCTATTTTTCGTTGACTAGAACTATGAAATTGGCCAATAATACTGCGTTGTACTACAAGTATAGGGAAAACTATACATTTGTAATTAAATCTAAAAAAATATAGCCCTTATTTAAAGTACGTAAAACAGTTTTCCTACGGTAAAGTTTAGTTTGTCGCTCAATTAGGCACAGTTTATTGTTTCGTTAGAGCAATATGCATTGCTCTCGTATTCGTATGTTATCGTTATTTTCCTTCTTGAAGTATGTAAACATGTTCTACGAATTTGCCTTGGCTAGAAATTGGTAGATTGAATTGTACGTCATAGTTTTTATGCGTCTCTTTATTGTTTACTCAAGGTAGGTACCGAACATATGATGTAAGTACCTACTAACGTTTCTGCGCGACAACGTATTTGAAAAATGTACATACACATGTAATTTCCAGTAACGGTTGAATAGTAAAGGTTACAAGTGGAAACCCTAAATACCAATCAATGATTTCTGTTTACATATTTTTTCGAGACCTTAAAGCACTAGAAAATCCTTTTTTTTAAAGGACATAAAGAGGACAAATGGATTTAATATTGATGCGACTCATTGTACGTAAGTATTATTTTCCAAATAAAGAAAAATGTTCCTAATTCTTTATGATATAGAAGGCCAACGAGCAGACGGATCGCCAGATGGTCAGCAATTACCGTCACCCAATGGACACCTGCAACACCATAGGTTACAAGTGCGGTGCCAACCTTTGGGATGGGTGTATGCTTTTTTCTAGAAGGTTTAAAGGTGCCATGATACAAGCGAAACTTTTCAAAAGTTAAAATATCGCATAAACAGAGATAAAGTAAACGTTATAATTATGTAGGTACTTATTACGCTATACGTTAAGTACCACACAATCATAAATGTATATCTGTTTATATTGAGATGCTTTTGTTTTCCAAACTTTTTGATTCCCTAAGGTAATAGATACTCTCCTCTCTTTTTTTTCAAGCCGTAAAATTTTCCGCACCTGCATTGAATTGTTCATTAATATTATCAGGTAAATATGGATAGAAAAATAGAAAAGAGTTAAATTAAAGGTTCAATGTGTTTTACAAAACAACATATTTTATTGATGTGTGTTATCTACTAAAATACATTTATTCGCCGAAAATATAACCGTATTGGGTATTGTGCGGTTCTGATCTGTCTTTTTCTGAACATTAGGTGTGTTCGCGAGTGGCAAATCTGGTGAGCACAAAATCGATCGATCGAGCCCTCATTCACCAGAACTGATTTTCTTGGCAATATTAATACAACCATGGTTTCCTGTCAATTTTATATAATTTATTGCAATGGAGTACCTATTTTATCTAGCATTTTATTTGTTTCAGTCTTAATCAACTGTGGCTGGACATTCGCGCATATAATTAATGTAAATAATAATTGATATTTTCTTTGGTTTCCGCGACTGTCAAACGTTTAAATAAAACGATTTAAACGGATTATATCGCGTATATTAATTATTTACGCCTCCCTGACGTTTCGGTAACTTTTCAGTTACCGTTGTCAAAGGTTTGACTGAGAAAAACACAATTTTTCTCTGACAAAGTTACATTTGTGCAAACTATATACCCATTTTTTTTTTATGTATTAAAAATAAAGTTTCAAATCTGTTGTAAAAGACTCTCGTTCTAGGCATTGTTATTCTAAGGTTTGCAATAACTAGCTGTTGTGTTTTGTTCCTGTATGGCGCAGGATGACGACCACTGTTTGCTGGCACGCACGTGCACGCACGACGGCGTCGAAATTCGCGGGCTCGCCACCGACGGCCGCACCGTCCGCGTCTTTTACGACACCTGCGATTTGTACGAGTACAACTGCGACCATTGCACGGGTAAAATACGATCAGTGTCTTTCCCACTCCGCACGCTTCGTGAATCTTGTCGCGCAACATAGCATCGCCCGTCACTCTCTCACAGTACAGCGAAGAAAGACCTAGACAATCCACGAGAACCCACATTGTACCCCGGCAACGCTTAAAAACATAGATGAGGCTTTGTTTCACTTTCCAATGGGGCCTCTTTTTATGGAGTGCCCAGCGCTCCAGCATGCAAAACCTCGACAAAACCAAAAGAGGTTAAATCATATATCTCGTTGCACGTGACATTTGCAGTAATTGATCTAATCTATGTATAAAATAAAAGAACTTTATTCACACATTATTATAATAAAACGGGTCTGTCTCGCGTTCAAAAATTGATTATTTAATTACCTTGACGTTTTGAACGTGACCTGACATTCATGGTCTCGAAGGAACCGTTTTAGAACGCGATTAAGACCTGTTTTGTTATAATGAATACCTAGGTATAATATAATTATTAATTATTGATGATTTATGGTTTCATACTAAATATCCATAATACAATAAATAATGTAAAATACAAATTGAGAAATTCTTTAAATGTCATTTTAGTCGACCCTATTAGAAAAATCGGTCAAGTGCCAGTCGGACTCGCGCACTTAAGGTTCCGCACAAACTATGAAAGAACTTGCTCTAATAACGTATATATAAACTAGATTCAAGGAGAAACTTAACTTTAGGATATTACTGACGTTCTACAAGTAACGTTCTACAGTCGTTGTTTACTTTTGTCCAGATTTCAAGCCGGTAGTTGTACCCAACACGCCATCGACACAAGTGACTGGAGAAGAACCCAATAATAGCCATAGCGAAGAAGTACAACGTCTAAAAAAGACATCTACTAAAAAAGCAAAAAAAGATACAAATAAAGCTAAAAAACTTACAAATCAACCAAAAGAAGATACAAATAAAGCAAAAGAAGTTACAAGTCAAGCAACAGATGTTACAAATAAAGCAAAAGAAGTTACAAATAAAGCAACAGAAAAAGACAAAAAAGCATATACAAAAAAAGCAGAGAAACTAACAAAGGCAACAACTAATGTTAACATAGACGATGCCGTGACGAACGATGGAATAGAAAGATTAGTAAATAGTAAACCAACAAAACCACATGTTCTTCCACACACATGCGAGCCAAAAGTGGAAATAGCTTGGCTGCCTACTGTACGGGGTATAACTCAAAAACTAAATAGCATCTTACATGAGATAAGCAAATATGACAGAAAACGTAAAGCAAAGTCACACGTATCGTAGTTGTGGCTAGCGTTGTATACCTATAATTGATTATGTTTGTAAAATAAGATGACCAAATAGCAATTGGGCATCCGGCACTAAACTGCACGTTTCCAATGAGTTAATGTCTGAAATATTACGATTACATTTACGTATTCTTTGGTACAACGCTCAAGCAGAGCCAGCAATACTCGTACACACATCACACCGAATCCCTAAAGGTATTAGCTGTCGAGCCGTTGCATATAACTATAATGTACTACCGCCTGAAATAATTTTCTCTAAATTATGAGATGACTTGATACTTGACTAATTTGTAATTGTGTAATATAGGATGTTAGGACAAGTTATGACTCATACCTTAAACGTCTCCTGCTTCGTTTATTCTTATTTCTGTGTCGGATATTACGATGTTATATTCCCAAGTATAGTCTGCTATCTTCATTTGCTATCGCTACCTGTTAAATGAATAACAATATGATTCCTCCAGCATTGAATCTTATTTAAGTGTCTCAAGTTTACGTGGATAAGTTGTTAAGTTAGAGTATACATTCTTGTATTGCCGCCACAAAGTGATTAATATACTATTGAACACAAAGCGTATTGCATTTTGGACTGGACCAAGTGCTGTTGCACTACGACAGGTGTAAGCATCGTACACCAAGAACATCCGGAGAGCGCATACAACTGCGTGCCTGTAGTGCATGCGCTGATCACTCGTTAAAATTTATCTTCATACCTAGAATAGGCCTGTTTGTCTACGACAAGAGACTAACCAACCAAGACACTTAGTCCTCATTCAGTTGAGATGAACCAAACAAACCAGCGACTCTTCTCTGTAGGCATCAGATTTGAAGCAACTGACTTAAATTCTTCAGCTAGGTACAATGATAACCCAACGCCTCTGGGTACAAAAAGTGAAAGGTGAATATTAAAACATGCACATTTGTATAATTAATTTTAGTATTTGTTAATAGCTAAGGAAAATTATAGTTAGGTTTGTAATGTGAGGTCACCTTCGAGACAACCCACACTAACAGCATCGGATTAGCGTTGCTATACAAATTTAGGCATTGCGTCGACGCCACGCTGGTGCAGCTTTGAATTTGTATGCAAACGCTGCGCCAAACGCTTGTGGTTAGGGGGATCTGTTACCTACTGTTACAGTAAGATACGAAAGTATTTTGTAAGTATAAACAATAAGTTGCAATACTGCGATGGCGGCGATGGTGCAGTTATGAGCGTCATCATTGGCTGCTGTTCTTTATGTTACAAAACCGGCCACGCTCAGTGTAGGTTTCCGTAGTAGCCCATCCTTCACAATAGACGGGCTTAAAACAGCGGTTTTAAGCCCGAGGTTTAAATTACGAGAAAGCTCTATAAAAAGGTTCTAAACGCCAAAGTAACTGTATTTACTTATTACCTTCTGGAAGTTATCTATTATACGTGCCAGATTGAGCGGAATGTTTAAATGCAGTATGGCACTTAACTAATATGTGTAACGTTCGAAGTATAAGGACACCGCGCGGCACTTACGTCATTTTAAAGAAAATTATGAAATTTTGCGATAACTCAAAAACGGCAGAACCGATTTTATTCAATATTGTTTTCATTGAAAGTACCTACTTATAAGGGCTCATTTCATGATTTTTTTCCATATTTTTGACGCTATTTTTTGGACTTCCGGAGCGAATATTTACAAAACTGCTGATTTTATTAAAAAATAATGTTTGAAGACCCTTATTATTTTAAAAAGACCTATTCAACGACACCCCACACACTAGTGTTGGAACGAAAAAAAGATGACCCCACTTTAGGTGTACGAGAGGTACCCGAAAAAAAGTTTTTATTTTACTGTTTTATCGGCGTGATACATACACATATACTCATACCAAATTTCAGCTTTCTAGTACTAAGATTACGGAGCTAAGCCGCGGACGGACAGACGGACATGGCGAAACTATAAGGGTTCCTAGTTAACTACGGAACCCTAAAAACCTAGGTATTAGAAAGCTGAAATTCGGTATCAGTATATGTGTAGGTATGTATCACGATACCTTGGTTTTTAGGGTTCTGTAGTTAACTAGGTGTATTACTGTTTCTTCTTAAAGTTTTCTTGTAGAAATATCCATGTTGAGCGAATTTTAAATTGCATTTCATCAGGCGCTTCGGTAGGAATATTCTTTAGATACCACAATCTTAACTTTAAGAAGTGCACAAATTAATGTTAAAAAAGTAACTTACCATTGGTTTAATGAGTTTTAATACTTAAGTTAACTAAAAGAAACCCCATTTACACGTATATTTATCGGCTTACATATTACGTAAGGTATATACCAATATTATTTTTAGAGGTTATGGTATCTATTGTTAAACACATCTACATTCTACGCATTGTTAAAGGCTTGAATAATTTGGAAGATCTACATATACTACACAATGCTGTACAGTTCTTCAAATTGAAAGATTCAAATAGAGGGATAAATTCGTCGACATAATAGGAGATGCGACTGATGTGGAATTATACAACATAGTGTAGTTATATGAATAAAATTAGCTTAATATGTAAAAAGAAGCGCGTGGAGGGGTCACTGCGACCAAATAGGGTCTATACCAGAAAGTATGAGACTAACAAAAGCACTAGCTACGTCGAAGTCAGTCCCGCTCACAATCACAACCATTAAGGGCAGTGACGGGAAAATGACGGAGACAGGGCAAGAAACCCTAAAAATTATGTGTAGCACACACTTTCCAGGCTCAGTGATACACGAGAGCGAATTAGACGATGTTGCAATTAGTGTAGTGGAACAAAGCGCAAGCACAACCAGACACAACTGGGACACGTCGAAAAAGGTAGTAGACCATAAGAAATTGAAATGGGCAATTTCAACGTTCCAGCCGTACAAGGCGCCGGGACCAGATGGAATCTACCCAGTACTACTACAAGAAGGCGCAAACGTACTCATTCCTCACCTGAGTAGACTGTACAGAGCGTCCATAGCATTTGGACACATACCACGAGAATGGTAAAGGTAATATACCTGCCTAAACCAAGTAAGGCAGATTACGGAGAAGCCAAATCATACAGGCCTATAAGTCTGTCTTCATTTTTCCTCAAAACATTAGAAAAATTGGTGGACAGACACATAAGGGACGGTCCATTAAAAAGACGTCCGTTGCACAAACTACAATGTGCGTACCAACCGGGGAAGTCGACCGATACCGCGTTGCACCTGGTAACAAATAGAGCTGAACGGGCCATAGAAAATAAAGAACTATGTCTGGCGGCTTTTCTAGACGTGGAAGGAGCGTTTGATCGCACCATGTATCAAGCTATCAGCAAAGCAGCTGCAAGACATGGCATAGAACCAACCATTTGCAAATGGATAGGCAACATGTTAAACGCCAGGCTAACAAAGTCGTCGCTGATGGGGGATGAAATACTAGCTAAGGCTACAAAAAGGTGTCCACAAGGAGGAGTACTCTCACCTACTCTATGGAGTTTGGTGGTGAACTCCCTAATGGAGGAACTCAACAATGGTCCACGGTAGGATACGCAGATTATTTGGTGATTCTTTTCAATGGGAAATTTCCCAGTACGTTCTCAGCAATCATGAGTGAAGCACTGAGGAAAGTGGAGAAATGGTGTAACAATCACCAATTATCCATCAACCCAGGCAAAACAGTGGTAATACCATTCACGAGAAAGAGGATCCTTAAGGACATGCAGGAACTAAAACTGTATGGACAGGTACTCGAAATGTCCAGTGAGGTGAAATATTTTGGTGTCATACTAGATAAGGAACTCGATTGGAAAAAGCATGTCGATCACACCATAACAAAGGCTCTCAGAGTATTTGGGATGTGTAGATCAGCGTATGGTAAGACGTGGGGATTAAGTCCTAAGGTACTAAAGTGGATTTATACCATGATGGTACGACCAATAATCCTATATGGCAGCCTCGTGTGGTGGCCAAGGATGTTGAGGAGCACATGCAGAGACGCCTTAACGAAGGTGCAAAGAACGGCGTGCATGGCTATAACAGGGGCGTTTAGAACTACGCCAACCGCGGCGCTAGAGATATTGCTAGATCTACAACCGCTACATATAGTGATACAGTCCGAAGCGCGCAAATCACTGCACAGGTTAAAAGCAATGGACCTGTGGAGTTACTGCACGCCGAAGACTAAGCACACTAACATGGAAAGCAACAATTGTCTTGACAGAATAACAGCCATGAGCTGCGATAAAATGCAGCCTAAGTTTGTATTCAATAGAAACTGCAAGGTACAAGTTCCAACGAGGGCGGAATGGGCCGAGGGTCGCGAGCCACCTACAGCAGATGGTGAGGACATTATTTGGTACACTGATGGATCAAAAATGGGATCAGGTACGGGAGCAGGCATTCATGCAAACGACTTCAATGCAAGTACAAGTATGGGAGGTTATGCGACTGTCTTCCAAGCGGAGACATACGCTATAATCGCCTGTGCCCAGGAGAACATAGATAGACTTACCAGAGGGAAGCACATCTACATACTCAGTGACAGTCAAGCGGCACTTAAAGCGCTAGGTGCGCCTAAAGTGGATTCTAGACTTGTGTATAATGGCGTCCTAGCTTTAAACAAGCTTGGAAGGCACAATAAGGTGCAACTGGTATGGATCCCAGGGCATGAAGGCTTCATCGGTAATTAAATTGCAGATGAACTTGCTAGAAAAGGGTCTGCGACAAGTTTCATAGGACCTGAACCATGTGTGGGTCTCTCGCAGGGAACCATAGCAACAGCCATCAAGGACTATGCCAAAAACCAGCACCAACAAGAGTGGAGGAAAATGGCAGGCTTGAGGCACTCAAAGCTATTCATGGAATGTATAGAATCAGGCTGGACCAAGAAATTATGGAAGTACAGCAAAAGACAACTCCGAATCATAACGGGGGTGTTTACTGGTCACTTTGGGGTCAAAGGACTATTGGCCAAGTTGGGACTGTCTGACAATACAGATTGTAGAATGTGTGGCGAGGAGGCAGAGACAATGAAGCACATACTGTGTGGATGTCATGCCCTCGCCAGACTTAGAATGAAGGAATTCGGTATTGGTTACCCAGAACCGAAGGAATTCCAGGCACTACCAACTGGTTCCATCATCCGATATATGGAGGTGGTGGAACAATCCTTTGAGTAGGTGCAAGAAGGGGTAACTACACAAAAGATCCCATTGGGTCGAAGTATATCCGTAAGGACCCCATAATAAGATAAGATAAGATAGGTAGCGTAATATGTTATGATACAAAGAAAAAAATTATAAACAGCAAACTATTTTTTGAAATATGTGACTTCAATTGTACGGAAATTTTATGTTTTTTTTTATTAACCCAAAAAATAATAATTTGTTTTTAAAATCCTCATAATTTAACAATTATTTTTTATTTTTCTCATTTATTGGCCAAAAACGATACACAGCGATTAGTTGAAGTCCCTGACTTCTGAGCTAGGTAATTTGAGCTAAGGCTAATTTACATTTTATCGGTTTGCAGACATTTGCCATAGTGCGTTTTATAGAAGTTTTAGTATTATCATAAGGTGCGATTTTATGTTGCTTTGCATTTTATGTTACAAAACAACCATTGTATGACAACCATGAACTTAAACGCACTTTTTCACGGTGAAAATGGCAAATTACTTATTTTCTCCATACAAATACTGCATGGTACAATCCACAGATGACGTCATATGCATGTAGGCCAAATGTATAAGATCGTTTTTAGTCCTCCGTCGTAAGAATGATGCACTTTGACGATCATTTCTGACTTTTAGAGTAGTCTAAGTGTAGGTAGTCCCATATAGATATTTGATCCCAATAATAAATATAATCGATTGAAATCCTCAAGAAAAATTGGTCTGCACGCCTATTGTCGCTGTTAACATTACCCAAGTCATCAACATGGTGTTAAATTGCGTTTATCGTCCTATAGGTGAATAACAAAATAAATCACCCACCGTCGTCCGACACGCACATCGCACATTATATTACATATAAACACTAGGAGACGGATACGTCTTTGCTTTTCTATCGCTCGACAAACGCATCAATCTATAATAGATAAGTATGTTGCACGTCTGTTGAGAAAGGTAAAATACTTAAATGTAAGTAATTCGAAACTTCATATATGCCTCCATCGTCCGTCGGTCACCAGGCTCTCATGAACCGTGATAGTTAGAATGTTGAATTTTTTACAGATGATGTATTTTTGTTGCCACTATAACAACAAATACTAAAAACTGAATAAAATATAGTAAAATATTTAGGCTCCCATACAACAAACGTGATCGGTTGCGTTAACTTTGCAGCTTATTTGTATGCATAATATTGTTATGCCATACATACCAGGTGCAAACTTAACTTAACCCGGCCAGTTAAGATGGGATAAGTGTTTGTACGGAACCCACGGTGCGCGAGTCAGACTCTCACTTGGCCAGTTTTCTGTTTAGATTGCTCAAGCTCAGGAACCACAAAATACACTTTGTTGGTTTGAGTCAATATTCCACTTGATACAGCTATGATGGAATGAAACATGTCAAAACATTGTTGAAACATTTATCTTAATCCTTATTTTAATAATGAGTATGGAATAACAGTGTGGAATAACGGTGTGTAAGGGGCCCCAAACCTACATCTCTCAGGGGCCCAAGCCAACCTCACCTGCTCGTGGTGCACGCTGCTGACCAACGGACGAGGCTCTGGCGACCCGCCAACCCGCAAACCGGACCAGCGTGGCGGGTTACGGTCCGAACCCCTCAAATGAGATGACAACTATACCACGGCCCCAAGTACCCGGCGGCTGCAGTTGCAAAGCTGACGGAGACGGGCGTCGGCCGAGCACTGGAGCTAGGGGTGCTAAGAATCCCCGGGTGGGGCTCCACCGTCAAACGACCTCGGCTAACGATAGTACGGACAACCGACGTAGGCTATCACTGGTAACCTACAACACGCGCACGCTGAGGACGGACGAAAAGGTCACAGAGCTGGAAAAGGAGGTCAGCGGGATGCGCTGGGATATCATGGGGTTATCTGAAGTCCGAAGAGAGGGAGAGGACACGATAGCCCTGAAATCCGGTAACCTGCTGTACTACCGGGAGGGCGACCAGCAGTCCCAGGGTGGTGTCGGGTTTATCGTCCACAAGTCTCTCGTTAACAACATAGTGACTATTTCGAGTGTGTCGAGCAGGGTTGCGTACCTGATACTCAGAGTATCTAAAAGATATTCGTTGAAGGTTATACAAGTATACGCGCCGACCTCGACGCACCCGGATGAGGAGGTGGAGGCCATGTATGAGGACGTCAGTAGGGCCATACATGCTTCCAAATCGCACTTCACTGTTGTTATGGGAGACTTCAACGCAAAGCTGGGTATGAGAGGCGATAACGAGCTGAGAGCGGGGCAATTTGGATATGGGCAACGGAACCGAAGGGGCCAGAGGCTGGCCGAATTTCTGGAGAAGGAGGGACTCTTCATGATGAACTCCTTCTTCAAGAAGCCGCCTCAGAGAAAATGGACCTGGATGAGTCCCGACGGTTCCACGAGAAATGAGATAGACTTCATTCTGGCCACAAAGAGGCAAATATTCAATGATGTCTCAGTGATCAATAGGGTGAAAACCGGTAGCGATCACCGAATGGTAAGAGGCACATTGAATATTAATGTCCGCCTAGAAAGGTCTCGCCTAATGAAGTCTACGCTCCGACCAACTACAGCCCACATACAAAACCCCGAAGACTTTCAGCTGGAGTTAACAAATCGCTTCGCTTGCCTGGATGATTGCGTTGCAGTGGACGATATAAATAATAGGTTGGTAGAAACTGTCCACGAGGTGGGGAAGAAATTTTTCAGACCCCGCCGCAAAGATAGACCCCAAAAACTATCCGATCATACCCTCAACCTCATGGCTGAAAGACGTTCAATGACGCTGCAGACTTCTGAAGACGCTGAAGCATACAGGCAGCTCAATAGACGGATCCATAGGTCCATGCGACACGATATTCGTTCCTTTAATACCAACCATATTAAAGACACGATAGAGCGGAACTCGGGCTCCAAAGTGTTCGCCAGGGACCTGTCTATGGGCCAAAGCCAGTTAACGAAGCTGAAGACAGAAGGCGGCAGTGTAGCGTCGACGAAGCCAGAGGTGTTGAGGGAGATCGAAAGGTTCTATGGGCAGTTATATACCTCAGTAGCCAAACCTATTGATAACTTGGCCAAAGACCCGAGAGCCAAGCTGACCCGACACTATACCGAAGATATCCCGGACATCAGCCTGTACGAGATTAGAATGGCCCTAAAACAGCTCAAGAATAACAAGGCGCCGGGTGATGACGGAATCACTTCAGAGCTTCTGAAAGCGGGTGGAACACCGGTACTTAAGGTCCTTCAGAAGCTCTTCAATTCCGTATTGCTCGAGGGAATCACGCCAGAGGCATGGAACAGGAGTGTGGTGGTGCTTTTCTTTAAGAAAGGTGATAAAACACTGCTCAAGAATTATAGACCCATCTCGCTTCTGAGCCATGTGTACAAGCTCTTTTCTAGGGTCATCACGAATCGTCTCTCAAGCAGGTTCGATGAATTCCAGCCTCCCGAACAAGCCGGGTTTCGAAAAGGCTTCAGTACCATAGACCACATACACACGCTGCGGCAAGTTATACAGAAAACCGAAGAGTATAATCTGCCACTCTGCTTAGCGTTTGTGGACTATGAGAAGGCCTTTGATTCCGTCGAGACATGGGCAGTACTACAGTCCCTCCAGCGATCCCGAATTCACCATCGGTATGTCGAGGTGCTCAGGAGTGTGTACAACAACGCCACTATGTCAGTCCGAGTACAAGACCAGTGTACGGAGGCGATTCCATTGCAGAGAGGTGTGAGACAAGGAGATGTAATATCTCCGAAGCTCTTCACCAACACAATGGAAGACGCCTTCAAGCTCTTGGAATGGCAAGGACTTGGCATCAACATAAATGGCGAGTACATCACGCACCTTCGGTTTGCTGACGATATCGTGGTCATGGCGGAGACGCTGGAGGATCTCGGTATAATGCTGGATGATCTCAACCGAATATCCCAACAGGTAGGCCTTAAGATGAACATGGACAAGACGAAGATCATGTCGAATGTCCATGTAGCACCCACCCCAGTATTGGTTGGGAACTCGGTCCTCGATGTTGTCGACGAATACGTCTATCTAGGTCAGACGATCCAATTAGGCAGGTCCAACTTAGAGAAAGAGATCAATCGACGGATTCAACTCGGATGGGCAGCGTTCGGGAAACTGCGAAGTGTCTTCTCGTCCAAGATACCTCAGTGCTTGAAGACAAAAGTCTTCAACCAGTGCGTATTACCGGTGATGACCTACGGAGCCGAGACGTGGTCTCTAACTATGGGCCTCTTAAGGAAGCTCAGAGTCACTCAGCGAGCTATGGAAAGGGCTATGCTCGGGATCTCTCTACGTGATCGAATCAGAAATGATGAGATTCGTAGACGAACTAATGTCACCGACATAGCAAACAGGGTTAGCAAACTGAAGTGGCAGTGGGCAGGGCACATAGCTCGAAGAACCGATGGCCGTTGGGGCAGAAAGGTTCTCGAGTGGAGATCACGTACCGGCAAGCGCAGCGTAGGACGGCCACCCGCAAGGTGGTCGGACGACCTGGTCAGGGTTGCGGGGACTCGCTGGATGCGGGTCGCTTCTATCCGGCCCATGTGGAAGTCAATTGAGGAGGCCTGTGTCCAGCAGTGGACGTCCTATGGCTGAAATGATGATGATGATGATGGAATAACATCCTCAAACATTGTCATACGGTTGAAGCAGTTATCTAAATCCTTATTTTAATTATACAGATTTATTCCAATCTCATTGCAAATGTGCAAAGCATAGTCACCGTTTGCCGAGATTGCTCAAAGCAAAGGTGACTAATCTTTCGTCTGGAGACTCAAGAATCTCACCCTTTAAATATTTATTTAATGCTGAGTAGGTTACTATCATAATATCATTTAAAAATTATGGAGCGTGGTACAAAATAATTATCGCAGCGGCGAAGCGTTGGAGAAGTTAGACACTATGATCTCTACAAGATTTTACCTCTATCTTCTTGGTTTGACAGTTCTTGCTCATATTATTATTATCTCCTTTATTCAATTGCATTCTTAGGTTAGATTTCTTTACAATAAATTTATATAAAAAGTAAAATACAATAAAGTAATTACAAAACATAAATACATTATAAAAAGACCTAACCTAGGGTGCCGCCGGCAGCGGGGCAGGGCCCAGGCTACCGGTGGTTAGGGCTGTAGAGAGAGGAACCTCCTGACAATGCGCGCCGTGTCCAGGAGTACCGCCTTCTGTATCTGACCCTTGATCCAGCCATCTAGCGAGAGTCTCTTAAGATGTTTGTCGAGACTCTTCGCTATAAGACCGTTCGCCGAAACGACTATCGGGACAATGATCGTCGAGTCAACATCTCACATGGCGGTCACCTCGTGAGCCAAGTCAAGGTACTTGCTGAGTTTGTCCTTCTCAGCCTTCACGAGGTTCTCGTCATGGGGGATGGTGATGTCGACGAGCACTGCCTGGCGCTTGGATCGATCTACCAACACGATATCAGGCTTATTGGCTACAATAGTCCTGTCCGTGATGATAGATCGATCCCAATAGAGCGTGGCACGACCATTCTCAAGAACTGGCAACGGTGCGTACTTATAGTACGGCACCTCAGACCCCACAAGACCGTATCGAAGAGCAAGTTGCTGGTGAATAATCCTGGCTACTTGGTTATGTCTGTGCAAGTACTCGCCGTTAGCAAGATGAGAACAACCGGAGATTATATGCCTGAGTGACTCGCCGGGACGGCGGCATGCCCGACAAATGTCGACCGTACCGTCCTTCAGGATATATCTCCGGTAATTGTTCGTCATCATTACTTCGTCCGCAATTGCACAGACAAAACCTTCGGTTTCCCCGAAGAGATCCCCGAAGCGTAGCCAGTTCACCGACGCGAGCAGATCCACATCGGGCCCCGTAAGGGCCTTGTAGAACCGCCCGTGTAGCTCCTTGCTCTTCCATACGGCCCTGCGGTCATCGGTGCTAAGCACCTTTGGTCTGCGCCAATTCTCGTTTGCTAAGGAGAGAGAGGTGAGGCCTTTGTCAACTGCTACTACATCGCGATGAATCCCACACTCGTTGTTTAGGAAATACTCCCTAAGACTGCACACCTCGCGGTTATGGAGGTCCTTGGCGTTTAAAAAGCCACGGCCCCCACACTTACGCGGGATGTACAGTCTCATAACTGACGAGCGTGGATGCCTCATGCGGTGTGTAGTGAGCAGCTGACGGACCCTCGTATCCAGGGCGTCCAGCTCAGTCTGAGTCCATCTTAGTATGCCAAAGGAGTAAGTGAGCAGAGGCATCACCCAAGCGTTGAAGGCGCGCGCCTTATTGGCACCGGACAAAAGACTGTTAAGTACTTTTGTCAAACGACAAAAGAAACGCTCCTTCAGCGCCTGTCTAATGTCTCCGTCCGCAATACCCAATGACTGTGACTTATTATTATTATTATTATTATTATTTTTAGCCTGTACTGTCCTACTGCAGGGCAAAGGCCTCCCTCCCTTTCTTCCAATAATTATATGGGGGTAAATTAAAAAAAGATATATATAGGCTAAAATACCAGATCAATTTTATCGAAGTGAAGAGGTCACACAAGCTTACAATATTAGTATGGATATGGATACAGACACAGAGCATATACATAGATCGTATATACGTAGGTATATGTGTTACTTATCTGACTTCTTAGCAAATATAACTTTTACAATTTCCTTAATGACAAATCATATGCGAATATCATCTTTATTTGCAAAGTGAGTGATGTCTTAGTAACTAAAATAAAGAGATATAAATAATAAGATGTGGTGTCCTGTGATAACAAAAACAACAAATATTCGTGGTTAAGAGCAACTCGTACCTACATGGCATGAGATTTCCACAATCTGACTTGTAAAAGTGCCCCTGTGGCCTACTTACTGAATAAATTATTTCATTTCATTTCACTGACAATGACCATATAGCTTGCTAACCAATTGCAACTTCAAGTTTTGGTGAATCGTGACAAACATGTTCCTTTACTCCCTTGAGATGGCGCTAGGATTGCTTTTGGGGTAGGCAAAGACAGTAAAGGGCGAAAATTAGAAAACAACGCGCGGGTATTCCAAATTATACTTTTTAATAATATTTTGCATAGATATTACTCTCATACTCGGTTTAGACGTCCGAGGTGTCACATCATATCGTCATTAATCAGAAACTACTAAAGGGGCTTTTTATAAGCGAGTGGACCTCATGTACTTACAACAAAAAAACTCTCTTCCTTTTTAACCGACTTCGAAAAAGGTGGATGTTCTCAATTCAACAGTGTATGTTGTGTGTTTTTAGGGTTCCGTACCCAAAGGGTAAAAACAGGACCCTATTACTGAGACTTCGCTGTCCGTCCGTCCGTCCGTCCAGCTGTCACCAGGCTGTGTCTCAAGAACGGTGATAGCTAATACAGACAGTTGAAATTTTCACATATGATGTATTTCTATTGCTGCTATAACAACAAATACTAAAAATAAATTAAAATAAATATTTAAGGGGGGCTCCCATACAACAAACTTGTTATAGATTATGGTACGAAACCCTTCATGCGCGAGTCGGACTCGCACTTGCCCATTTTTAGGGTTCCGTACCCAAAGGGTAAAAACGGGACCCTATTACTGAGACTTCGCTGTCCGTCCGTCTGTCACCAGGCTGTATCTCAAGAACGGTGATAGCTAGACAGTTGAAATTTTTACAGATGATGTATTTCTATTGCCGCTATAACAACAAATACTAAAAATAAAATAAAATAAATATTTAAGGGGGGCTCCCATACAACAAACTTGTTACAGATTATATATATATAGGTACGGAACCCTTCATGCGCGAGTCAGACTCGCACTTGCCCAATTTTTTTTGTATGTATGTTACGCGATTTCTCCGCCAATTGTGGACCGATTCTCAAAAGTTCAAGTTAGAGGATAATTCAAACGAAATGCATGCAAACAAGAACTCACCGATCACCCCTCTATAGTACCTAAGTAGGGTATTTTACTTCAATCGCTGAAAAGCAAATAAAAGAATCGACTTCAAAATAAAATTAAAAGCTTAAAATAACCGGGTGCCCGACGTTTCATATAACTTCACTTAATCTATTTTGGTTTGATATACCATTGCTTTGTATAATGTAACGAATGGTATAATATTGTTTTAGATAATTTTCCAATGATCTAATGTAACAATAGATATAATGGTTTATAGGTATAATTACTTTTAGTATAATGTACATTTACTATATCTTTTACTTGGTATAAAACGTATTTATCATAATGACTTACTTGATATAATTCGTCAATGCTATAAACTACAGAAGATATAAGTTGATTTTACTTTAACCAAAAAAGGTGGTTCCGACTAGATATATTAGGCTGGCACCCCCTATATCACCATAAGGCAGGTCCAACTTGGCTCAGGTTAGGTACGACGACGAGCGAAGCGAGGAGGAGTGTTAGGTTGAACTGCGACCCTAACGAGCGACCGAAGCGAGCGAGCCGCGCAGGCCCGACTTGGCTTAGGTTAGGTACGACGACGAGCGAAGCGAGGAGGAGTGTTAGGTTGAAATGCGACCCTAACGAGCGAGCGAAGCGAGCGAGCCGCGCAGGTCCGACTTGGCTTACGATTTCTAACATTACCTATTTCACCTTAAGGCAGTACATATTCATGAAAACGCTATTATTCTAAATAGTATGTATGTTAAACAAATTTATGTGATAAATATGTTATACGAAAGTATAATTATGCATATTGTCAATTATGTCATTTAGCCTATTATATCAATCGATAATTAGAGAAAAGCAAAATATAGGAAAAAACCATTATATGAAACGTTACATTATATGAAACAACTTTATATCAATCGATTGTATATCAAGTGTATGTTAGTTTATCTGACATTATATGAAACATTACGGACCCAAAATAGCCATGTACACTTGTACAGATTACATTTGAATCACCTATTGAAGTCGGTAAACCTCACGTAAACTTCTTTATCGAACAAAAATACTCGCATACCGACTTCAAAAGGTGATTCAAATGTAATCTGTACATGAACAGGTTATTTTTCGCATTTCAGTTTATTTTGAAGTCGGTTCTTTTTTAGGGTTCCGTACCTCAATCGGAAAAAAAACGGAACCCTTATAGGATCACTTTGTTGTCCGTCCGCCTATCTGTCTATCAAGACCCTTTACCTCGAGAACGCGTGGCGGTATCGAGTTGAAACAACATATACTCAGATCTACGGTCCCTTGAAGCTGTGAAAGAATCAAACTTCTAAGTTAACGTGAAAAAAGATACGACCGTTTATGTCGCAAAAAACGTGCATTTCGACACTCTCAAGGGAATCAAAATGGTAGGGTACTTCCCGATGACCTTAGAACTATGAAATTTGGCAAGTAATATCATCACATACTACAAATATTTTTAAAAATCTGAAAACTATACATTTGTAGTAAAATCATAAAAAATATAGTCCTTTTCAAACATCATATTTGGAGAACTCGGTTGTGTTAAGTTTGCACCTCGTTTGTATCCAGCGCCATACATTTCAGGTGCAAACTTAACTCAACCAGGCCAATTAAGATGGCATAAGTGAAAGTTTGTACGGAACCCTTGGTGCGCGAGTCAGACTCGTACTTGGCCGTTTTTTTTTCATTTATTACGAGAAAGAACCCGCCTAAAAAAATGCGTTCGTTTAAACACTGCCTTAGTTAACAAATCGACATTATTGGGAAAATACCTTTTCCCGTATGAGTCTAATCTACATGTAGATTGTAGATATTGTCTTACTTTGTGTTTAGCACTGACTAACTTGTATTAGGCAAACAACAACATCACCATATTTAATCTTATGGTGGAGCGTAAACCTTCATTTGAACGCAGCCGAGCTGCACTGAACACGTGTCCCTAGCGTTCAAATAAATAAATTAAACTACCGTCAAACTTCATCTGCTTTAACAATAATGAATTTCTTAGTGTATATATTTATTAATATTACAATGGTTGTACTTTGAAGTGTGAATACTGTTTTGGTTTTAAAATTAAATTTATTTACTTACTTAATTAATAAATTACTTGAATAATAAATTAATAAATATTAAATTCAGTGTAATAATATTTAAAATGGTGCACAAATTTAAAATTGAATCAGCGGAAGGGCCGGCAATAAGTCGACTGAGATCAGTCACATCACAGGTATCGGTTCTCCTATTGCTTATTATATATTACCCATATTGTTATGGTGTCTGTTGAAGTCATAGTTTAGTTATCGGAACAAATCATCACTACAAAATGGGATTCTATCGTGGTAAATATAATGTACCTATTTACTTTTGTCTTGGTAATTTTTGACGTCCCGCATGTCTCGATGGGAATAAAGTTTTGGTACGTGTAAGAAGTGAAAGCTACGAAGAAAGTAAAAAAAAAAGTTAGTAATGATGTGTGTAAATCGTGGAAGTTGTAATCAATTCAAAGATAAGTATATTTTAAAGGAGAATGTATTATTAATAAACTAAATTATACATGTATAAGATTACTGTTCTGTTGTAATCGACGTAGAGAATCGTTCAAATGATTTATGGGATACGTGTTAAATATATGAGAAAAGTATGTAGTATAGAATGGAAGATGCTTTATTTCTTCATTATCAATTACCACTTGCCGTTGGTTCAAGCAATAAACTAGCAGACAGAAACTTAGCAAACTGTAAAAAGTACGAAACTCAGCTGAAATTTAAAACTTAAATAGATGCAGGCAATATCGTTAACTACGATTGAATCATTAGGCTGAATTTACAATAATTACGCAAGTCAAGTAAATGCCATTCATAATATTGCTATCCAGGTTATTAAAGTTTTGACTATAATCTAAACTATATATAACATAACTACATTATACTAAGTTTCTCTGTGAGTTGTATTGCAGACCTAGCGATCATTTTTCGGAAAGGACTGAAATATGTTTTTTGTTCAACCCCCATATTTCCGCCATATCAAAAAACAAACGCAATCCTTGCTTGACAACAAAAATACAGAATAATTGATACTGCTCCCCAAATTTCGAGAATCAGTTAAGAAATCGAGCCTGTAGGCGAGAACAGCTGAAAATCCGACCAAAATACAACTAATACAATGTTCATACATACCTAGGAGATACAAAATATACCAAGATCTCATAGCCTATTGTCAGTTACCCCTAATAGTGCAACTACATTGTTATTTATCACTAGGTACACAGAAATAGCGTGAAACGGTAATTATAATAGATGTAATTACATTTTAAGTGACGTCTATACCTATTCTCGAACTTGCACCTTAACTTATTATATGATTTCAATGAAGCTACATAAGATATTTTGGCTACAAAAAGAATCAGAGTGACTGTTTTTATTACCTCGCATATAGTCGATAACAACGTCGTTACGAAACATAGCACTACTGTTTTAAAACTAACACACGAGCAAGTTATCAAATATCAATTAAAATTCTCTACCTTCTTGTTTGCATAACATTTTTTTTTGTTAGTAATAGAATCAACTCTGAAACGATTATGTATAAATCATCGATAACCTAGGTTATTTCGATTGCACCTGTAGAAAATTTATTTACCTAAGTATATCGCTCGTTATATAAGCGGGTTTCCTTGGCATGCGTAAGGTGACCTACATTACATACAAGACCCTGTGAATTTAAACTTGACCTTTTTTCGGCAAATAAGGATAACGTTAATGGGTTTTTTTTACATGTAATAACTTGCCACGATATTAAATAAAACCATTTTAGGGCAATCAAATTAGTTTTTTTTCGGAGACTGTTCCCGAGTTTGCGCAATCCCGGGAGGTGCACATTTCCCGGCTTCTAATTCCGGCAGTACCATCACTGATTCTAATTTGAAATTTTAGATGCTCGTTCGATGCAGAATTTAACCTTCTTTAATATTGAAAGGAATTATTATGTTCCGTCAGAATTGGTGTTTTTGAGTTACAACCAAAAAACTAAAAGTGTAAACGCTCGAAATTATGCACTGCGAGTAGCACGGCAGACCCCGGCCAAGTCGAAAAAAATTTTGCGATGCCCGTACAAGGCGGGAAAAAACTTTTTCTTCTTTTTAGGGTTCCGTACCTCAAAAGGAAAAAACGGAACCCTTATAGGATCACTTTGTTGTCCGTCTGTCCGTCTGTCAAGACCCTTTTTCTCAGGAACGCGTGGAGGTATGAAGCTGAAATTTATATCAATTACTCAGGTCTACTGTCCCTTGAAGCTATGAAAAAATCAAACTTCTAAGCCAACGCAATCAAAAGATACAGCCGTTTATGCCGCAAATTTTCGACACTTGCAAGGGAATCAAAACCTACAGGGTGCTTCCCGTGAACTCTGAATCTTGAAATTTGGTACGAAGCAACGTCTTATAGCATAGATAAAGGAATAATTACGAAAACCATAAATTTTTTTTTTAATACCTATACAGCCGTTTATGCCGCAAATTTTCGACACTTGCAAGGGAATCAAAACCTACAGGGTGCTTCCCGTGAACTCAGAATCTTGAAATTTGGTACGAAGCAACGTCTTATAGCATAGATAAAGGAATAATTACGAAAACCATAATTTTTTTTTTTAATACCTAACTTTGCACCTAATTTATATGGGGCGCTATACATACCAGGTGCAAACTTAACTTAACCACTTAGGGATGGAAAGTGTTTGTACGGAACCCTCGGTGCGCGAGTCCGACTCGCACTTGGCCGGTTTTTTATTTTTTTAAGCTACAGAAAAATTTGCAACATATCTAGGCGGCAGGGGTTGTTCCTACCTACCTTTAAACAAAAAATTAAGATTATTTTATCCATATCCCATTGAAAAATTTGAAATGTTTCCAGATTGTAGCATGTATGTCTCCAAACCTGCTTCTGTTGGACCTGGGCATGGCGATCAGCTTCTCCACCATCGCGTTACCTGATCTCCTGAATGCATCAGAAGGCCTTTCATTGGACGAGCACCAGGCTTCGTGGTTTGGTAAGTTATCAATAGCACGTAACTTAATAATAGTCTTCTTCTATCCTTCAGGATTTTTTTAAAAATACTGATAGCCGTCGTTGGATAGTGCGTCGTCCTATAATAGGGATGATGAATGATGTTTAATCCTACAGCATACTGCAGTAACATCGTCATCGTAGCTATATGAATAAAATTTGCTCATTATGTCATGAAACAAAGAAAACAAAATCCAAAAAGAATAATATTTTATGAAACGTGTGACTTCAAAGGTACGCAAGTTTTGTTTTTTTGTCCCAATGGAATTTAAAAATTTCAGAATCCTCATAATTGACCAAAACAATAATTGTATAATAACCATGAACTTAAATGCACTTTTTCACGGTGTAAATGGCAAATTACTTATTGCCTCCATACCAATATTGGTAATTTGGTACCCAATAACATCATATTGTGATGATAATATTATGATCGTGTTGTTATTATGATGATAATAATAACAACACGAGTAGGTGGCCATTGAATGGAGCGTGTTTAGCGCTCCGTAGGAATGTTAAACGTTGAGGGTCATTTCAGACTTTTAGAGCAGTCTAAGTGTAGTTAGTCTCATACAGACATTTTGATCCCAATAAAAAAAGATACGAATGACATTTACAAAAAAATATTTCGTTATGCCTGTCATCCTTGGATGCCTAGCTCTGCTATCACAGTACCAAAACGTAATACATAGGTACCTAAAGTTTGTACCTTATGTAACAAAAGTCAAAAATGTTTATCCCTATTTTAGCCTATATCCAAATGTACACATTACGAAATGATAGTTTCCACTGGTTGGCCGCATTTTTTAATGATAGGGAATGTCTTTTTACGTTAAGGTCGCCATTTGTACAATTTAATATTGTGCAATAAACTTTAAATAAATATTTAATTTTTTTTAATGACTTCAAAAAAGGAGGTTGTCGATCGTAGTGATGTTTGTTTTTATTGGAAAATATCTTCAATTAGTGCCATTATAAATATTATTAAATAATAAATGCACTAAATACTTCGATAATAATTTAATCCACATAATATCGATCGGACATGGATCTACTGACGATATCCGTACGCCATCATGGCGGGAAATCTATCTCTCGGAGCACAGTATTGCTAGCCTTCTGTAGACGCGTTCCGAAGTACAGCTAACAATAGTTATTTTATAGAGTACAGACAATACATCAGTCAAACGTTAGGCTCCGTTTAACCTTCGCAGTTCATTTTGTCTGAAAGGCCTTTAATTATCAGACTGTCTGTTGACTATATTTACGTAAGTATTGTATACTTTAAGTTTCATTTACTCATGTTCTTTTTACTAATCGACCATATGCGATTCATACTATCCCTCTGATGTAATTGATTTGAAATATCAAATAATATTTGAATCATCGTTCATAGTTCTATCAACTATTAAAACTAATCGTCTCTAAATTAAATGCCTACCTAGGATTACATTACATTTACGAATTTAATCTAGTCACCGTGACATACTTTCAATACTCCACGTAAGCATATCATTTAGCTAAATGGAAAACCTACCTATTGCTGAGACCATTGACCATATGTACATTTATATCTACGTATGGTCTATTATATATAAGGGTACCTAAATAAAACCATATTATAATCACTGTTACAAAAAATAACCGACGTCAACGAAACATACTTATGTTATAATCACAATGGGACTAACTATAAAGTAAGTATACTCTTTTAAACATAAAGATAATTTTCCAAATCTGTTCAGACGTTTCTATTAATCAGTAAATAGACATAAATAGTTATTTGTGCAACAAGAGAGAATTTGTTGAGAGAATTCTAATTTAGAATCCTGAGTGTAGCGAGTTACTCAACAGCACGAGATGCAAAAAACTGCTCTCGTGTAGCACACACAAGTTTTCACCTCAACAGCGAGAACATATTCGACTTTTTGTACTTTTTCTTCCAGCCATTCAGATGTTTATAGTCTTTGTAGCTGATTTCAATGATATTATTAATTAGAAAATAAATACCCGCTGCTTGAAATGGAATAAAAATACAATTAAATTGAAATAATACGTTCCAACCATCACCATGTACCAGTCCCTCACAACCACCATGGTTGTCATTATTTGATCAAATTGGAAGATTGAGCAGATACATTGCGTGTTAATTTATTGTTACGAGATTTTGTTTATAGTTTAATTCATATTTTTACTCGTAAAGCACCAAACAAAACGAATGCAATTAAAGTAAATAACAATTTGAACTCGATATTTTTTAAAGTACGTTTCGAAACTGCGTCTATGATAAATTGGTGATGTCATAAATTATTGGTACGGATATTTACAGTACTATAAAGTAGAAAAATCTTATCTTATTAGCAAAATAATCTGTTTGATTTATAAATAAAAGACACAATTATTTAAACATTCGGTCGTTAAAAACAAAATGTTGTAATTAAAACTTCTTCGGGTATTTTATGGCATATCGCATATTGGAACGTGTTCTCATTCGAGGTCGGATTCAAAAATCGAATTTCGAATTGATATATTTTTATCACTCTCTTTTTCATATAGATATGAAAGAGACAGAGTGCATCGAAATTCGAATGATTCGAATTTTATAATTAACCTGTGGCTGTGAAATGACAATTCGTAGACAAAAATTGATTAAATTAAAAAGCTACTTTCTACTCACGCTCGAAACAAAATTGCATTTTGTTCACTGTTATCTGACAGCAAAATTGCCATGTTTGAGCTGGTGAGGTGAAAAAATTGGGCAAGTGCGAGTCCGACTCGCGCATGAAGGGTTCCGTACCTATATATATGTATATATAGGTATAACAAGTTTGTTGTATGGGAGCCCCCCTAAAATATTTATTTTATTTCATTTTTAGTATTTGTTGTTATAGCGGCAATAGAAATACATCATCTGTGAAAATTTCAAGTGTCTAGCTATCACCGTTCTTGAGATACAGCCTGGTGACAGACGGACGGACGGACGGACGGACGGACGGACGGATGGACGGACGGACGGACAGCGAAGTCTCAGTAATAGGGTCCCGTTTTTACCCTTTGGGTACGGAACCCTAAAAAATATAAAAACATAAACTGAGATATTTTAAAATCACTATTAAAATAATTACATCGTTAAATCAATCACATTCACTATGCATTAAAGTTTTATTGGACACTCTTCCCTATAATACAGGTTTTTTAATGTACTAATATGCATTTACCATGATATGACCCTATTTGACCTAAGTTAGTTTTGTTCAAATTAAAAGATCAATCGGCAAATATTTACTAACTTTCTTGCACCGAGACATATGTTAATATTATATAAAGCTTTCACTACCTACGATTACATTCTTATATAAAATAGACTTATATATATTTGTATACAATGGTAATCCGTAATCGTCCCAGACTGGTACCACGAACATATCACGCAAAACCACTTTCATAGTAATAAAATATGTTGTAAAACAGTCAAACAATTTTTATCTTTGTCGGATTTAGTTATAATTATAACCGGTTATATCTTGAATATAAGGAAATGTCGAAAGCCGGAAAGTAAACACGAATTATGTATTTAGTTTAGAATTAGAGAAAAGTCAACCGTGAACTTTTACCGTGACCGTGAGCCCTTCGCGTGTAAGTTATCTGCCAGATAAGATTAACGTCTCAAGCATACATTTGAATATTTGTTAAATTGAATGCCGTTTTATTTTGTCTAAGAGCTCTACTAATCAATTAGCGTTGATGAACCTTTTTACAATACATTTTAAAGGTTTTACTGATCTCTTTCATTATGCTTTTCTTCGTCTTTATACTCTTAATACATACTTAGTAGGTAGGTAAGTATTGAAGTATCTTTTACGCAAAATAATACATTACTGCAGGTGCAGAGGCCACGAACTAAGAGATTGCTGGACGAGTTTGGGGCTGAAACGAGTCCTGCAATCCCTGTTTCGGCCGAGGATTGTAATAAACGATACGAGGAAATATTAAAATGAAAAGAATAAGTCATATCATATCATAGATATCATTTATTCATGAACAATTTACATTGTGTTTGAATTTTTAAATCACATTATAAAAATTACACAGTTTTAAATTACACAGTACATAAGTAATAGAGTTGATAAAAGTAATAGTAGTCAAAAATAATATTAGTTTAAGTTTTCAAATTAAATGTCAAGGCAGTTTATAAACATGCATTTAATTCATAATTACCCTTTACCGCATATAGAAAAAAAATAGTTGTTTGAATTTGAACCTTGACCTGTGCCAATAAGGTCCAAGTTCATATCTGCCATATATGGCTTCGGATGCAGTAAAGGTTTAAAATTGGATACAATGACAAGTTTAATATGTGCTAAAGTTAAAATTGATCATTGATAAAGTCCTCAACTGAGTAGTACGATTTTTCTAACAGAGAACAGAAACTTCTTAAGCCTTGCATTGAAAATCTTACTATTTGCTATCGTTTTGAGCTCAGACGGCAATTTATTATATAGAAGCACCGATTGGAAATGCGCCGCGTGTCTGACTACGTTAAGCTTCGGGACAATATTGCAAGATATATCCTTTCGTCTTGTTGCCCGTCTTTTTTCTCTGTCCTTAATGCTTTTCCATTTATTAAGGTGCTTTATTAAATCTGTGAGTAGCACGAGGATGTAGAGACATGGCACAGGTAAAGTTTTAAGATTTAAAAAGTGATCTCTGCAAGATTCGCTCTGAGGGATGCGTAAAATAGTGCGAATAGCCCTTTTTTGCATTTTAAAAGTAGCATCCACATTGTATTTACATATAACTATTTCCCCATAATTTGATACTATAGCGCAGCTTGGATTCTACTAGAGCATGATATACCATTTTAAGTTGCTGAATTTAGTAGATGATTAAAAATTTATAATTAGTAAAAATAACAATGTATCTACATTTGAGCATAGAAAAGGTACATTACATAGAAAGTGCGGGTTTTCTGTTGATGGATTTTTATTTTTAGCAGTTTCTGAAAACAAGGTTCGTCTTTATTTCAACCTTCATTTTATAAAAGCATCATATACATTTTAATAGATTTTTCTTTCCTTGTAGCCGGTAACTAATTCTGCCTCGTTTGTCTATCTCTTAAATGCCTTATGCGGAGAACAACCCAGAATTTTCATATCATTCTTGTCACAAGATATGTAGTATTTTGGTTAAACTTATATACAGAGACAATAAATTGGGTTTATTTTAATTTAGCAACATAGAACAAGACATGTTCGAGCACAATGTTTAACCGCACCCGAAATTATACAATAGATTTAGTTATCCTTTTTAATTTCGCTGTTAGTAAGCAAAATTAAAAAGTAAGAGTAGCGGACAATAATGGATTTTCAATCAATTGTTGCGGTCTAAGCCTGGAAATTAAAGCAGATACCAATGAACGAGAAACTATGTGTCTTCATTCCATGACAAAGACGCATACATTTCCGACTTTTCCGAGGACGTTTCAGAAAATGCGTACATTTGATAAGCTTCTCACGTTAATTCACCTTTGTAACGACATAAGAGCCTGCAACTATTTGCAGGACAGTATCGAAATCGAAATGTACAAGTTAAGTTATACAGATAGGTACGTAACCATTTACAGTCAATGTTACGTGGCATGAGTGTGTCTTCCAATTCAGCACTTATCTCAGAGTAGTTAGAATTTTTTGATGCCTGAGATATTTATTTATTTGTTTATTTTATAAAAAGATTTACATACCTAAACCATTACAGTTAAAACCAATGTGTTACAAAACTTACATTAAGAATTAAAGGAACAGATTGAGACAACATTATCAAATTGAGACAGCTTAATACTCGTAATTTTATTACTCTATCTATAATAGTAGGTATTATGGCATCACGTAAACCAAATACTTTTATTTAATTTGAGTAAGTGGGAGTAGGTATATAAGAGTTTTTTTTTATTTAACTCAATAAACTCACACTCTCACAGTACCAGTTTAATTCACGCAGCCTTCCTATAACAAAACCTTGGTTGTTGACAAGATGCAGTAAAAAAATATTCCAGCGATGACAGTACTAACAATAATGACCTTTGTGTAAGCGGAAACATCAAATCTACTGAAGATGATGGCCACTTAAACAAAAAAAGTAGGTAAGTACTAAGTACAGTACAAAACCACTAGTGGCACAGTTTGATACCTCATGCCTCGATGTCTCATATTTAGAAATTCAATTATATTTATATGTATGTACATTTTGGAGGACAAGTGTGACAAGTACCTATGTCATTTAGCATTGAAAACAAGGATTTAATTGAAACGATCATTGGTACTTTATGACTTAGTTCGACTTGATCTCGTTCATATGTAAGACCAACCAAGGAACCAACAAAGGAACAACATACTTATTAACTTAAACCTAAACCTACACAAGCAATCGTAATTGGCTACGCAAGTATGATCCATATATACTGCTCCTCCGTGAGGTCAAGATGTCACCATCAGCATAATCCAAAATCTGAAGAAGAATGAATTGAGAGAGCGCAATTTAAGATAAGATAAGATATCATTTATTTGCTAGAATCATGGTCATTACAAACATAAGTGGCGATATGGAGAAAATTATCGAGTCTTCTGAGAGAACCTACTGCTGCCAACACTTTCTGCGTTTTACGTTTACATGTGGCACCTAAAATAAAGTGCGATCAAAAATAACACCAAGGTTTTTACTTGCTGCGAATACGCAGTTAAAATATATAGGTTAGACATTATATAAGTCAATCCTAGAGATCCGCTTGGAACTGCCATTAGAGTAATCAAAATAAGAACCGAATGCAGATGTTTTGCAGAAGTTTATTATAATAAACTTGAGCCTAAACATCTGCATCCGCTCCGCTTACGCTTGTCTGGAAGAGATTGCTATTTAGCGCTAAGACCGCCTGTTTTTTACCTCTGCCTTTAGTCACTGTATCCCTTATGTTTTGTTTTGATGTGTATTTGAGGTGTGCAATAAGGAGGATTAGTACTTGTATCATACCCGGTAATCCAGAGAGGATTACCTACCAGTCCGATGAACAATGCAATGATAAACACACAAACAAGGGAAAATTCAATAGGTCTCCTGGCGTCAGGGCGATGGAGTGGTACCGAGTACGATTCCCGGTCCCTCCCGCCAAAATAAAATTGTTATTTGTGCTTTGATTTTTGTATCAATGGTTCAATAAAAATTATTTAGTCCATTCGACAAAATTCGACATTACAAAAAAAATACATTTTTCAAAAAATATGAATATCCAAACCAAATCCTTTACAGGTAGCGTAGCGTTCTTAGCGCAACCTATCGGAGCACTCATCTCCGGGCCCATGGTGGACTACTGCGGTCGCAAGAAAGCCAACTTCCTTGCAAACCTACCCCACGTATGTGCATGGCTGCTCATGTACTTCTGCTGGAACCTGCCTACGCTATTCCTGGCCAATATCCTTCTTGGCTTTGGCACGGGAGTCATGGAAGCACCTATTAATTCTTACGTCGGAGAAGTGAGGTAAGATGATAGCTCTGCAGTAATAACGACGGAAACAGATGCGCCATCTTAAAACGAATCTGCTCTGTTCATAGCTATCCCACCAAAAACATTTCATGTAAAATTGGCGGCCAAGACTCACATGCTCATAACGCTTTTGCTATTATTACTTCTTGCTTAGAGACGCTAAGGCCCAAATAAGTAAAAAAAAAAAAAACTGAACCTTACAAAAAGAAATGAGATCCCACAAAAAACATTTCATGTAAAATTGGCGGCCAAGACTCGCATGCTCATAACGCTTTCGCTGTAAAAAAGTTGTCAGATCCCTAGAAAAGCCAAGCCCCTAAGCCCTGAGTTTACTAATGCTACACCTTGGCTTCAAAAGTATGGCTTGGCCGTTTCATAGAGTAACGTAAATAAGTCCAACGGACCGTCTGGCCCATACGGTATCAAGAAATTAAGTTTATATCTTCATGATAAAATATACTATGACTTAATATAACTTAATTCCTTACCATATATAGGCCGGACAGTCCGTTAGATTTATTTACGGTACTTTATGAAACGGCCAAGCCATACTTTTGAAGCCAAGGTGTAGCATTAGTAAACTCAGGGCTTAGGGGCTTGGCTTTTCGAGGGATCTGACAACTTTTTTACAGCGAAAGCGTTATGAGCATGTGTCTTGGCCACCAATTTTACATGAAATGTTTTTGTGGGATCTCATTTCTTTTTGTAAGGTTCAGTTTTTTTTTTTCATTTATTTGGGCCTTAGCGTCTCTGAGTAAGAAGTAATAATAGCAAAAGCGTTATGAGCATGTGAGTCTTGGCCGCCAATTTTACATGAAATGTTTTTGGTTGGATCTCATTTCTTTTTGTAAGGTAATTTTTAATTTATAGGTTTTTTTTTATTTTTTTTGTGCTGAAGTGTTTCTAAGTAAGTAGTAATAATAATTGTGTATTTAAGAAATACTTACGTTTAGCCCCATATATGTACACTTTTATCCCCCATTATGGAAAGCCCATACAAACTTTCATCCCCTTATTTTAAGGGTGGGGGGTGATTTTCCAAAAATCCTAGAATGTGTATTTTATTTATAACAATGAGCCCAATAGGTATAAATTTTCAGACCTCTAGTAACAAAATTTGCGAAAGTCTCATACAAACTTTCATCCCCTAGTTTAAGGGGTTGGGGGGTAAAAGTTCCAAGTTTCAGAATTATTCTATTGTTAGTGTACTAATACTAGCTTACATACCAAATTTCAGCTTTCTAGGTCATCGGGAAGTAACCGAGAGGTTTTGATACGTCAGTGAGTGAGTGGCAAAATCGGCGTATTTTTGGTACCAATAAAACCTAAAGTATAAAAGCTAGATCAATGAAATTAAGTACATTTTATATGTTTTGTAACAGCATCTTAACCTGTGAATTTGGGCGCTCTGGTGTTAACTGGGCCAAAGCTATGAGGGTTTGAAAATTAGACGAAACGGTTCGAGAAAAGGTAGGTAGTGCCCCGCTTCTTTTTTGCTCGTCTTGGCGGGGGCACTACCGTGCCCCCAGATACTTCGTGTGCTACGAAATTCTTAGTCAGCCTAGAAAATTTCAGCATTCTAGGACTTCAGGTAGAAATATATTTTTAGTAGTTTTATATACAGAACTTTGTACCCCCTTATACCAGTTATTAAGATAGGTTTCCATGAGTGCGTGTTTGATAAATTTAACAGTTATATAAAGCGTTCCATGACATTGACTCATGACTTCATCATAAGAATATTGCCCATGTCCTTCGAATTCCGGAACCTAGGGCCGCTAGCTTCGTCAGAGTATCATTCATTACACACAACTTAGCTACCTAACCGTATCAAAACCTTAAAATAGATACGCGCTATAATCGTATTTTTTTTGTTCCAACAGTATGTCAGAAAAACCCATCAGTGAGTTTTTCGTACCTATGTGCTAATACTGAGTGCAATATAACCCGATGAATAAAGTTTACACATGGAATACTTGAGAATTGACATAGTCGACGTATTGGGTAATTGCTATACCTACAAATTACGTAGACCGAGGTTCCGCTTGGGTAGCAAACGTGATTTGTATAACCATCGGGAACACGTGCGAAATCCGGAAAAAAGTATCTAGTCGCTTTTTGACGCATGTTCTACATGATACATTATGCAAAAACTTGCGGCAATCTGTTGCAGGATGCAGTTTGGCATTCATAATATCAGTTAGGATCATTTACATATGTACAAATCATTTGAATATGGCTTGACCAATGTGATTGCGATCCATAATAAACGCGGTGGTGAATGGGCTTGGTATTGTTTTTAAACCTATTATTTTTTCTACAGTCCGTGCTGTAAGGATCTACAAACTGAAGGTCATTCATTATTCTTTACCATGGTTATTCCAAACTTTTTTTTAGTGTTGGCTGAAGGAACGAAAGAAATGTCGTTGGTTGACACTTATCAATGCCAAATTTCAACGGTTTGAAATCTGTATTGCTCATGTATTGCTATACTAAACTAAGTCGCTGAGCGAGGAAGCTGCCAGCCCCTTTGGTCGTCCGTCGTGTGACACGCCGTTTGAAAGTTCCGTTTTTTATACTCAGTATAATGTTTATTTTATTAATCCGAAATTGTTACAATTTTTTTTGTCCCATAAGGTATAGGTATGTAAAAAGGTCGTACTCTATGTATTTAATGCGAAAACAATGCAAAGCCTGTTTCCGCCTGCCAATGCAGCCTGTTTGTGTTTTTCCGCCTATAGAGGCAAAATAGATGATTCTAACGTGCAGTCAGTTACTCGTAAGCTGCTTGAATACTCATAAAAGTATTATTGACATGTGTAAGAAGATTAAATAGTAACGATTACTCCAATGTTAATGGGAATTACCTTAATTCCATATCAAATGTCCATAGTATCATCACTGTTTTAGGTCAATGTCTTTGGTTACACGACCACGCTTAGTATTCGAATTATTTCGTTATCCATAATCTTATCTGAAATGTACATAATCTTCGAAAAACTAGATCTATTGAAAAATACCGACGTTGTTTATATTGTTATCCTTGTACACTGTTTCTTATTTGAATAAGTGCTTCCCTACTAGCTAAAATAACTGACTTGGGTTTATAGGACCCAAGCCTAAACCCTATCACACAACTATTAACGAAATAAAAATAGCATTACGGAACTTTTTAGATGACAGTTGTATCATGGATTATTACTTACAACAGATGTTGTGAAATTGTTTACTTGACACGTGGTAAATTTACGATACCTTCCACTTCCACCCCTGTTTACAATGATTAGAATCGCTAATAATTGCTAATAAATGGGTTTTAACAATTGTGTTAACACAGCGCAGTTATTGTCTTTTACATGTTATTATTGTCTCTATTGCATGTTCAAGCATTAAAATATCCAATTATCATTTTAGTTCAAATACATTTGTGTTAAACCGCGCATATTTAGAATGTAGGTAGGAAATAAATAAATAATATAGCACACAGTTATTATGGTTATCGTCCACATACTTAGGTAATCTGATTGAAATCGTTTGAAAAAGTGGCAGTATACAATTTAAAACAAAACACTTTTATTTTTCCCAGCGAACCAACCATCCGGGGAGCGCTATGCACCCTCACGCAGCTTTTCTCCTCCATCGGAGTGTTCGTCATGTACTTCTTGGGCACCGTGGTCGACTGGCGGAGGGCTGCCCTCATCTGTCTTGTAGCACCGATTCTCTCAATGCTGCTAGTTTTACTGGTAAGCATTTTTATGATCTACTCCCCTATGCACTCTCACGCAGCTTTTCTCCTCCATCGGAGTGTTCGTCATCTACTTCCTGGGCACCGTTGCGACTGGCGGAGGGCTGCCCTCATCTGTCATGTAGCACCGATTCTCTCAATGCTGCTAGTTTTACTGGTAAACATTTTTTAAGATCTACTCCCCTATGCACCCTCGCAGCTTTTCTCGTCCATCCGAGTGTTTGTCAAGTACTACCTGGGCACCGTGATAGACTGGCGGAGAGCTGCCCTCATTTGACATGTAGCACCGGTTCTCTCAATGTTGCTAGTTATACTGGTAAGCGTTTTTAAGATTTATTCCCCTATGCACCCTCACGCAACTTTTTCCTCCATCGGAGTGTTCATCATCTACTTTCTGGGTACCATGGTTGACTGGTGGAGGACGCACCGATTCTTTCAATGCTGGGAGTTTTACTGATAAGCTTTTTTAAGATTTACTCCCCTAAGCAACCTCAAGCAGCTTTTCTGCTCCATCGAAATGTTCGCCATGGGCACCATGGTCGCCTGGCGGACGCATACCCTCGTCTTACTCTTAATACTGATCCTCTTCTTTTTTAGTTAGTACATTCATTTCTCTAAAGCCCGATATAAGAGATCAATATAATTATGTAAGATTTTAAGATACATCTGAAAAAACACTAAGTCAAGCAAAAGCGTTGATTGGGAACTGTAAAACAGTACCAACCGTAACAAAACTATTCATAACTATAATCATAAAATAGCCTCGATATAACAATGTTATTATCTTAATATTTTCTTCGGTTTCCGCGACTGTCACACATTTAAATAAAACAATTTAAACGGATTATATCGCGTATATTAATTATTTGAGCCTCCCTGACGTTTCAGTACCTTTACAGATACCGTTGTCAAAGGTTGACTGAGAAAAACCCAATTTTTCTCTGTCAAAGTTACATTTGTGCAAACTACCCATTTTGTAAATATTAATTTAAAATAAAGGTGTTCATACATGCCAGATGGGCCTAATGTGTAAAGACAGTTACACATGTGCCAGAAGGGCATTTATTATTTTATTTAAAAATATCTACCAGCGGTTCACTAAAGGCTTACTGAGGAGAAAGAACCGCCAAAGAAAACTCCCAGATTGCCTTATTTATTATTATGAAATATTTTTAAACAAAAACTCTACATATACTACTTTTAACACTAATTTGTTTTACACCGTTCGAGGCCCAGGGTTTCCAGTCTTGTGTCTTGCTTGATCCTTGATAAGATGTACAACAGGATCCCAAGCCGGTGGTAATGACAAACCATCTTCTCTATTGAAATTGGGATATTTTTTGATTTCAATAGCCTCGCGCAACATTCTGGGAAAACGTCGTTTCTCTCTCGCAAGGATTGAAGTGTTGTCAAACTTAATTGAATGGTTTGGTTTGTCCATGACATGCTCGCAGACTGCAGACCTTTTGCAACGACGGTGCTTGACATCAGCTACATGCTCCTTAACCCGTGTAGCTATACTACGTTTCGTTTGGCCAATGTATGACAGACCACACTCGCAGTCCAGCTTGTAAACACCAGCACTCTGCAGAGGGATGCTACACTTCACGGGCCTCAGGTATTGAGACATCTTCTTCATCGGCTTGAAATATGTTTTAATGGAAGCCCGTCTCAAGATGTTTCCAATCCTATCCGTGACCCCTTTCACATATGGCAGGACCGCAGGTTTACGCTCGACTGTAGGAGTCTTCACACGGGGTTTCTGGTTAAGGCGTGGTATCTTGAGCCCATTGGCCCAAAGTGCACGCTTGACATGCTGTACATGACTTTGACATATTTCAAGCCGATGAAGAAGATGTCTCAATACCTGAGGCCCGTGAAGTGTAGCATCCCTCTGCAGAGTGCTGGTGTTTACAAGCTGGACTGCGAGTGTGGTCTGTCATACATTGGCCAAACGAAACGTAGTATAGCTACACGGGTTAAGGAGCATGTAGCTGATGTCAAGCACCGTCGTTGCAACAGGTCTGCAGTCTGCGAGCATGTCATGGACAAACCAAACCATTCAATTAAGTTTGACAACACTTCAATCCTTGCGAGAGAGAAACGACGTTTTCCCAGAATGTTGCGCGAGGCTATTGAAATCAAAAAATATCCCAATTTCAATAGAGAAGATGGTTTGTCATTACCACCGGCTTGGGATCCTGTTGTACATCTTATCAAGGATCAAGCAAGACACAAGACTGGAAACCCTGGGCCTCGAACGGTGTAAAACAAATTAGTGTTAAAAGTAGTATATGTAGAGTTTTTGTTTAAAAGTATTTCATAATAATAAATAAGGCAATCTGGGAGTTTTCTTTGGCGGTTCTTTCTCCTCAGTAAGCCTTTAGTGAACCGCTGGTAGATATTTTTAAATAAAATAATAAATGCCCTTCTGGCACATGTGTAACTGTCTTTACACATTAGGCCCATCTGGCATGTATGAACACCTTTATTTTAAATTAATATTTACAAAATGGGTAGTTTGCACAAATGTAACTTTGACAGAGAAAAATTGTGTTTTTCTCAGTCAAACTTTGACAACGGTATCTGTAAAGGTACTGAAACGTCAGGGAGGCTCAAATAATTAATATACGCGATATAATCCGTTTAAATTGTTTTATTTAAATGTTATTATCTTGTTAAAATAAAGTAATCGTTTCTAACCGTATGCTATTTATTACAGGTCCCTGATACACCAGTTTGGCTACTGGTTCACGGACGAGAGAAGGAGGCTCTCAAGTCACTGTGCTATCTCCGCGGTTGGACAACGCCTGAAAATGTTCGCGAAGAATTCGATGATCTCGTCGTCTACGCCAAGACCCTACAGCAATGCGTAATCTGCCAACAGACTTGTGATAAGGTGCCAGCTGACTGTGAACATAACAAGATGAATATTATCAAACGGTAGGTGACATTTTTCCTTAATTCTTCTTCTTAGTCGAATACGAGGCAAATTTTGCTCGCTAAATGATATTCTGCCATCTCATGCGATTCACAGATGTCCTGGTGCACTCATGATAAGGTCCGCCACAGCTGATTTTATCTTATCGGTTCATCGCGTGGGTAATCTTCAACGTGATCTGATCCCTTTTACCCTACCCTGGATGAACAGACTCAACGGAGTTATTGTTTCCCCTTGTAACGAGGCTGAAAATCTTAAAATTTCGAGTCTGCACTACTGTAGATCGACTTGCTGCCTGATGCTGTTTCACCTTGAAACGAGGCTGAAAATCTTAAAATTACGAGTCTGCACTACTGTAGATCGACTTGCTGCCTGATGCAGAGTTCCTCAAGGATGGAAACAAGGATCCGAAATTCTGTCCATGATATTCCTAGCATTCTTCTCCAACACTACATTTCAAAAGCACCATCCTGAAGTAGAGATACGTAGGATGGAAACTTGGGTCCGAAATTCTGTCCATGGTATTCCCAGCATTCTTCTCCAAAACCACATTTCGAAAGCACCTCCCTGAATTAGATACATTGAATAGTGTACTACATCAATTAACAGCTAAGTTACCTAATGATCAAATTGTCTGCAGGTTTATACTGAAGTTTAGATACGTGATGCTGTGCAAAGAGACGCTCCGACCGCTGCTCCTTATTTTGCTGTACTTCTCATTTTTGGTAATGAGCGGGCTTGTCCCTACAAGACCAAACATGGTTAACGTGTGTGGAGCACTCGGAATGGCAGACGATGGGAAGAATGTTGTGGTAAGATTTATTGATAACAGAACGTATATTATTTTAGATACCACTTATAGCAAAAATGATAAAAGGAATACCGTAAATTATTACTTTATTTCGTAACGCGTACGTGATCTTTGTTATGGGGCCCTATGATGGTTGCGTTTATCACGCGATAAATAAGTGACAAAGCATCTGTCCCTTGCACTCGCAATTGGTCAAAACGTGACGGATGCTTTGACACTTATTTATCACGTGATAAACGCAACCATCATAGGCCTAATGGTAATTCAGACATCATTATAACAACCGCGTCGAAATTTCCATGAAATATTGACAACGTGCTTATTGTTTTTAGGGTTCCGTAGTCAACTAGGAACGCTTATAGTTTCGCCATGTCCGTCTGTCCGTCCGCGGCTTAACTCCGTGGTGATTAGTACTAGAAAGCTAAAATTTGGTATTGAGTGTGTGTATGTATCACGCCGACAAAATAGTAATATAAAAACTAAAAAAAAAAATTTTTTCTGGTACCTACCTCTCGAACACCTAAAGGGGGTGGATTTTTTTTTCGTTTCAATATTAGTGTGTGGGGTGTCGTTGAATAGGTCTTTCAAAAATAATAGGGGTCTCCAAATATTTTCTTTTGATAAAGTCAGCAGTTTTGTAAATATTCGCTCCGAAAATAAATAAAATAGTGTCCCCCTTCTAACTTTTCAACTACGGGTCAAAAAATTATGGAAAAATTCATGAAAATGAGGCCTTATAAGTACTTTTAATGAAATAGTACGAGAGCCCACGACGAAAACCATGTCTCATAGCAATACGGCAAAAACCCTATAAAATCGTTAGATTGTATGATTCTGAACCCGACTAGGTGTGTAGTAACGGTCGAAAGTGTAGCAACTGCGTGGGAGGCCATTTCTGCTGTGTCAAAAAAAAAAGACAGTCGGTATTATAGCAATACGTCTGATAGTGAAAATGTACATAGATTTTATAATTGTATTACGAAAAAGTTTGTTTTCAGACATTTTGCGCGTAGCATATAGCCTGAGCGCATTTTTGAAAATGTCAACAAATTTAGCCGACCTGTATCATAGCAATACGGATAAAAATTTTTTTCAACTTTTCGTATTACTGCCATGATTACCAAAAACCTGTTTTCAGACACTTTAAGTGTAGCATATACTCCCAAAAACGAAAATAACGTTTCGGAGTCGCCTGGCCGACGCCACTGTTAAATGTTTTTTTAAATTTACAGCCTTCATAGATATTCAAGAATCTCCCTTGTCTATTATATGTACTTTGACAGATGACAGATGTCATTACTTATTTCTTTTGTAAAAGTTACTCAAGTGTGCTTTAAATAAAACCAAAACTATCAAATCAATCAGTATTTAATTTCAACAGCCTCAGCGCTTGTTACGTTACTATTATACAGCTCACTCGCCAGCTGCTCCAAACGTTGGAACCATGGTATAATTGGAGCGGAGCGAGCGAAGCGAGCGAAGCTCCCATGGATCGACTCGAATGGACTTTGTAACAATGCGCAGATCTCAGCGAGTTCTCAACCGATTTTAGAAATTTTTGTTTTAAAATGCACAAATTAAATTTCGCTAGGTCGTGACGAAGAGAAAATTTCGAAAAAAAAAAAAAAACCGCTCCAATCTATGGTGCAAGCTTAGCCGGTGGCTGACTCTGCATCGACCTAGTAATATACTCCGCCAGGTATTCCATTCCGAGACTCGCGAACCACGTGACTGACACAAGCCTACGTCATCATGCTGTTCACAGATTCTCAAACTTTAAAATGTGGGAGAATTTTAACCAACGGTGAAAAATATTTAAACGGCATTAATTTTAAGTTATTCATGTAGAAACATAGGTAGTACAATAAAACAAATCTAATATATTAAATTGTGGGAGCCGGGTCGACTCCTACATGTAATTTGTTGAGCACGAAAAAAATTCAAAATTTTATTTATCTATACAAGAGAAATTTTTGAAAAACGAATCCACATCTAATCAATAAACGGTATTCGACACTTTAAGCTATTTTCGTTTTAATTTCTTCTGGAGTTGAATACTAACGATTTTTTTTATTTAATTCTTTTAGTCTTATGTAACTATGTCCTATATTTTCTAATAAGCATTTCTATTTGAGGGTATTGTTTTTGACGTGCTTGTGTACAATATGCCGACGCGGTTGGCTCACTTTTTAAAGCACTTGCCTACTGAGCCGGCGGTCCTGGGTTCGAATCCCGGCCAGGCCAAGTATTTGTGTGATGAACTCGAATATTTGTGCTTGGGTCATGGATGTTATCTATATATGTATTTATATATTATGTCTATCGTGTCGTCGTATCTATATCCCAGTTTCCTTTTGTGCGATTTATTTCAGTCCTTCAACTTCAATGTTACGGTTTCGGGTAAATTCTTTGTTAATTATCATCTAATAAATTCAGGGTCGCAACGTATTCATTGGTTTGTAACAGAAAATTCAAGATGCCTCAATACGATTTTTAAATGATATCTGAGTATCGAAAAGTTGTCTGATAGAAAAGGTGCTACACTTAATTTGTCTGATATAAATTTTTTGCACATGTGGACAACTTATTTTATCATGTCCAACAATTTTCAGACATATTGCTATGATACCGATGGGTAAAATTTGTTAACATTTTCAAAACGGTCTCAAAATTTAATGCGTTCACATTTCCGTCTGAAAATTGTTTTGTTCGCATCAAATAACCAAAATTTACTTAAAAAAAAGATTTTCAGACGTATTGCTATGAGACATTTTTTTTGTCTCATTTTTAATTTTTTTAAGTGATTTTACGGGTTTGCGCTACACCACTAACGTCTGAAAAATATGTTTCCGGTATCTCAGAACTATCATTCAACTATAGTCTGCAAATCAGACATATTGCTATGATGCAGTTCGGTAAAATTCTTTGACAATTTTGAAAATTCGGTCAGATCAAACTCTACGCGGAAAATGTCTGATATTGGTATTTTCGAGTTCAGGATAATCGTATCTATCGATTTGATGCGGTTTTGGCCGTATTGCTATGAGACAAAAATTTTGGTCGTGGGCTCTCGTACTAAAAACTGTATTGAATAAAATTGGTTGCGCCGTTTTTGAGTTATCACAAAAAATCATAATTTTCTTTAAAATTACGTAAGTGCCGCGCGGTGTCGTTATACTTCGAACGTTACACATATTAGTTAAGTGCCATACTGGATTAAAATATTCCGCTCAATCTGTCGCGTATAATCGATAACTTCCAGAAGGTAATAAGTAATTACAGCTAATTTGACGTTTACGACCTTTTTAATAGAGCTTGAAATCTTTCTCATAATTTAAAGTGAAGGATGGGCAACTACGGAACCCTACACTGAGCGTGACCCGACATGCTCTTGGCCGGTTTTTTATTATTACCTGTCATATGTCGACTGGCTTAGCCAATAACAGTTTACTTAACAACTTTACAAACATGCATTTTTCCACAGCTTATGATTGGCATACTTACCTTGGCGACCAGTATCGTGATGATTGGGTTCATTAAGATCTTTGGCAAGCGTAAACTGGCTCTCTTCTCCATGCTCGGAGCAGCGTGCGCCTGTGTCGGCCTCAGTGCCTATGCGAGGAGCTATCTAGAAGATTCCGTCTTTTCCTATGATATTACAACCTTTCCTGACATCAAGAGTAACGTGCCACTCGCCTTGTTCTATTTGATCGCTATATTCAACGGATTCGCGGTTCCATGGATATTGCTTGGAGAAGTATTTCCATTTAGGTAAGATAAACTTTCGTTACTTTGAAATACATTTGCATTTTAGAGACCATGACATTAATCAATGCAGTAATTATTAATTTCTTGACATGACATTTTTGCTATTAAAATAATTTCATTTCATTGCTCTCCAAATATATCATCAGGTGGTTATTTCTATAAAATTCATAAATAGTAGTTATCTTGAGATTTTTCTCCAATATTACGAGTTGTCGGAGATCAAATTCTAAAGTAACCTAATTTACAATTGAATGCCGACATAATGTAGTCGATAAGAGACATCATGTTTCGATATCCTTGTTACAGGAGTCGAGCCACCGCTCAAGGTATCGCAGCGGCGCTCAACTACGTAGTCACCTTCATCGCTACCAAAACATTCATCAACTTAGAGATGGCCACGCATCTATGGGGCACATATGCCGTATATGCTACTTTCAGCTTCCTAGGAGCCATATATTTATACTTCTTTTTACCAGAAACAGAAGGAAAGAGTTTACAAGAAATTGAATCGTATTATAGCGGCAAACTGAAGACATTCGCCAATGATCCCATTATTAACCTGTTTAAGAGATTTAAGAGATAGTCGTGTTGGTTTCCAATTATTTATTCCTTAGTAGAGATCAAGACTTATTACAATCGTTTGACCTAAAGAGGCTTTCACAATTTTGTTCCTTCACTTTGAGATGGGCTTGACGTTTGTGCCAAATAAAATGTCAGGGTGTCTTGGTTATTAAGAATACGAGAATATAATTACTTATTGTGACGTTTACGAAACTAATTAAAACCTTAGAAAGGGTACGAATTAAACTTTTCTAACAGTTGCGGTAAAGAAATGAGCATTGAATACGATAGCTTTTTAATTCAGTGTGAATTCTCTGTTACTATCTCAGCTTCCTTAATTCTTCATTCTTTTCTTAATTATACCTACTATAATCTTAATATTCAATAATGTTAAGCTCGTCCCTTTTAATGTGCATGTTGACGTCCAGAATGTATAACTATGCCTAAGTTTACCTTAATAATAAACATATTTGAACAGTTGTCGTTTGTTTAAATCAGATGTTAAAATTATTGTTATTGATGTACATGTAATAAGTATAACGAGTATTGTCAATACGTACCAGCCTACCAATTATATTTTGGAGATTACTTAGATGACAAGTATTTAATTATAAATCTTAACAATGCGATAAGGACCTAATGCTAAGTTATCTACAACTTAAATTGGTTACTGCACGTGCACAACTACAATAAAAAAATTATCTATAAGTAAATTAAACTCGAAATTTAATGACGAGTGTAATAAAACGGCAAGACACTATTTTACATTGACGGATCCTCGATCTTGGTCATGAACAGTGGCACATTCAGGTGGTTATCCCACAACACAGCTAAAAACGGCCGGTCTGCCCTGAACACAACGGACGGGTTGTCATACGACAGTGCTACGACTGCAACCACTGTGGACGCTGCGGCTGTGGCCCCCTGCTCGTCAACGGACATCATAGCGGAATGCACTGCTGAGGACACTTGGGGTGAGGTGCTGCGGTACAGGCCGATGTTGTTGAGCTCCGACATTGCAGTGAACATCTTTGTGATTCCCATCTGAAAATTATGGAATTACCTTCAAACTCATCTTCTGTAGTTATCAGTATAAATTGCGTTGATGTGACAAAATACATAAGTATGTAAAATCATGGGGATGGCATTTACCGAAAGTGTTGACGAAGATGTTTAAATCACTGTAACATTTATTAGAAAGTATCTTATGTAGACGAGCATAGGGTACCTACATAAGAAATTGGGACATTGGGGCTAATTGGCAAATTGATGAAATTATAATCTTAAGTCGCTCTATTTTTTACTTTTTCAATATTAATTCAGAAATGGGATATTATTTTTTTTAGGCGCTTATAACTACATCGCTTATATTCCAATTATTAGTATACTTATTAGAGTGTGTATCATCGCGTCTACGCTCAAACTCGACCAAACTTGGACCTAGTTCTCTGACCAGAGAGGGACTAACCTTTGCGAAAATCGGTTGCAGATTAGTATTGCTGCGAACAGTGAATTTGGGTATTTCCAGAAGGACGTCTTGGCGCCGCAAATTTTGGTATTCTGCCAAAATTTCACCATTGAGCGTCGCCAACACAGTGTTGACATCAGCGCCAGGAACCGGCAGCAACATTACTAGGGAATATTGTTTACCCTGGAAATAGTAACTATTTAGTTATTTTGTGCTGTTTTCATGGCTGTACCCCTTTTAGGTCCGCGCTTTCCATGTACTGCTATTAATGGTTGATTAGTGATATACCCTTGACAATATCAATTAATTGACAGACGTTGAACAAAACTTATTCACAAGTTTGATTACTTATAGGTAATGTTAGTTAGACCAAGACTGAAGCAGGATTTACTTCCAAAAAGGTCATCCGTTTACTGCATGAGACCAGAGGAAATGGTCATCAATCTGAAACTAATCCTGCCGTGCAAGAATCTAATAAAATAAGTCTCCGTTTCAGCTTGGGAAAAGATACTTTAGTATGTCCGGGAGTCCGGCTGTTCTATTCTCTATAAGTCAACTTTTCATATCAAATGCAAAATTCGGATATATGGAAAACTTAAAAAGAAAGTTCGGCTATTTATCAACTTTAGGGTCAAACAAAGTTGGCGCGTGGGAGAAAGGGAATATTCTTACCTCAAACGGCAAAACAACTACTATAGCGTTATTATCTGTGTCCAAACCAGCCTTGAACCCGCTCCGTAGCATCATGAAGGGCACGGGTTTCTTCTGACCATTGCTTAGGAGGAAATCCTGCTGTGATGTAGCTTGAGGCTTGAACATGGTCTCCCAAAGACCCTTAAAGTATACCGCATTTGCAAGCACCAGCTGTGTGTTAGCACCGATCGTATCTGAAATATTTGAATGAATAATTAATTAGGACCATTTACACAAATTCATCCATACAAGCAATGCCTGTGTTATGAGGGGCTGATGCCGCTGATGGTAATGGCTAAGGTGGGTAAGGTGCTGGTTAGTAGATGATTTATGAATTTTTGAATAGAGTGAAATAAGGAATGCCTTGTATTTACGGATGACGGGGTCAAAAGATAGAACTATTTTAAATTAAATTTACCGGGTGTGGTCTGTAACAATTGTGTGATTTATTTGAGCGAAGTATTGGTGTGTGGTTGGCGTTAGTTGTCCGATATTTATCTGTTGGTGAATATTTGTTATTTGGTAGCGTGGCCGCTATGTCAATACTAAGCCAATGTCAATGATGAACCCCGTACATTGAAAATATTATTTAATATGTTTTAAAATAAAACTTTTAAATACTGCATATCTGAAAACTATATTTTTTAAAGTAGCTGAACTAATGTTGTACAATTTGAAAAGTAGAATCGTTGTTTTAATGCATTGCTCCTGTTACTAGCTACACCCGGTATATACATATGCTGTAAATATGTAGTAGGTACATGGTAAATAATTATAAATACTGTATTTGATGTGTTTCATAATTAAAAAAGGGATTAGGAGATAATAGTTTCCCTGCCTCATCTGCGCATATACATACAATTAAGTCCGATAAAATATAAGTAGGTAAGCCTTCCATGACACACATCTTATAAGGAGCGGAAATATTGCAAAGTTCTTTCCTGCAGGCGTTTCTAAATGATGAGTCTTAATAACGACGAAATGTAAATCTTTGGGTGAAGATTCATCCGAATTTATTTAATCCCAGAGTATACGAAAATTATAATAACGAAAGAGAGTGAGAGAATTTCAATAGCACAAAGTCAATGTACCATCATAACCAGACCTACCTGCACTTTGTAACTATATTTCTACGAAAACTTTTACTTCTTACCTGGTGAAACCAGCTTGTCGATCTGGTCATTTGTCTTACTGGCAATCCAATTATTGATCTTCTGGGCAGCTGCATTTGAGTCTTCGAAACTGATACGTGATACTTCGCTGCCAAAGTTCTGAATGGCAAAGTTCTTGAAATCTCGGCTGAGGTCAAAGGAGTCTGAGGCGAAGATGCTGCTTGCCGATCGCAAAATATTACGTTCAGAGCCCCGTTTCTTTAAACAAAATAGAGTTACATAGCATAAGGTCTCATAGAAGGTTTGCCTATCACAATCACCAAACAGTATTTCCCATTTGCAATATTATCTTTTGACCAGAAAAGTAAAAAATAATATATAATTCTTGTTACCAAATCTAACCTAATAGGTATAGACATATACTATTTTTAATTGTACAATAACTAAAAAGAAGACGTGTTTTGACTACTGCTTTTTATGACGTCACATGCCTGTATCTGTATCATCATAGAGGCTTCATTCGTACTAACTGATCGTTTTTGACATTTCATAAACAGTAGCTGATTTGAGCTGTCATCAAAGACCGTATTCCAACGGGAAGATTTTTCTACCGCACACCGTCGTTGTTCTTTACTACTTAAAGCTATAGACGATTAATAGTTCATAGTCATAGGTCACATAAGTATCATTAGTGTAAGCATACTTTTGAATAGCAGAAGGTTTGCGCAACCGTCCCGGAAAAGAACTATACTTTTGTGCTTCAAATGTGAAGGAAGATCGTTTTAACCTTTGTTTCGAACAATCATCTGCGCCATTATGATTTTTTTGTCCTTCATAGGACTGTTGCAATCTAACTATAATGTGATTAGGCATTTCAAGGAAGTGTACCTAAATATAACGTTTTTAACTTTATTATAAGCACGTGTGAGTGTGACCCACGGTAGCCAATCACTTGCTAAACAACGTTTCATAAATATTTATTTTACAAACAACGTTAATCAAATTAACGATTCCCAAATTAGACGTGGCATAAAATATAGTTTTACAAATAGATCATGATACATATTATTTATAGGACAAAACATCATATCACAAAACATTATTTAGCAAATTATTCATTTATTACTCTATTCAAATAACGAATGATAAAACAACGTTAATAAAATGTATTGTTTGGTAAACATTTCGTTTAATAAATAAATCATCATGGTGTGAACGCCATTCATATGTGTGTAGTGTAGTTTTCTACGAGTACAAATATTAACATGCTTAATTTTTAACAAAGTATAATTTGTTCTGATGGGCATACAGACGTCTTAGTGTTCAGGTTATTGAGGTTTTTAGGTAACATAGCTCAAAAACCGAAAACTGTAGGTTAGGTTAGGTTTGTTTTATGACCATGTATAGCATGAAAATGCTTGCTTAAAAAACGGAACATCACTCAATCTAATATAGCCTAAAAATGGCAAACATTGAATATCTCTGTAAATATCGCTCTGAGAGAAAAATAAATAAAAAAACAAAGCATGCTTATTTTAGCGAAATTTAAAAGATCAAAAAGAGTGTAAAGAAAAATTTAGTCCTAGAAACGGCCCCACTTTGGTACCTACAATTTGACCGAAATAAGTACTTGCCTGTTTAATATTTGGCCCAAGTGTTTCGAGTATTAAACTTCATACCGTCCTGCGTTTTGTTACATATTTAGAGAGTCATTTTTAATATTTTTATGAAACAATAGTTTATCAATTAACGTTTTGCAAAATAACTGATTTTTAAAACGATTTATTCGTGAAGTGAACATTTTTTTAAATGAAACTTTGGCTTTCAATATGTTTATGAAGCGTCAAAGTTACTAAATGTATATTTGTCGAGTAATTATTTGTAAAATGAGCATTTTAAAGAATGAAAGGTTTGTGAAATGAATAGTTTTTGAATAAACAACGATTCAAAAACTATTCATGTCACAAACCTTTCATTAAGTGATTATTTGTAAAAAGTTGTTTGGCAAAAATGATGATAAACCGTGACGCACGCATGCGATGTATATCTATATACACGTAAGCACACGCATTCGTCACGCAATTAGTGTCATTTCATCTCCCATTAGGATTCATGCTGTACAACGCATACGTGATACACACGCATCTGATGTGCCTAAATTCTCACTTGGAACTCTGTGTTCATCAGCTGGAATGTTGCTGCTGACTGCTCTAATGACAGTCATAGAGCGTTGAAACTTATTTCTAAGTCTTGCCAGTTGCCCCTAATTGGCGGAACGCCAACATCTGTACCACAAATATTGGAAACACCACGACATTTGACTGGTTTCGTTGTAATAATCCTTTTATTAATATGTAATTCTCACCTGGAATTCCGTGTTCATCAGCTGGAATGTTGCTGCTGACTTCTCTGGTGACAGCCCCAGAGCGTTTGATACTTGTCTCTGTGTCTCACCAGTTGCTCCCGCTTGGAGGAGCGCAAGCATATTCACTACAGACATTGGAGACACCACGACATTTGACTGGTTTCCTCTGGCATTCTTAAACAACGAACTAATAAATTACTTATCCTTACAATAATTATGGTTACAAAATATCAAATAAAATTTTAAACTACGATTTTAACGATATTGCATTAACATATTACGTCCCACCACTCAAACGCCATATCCTCTAAATCGGATTAATTTTGTACTATACTATGTACCTAAATGCAAAAGGCTAGGCTAACACCTTTAATATTAATAAAATCATAATCACGTACAATTTGTCGTTCTGTTGTTGTAAAAAACTGGTGCGTTTTAGTTTGTCAGACAAAAATCGGAAGTGGCGCTAGTTTCGCATCATAATGATGTGTTTTGAAGTTGCAGTATTGTGTTTGCATGAATAAATAAGCTTACAAGTTGTTTTAAGTATTCATACATAATAACAACGTAAATTGTGATAATATCATTCCTTGTAATGGAAGTTATCATTATAAGGACGTACTTATTTTTTTTTCACGGAAAACACGTAGGTAATATTGCTTACCTTCATCATAAAAATACCAATGTGTGATATAACTGCTGATGTTAGTCTCATATCTTGAGTTTCATTACGAGAACTCTGTGTTAAGGGGACCACATTGATCTGGGATCTGTTGTCGGCACTTATTTGTGCTTGCTTCGAAGTTTGCTTCTCAGAATAGTAATCTTTATTAGTATGCGAAGGTGGTAAAACTTCTACGCTCGGCTGAAACGGATAGTTATTTTGATTCAAATACTGGTTCTGATTAAATTGATTCTGGTTTCGATTATTATATTGATTTGCTGCTTGATGCAAATAATTAAATTGATTCTGATTCAAGTTCTGCTGTAAGTTATCTAAGTTTGTCTGATATTGATTCTGATTCTGAATCGGTAAATTAACATTTCGATTTGCTGCTCCATTCAAGATTTTGAATTTATCTTCTTCTTCGCCAAGATTTCTCTGATTTTGTTGTATTTGTTGCGCTTGTAAGTAACTATCATTATCCAACAGTGTTTGCGATTGTTTGTTTGTTTGTGTAGCCTCACTACTTGAAATTTGATTGTTATTATTCACATTTCTTGGTAAGTTGTCTTCGAAGAATAACTGCCCAGATCCGGGCCGATATCCATTATAAGTCCGTGTCGGTTTTAGACTTTGAGCATCTATACTTATCGTCAACGTCACTATTGTGAATAAAACTGAAACAGTATAAACATGAACATCATTAAAAACAAAGCACATAACTTAATTTGTTATTCAGAGTCAACGATAACGGCAGAACGGTAATATAGGTAAACAAACTTTATACGCCAAGTTAAACATAACCTAAACTTGTTAATACTTACTTTGCAGCTTCATATTGATTAAGCACTGTTTTCACATACACTTTTTAGAGATATTTAACTAGGATTTTGTTTAAGTTACATTTATTTAGATATTTAATTTATTTTTTGTTTTAAAATCGTTCACTACAGGAGCGGTTTCTTTGAGATCTTAGTATAGACTATGAACAAGTCAATTAATTCTCACAAGTGCGTCATCTTTGCGGAGTTTTTTGAATGGGACTTATGGAGATGGCTTGAAGGTGTTATTTTCAATAGCAGAGCTGTGCCAATATCGCATTATCAAATCAACTAGTACTGGCAATCAGGTTTCCGTCGTGGATTTTCCTCTTAGCCGGTTTCCTTGTTTCATATCATTATTTAGGTACTGTATTTTTGTACCACTACGTCACTGGGGTGGGGGTTTACTGTTCACGCTGTTGTTCTAAAATAGGGGAGGAACCGGCCAAGTTCCCTCCGATAGGGCTTCAGCAAAGTATCCATTTACTAAGGTGTATACTCTGATCTCTTTCTAGTAAGTAAGATAGTAGGTGCGATAGTCAATAAAATAACACACTATCCGTTCAAAGTATTTAATCTTAATTTTGAGATATATGTATGACTAATTTGATGAGTTGTAAGCAATGAAATTGGGTATACACGCTTTGAAATAGGGGCATTAAACTGAGAAGTAAACATATATAAGTACATACAAAAGGTACCCCGTTTTCATTCCTCTGTGTATTTAAAACTTCATAAGTCTCACAACACAACACTACAATTGCTTACCAACACAAAACAAGTGTTTAATTTAAAGTGGATTTACAAAGATGATAAGATAATTACAAATAAATATGAGGTCCATTAAAATATTGAGTTATTATTGTTTTAAATTGATGATGTCAAATATTAAAATCAAGTATTTAAATTAAGCATAAAGTCAAACGTGTACATTCGTCAGATAAATAAAGGTTAACATGGGGTCAAATATTTAAGAATTCATACGATTTTACATTCGAGCAATTATGAGTCAACATACATCGTTCGTTCAGACTGTGATCAAATTACATTAGCGATACATCAAAACTTAATAGCTATAAAATACGTCATCAATTAATAATCATTCTTTAATGAACCGCTAATCATTGCCACTTCATTAAATTCCAGGTATCGGTTCAATTAATTAGATTGTATACACTTAATAATTATATCCTTATTCCACTCACAATTTGACACTATATGCTAGCTACTGCCACGTACACATTAAACAATTCTTATACCTAATTAACGAAAGACAAAAAACGGAAGCATAACTAATGATAGTCTCATAAGTTTAAGTAGTTAGATTTTCGCATTCAGTAAATTTTCGTGTTAAAAAGTACTGTGTTTGAGTAGGTACTGACAGAAGATATAAAGTTAAGAGTGATACTGTCTACAAAAATACGTGTACATGAGAAAAACATTATCAGTAGGTGGCGTTTATTATCGTTAGTCATTTTCCATACAACGAATGTATGGGAGCGTGAGCGTTAAATGTAGTAGCGAGGAATGTAACTATCTATTGAAAGTCGATACTTCGTTCAACGGTACGTATTTTTTTTAGAAAGTATTACTATGTTGACTTCATTCTATGTGGTACTGAGGGGGTGCCACAAGCGTTAGCTTATGGTAGAATCAACACTATCCGAGCCGAAAGACGTTACCTGTTAGTTCACTAAAATGAATACTCTAGGAATATACAACACAACAATTAGTATTCCCAACAATTAGAGTATTCGCAACAATCAGAGCCAACGAGAGTAAGAGAAAGACGTTGTCCCGCAAAAACGTTGGTCCACCTAACAGGGTCCTGCCCATGCTGCTTCTTCTGACCTAAAAACATTTCAGCTCAGTATATCACTGCGGAGCTCCTAGTGTCCATGACAGCCAGTTCATTGGCAGCACTAACGACAGTTTGAGCGATGTACTTGGGAGGCGTCCCGTATTGCTCGAAGATGAACTTATAACTGTAGTCCTTAGCTGCTACCATGCGCACCGCATGGCGAAGAATTGTGCAGGTGTTAGACATGTTGGCGGCCTTTTTCTCAGCGGCTACGAATCTGGAAAAGGATTTATAGGTAAACGAAAGGTACAGTCTGACACAAAAGAGTAGAAGTTACAAAGTGGCAATATTGTCGTGTCGTCCCTTTCTAATCAATCTAAGAAAACGGGGACGTCAATACAGTATTGCCGCTTTTTAATTTCTACTCTTTTGTGTCCGACTGTATTTAAGGCCAGAGTGCATGGGAATCTATGCTTAGCTGTATGATTGGAGTCAAGATCACTTTCGTGCAAATAAAAAATAAATAAATGGCAAGACATTTCGTGAAAGCCGAGTTTAAGCTTTCACGAAATGTCTTAGTGAGTAATAGGCTCAAATCATTTCGTAGAATAGTGGACTTGTTGTTATTCGAGGATGCCCCTAAAACTACACTTCGGTTTTTCCATTCATCGGTTAGGCTTCCGAGTGTCTAATTAATTTGTTTATATCCTACCGGAATTGACAAACAAAACACAAGGAACATACAACGCTCATAAATGTCAAGTTCTCCGAATGACGCTCGTTCAGAGTAGGTAGAGAAAACCTAAGTTTAATGTATTTCGGTCTCGTCCGACTGCACTTGCGTGAAGTAAAGTCAAGTACTACACACTGTATACTCTATATTCACTGTTCTATCTAACGTGTAATTCATTATCAATATCATCATTGGCCTCTTGCATTTAGTCGATGAAGGGTGAAGAGCTAAAGTGTGTATCCAATTACACACACGCGCACAGTATTAACTAATTTTACTTACGCTGGACAACTTTGCAGACGCGGCATCAGCCCCTTCTTTCTCAGCAACAGCAAAGCGTTCCTTATTGATGCAGCGGCTACTACAGACGGGTATTCGTGGCACAGGCTCTTGTTCACCATCATGCCGCAGAGGCAGAGGAATGTGGTGGCCACCTCGATCTCGCCCGGCCGCTCCTTATTGCACCACCACGCGAAATAGCATAGATAGTCTTGGGGGACCACTGGCTGGCGTGGAAATTTCTGCAAATTACGAACAAGTAAACACCAGCTTAATACGCACAGCTATAACTAAACATGGTCTTATATAAATGTGGACTTATAATTATAGTAAAGACTATCAGAAAAACAAAATAGCGCAGATCTTGCAAGCTCACAAGACTGCTCAGAGTTGGTGCATTCAGAAAAACGCAGAAACAAAGATGTTGCCAGTTAAAAATAAAATTAATTCATCTAGTTTTTACCCGACTACGGCAAAGCCAAAAGGAAGGGTAATAAGTTTAGCAGTCTATGTATATTTATATGTAAGTGTGTTCCACCATAGCGCAAAAACTACTCAACCGATTTAAGTGATTGAGGTGTCTATCAATTCGTAATTACAGTCCGGGTGACATAGGCTACATTTTTAACAGACTTCAAAAAAGGAGGACGAGCGAGAGCAAAAAATCTACAGAAAAAAAATGAAAAATACAACAGATTTCAAAAATTATTTTTTTGTTGTAAAGTTAACACGTCAGTTATTATCTCTTAGAAATATGGTAAAGATCTGATGATGGAATCCATCAGAAATAGACGGAACTCTGCAAATATAATAGTAACAAGTACAATTTCTTTATTATTTTCTGAAGTGATTCAGGTATCTGTTATCAGAAAGCATAATTTGACCAAGTGGAACTGATGCAGAAAACCACGAAAGGTGATTGGAACTATATGCTTGTATTAAAGTATGCTCTGGCAGAGCGCTTACACTACTTAACCGATTTTGAGCCATAACGTGTGCATCGATTTGTTATAACGGTTTACATTGCGTAGGCCATATTTTTAACCGACTTCAAAAAATTATGGTGTGGTCGAGTCATATTAGCCCCCCGCCCTAAATAATACAACGTTCTAAAACGGAAACGAGGAAGCAGATCTTATGAAATTTTCGAGTTTACGGAGGCGACAGTGACATAAAATACCGGGGGCTCGGGGGGCTCTTGTATAGTTGCAGTTTTTTTGATAGTCACAACGCACGACTACGGCATTTGAATTAAATTATAATGTAATTGTTGTTAACTAACAGAAGACTTCAGTAGAAAAAAATATACAAGAACATTTTACATGTCAAATGTCTTGTCTTGTGGAAAAAGGCGATGATTACCCGATTTTTCTACCTTGTTTTTAACTTTTTAGTTCGTTTCTCCGTAGTCGGGTTTTAAGTTTTTTAACCTTTTATTTTATTTCTGTAGAATAAGTGCTTTTGCATTACTGAATTAAAGACGATTCATTTACTACAATTTATTCAATATTTTTATAACTTTTAATTTTATTTTCTTCGGGTTTCGTGACTAAAATAAAACAATTCAAACGGATTGTATCATATTCATTGTTTGTGCCTTTCTGACGTATTTGGCACCGAAAATGTGTGTTTTTCTCAGTCAAAAATAGTTGCCGAAACGTCAGGAGACTCAAACAACGAACACACGCGATATAATCCATTTAAATCGCCTTATATAAACAAAACAGTTGTATAGAAACGATATAATTGTTTAATTGATACCCTATTCTATGGTGAATATGTTGATAAGTCTAATATCTCACAAAATACAATGATTCTACCAAAATAAGTAAAATAATTGAAAAGTTTGCATGAAATTACCTATAAATCAATGTAGACGTTTCAGTTACTATGAAAAACTGATTTTTAGGAATTAAATTAAAAAACATTTTCACCAATTTGGGCACTAATATATGGGGAATAACTTGATAAGTCGTTGGTACGTATGTTGATAAGTCTAATATCTCACAAAATACAATGTTTCTACCAAAATAAGTATCACATCAAGATCACTTTGTGTCCTGAATACCACACTGACGACTGGTATCGCCAATGTCAAAGAGAAAGTAACAGTTAAGCATACATACCAATCTAACCAAAATAATCTTTTCTGCCTCTAGCAGCCTCTGCGCCGTAAAAGCATGGTTGGCGTATTTGACGAGCTTGGAGGCCGGTGTGAGGGGGCCGTGGATCTTGGCTGCGATCCAGTAGGAAGCTGCGGCGACCAGCTGCATGTTCTCCAGCGTGACGGTGCCCGTGGCCAGCACGGAGTCCAGGTACCACACCGCGGTTTGGATCGTGGCAGGGTTGCCATCTAGACCCTGAATTTTTATCAAATTAAAAAATATATTTTCTAATTACCTAGTATAATACTAGATGGAAAAGTTTGATGCAGGTCACCTGGTTAAGAGCCAATTTTCAGCATATTTCTACCGTAAACAATAAACAATTTTAAAGGTAAGTATACATTGTTTTGCTCCGATTTGAAAATTGAGAATGCCAGAAGCCGGATTAAAAAGGCCCCCTTTGGTAACAACCAAAGTACTTCATTTTTATAATTTTCAAAAATAAAAAAATAAAATTTTAACCTTCCGTCAATGAAGTACATACAGCGCCTGATTAAGTTTATTATTTCTGCTTCCTTTTAAGTGAGTAGTAGGTATACCTACTTATTGTTTGACACTTACACTTATCGTGGGTCACTTTGCAGTAAATACATACATTAATTTTCATCAGCCAGTTGATGACACATGCTCTCGTCTCATTCTTCACCCGCGGAACAGCCACAGCCTTGGATTCAACGTGTAGAAGATAGGACAATATCTCTGCTGTATACTCTCGATCCATACTCGCCATGTATGACTTTTGCACTGTAAATAAACGATACCAATTCAAAAACTACATCGGATCAGTTTTAAGGGCAAAGAGAGCACCAGAGTGAGATCCCACTTTTACTCTTAGAACACTATATGTTATATTTTTTTAATAATACTACTACTGGACACGGCGCGCAACGTCGGGAGGTTCCTTTCTCTGTAGACCTAACCTCCGGTAGCTTGGGCATTACCCCACTGCCGGCGGCACCCTCGATTAGGTTTTTTAATAAGTAATGTATTTATATTACGAAATTTCTATAATGTATTTTATACAATTTTTCAGGACATATTACAGCTATTATTACGAGGAACTAAACAAATCCATTATTAGACAATATATTCCGTTTAAAGAATCTTTATTTCTCAATATCCGTCCAAGGATATGTGGAGGGTTGTTAATGATGAGATAGGTAAAAAATCAAATGTTCATAATATTTGTCTACAAAATCACGAGTCAAATTCCTACTTATCTCACGACGAAGTCCCCAACGCCTTTAATACTCACTTTATAAACATAGCATCAAACCTCACGATACAAAGCGACGAATCATTGTCCACACAGTACGTTCGTAGCCACCTCGGTAGCTGCGATATGCCCATGTTCAGCCTTCCTACTGTAACACGCGAGCTCTTGGACAAGACCATACAGTCATTGTTAAAAACACGTACAACTATAGACGTATACGAAATATCATTAAATATAATATTAAGTGTCTGGCCGGTTGTCTCTGATATCCTGGTGGTCCTCATTAACGATATGTTTAAATCTGGCATATACCCGAATGTGTTGAAGAATACCAGGGTATGCCCTGTCTATAAGGGGAAAGGGGACAGGACTGATGTTAATAATTACAGACCTATCACAATTGTACCCACTATTTCAAAATTAATCGAGTGTATCATCTCCTCCTGCCTAATGACACACTTAGAATCGAATGACCTCATTACAGAAAACCAGTATGCCTATAGACAGAATAGGTCCACCACTGCGGCTGCCCATAAAATCACCGACTGCATAACGACTGGGCTGGATGACAGACACAAAATGGCAGCAATTTTGTGTGATCTTTCCAAGGCGTTCGATGTTATTAGTCACAGGTTACTATTAAATAAGTTAAGTCTGTATTGTTTTGACACTTCCGCTCACCAACTGTTGACGTCTTTTTTATCCAACCGGAAGCAGGTAGTAAAAGTTTCTACCAATGGCAAAACGGTGACATCAGATGCTGGCTGCGTACGTCTAGGCATCCCTCAAGGATCCGCCCTCGGGAATGTTTTGTTCACTATATTTGTCAATGACCTGCCATCGGCAATCACGACTGGTCTGTCGGTGCTCTTCGCGGATGACACTACAGTCATAGTTAGCGCAAAAACGTACGAACAGCTAGCCAATAAAATCCATGATGCTTGCGGGCAACTCCAAAAGTGGTTCTCGTCGAACGGTTTACTCTTAAACATAACGAAGTCCAATGTCATGGTTTTCTCGGGCCGCCACATCGCAGTGCCCCCATGTATTACCAGCGTCCCGATGCCATTATGCACTGAATGTAGGTTTCTCGGCTTCATGATAGACTCAAACTTAAACTGGAAGTGTCATGTCGACCAACTGTGTGATAGGTTGGGTAGTGCCGTCTTTGCGTTAAGAAAATTGAAACCATTAATATCGAATAATGCATTAAAAACTGTATATTTTGCGCATTTCCACTCAATAATGTCTTATGGTTCAATTATCTGGGGTAATTCCACCGATGCCAAACGCGTTCTTATAATCCAAAAACGAGCACTTCGGATACTGGCTGGAGTGGAACCCAGACATTCTTGCAGAGATCTCTTTATAAAGTATCGCATCATGACGCACTACTCACTTTACATGTTTGAGGTTCTAATGTACGTGAGAAATAATTTGCCAATGTTTGCGCGTGTTGAGGTATCGGGCAAACAAATTAGATCCACAGGAAGACTCAGGACAGTTCCGCGTCGCCTGGCGCTTGCCTGTAAAAACCCGCGCGTCATCGGTCCCACGTTCTATGAACGTCTACCCGCGGAATTGCGAACCGAGCCATCTGACGACAGTTTTAAACGACAATTGAGAAACTTTTTATTGGATAATCCATTATACTCAGTAAATGAGTATATGGAAACGTAATTTATATTTGTATTGTAATTGACATTGTTTTTATTTATACTCCAGTTTTGTTAATTATGACATTAATTAATTACATTATATACTGACAATACCTAAGTTACTTTTGACCTTATTCCTAAGTATTGCCTTATTTGACTTTGTTATTTTCAGTGTTATTTTTATCGTGTTAATTCTTGTACTTTGACAATCCATTTATGAGCTTCTTTGACATTTTTATCTGTTTGTTTAAAATTTTGACATGTAATTATTTTATCTGTTTTATTATTAATTCCGCTGTTTTTACTATCAATTTCATCACATTCTATCTGTTAATATTAATATATATGACGATCATAGTATAAGTGCATGTAAATTGACTTAGTGTAATTTATATTGACATTTTATATTATGAAATAAATAAATCTAAATCTAAATCTAAATCTATACCCGTCTGCACTAGGATTTATCCTGTGTATCAGGCAGAAAAAAGGACAAATGAATTAATGTTCCCTGAATGGATCTTATGAACGGAGGGATGGACGCATCTGTCGCGGGCTAAATAAACGACATCAGTATTACTGATTAATCGCTTGATAGTCACAACCATCATTGATCCGCAGGAAGCTTTCAAACGCCCTTTTAAGCAATACCACATCTACTTTATGCAATTTCATAATTATTTTCAAATATTACTTACAAAAGTCGGGCGATTGCATCCTCTCCCGAATCGTTTGATTGAAATTCAGTCGCCTCTTCGCTCTGTCATCTCCTTTTTCGGGATTTTCTAAGGGTGTTATACCTTGAAGCTCTCGACTATGAGGCCTCTTTAAGCTCCGTTTAATATTCTTTACCCTGGCAGGTTGTAATGTATTAAGAGCCGGCGTACTCGCCGATATTTTCCTTTTATCAGCAAGGCCTTCTTTATCAGTGAAATATGTGTCTATATCTTGAGCATCTTGTTCATCATCACTACTAACACTAATAACGCTTGGCTCCGAGATTCTTCGTTTTTCATCTTTGTAAGCTATAAAGTGGTAACCTGAATCTTCGCAGCCTCGATGCACTTTCACATATTTGGTATCTATCTTGAAAGGACTTTTTGGTCTATTGATGATGCTTTTTGTCCTTGAATTGCTTGGGCCAGCCAAGCATTGCGTATTTGTATTGAGCCTATTGAGTACATTGTTGCTATGTCCATCCGGGCCTGCTAAAGTATTTAATGGAGGTCTGTCGCCTAACTTTTTCAGTAAGTGGTGTGACAAGGCTGGCAAAGGCGCCAGGGGCAACGGAATTTTTGTTTTCGCTTTTATGTTTTCTTTGTCCATATAATTATCCATATTACAGATGAATTAGTTTTCGTCTCCTTTAGTTTGATTAACTTTTAGTTTCTTTTTGATCTATTTTATTTGGCACTTCACTTTCAGGCACGACACGACCAGCGCGACCGTTAATGACTAAGCTATATGAATGTGGCGTAGGTAATTATTAATTTTGCCAAAACTACCCTCTTTATTTTTCATGCAAGCCTAACATTACCGCAATGCCTGTCACTCACACGAGTACAAAAACATTCGTAACTTAGGTGCCGCTAATTACTCCACTTTATTCGCATAATAATATTAGAATCCAAATAAAATATACTGAATTAATTCGCTATATTCTTTGTCGAGTCTTTACCCATCACTTTTACGGCTCGGTTCAGACACGGCGGGAACCGCGCGATTATAGAATCGAAAATCGAAATCGCGCGGGTCTTATTTATATGAGTTAGTTAGTAATCGTTCAGACATTAACCGCGCGGTTTCTATAATCGCGCGGTTCCCGCCGTGTCTGAACCGGACCTACAAGTATTTACGTAAATAATCAGAAATTTAACAATATTTGCACACATGTGAGTGACCTGAGCACGCCCCATAGAGTATATTTGTATGCACGCCCTTTCTACGATCTGCCAGATAAGATGATAAGAGCAAGCATTGAAATGCTTAAAATTGGTTTTTGTTTGAGCGGTTCTTTCTATATGCGGCTTGTCAATTTTTCTACAAAATACAATATTATGTGATTGGGGAGTTAAGGTAAGTAAGTCCAAATTTTATTGAAAAAGAAAACACTAATTTGTAATAATAAATTATATAATCTTAAACATGATCACAACTGCCACTAAAATAAATAATAACTTAATCTAACTACCTTAAATCTACGCTGTGTACTTTTCAATTATCAAATGCTTCTGGTCCACTTTCTCGTAGAAGTTAATAAAGTTAAAGTAATAGTCAAATTCACAGCAAAAATCAGGATCACATGCTCCAAGTCCAAACTGAAATGAAAAATGACTAAAAGAGGGATTTTTGTTGATTTGAACTCAAAAACAGAACATAAAAGTTCGGTCCATTTTGTTTTGTATTTAAATTTCGAACGGAGTCGGTTGTTGAGGGTCTGTGACTTTGCCCGCAATAACAACTAGATTGTCTAGGCGGTCGATGATGAAGAACATGAATGGTCGATCCACGTTGAAGCGACGTGATGCTTTGATGCTGGACAGGGGAAGATTCTTGAGGGACTCTTGAACTGCGTTAGATGCTGAAAAATAAAACAGTTATTTAGTAGATTTTCTCGGTTGTATAGTGCGTAAGCCGTCAGAATGCGATTCCCGTTTTACACCTGTCTCGTTCCCTCTTACGTGATCCAGATAAGAATATCTCAGTTTTCACCCAAACCCGAATGGCATTCTGAGAGCTCACGGACGGTAATTATGCTTTGATAGCTTGAACTTTCAGTTTCAAATATTGATTATATTAACTATCATCACAGTGCTGTGTATATATGTTAAGTACATACCCTACAGCATGCAAAATAACAATTCTCTATGCTGTTTTAACCGTGTAGGTACATACTGTGTATTTACCTAATATCTCGGGTTTCATATTACAAAAATATTGGTTCTTCTGAATCTAAGTTCATTTTATCCATTATATGATATGTTACGATTTAATTTGCAAATATTTTGTCTCTTAATCTCCGAATACGTTAAGTGGATTGCGTCGACAAAATGCTGAGCGCGATTTACTTTTTATGACCTTAGGTCTCAATAATTTGTTTTGTCATTCGCTTAATACTTGCTTTAAGGTCTACCTAATAACTGCAATAACCACTTCATGGTATACACAGGCATAATAATAAAATGCATAACTGGGTACCTACCTGAAAGTTGCGACGCCGAGGATTCAGCGTTATCCACGCGTACTGCTACATGCTGTACTAGCTCCTGCACAAAGAGGCCCTCTGCCTTTGATACTCCGGACAACTCTGCGTCGCGGCTGAAGATGCTGCTCACTCCAAACTGAAAGACGAAAAAATCGATTAAAACACCTATACGAATTAACTGTTTGATAACGACAGGTCTATCTTGAGTTAAACTAAAAGTTAACTCCACCTTTGAATTCCACTGGAAGAACAGTTTATCTATTCTACTAAAGTTGTAAAAAGTTTGCGAAATAGTCATCAGAAGAGAAGAGTTAAATGTAGACTACCTTAGCCAATGCTGCGACAGGCTTCGTAGTGGTCTCCACGTAGAAGGCGGGCAGGGAGACCTGCAGCTCCTCCTCTCGCAGGCTCTCCTGAATGTCTTCTAGAGGTGCCGCGGGCAGGTCTGCCGTCAGCCGGGTGAGACCGTCCCGGGTGCGGGGTACGACGATCAATAGTGAGTAACGGCCGCCCTAGAAAATGAAATGGTTTTACATTATAGGTAAATTTTACATGTCTCTCTACAATTTGGAGCAATGGTACTAAACGAGATAATTATAACATTGATATAACACAAACTACTCTTGGTAAAGAATCATTTTTTTTTAATGTCTATTAACCGATACACAAGAACGAGCATACAGAATTTCCAAACGATCGACAGTATTAATCCGATGCAATGCGGACAGATGCTACAAAATCTATAGGAGATTATTGGTTCACAGTCATAATTGCTTTTCATAATATAGGTAATTTATCGAGAATTTTCGGACGGCTCACTTTCGTGCAGGCTGTCATCTCATTTGGTGGATATTCCGAACTTCTCAAATAATAGTTTGATATTCAATGAAAATCTTAAGCCACTTCGACAAAATCGTGTCTAGGAAAGCGATCTGGAATCAACGCTCGAATAACGACCCAATCCGTACATTAAATTATTTTCATTAGCACTCACGTCATATGGAAGTTCAATAGCTGAGCTGTCAAGGCCAGGGAGCGAACCAGTTTTGAAGATGCCCTTAGTACACATCGTCTGCACTTGTTTCTTCTCTGTGTTGGACGTGTAGAACATGGCAGGCTCGACCTTCTGGAAAGGTTGTTTCCACGCGCCGCGGAAATACATCCCATTGAAGATGAGCATAAGCGAGTTTGATGGGGAGGCTGAAACCAATAATAGTGTTGCTTAGTTTCATATTTGATTAAAGAAATCCTTAACAGTCAGCGTATGAAAAACTACACATATAATCAATTATCACTAACCAGGCCTCAGTCCTCTCATAAAATTGTACAGGGCTAACACACTCATAATATTTGGTGAAAATATTTTGATATGTTCCTATTTTAGGCTTATTTGTATAGTAATAGTTATACTCACTCTTGCCAGATTTCTTCTCAACGCTATTTACTTGACTTGAAGAGATACTTGTCGCAATATCCGTCCGTTCCATCAGAACTTGGTGGTGGCTTCTCGCATGGTTTCTAGCCTCAACAGCAACCATAGTCTCTTCTTCTTCTCCAGACTCGTCTTTCTTAGGATAAGTTTTTACTAATTTTATCTTTTCTTTTATGTTTTTTGCTGGCTTATATTCAATTTGAGAGATATCTACTTTCTCAGGCGTGTCTTCGACAGCGAAAGAAATGAACTTCTCACCAGATTCTTTGGGTGGAACTAGATCTACGATTTCTTCATTCTTATTACTTTCTTCAGCCTTCTTGTCGGATATTTCAATGGTCTCATCATCATCATCGGTTTCTTCGGGCGTAAAATGATTTCCATCATTATACTTCTCTACAGACCTAACATCTGTGAGATAATAATCTTCTAGAATTTTTTTGTAGTCGTCGTTGATTGTGTAGTTTTTGTAAATATAGAAATAGTTCTTTAATTCTGGCTGATTGAATTTGTACTCATGGGTGTTCTTCAGTCTTTCCATGATGTATCGATACGTTTTTCTGGTCAGGTTGGGATCGTCTGGCAGATGGAGGGCAGAGACGAGTTGCTCGCGAGTCTGGCCAGTTGCGCCTTCGGCTAAGATAGCCAGAATAGCGGAGTAGCCAAGTGGCGAGAAAGCTATGTTCTTGTTGTCATCGATGTATCCCTGGAAACGTAAAATATTGTATTAATTTAGATACGGTTATTACAGTTAGTAAGAATTAATAAACATTTGCCAATGAATTAGAAACATAATAGACGAAACAAAAATAAATCGCTTTTAACTTTAGCTTGTTCCTATCCTAACGATCACATACCTTTTTATTAAGTATAGAATTCAATGTACTCTTGATTCGCTTATATCCGGTATAAAATACGCCGGAAATTAAAAAAAATAATAATTTGACCAAAAAGTTGTCAACCATAATTATTTGGTTAGTGATGTCGCGCAGATATACAAATCTATTTTTTACATTCTGATGAAGGCCGAGCCCGTAAAAGTTAGGGAAATAAATCAACCAGCATAACTTTAAAGCCAAACATGTATCGAACACTGTTCGCATCACGTGCGTACCGCCGAACATCAAACACAACAGGATGGTTTACGTGGTTTCGTATTCGATTTCGTTATCACCACGTTTTTGTTCGTTCGTGGGTACATGGTTTCATATCATTATGGACTAATAATACCACTGGCCGCAATAAAACAAACACGGGATTGGAGAATATCAATACCTGGAAGATGGCCGTGGATAGCTGGTTGGTAGCTTCCCCGACGAAGCTGGTGGTCTTAGGCTGGGCGCGCCCGCGGCGCACCCACCGCGCGCTGCTCAGGCCTACCGCGAGGCATAACACTGCAAATAACAACATACGTGACATTTTCAATAGGGTTGATACCTAGATATGTACGATACAATACAACAATACTTTATTGCACACCAACAAGTAAAATATTACATAATAAATATTAAATTAAACATGGATAGGCAATTAGGCGGTCTTATCGCTAAAGAGCGATGTCACAACTTTAGACGATTTTAGGTATACTTTAATGAATGCCAAAGAAAACCGTCAGGAGCTATCGAAACCAGTTGGACCAGTCCTAATACCGTTTAATGATGACTATCGAGATTTAGGCGCCACACTGGTGCTGACGATTGATATTATATTTGGTTTGCATAGTCTGTTTGTCTGGGACAAAACCAATGTTTTCGTTTTTGTTGCGGCATTCACTAATTAAGTAGGTACTTACACACATTAAAATACAATATTGTGAATCGCTTGTTGAGGGTGTTGTATAGGTACCTTAGTAAAAATCATTATCAATGTATCTAACATATAACGATTAACGAGCTACCTATATTTAACTATCTCCAGAAAAACAAATAATCTTCCAACATGACAATTTATGAATAAAATTCATTCACAGGCCGAAATCGACCTAGTTTTACCTACCAGCAGATAGGTAACAAGTTGACAACCCTAGCAGTAAATATCACTTGAAAGTCGTGAGATGATAGTAATCGTAATACGCTACAGTAGGTAAAGGTAAACTGGAGCATGCTTCAGTGCCCTTGGTTCTAAGAAGGAAGCAAATGACATGATTATCCCAATCACTTGCGCTCTTCTGAAACTAAGATGAGTGTGATGTGATGGAATAGTGTGAGCTATTTGTAGTATAATAACTTTGTGAATCTAGGATTTCCCGTTTATTTAACTAAAGATAGTTTGTCTAACTATAGCGTTGCAAAACTATTCATTATTATTAAAATATCTCTTCGTCCAAATGGTTGAGCGGTAGAAATTAAGGTACGAGTGGATACCTACCTAAAGGATTTCCAGAAATTACTCAATTTCCTTAAGTATGAAATAATGAAGGAAAAGGTTGTAAAATTGTAAGTCTTGTAGTTACTGTTGGAATTCACAAAAACAAATCCGTCCTACTCTAACTTGTTTGCTATATGACTTTCTCTGTTACTCACATGGAGACTAGTCTACACTGTCAAGTGTTCGTTGTTTTTATAAGTACCTCTATCCTAAGAGGTATGCATTGGTTTATTTTATTATTGATCACGCTGTTTAGTTAGAAGTACACGTCTCTCCTAACAGTATATTAAAATAAATATTATTTTAATTGAATCTATTGTTTATGTTAATATCCCATAACCAACAGGTTATGGGCCCAGTGCAGTTAAAGTAAATTAATAGTGGAGTGAATTTAAAATAAAATAAAAGAACTTTTTAGTGCCTAATTTTAAAGACTTGTGACTAAGTGTGTTTTCTGAGTGATTTTGAATAATAATTCAAAATGGACACTGCAAAGTCAAAAAGGAACATTAAGCCATTTAATGGGGACAAATATAGTGTGTGGAAACTAAGAATAAGAAATTTATTAAATGAACTTGATTGTTTTGGATGTGATTGACAGTGAAACTCCGGTGATACAGGACAATGAATGGGTTCAAAATGAACGTATTGCAAAGAATACTCTGATAGAATATTTGTCAGACTCTTTATTAGGACTTGTGGGTGAAGACGATAGTGCAAAACAAATATTCGAAAAGTTGAACAATATTTATGAAAGGAAAAGTATTGCAACCCAGCTTGCTTTGCGTAAGCGATTACTAAACTTAAAACTGGAAGGTGATACAACCTTACTGAGACATTTTCAGTCATTTGATGAATTAATCGTCGAATTAATGGCTGCTGGAGCAAAACTTGAAGAGGCAGACAAAGTGACCCATCTTTTTATGACACAACCCAACGATTATGACGGTGTCGTAACAGCAATTGAAACATTGACCGAGGACAATTTAACACTCGCGTTTGTGAAAACTAGGCTGTTGGATCACGAAATAAAAGTGATTAATGGACGGCGTGACACTAGTATGAAAGTACTTCAAGCTGATACTATTCGTCAAGAATACATTAAACCTAGACATACGTACATGAATCGGAATGCTAACGCTAATAGACCGTATAAAAACTCCTACATAAAGAAAGACCATCAATATAAACACATTAAGTGTCATTGTTGTGGTAGAAAGGGCCATTTACAAAAGAACTGTTTTTACAACAAACAGAAGGGCAAAAACCATCAACAAAAAGGGAATAGAAACAATAGAACTGTTCAGACTGTTAATATCACAGATCAGGAAGGTGCTAAGACTTCGGGATTTGCTTTTATGACTGGAGAATACAGTAATAACCAAGAAAGCCAAAACTGCATCTCGTTTATTTTGGATTCTGGAGCCTCTGATCATTTAATTAATAGGCAAGATTTAGCGCAAGATTTTGAGTCATTGGAAACACCAATAAACATTTCAGTTGCAAAAAACGGAACATATATTCAAGCGACAAAGAAAGGCAATCTGGCCGTAGTCAGCAATTTGGGCATAAAAGGTGATCTATAAGATGTACTCTACTGTCCCGAGATTCCGTATAACTTGCTTTCGGTCAAGAAAATGCAACAAGCTGGAATGACCGTTATTTTTCACAACAATTGTACGGTACAAGTCATAAGGGTAAGGTGGTAACAAAGGGTGAGTGTTTGAACAATTTAATTGGTATTAATTTTGTGCTTGACAAATGCGCTAACACATCGAATAGAGTCGTTAATACGAATGATTACGAATTATGGCATCAAAGACTTGGACATATCGGTAAATCCAAGTTTGCACAGATAAAAAGCAAGCGAATGTTTTCTGATATCGAGCAATTGAATAAAATTACAGTAAGTGATAAATTATGTGAAGCTTGTATAAATGGGAAACAAGCATGTTTGCCATTTAATAAATCAAAACCTAAAGTCATAAAACGACCTCTATTCAATGTGCATACAGACGTATGTGGTCCCATCACTCCTTCAACCGTAGACGAAAAAAACTATTTTGTTGTTTTTGTAGACGAATTTACGCACTACACTGTGACGTACTTAATAGCCCATAAATCAGACGTTTTTGCTGCGTTTCAAGATTTCGTCGCTAAGTCTGAAGTGCTTTTTAATTTGAGAATAGTCAATTTGTATTCTGATAATGGCGGTGAGTATTTATCAAATGAAATGAAACAGTATTGTGTGCAAAAAGGTATTAGCTACCATTTAACAGTGCCGCATACGCCAGCATTAAACGGTGTTGCTGAGCGTATGATCCGTACAATAACAGAACGAAGTCGAGCTATGATCTCAGGTGCTAAGCTTGATAAAAAGTTCTGGGGCGAATCAGTATTAACAGCCACTTATTTAATTAATATAAGCCCAACAAAAGCACTGAAAACAGATAAAACACCTTTTGAAATGTGGCATAGTAAAATGCCTGTGCTGAAATATTTGAAGGTATTCGGTTCAACTGTTTATTTTCTGAATAAAACAAGGAAAACCAAGTTTGATGAAAAGTCGCAAAAAGGTATATTAATTGGTTATGAACCGAACGGCTATAAGGTGTGGGATATGGTAGATCAAAAGTTTGTAAAAGTCAGAGATGTTATAGTTGATGAGATTAATTTCTTATCTAGTAGGCCGTTGTTGCCTGACCAAATTATTTCAGATAATTATGGTAAATCTGACAAGCACTCGTATAAGAGGTTGTGCATAAAATCTGATAAGACAAAATCAGATGAAATTAAACAAACTGGCAGTTCTTCTGCACCATTAGGTCAACAACCTAATAAATCTGTAAGTGAAACAGATGCGTACCCAACCTGTAGTTCATTTGATCATCGACCTACTAATTATAATAAATCTGTAAGTGAAACAGATGTATATCCAAGCCGTAGCACATTTGATAATGACTTGACAAAATCTCAAAATGAATCGGTAAATGAAAATAGTTTAAGAAGGAGTGAAAGGATTAAAAATCTACCTACTGTGTCGTATAATGAAAATGAAGACAGTACCTTTAATTATTTATTGTGTGCAAAGTCTTTGCTTTGTAAAATACCAACGTGTTATAAAGAAATTGCATCTAGAGATGATAGGTATTCATGGGAAAATGCAATTAAAGAGGAAATAAATTCTCTCACTGAAAATGAGACCTGGACACTTGTAGAAAAACCCGGTGGATATTTACGATTAAAAATGATGAGTTTGGAAAACCTTTGAAATATAAAGCACGTTTAGTGGCTCGCGGTTTTAGTCAAGAATATTTGGTTGACTATAGTGAAACATTTGCACCAGTCGCAAGAATTACAAGTTTCAGATTTATGTTAGCTTTTGCGAATCAATTTAATTTGCTTCTTCATCATATGGATGTTAAAACGGCATTTTTAAATGGGAAGTTACAGGAAGAAATATACATGAAAGTTCCTGAAGGAATCCCATGTGCAGATAATCAGGTCTGCAAATTAAATAAGTCGTTATATGGATTAAAACAATCCGCACGTTGTTGGTTTCAAATGTTCGAACAAGCTTTGATAAATAAGGGTTTTAGGTAGTACTCATCAGCTGATAGATGCATTTACATTTTAGATGCGGGTGATATAATGAAAAACATTTACGTAGTACTATATGTCGATGATCTCGTTATCTTAACTGCAGATTTAAATACCATGAATAGTTTCAAAAGTTATTTATTGAACCAGTTTAAAATGGCAGACTTAAACGAAATTAAGTGTTTCTTGGGAATTCGAATCGAAAGAACCGATAGTAAAATCACTTTAGATCAGGAACTGTACATAAAAACTATTTTAGAAAAGTTTAACATGAGTGACTGTAAACCTGTCAGCACACCCTTAGAAAGTAAAATTGATTACAACGAGTTAAATTCGTGTGAAATAACTGAAGCCCCATGTAAAAACCTTATCGGTTGTTTAATGTATCTTATGGTCTGCACTCGACCTGACTTAACTTTTTCTGTTAACTTATTGAGCAGATTTACTAACAAAAACAACCATTAAACTATGGTCATACTTAAAAAGGTTAATTACGGTACTTGAAAGGATCTATGGACCTGAAGTTAACATATGTCCGAAATAACAGTCAAAACTTTTTGTGTGGGTTTGTTGACTCTGACTGGGGTGGTAATGAATTGGACAGAAAAAGTACAACCGGTTGTTTATTTCAATTATTTGAACAATGCACATTATGCTGGCAAACAAAAAGACAACAAACAGTGGCTGCTTCATCTACTGAAGCTGAATACATGGCTTTGTTTGAAGCTGTTAGGGAAGCTCTTTGGCTAAAGTCTTTCATGACCAGTATAGTTAAACATTAAAACAACTAGTCCCATACCGATCTATGAGGATAATAATGGTTGTATAAGCATTGCAAACAATCCAACGAGTCACAAAAGATCGAAACATATTGATATAAAATATCATTTTTCTAGAGAACAGGTGGAGAACAATGTTATTAAAGTGAATTATATTTCCACAGGTAATCAGCTGGCTGACATCCTTACAAAACCATTGCCCACAGTGCGTTTTTCTCTCATGAGAGAGAAACTTGGAATAATATAGATAGATAAACAGTAAAAAGCTTATATTAAAGTTGGATAATGTAAATATATATAGTTAAATATATAAATATTTATAGGAAATGGTCTGGTTAGGTTTTTCTGGGTTTTCCCTAATCCTATGCAACAAATGTTGGACCATGATAAAATTGTACCCCAGATAAAGGAGAGCGTGTGATCTATTATTGTAAATAGATTATAAGTATTAATTATTTTAGAGAAAGTAGATTTATTTTTGAAGGGGCGTGTTGGAATTCACAAAAACAAATCCGTCCTACTCTAACTTGTTTGCTATATGACTTTCTCTGTTACTCACATGGAGACTAGTCTACACTGTCAAGTGTTCGTTGTTTTTATTAGGGTTCCGTAGTCAACTAGGAACCCTTATAGTTTCGCCATGTCCGTCTGTCCGTCTGTCCGTCTGTCCGTCTGTCCGTCTGTCCGTCCGTCCGCGGCTTAGCTCCGTGATCATTAGTACTAGAAAGCTGAAATTTGGTATGAGTATGTGTATGTATTACGCCGACAAAACGGTAAAATAAAAACTAAAAAAAAAAAATTTTTTGGGGTAGCTCTCGAACACCTAAAGTGGGGGTGAATTTTTTTTTTCTCGTCAACCCTAGCGTGTGGGGTATCGTTGAATAGGTCTGTTAAAAATAATAGGGGTCTCTAAACATTACTTTTTGATAAAACCAGTAATTTTGTAAATATTCGCTCCGAAAATAAAAAAAATTGTGTCCCCCCCCTCTAACTTTTCAACCACGGGTCAAAAAAATATGGAAAAATTTATGAAAATGAGGCCTTATAAGTACTTTCAATGAAAACTATATTGATCAAAATCGATCCATCCGTTTTTGAGTTATCGCAAAATTTCATAATTTTCTTTAAAAGGACGTAAGTTGACTTCCAGAAGGTAATAGTAATTGCAGTTGCTTTGGCGTTTACGACCTTTTTATAGAACTTGATATCTTTCTCTAACTTAAACCTCGGGCGTCTCTTGTGAAGGATGAGTAACTACGGAACCCTACACTGAGCGTGGCCCGACATGCTCTTGGCCGGTTTTTTTATAAGTACCTCTATCCTAAGAGGTATGCATTGGTTTATTTTATTATTGATCACGCTGTTTAGTTAGAAGTACACGTCTCTCCTAACAGTATATTAAAATAAATATTATTTTAATTGAATCTATTGTTTATGTTAATATCCCATAACCAACAGTTACTTAGTATTTAAATGTTTAAAACATACCATATTCCAAATTGTTTTTTAAATAAGAAAAGAATAGACCGTAGGAAGAAAAAACAGAAACAGTAAACAGATGTTTACTTTTATACGATAGGACTCTTTTCGATAAGTCGCAATGACGAAATATATTTTTTCTACTCCAGTACTTTTTTCTGTCATTTATATAGTTACTAACTCTAATATAAAGACATAAATTATGAAAGTCTGTAAAAGTCTATACTCTACTGCCCAAAAAAACACTGCTAAACGATGTTATAATGTTGCCAAAAAAGTATCACTTAGTACCATTACAAGATAAACAGATGCATTCACACAATTTGCAATTTAAAAAAAAACTTATTGTACTAAGGCATTACTGCCAACTTAAAAAAAAAGTTTTATCTTCAGTGCATGGATGTTTAGTATAGTGAACGTATACCTTTATGTATAAGTTCATATTTTTTTGACAGATGGACGTCAATAAAAAAAAAGTTTATCAGGTTATTTTTTTTTTAATTTTGTTGATTCTGGAACATGTAATTATTTTCTTTGTTGTTTATTTGCATTTTATTTATGAAATGTCGAGTCGTAGAAAAATTATTGTATGCAACGTTGTATAAGTAGGTCAAAAAACGCTCGTGGCATCTTTCTTACGATGTTCGCTACGCTCACATCGTAACCCATGCCACTCGCATTTTTTTGCCCCCTCGTATACAACGGTTGCATAAAATACTATATATTTTACATGGACAAAGTCACAGGCAAAATCGTGTTTAAAAAAATACCGCGCTCGTAAATATCAAGAACCATATTACCAGTTGACATTAACATCTTATGCATGGGTGTGCAATTTGCAATTTTAATAAGCCACTATTATAAAGCAAGTTCTTAAAACTAGGTAAACAAAATACATTTCCCGTCTGAATATAATTTAACCTGTTTTATTCGTGTTATTTGGAAAAAGAAACGCGTGTTTCTGAATTTCTGAGTTCGCTTTGCTCTTTTAAGGCGAGTGGTTATGTGAAATAGTGACTTTTAAAGTCCTTTATATGAGTAGAGATATTAATGGGTATTTCCTTAAATCATATATAGTTGGATTTTTTTTAAGTACTATAAATACTATGACAAAAATAATCTTGAAATAGGGTCGTTTTCAATGTTCAATTCCCTAAGACTTCTAAACTACAAGTGATATGTACACGTTTCTTTCGGAAAAAAATTGCAAATTCTCTAATCTTTAATCGTATTGTTTAAAAGTTAATAAAATTCAAATTCGTAGTATTAAAATATATTTAAAAAAAAACGAATTTTCGCGAGTACGGCCGCGCGCGGGCTGCGACGCTGCGAGCTCAGTGTAAATCTAGCCGACGAAGGGGAAGGCTGTTTCACTTGCTCTCGCGATCCATCAAGTTACGGAAAATAATTATAGTACCGAATCCCGCGGAGGTTCGATCTGTCTTCGTACGTTTGAAGTGTATTTTAAGAAAGCGTAGTTTCGTTTTTTCATTCGACTACGCGACATAAAAAAGCACTTTGAATATTGTTTACAGAACCACATTTTCATATAGAACTTCATTAAACTGCTTTTTTATTTTTAGGTATCTTTTGATCTTAAGTACTTATAAAAAAAAGTCATTGCTTAGCATTCCCGAGCACATTTAGATACTTAGATATTCTCGGCGATGGACACACACCAGACAACCTTCCCGGAAACTACACGCATTTGGTTTGGGCCCCCTTAGGCCTAATTTCAAGAAATCAGAAGGAAAGGACACGAAATTATCGAGGACGAAGATCATATCTTCTGTTACACAGGAACGCTACAAGGACACTATGGGGTGGGTTTTTTAATAAAAAAGAAGTATAAAAACAATATAGAAAATTACATAGGCGTTTCAGATAGAGTCTGCCTCCTAAACATGAAAATAGACGCAGTAAAAATCTCCATGATCCAAGTTTATGCCCCGACCTCTGATGCTCCGGAAGAGAAAATTAATGTGTTTTATAATCAAATCGAACAAGCCCAAAAACTTGCAAGTGGAAAAATTATTATAATGGGAGACTTTAATGCGAAAATAGGGCAAAGAAAATCGTCAGAAAATGCAATTATGGGACCATATTGCTATGGAGAAAGGAACCAAAGAGGAGACAAACTGCTACAGTACGCATTGACTAACAAACTTACCATTATTAACACAATATTTAAGAAAAACGTAAAGAACCTCTGGACTTGGACTACACCAGATAAACAGTATAGAAACCAAATAGATTACATTCTGTCTACCAAACCCAAGCTTTTCACGAACATGGAAATCTTAAAAAATATTACTTTTCCAAGTGACCATAGACTATTAAGAGGTACACTACAACTGCAAAACCTAAGGAAAAGAAGAGCCACTTTTAGGGAATCGAAAGCTGATTTATCAACCGACCTAAATCGACATACCTACCTCAAGGCTTCAGAAGAGAAATCGAAACTAATAAAGTGGGAAAATACAGAAGTTGTAGAGTCGTTCTATCTAAAGATAGAGACGGCCATTAAACAAAGCCTAAGTTGCACTACTTCAAAAAAACCATGCAAGGATATACTATCAGACGAAACAAAACACCAACTAGAGAAACGTATAGCACTGCAATCGAAACCATCTAAAAATAAGGAAGAGAAAAAGGAACTTTCAGCTCTATACAAAACTACAAATAAAATGTTGAAAAAGGACTACGAAAACTATAGAATAAAAATTATTGAAAAATACTTAAATACCACCGGAAGTCAGAAAAAAGCTTACAAACAATTAAATACTTAGAAAAAAATGGATACTTACACTGAAAAACGAGAATACGGCTGGAAAGGTACAAACACGAAAAAACCTTATAAACGTTGCCTCAGACTTTTATCGAAATCTCTACCAGGGCGAGAACACCAATGGAAACGAATACAAAAAATATCAAATACAACCAAACACGACCATAGAACCTTTTGAGGGCAGTGAAATTATGAAAAAAATTGAAAAACTAAAGAACGAAAAAAGCCCGGTTCCCGACAACATTCCTAATGAGGCACTAAAAATTGGAAAAGATATACTAATAGGTTCTATCACAACTCTTTTTAACAAGATTTTGGAAACCCAAGAAATACCTAAAAAGTGGGGAGAATCTCGAATTATTTTGTTATACAAAAAGGGAGATCCTTCAGATATTAATAACTATAGACCTATTAGCCTGTTGCCAACCATGTATAAATTGTTCGCCATGTGTTTAGAAAAAAGGATAGCGAAAACCATAGAGGCAAGCCAACCAGTGGAGCAAGCCGGTTTCCGCCCTGGATATTCAACTATGGACCATATCTACACACTAGACCAAGTAGTGGAAAAACACTTAGAATTTAACCAACCGCTCTACCTCGCATATATCGACTACGCGAAGGCGTTCGACTCTATTTCCCACGATAGCATCTGGCAAGCTCTGGTACCAGAGCATCAAGACGTCCCAACCATATATATTAATATTATCAAAGATATATACGAGAAAAGTATAAGTAGAGTAAAATTGGACAGACCTGGGCCTACAATCTATATTCGAAGAGGAGTGAAACAAGGGGATCCGTTGTCACCCAAAATATTCATAGCGGTACTCCAAGACATCCTTAAGGACCTAGAGTGGAGCATGAAAGGAATACTAATTGGTACAGAGTTCCTAAGCAACCTCCGCTTTGCGGATGACATCGTACTCTTTGCAAATACATCCGAACAGCTAGAGATGATGCTGGAAGAAATAAACAGGGCTAGCCAAACTATAGGATTACAACTGAATACCTCGAAAACGAAAGTCTCTACAAATGGCTACCGACACTCTGTAACGGTAAACGGGGCTCGCATAGAGTACGTAGATGACTATATTTACCTAGGCAAGCAAATCTCCTTCAAGAAAACAAGGCACGAAGATGAAGTAGAGCGCAGAATTAGTATCACCTGGAGAAAATATTGGAGCTTCAAAGAAATTCTAAAATCAAAACTTTCACTAAAGTTGAAGAAAAAAGTCATAGACTCTTGTTTGCTTCCATGCCTTTCCTATGGTGCTCAAACTTGGATCTACACCCATAAAATTAAAAACAAAATACGTTCCTGCCAGCGTGCAATGGAGAGAAGCGTCTTAGGGATCAAGCTCAGGGATAAACAAAAAAGCGTGAATATAAGGAGAAAAACTAAAATAATAGACGCCGTGCAGCACACACAAAGGTTGAAATGGAAATGGGCTGGACATATCGCCAGGACTGCCGATAATAGATGGACAAAACGCATAACAAAGTGGAGCGGTCCATGCGGGAAAAGAAAGCCAGGAAAGCCAAAAGACCGCTGGGTCGACGATATCCAGAGAATTGCCGGAAAAGAATGGGTACAAGAAGCAAAAAATAGAAAAAGCTGGAGACAGTTGGAGGAGGCCTATACCCGAGAAGGGGCCATGTCTTAAATGTTATTTAGGAAAAATATCATGATTAATTATTTACTTTCTTTTAAAAAAAGACATAATTTAAGTCATGGAAATAAAGGCTATATTATTATTATATTATAGGCCTAATTTCTCTGTGTAATGTCAGATTATCTAAGGTATTTCGGTTAGTAAATAATAGCAGTTAATACAGATATTTGGTATGATAACGTCTAATGATTTTTATGAATTCAACCCTAAGCGATATAAATATCGTAATTCCGTACGAGTACTGTTCGTTTGAATCAATATTCATTCGTGGAACACAAAATTAATTAACTTTTAATTTTAGATTTTTTGTACATAGTTGTTAGTAGTATTTAAGCTTTTTATTTACTGTTTCTTTGTTTTTCCTTTTTAAACATTGAATAAAATAGTTTCTTTTCAAAATTAGATGTATTGACATGGTGGGAACTCCCATTTAATGTTGATAGCAAAAAAAATATATTATTTCTTTGTCTTGAACCAGAGGCCGGCTCGCTCGCACCGGCCGAAGTATACACAAGCCTGGTCTCTCAAGTTTTTGTTTTGCCGCGCTCGCAGCAGGTTGCGGATGGCACAATGTTAAGAGATTTTATTCGCTTTTATATAAATAATGAACTGACAAAGTTTAAATTAGATCAAATTTTTTTCCACTAAATTATTGCTACTAAATTGTAAACAAAGATGACTTATTTGTTTTGGACTTTTCGTCTGCAACGGAAAGTTTTGGTGATGAGTCAACTTTGTTTACCTACTAGTCGGGCGCGTTATGGCCTCAGACTATTTTTATATAGAGTTTATTTACTCTTAGGATTGGGAGCACTCTTACAAATAAATAACTGATTTATGTAAATATAGGGTATATGTCATAGCCGCTTTTTAGGGCACTTATTGTTTCTTAAGCTAAGATATAAAATATATTTATTTAATTATTGGATATTTATTTAATTATTGGCTATGTTTGGACTAGCTGTCCACAATACGCTTATTTATGCAAATAAAGTAAGTTTACATATTCGCATTTGTAAAAACCTTTAAATAAATATGTCGAACGTCAATGAATGTTCCACTTCATATTTGAATCTAAATAAGTGTTAGTAATACTGGCCATAAGTTATGTTCTAATTGTTTACCGTTTATAAAATAATAAAGCTAAAGTCCCTTGAAGCTGTGAACAAATCGAACTTCTAAGTTTACGGAAAAAAACGATACGGGGGTCGTTCTTCTTTTTTACCTACATTAAATCGAAGGTTTTCCGTTTTTTGGGCTTTTGAACTATCGATAATTAAGGTTTCAGAGTAGAATTTAAAAAAAAAAGCATTTGTTTTATTATTAGGACTATTACCTAATTAAAACTTATTTTACAGCCCATTCAGTTTTTTTATTGTGTTTTTTTTTTATAGCGTGACAGAGTGGTCCTTTTAAGGGGAGACCGCGTTTTAGCTTACCACTCTGTCACGCCATTTTACGAAATAATAAACAAACGTTTGAAAAAAAAATGCTGGTTAGAGAAACTGACAGATTACATAATATTGATAGATAGAAAAATATGGATGATTTTTCGAACATTATAAAACCGAATATGATTACTCTGAGATGCCATAATAAGACGAAGGACGGACTATTGTAGGTAAAAAAGAAGAACGACCCACGGCCGTTTATGCCGCAAAAAACGAATATTTCGACACTCTCGAGGGAATCAAAGTTTGTAGGGTGTCCGTTGACCTCGAACAATGAAATTTGGCAAAAAATAGCGTCTTAACAACAAGTATAGGGAAAATTTTGGGAACTGTACATTTGAAATAAAATCATAAAAATATATAGGTACCTAGTCTTTATAAGTCGTAAGTTGAGTTCGTCGCTCTATTATTTACAGTTTATATTTTCGTTAGAGCAAGTGCTCTCAAAGTTCGCACAAAGCAGCTTTTTTTTAAATAATAATTTGTTATTTTGTAACTTGTTTACTTTAAATATGAGCAGATCAGCACCCACCGAATAAAGCTGTGCCTCCACTTTTATGTTAAAATATCGATTCATCCGCTATGTCACGATATGATTTATTTATTAAAAAACGTGTTTTAATTTTACTTCTGCATGATTTTACATGTACAATCAAGAATTTTTCCTTTTGGTACGATTCGTGACTTCCAAATTGCCAATTTCGCTTCTTTTTTGGAAAATTGCTTTAAGGTAAGTATTTAATTTTTTATGTTTTTTCGAATAGGTGAATACATATAGATATTTAGTAATCCGCAATGTATACATTTTTGTTTAAACGGTTTATTTTACTTAGGGTTTTTTCAATGTCTTTAAATAAGTTCTAAGGTTGGTTGATCTCCAACTTTTGCTCGGACTATGCGAGTGTATGAAGCAGCTTGGAAGCATCTCAATGAGATTATGAGCGAAGTATCGTTCCGCTCCGCCAGATCGTTGAGAGCACTAGTCGCCTTAAAACAATGCACCATGCACCTATTTTTTATAATAAACATCTTAACTGTTTTGTTTGCATAAGGAAATCTTAGGTATTCATTGCAAGTATCAAAAACCATAGTTTAGCTACGGACCAATAATTCGAGAAGATTGCCAATCCCACATATAAGTATTTTTACCTGTTGTTGTATAGACAGCGCCAATTTTCGTATAGTGCTTAGACAGCAGCCGCCTAAGACATTCCAATGCTATAAAATTGGGCAAGTGCGAGTCCGACTCGCGCATGAAGGGTTCCGTACCATAATCTATAACAATTTTGTTGTATGGGAGCCCCCCTTATATATTTATTTTATTTTATTTTTAGTATTTGTTGTTATAGCGGCAATAGAAATACATTATCTGTGAAAAATTCAACTGTCTAGCTATCACCGTTCTTGAGATATAGCCTGGTGACAGACGGACGGACGGACGGACAGCGAAGTCTCAGTAATAGGGTCCCGTTTTTACCCTTTGGGTACGGAACCCTAAAAATATAGGACTGAGGCCTCACTGAGGTGACGCCATCTACGGTAAATGCAGGAAGTTGGTGGAATATGATTTTATATATGTCTACATCTTAGAAGTGTTCTTGAATCTTGAATGATTCGTTTAACTAGTTTAGAATTCCGTGATTGGTAAAAATGATTGTACCAAAAAAACCATAACATATATAGCGGAGATTTCGTAGTTAACTCCAGGCTGTATATCGGGTTAATCAATTAGCACGTTGTCCGTTACTGGTAGTGGCACGACGATAAAGAATTAACGACATCTCGATATAACTGTATCGGTCGGATTGTCGGGAAGTGGGCTAGCTAGCGGGACCGATTCGCTGCAGCTGCACTATCACTGAATATTGACTTGTGTATTTTCAATACGCGAAAATCAGGTGAAAGTTCTTTATACATTTAAATGGTGTTTTTGATTACGATAATGCCTGTTGATATGCACTGGCCTGGCCAGCATACCAGCATAGCATAAGGAGCTGACACACTGACACATATACATATGGTACATTATTAAAGAAATATGAAAACAGATCTGGCTACTCACAACATAAGAAAATTCATAACATATATACGTATGTACATATATCATATGGTGTGAAAAAATACTAAATTAACATAAAATAAGGCAAGAAGAAGATGATAAACCTTTAATCGATATCTCATCCACACACCCGTGTACTGCTAATTGTCCTCCTACTTAATGTCATGTCATGTCAATGTGAAAGTTTGTTTGTAGATTTTCTTTCTTCGTCCTGCATTGACGTGATTTTATTCTTAACCCACTTCAAAAAAAGGAGGTATGTTTTTTTCTCAGTTCGACCTGTATGTATGTTTGTTCGAGATTGTCTCGCGTTTGGCTGAACCGATTTAGATGCGGTTTGCAGAACAGTATTTGTTACACTAAGGAGAAGGTTTTGGTATTTTAACCGACTTCAAAAAAGAAGGTTTCATTTCAGTTCGACCCATAATTATGTATGTTATGAATGTTTGTCCGCGATTATAAAGTTGTTCATTTATTTGCATCGATGGCCATCATCTCCCTATGCTGAGATGTTGATGGAAGGTGTAACTCCTTAATGCTTAGGTGTTAGGGGATAATTGAAACGAGATGCATGTTACTAAAGATAAAAAAAAATTGCCAAAAATAACCTACTTCAAAATAAACTGAATCAAGATTACATTTGAATCTACATGAACGGGTTATTTTTGGCTTTTCAGTTTATTTTGAAGTCGGTTCTTTTTATATAATTTTTTTATTGATGAAATGTAGGTTAAAGTATACACGTCATTAATATCCCGAAAAAAGTACACAGTACCCTTGGCACGCGGACTCATTCGCGTGAAAACATGCGAGCCCACGATGGTTGCGTTTATCTAGTGATAGATAAATGACAAAGTAGCAAAGCACCTGTCACTTTTTGCCCTTTTTGGCTAGTTTGTGAGTGCGAGAGGGATAGATGCTGTTTAATTTTATTATAAACTGTGTGTTATAAATATATGGCAGAATACATAAATACCTTGTCTTAAGAACCGTTGCTCAGTACCTCGGCGTGATTCGCGCGTGCGCCCCACCGCAATCTCGTGGCGTGGGCTATTAAACTTGATGCTTCTCATTGCTTTCTAATGTTCCATGATTGTTTTTGCTTGGCGTTGTCTTAGGTCAGGTACAGGTTGCCGTAATTTTGTGAGTAAAGTTCTATACGGAGATATGCAATGATCTGATTAAGTATTATGCTATTGGTTTTTATCTTTCTTTTTCGTAAACAACACGAATTTTAAAGTACCTTTTTTAAGTGTCAGTTTCTGGATTAACATTTTAATAAATTGATCATTCTTCTGAAATACAAGTTTTTTAATAATCACGTTGTTGCCAGAAAAATTCGTAAATCGCAAATAGTTATTGTAAGTAATTTTCTAATAATTTAATTTGCTCAGCGGGCCTATGATGGTTGCGTTTATCACGTGATAAATAAGTGACAAAGCATCTGTCACTCAGACTCGCATTTTGACAAAATGCGACGGATGCTTTGTCACTTATTTATCGCGTGATAAACACAACCATTATAGGCCCGCACAGTTAGGTAAGTAACTAAATAAATTCAAATCCCAAGTAATTCAGTATTCAGCTAGTGCTTTTATTTGTACCTACCTAAATTAGATACTATGAACTACCTAAGTCACATTATTGAATTTTGAATACCTCTAGAACCTCGACGAATAGTTACAATAAAAAGTGTGAAATTGTTCGGGCCGGTTGCAGTAGTAACAGTAACCGTAACCGCGGGAAAGCCGGGTTGGAGTAAAGCACGGCGAGCGCAGGCGGTGAACGCACCGGGCTGACCCTGCGCTATTGTACTCTCACAGATGCAGTACCGACAGACAAACAAGCTACATTATGTCTTATTGTCTAACTGCCCCTGTGCTAAAAATGTACTCTCTTGTTTTTTGCATAGGACTTGTATTTCACAAAAAAAAACCGCCTATGGTATGTCTAGTAGTGAATGCAACTTAGTCCGCACGCAAGGAAAAAATCAAAAATTTTTTTTTTTGCTTCTCCACAGTCGAAAAGTATCCTAAGTATCTGTGGATGACGAGCTACCAGAACCCAGGTGCTTTTGCATGATGAGTACCTACAAAGTCTATTTTACTTGTATTTTTATAACAATTTATTTGATTGAGCGAGCGAAGCGTATCCGTTTCAGCTTGGTCCAAAATTCTTTAGTATGTTCGAATCGATTGCCGGGCTGTTCTTGCCTAGGGTACACATTTTTCAACCGATTCTCGTTGCAGACTTACAACTTCTAGCAGATTCGATAATAATTAATAACATAGGAATAACCTATAATTTTTTGTATATCTTTTTAGATTTTTTTCAAATAATCATTCTTCAGCCATTTCCAAACCGAGGTCTAAAACTCACAGAGCCACTAGTAATGTAGTATGTGCTGACCGTACGGCGCGATCGAGCGCATACCGCCTGAGAAAGCAATCTGGCGGTCTAGTACGAGTACTTACCACCCGTGAGAGCTATCGCTATACGGAACCGTTCTTCGTCGCACACGCGAGCGGAGATGCCCAACTAAACACCGAATGGGTCTAGTGAAAAGGATAATTAGTCGGATATTAACCAGAAACAAAGGTCATAACTCTCCTGGGTTAAATCTGACTTATACCCCTTATATATAGAAGAGTGTATGTCTGTATAGGTATACACTCTTCTATATTACTAAACTAGAAGGTCCTTGCAACTTCACAAAGGACAATTAAATTATACTTACTTGTTTTTCTTTGGTAAATAACCATTACATTTTCTAACATTTTGAAAATAATTATATCACTAACGCAGGTTGCAAAATGTGAACTTTAAATTTATCGAGAACATTTATTTTTATTGGACACGTAGATTCAAAGGGGTTTTTGGATTACGCTTATCATGATATACCTAAGGAAGCAATGAGAAATCTCTAGTAGAATTCAGCAAAAGATTCAATAATCTAATAATAAATTAGCTAATAGTGCTAACCATCCTTAAATACCTATATTATTTTCTGACTGTTTTATAAGGCACTATGTGTACTATGGCTAGGCGTCAGTTGAACCAGTTTTGTAGCGGCTTATTTTAGGGCATGTATTTTAAGAGAAAACGTATTTCTTCTAGAAGAAAGTTTGCCTAAAATAACACACGGGGTGTTATTTTAAGGCTAACTAATTTTTGACTAAACGCCACATCATTGATGACACACCTGGACTGGATGGCAGCGTAATCAGTATGCTTGGCAGTAGGCGCACGTAGGGTGGGACATCAATATTAATGGCAAAAGAAACAATCACCATACAGAAGCATCGTTTTCACTGACATCGCCTAATTTCTTTAAGACCTCTTTTTAAAAATCGTGATGACTAATGAGTGGACTAAACTTCAGACGCAGTCAAACATTTATACAGTGTATGAGTTCTAAGTTAGTAAACATGATTTTATAATGTGAAAGGAATAAACTTTCTAAACCCTTCAGACGTTAGACAGAGATCAAGATCCTGTTATAAAGTTTACAGAATTACACTCTGGAAATAGATGCTTAGCATACCTATTGGCGAGACTAGTAGGTACAGGCAGCAGCAGAAGTTGCTCTATTATCTAGAGAATAAGGGTTGTACATATCATTGCGAGCGTGTTATAATGCTTAGCTATTTTTGCTGCTGACTGTACCCACGTTATGCTATTCAAGTGAGAAAGTTAAAGAAAATGCGCGTAGACCATTTGACGAAGCTGATTGCCTAGTTGGTTGATTCATTCATTTGTTTATTGATATTAAAAGGGAAAGCTATAATAACGTATATATTTAAGTAGTGTTCTGTATATATTATCGTGATCGGCCACCCAGAACACACTTCTATTATAGAGCTCAATCGATTATCAATTTATCAGATTATGTGTATATTTAAGAGTATCTCATATATATTTATGACGGTCAATAAGAACTTTTTACCAAACTAGACATGATGAATTTCGTAGTAATCCTACATGATAATTTCTTGATTGTTTTAGTAGTAAAGAACTTAACAGTATCAATGAAACCTCGAAAAATAAAAACTAAAAATTAATATGTATGTCTTTCACCCTGTCCATTATTCAAATAAAAAACAAATACCTAAGTATAAACATATCAAAACGCCCCGGCTAGTTATAATTATACTCGTGTTTCGTCCTCGATATTAGTAACTTGAAATTATAATACACAATGTAGTAACGCATAAGTGTTACCACTTCGTCACTTGTTTGGGGAAAAAAGGTAGCCGCAATTGGCAACACTTTTTTTTTTTTTTTTCATAATTTTCCCTAGCCCATCCTCATCTGCTCCTCTTCATTCGCGTTTTAGTGCTCAACCACTCCACTTGTTATAAAGTTCGTGTCCTTCGTGCCTACGTGGTTTTCGCATCTACGACAACGTTTGAAGCAGTTAGAAAATGAAATTGGGGAGACACGCCGTCGCCGGTGTGTTCCCTCGTCCTCGTCATGTTCTCAGAATTCATCGAGTTCCCTGAGTTAATCGGTCGCGGTCCGCGTCGCAAGATCGGGAAGATCCAAACGGTTAATATTTAAACCTACCCACTTTTTAACCGAAAAATTAATAAGTAAATTTTTCAACAATAATGCATTCAGAATAGCCTATAGGGTTATTTCGCCGCATTATTATAACATGTTTTCTCGTATGGTGATGCACTCAAGAAATGTAATGCATTCAGGGTGGTCTATAGGCTCATTCCGCCGCATTATAACAAAACCCATGTACTCAGATCAGTCTGCGGGACTGTTTCGCCACAGGGTTTATAACCACTTTTCTTTGTCACAAGAAATGTAATGCATTCAGGGTGGTCTATAGGATCATTCCGCCGCATTATAACAAAACCCATGTACTCAGATCAGTCTGCGGGACTGTTTCGCCACAGGGTTTATAACCACTTTTCTTTGACACAAGAAATGTAATGCATTCAGGGTGGTCTATAGGATCATTCCGCCGCATTATAACAAAACCCATGTACTCAGATCAGTCTGCGGGACTGTTTCGCCACAGGGTTTATAACCACTTTTCTTTGTCACAAGTAATGTAATGCAATCAGGGTGGTCTATAGGATCATTCCGCCGCATTACATACGACGAAACAAAAATTTTGTCTCGCTTTGTTTCTTGCACAAATAATGAGAATAACCTATTAATGATGCTTGCATACTCATGGGCATCTTTCATGATTCCGGCCTGGAATGAAGCTGCCGCATTACAACAAAACGAAATTTTTGTCTCGCTTTATTTCCTGTACAAATAACGAGAATAACATATTTATGATGCTTGCATACTCAAGGGCGCATCTTGCATGATTCCGGCCCGGAATGAAGCTGTACCAGCACCAGCCATCATCGAGGAGCCTGCACTACAGCGGCCAGCCGCCAATCCCAGAAACATCGTGCCTGAGCCTGGTCCGTTCAATGCTCCGCAAATTGCCGATCCACTGCCAGAGGCACTTTCGGTCGCGGAAAACAGTAACACATTTTCTCGTCGGAGCTAATAGGATCTTGGGATCCGACCCTTCTCAAACATGTGGCCAGCAGATTTGAGTATATACATCAGGTTTAGGAAAACAAGCGAGCTGTCTCGCACAGGACTTATTAGACAAGTATTTACCTAGTGCCTTCAAATTGCAAGAAAATTGCCGTTCCACAACTAAATGCTGAAATAACAGGCGGCATCAAATGAACTGTTGTAAAAAGAAACGAATACATCGAGTTCAGACAAAAATAGTTGGCCACGGCCATTACAGTATAATAGGACGTATGTTGACGTCGCAATTAAGGTCTAAAGACAAAGTTAACAACAATTCTACAAAAAAACTTTAGAACTGGGGCGTATTCTGTGCGATATACACATGTCTATAGAAATTTCGTCCTATATTCTCTAAAAAAGGAGTTTCGAGAACAACTAGCTGTCACAAAAATCGAGAAGTACGTTTTTGGCGTAGACCTACCAGAAACTCTAAAAAGCTGTGTCGAAATCTGGTTAACGCTTATCTTGATATATCGGTTATCAAGATAAGCGTGCAAAAACAGAAGCAACCGTCTTAATTACCAAAGAATTTAAACTGGAAGGCGGGAGCTTCAGCTCGCAGTCAGCAGAGAGCTCCAACGCAAAAACAGTAGCCTGCCACAACGACCAGTCGGCGTCAAGGAACCAAATCACACAGATCATCGCATCGGACCAAACAATCGCCGACGCTAGACTCGGTACGCTGCGCCGGTCGACTCGCTGATTCTTATGAACAGTGGTCAGTTGTCACTCGTGACCAATCCGTTTTATTCTGGATAAACGGATACCAGTTAACTTTTAATAAGCCAGTAAATCGGTCTAATTCTCCTACTGTCTCAAGTAACTCTGAGTTAGAACAAAGTCATTTTACTGAAACTCTTAATAATCTACTTGATATATAGGTGCCATATCAGAATGCGAGCCTTGCTCGGACCAATTTTTGCCAAAGGTTTTGTTAGTGCCTAAGCCTAACGGAAGCATGAGACTTATCCTTAATTTAAAATATTTGAATAAATGTATTCCCACACAGCACTTTAAATTGGAAGACTTAAGAATTGCTTTGAAATTAATTTCTAAAGACTGCGTTAAAGTCAACGTTAGATTTAAAAAACGACATTATCATAATCGAAAAACTGTTAAAATATTTAGGTTTCATTATAAATTAACAGAAATCGAATCATAGGTGAACTAGAACAGTTTCAGAAATTAATCGATTAAATAATTAATGGGTCTTCTAAATTCTGCATGTCCAGCTGTGGAATATGGCTGGCTGTATACGAAACAGGCGAAACGTATCAAGTATTTAAATCTACTCAACCATAATGATTACGAACAATATATGAACATTTCCGATTCTCTTCTGCCCGATTTCAATTGGTGGATTCATGCGATACGCAACTCAGACCACCATATTAAGGACGAAAATTTTGCAATTGAAATCTTTTCTGACACCTCAACTGCGGTAGCGGCAGGTGGTCTAGCACAGAGAGTAATTTACATATCAACCAATTGGAACTCCTTCCGGTCTTTTTTGCCCTCAAAATATTTGCCAAAAATTACCGTTGCCAAGTAATTTTACGAGTTGATAACACCACGGCAGTATTTTACATTAACCAAATGGGAGGCATTCAGTACCCCCATCCTACAAAAGTAACAAAAGATTTGTAGCAGTAGTGTGAAACTCAAAAAATATTTGTAGTAGCATCATATATAAAATCCTCAGATAATATCACCGCAGATAGAGAATCTAGACGTTCCCATATTATACAGAATGGGAACTTTCCGTCTCAGGCTACCGAAAACTGCAATTTGGTAATCCCACTATCGGTCTGTTTGCCAACCAAATCAATAAAAAATTTGAAAAATATGTGTCCTGAAGTAGGGATCCAGATGGATACGCGTATGACGCATTTACCATCGAATGGTCAAGTTTTTTCTTCTATGCTTTTCCGCCAGTGTCCATTATAAGGCCCTGAGTAAAATCATTTTGGGAAAAGCGTAGGGTACCGTATCATGGTTGCTCCAAACTGGCCAACACAACCCTGGTACCCTTTATTTTATCGGCTCTTGATATCCGATGTGCATGAAGTAGGTGATTAGGGTAATCACGTTATGGTATTTAATTCCAGCAACCGGGACATCCAGGCAAGCATTACCCTGGTTGCCGGGATGTTGTCAAGACGGCGCTATTGCAACGACGTATCCCGCCTTCCGCCGTGAATTTCATGCTTACGTCGTTATCAGACAACTCGATTAAGCATTATGATATTTGTTTAAAGCGATGGTACATATTATGTTAAAAAAAAAAAAAAAAAAAAACAATATTTTTTTATGTACCATCAATTCCAATTATCATAGAGTTTCTTACAGAATTATTTAATTCAGGCGCCCAATACGGCACTATCAACAGTTAATAGATCCACTCTCTCACTTATATTGGAGCCAATATCAGATGGCGATCGTATAAAAAAAAAAAAAAAAAAATGTAAAGGTGTTTACAGGCTTAGACCGCCATTACCACATTATAATATCAATTGGGATGTGACTAAGGTTCTCAATCATTTGGAATCATACTTTCCGAACGAAAGTTTACAACTGGACCAACTTTCAATGAAATGTATAACCTTACTAGCTCTTGTAACGGCGCACAGAGCGCAAACACTACCAAAAATTAAGATCCATTTGAAATAGTATTCCTCTCAGATCGAACTATAATTAAAATCTGAATTGATTAAAACTTCCAAAGCAGGTGTGAATTAACCAAGCTTGTTTTTACCGTATTTTGAAGAACGTCCTCAAATATGCATTGCCAGGACATTAGAAGCATATCATAGTAAGGACAAAATACTTACGCAAATCCAACTCGCTTTGCATAGGGCTTAAAAAACCCCATAATAGTGTTAAAGCCACAACGCTTGGTGGTTGGATAAAATCAACTTAAAAAAATAGCGGAATTGACATATCTATCTTTCTTCACATATCACAAGACTTCCTTCAACATCCCTAGCTTACAAATTATTAGGTGTAGGCATTGACGCCTTAAGGAAATCTGCGGGATGGAGTGGCAATTCCGCTACCTTTGCCAGATTCTAGAACAGAACTAGATATTGCTGATTTCGATAAGGATAACACAGCTCTTGCTAGAGCTAATGTCTACAGTAATTAAAATAATCATGATTTTTGGTTATCTATGCCTATCAATGAGATTTGAAAGAAATCTTAAATGTGCTGTTGTTATTATTAATATAATAATACGATTAAATAACTTTTAGTTATAATAATACGATTAAATAGCTTGCAGTTTACTAATTCTGATATTTCCTATTATTCTCTCAACATCTACATTGTGTATTATAATTTCAAGTTACTAATATCGAGGACGAAACACGAGTATAATTAATGATTAAACGAACTTACCTGTAAGTGAAGTTCTATCATAATTATACGAAGGGTTTCGTCCGAAGATATTAGTAACGTACTCCCGCCCGCCCAGACCCAATCGGAAATATCATAATTCTTATTAAGCTCTAAACTAAATGAAGAGGAGCAGATGAGGATGGGCTAGGGAAAATTATGAAAAAAAAAAAAAAAGTGTTGCCAATTGCGGCTACCTTTTTTCCCCAAACAAGTGACGAAGTGGTAACACTTATGCGTTACTACATTGTGTATTATAATTTCAAGTTACTAATATCTTCGGACGTAACCCTTCGTATAATTATGATAGAACTTCACTTACAGGTAAGTTCGTTTAATCATTAATTTTATGTTACTGGGAATATCAATACTCGCTGTTTTTATTATAATGATATCACGTATCAGGCTATAACGATATCCTTCGTAATGCCACGAGGTGCATAAAGGATGTGAGAAACCGCTTTCAAATACAAATCAAGTGCAACTAGTCTTTCCCATATGGTAGTTGAGTGTAAGGTACTTAGCGATAAAGCACACTAATTAAATAGTATACTTGTACTATAGTCTATTTCACATAATCGCTCTCCGAACGAATAATTTTCTACTCGATACTACCCACTTGTAGAATCTGTGTTTGGTCCTAATGGTTGACTGGTAGATAATGCCATTAGACACAACCCCCGTAACTGTCTTTGCTTTTCAGTTAATTTCGATTATTTATGATAAGATAAAGATAACTTCGCCCATGCGACCTTATACCCTTGATACTCGTGAATTCACCCAGAACCACGAGGTAGTAGGAGGATAATCATTAAGATTTTGTAATTTGATAAAATTATTATCAATCCGATCCTTCGTTCTCAAGATGAGCTCACATAGCCTTAGCTTAGGTAACTTCCATAAATAGACTCGTTATTAAGTGTGCTCTGCGGTGACCGCGAATCAATTTGACTAAGTCCGATAATATAAATAAAGTTATTGGTGTTGGTACTGTTGGTGCGATGAATACGCTATAACACGTAATTTACTAACTACTAGAACAGGGTCAATATCAAAGATTTCATGAACATATTCTATCTGCATTAAAGGGATTTTTGTAATTAATTATGTAATTAACTGCATAAAGGGATTTTTCTAAACTGAGTAAACTCTTTAAACATTTTTAGGTGTCTTCGTTTGTTTAATGTAAAACTTCCCAGTTCTGGTGAGCTCTCTGTACAGGAGAACATAAGGAGAACTCAAAATATTTCGGCCGCAGTGAAAAAATAATGACATAATGCTGAATGCAACTAACAACTTCAATGGCAATTTGAAACCAACGTACCTAAGACTAATAATATAAAGAATTTTGTGTTGTAAAAATACAGTCAGTGTAAAGACTCGGTATTCGGCAACAACAGTGGAAACCCGACTCTTAGCACGACGACGCGAGATTGAAAGAAAAACGCTTCTTGATTCACGAAGATCTCCCATTCAGTCAGTTTATTAAGGGTTGTAAACAACGGTAATGGTAAATCAGGTAGGTAACTGAGGATATGATGGATCTGGTAAACTACCAATATTATTGGTTACTAGTAGGTGCCCGCGACCTCGTCCGCGAAAAACTTATTTTTACCGTCGGGTAAAAAGTATCTATCTTTGAATTTCCAGCTAACTATCCCTGTAGTTACTAAAATTGGTTAAAATATGTCCAGCCGTTTCGGCGTGTTAATTAATATGTTGATGTTTCGAACCCAACCTGGATTATTCTTGTTTAAAAATGTTGTTAATAGTTTTAGAGAGAGAATTATTACTTTAACACTCACCCAATAATAATCGCATTATAAAGAAGTTTGATCCTCTGCCAAACCTGGAAAAATATAATGAATCATCACATCACATCTCATATAATCAAACGTTTCTGGGGATTTTTTATCACTTTTTGAAAACCGTAAGTGTAAAACAAATTCTGGATTTGGTTTTAGTTTATTTAAAAAAAAAGTAAAGAAGACGAATTATTTAAAATTCAGACAAAACCAGTTTGAGAAGGACAAATATGCAACAAAAACAAGTTTGCAATATAAGATTTTATTTTTTCTTTTCGTGTTTTCAACAGAATGTTTGCCCTAAATTTTAACGAATCGAGTTAGCTACCTACGTGAACTTATAGAAATCATATCTTGATCTTTTTAAATTCATAACTCGTTTGTAACTAACTAGTTAACTATTATTGTTACCATAACTAAGTAAATCCCGTTGTTTGACTGCTTCCTACCAACCTAAACTAAAGCGGAGTAAACCCGTTAAATCGAACAAACCTGACCTACATTTAAAACGCGAATTTAATGAATGACCAGTATTAAAAATACTTACACGTCCTCGCTACTCACAACAAGAACGCACTAATTGCCGATGAAAAAAAACAACACAACTTTTTATTTTTGTGAACGTCAAAAAGCGCGGGAATCGTACAGCCGCGCGCGGAGCGTGCTCAATCGAGAATGACGTGCACGGAAGCTGCTACACACAGTTTTATATATATATAGACATTAAACAGTTATGTTTGTACACGCTAGAAGCCTTTAGAGCCGGCACTGTTATCGGATAGTGAAAAGTTCTGACGATATGTCATAATATATACAATTTCAAATAAACTCGTCTGTATTATATTATGTTATAGCTCGCCAGGTGCTTGGTCAAAACAGTGAGTCATCTATGATAAATACGAATTTTAATTAGTAACTTATTCAAATAAACTTTAAGGTATTGAATTACGGTGCTACTAATTGATTTTTTATAAAGATTCGAGTACACCTGGCAGATTAAATATCATATACCTATAGCTACAGGTTCGGTAAGTATGTGTAGTAAGTACTTAAATGTACATGTTAAATTGAAACCGCATGTCTAAAATTTTGTACATCTGTTAAGATGTATCCTAAATCGGGTAAAAATGCAAAACAACGGAGGACTGGCGCCGAAAGAATTGTCTCATTAGGCACGCAACCACTGCAGCATCGAACAGGTTAACAATTAATCAAAGCGAAATTATAATAAATACATTGAATAAAAAAATACAAAAGAAACAATACCAAAACAATACATATATTATAATAGTAGATAAGTTAGATTATTGGATCCTGTTGTCGGTAGGTCACATATACATAAATTTTGACATTTTGGGGTCGTCGCAATAACAAAGGAGGATGTGTTTTTTTTTTTTTAATTTTGCTGTGACTAATTTAAAATTATAATGAACAAGGTTAACACACACACATACATGTCGTATGTACACATAAGTAATACTTTTTAATTATCTATATTGTCTTTGTACCTCAGCCTACTTTAAGTTTACCTCATTAATTTTACTTGCACAGACTCTGGCTTCGATATACCGTACGAGATCCAGAGGAAGCCATTAACAATTAAAAATAAAACATTCCGTGCGACCTCCTTTCTTCAACATAAAATTGGCAATAAATATCTCCGCGGTTTTAATTGATTACATTACACGAATCGCATCTCGCTAGACTTGATTTTAGGTAGGTAAGTGAGTAAGCACCTTTTATGCACTTATATTTAGACCATAATAGTATTTTATGCAATCGTCGCACATTGAAGGTTCTTAAAGTCGAGTACCGCGTTTAGGTCACGAGGCTTGCGGAGTGGCCTAAGTAAGGTACGAGATTAGTACTATTTCATACAATACCTTTTATAGGCGCAAAACACAGAATAGTTATTTACGATACAAGTGTGGAAGATAGGTGATTTCAGACGAGTGTGATTTTAGTCACGAGCGAGGTACGAGCGCGTGATTAAACAAACACGAGTCGGAAATCATCTTACACACGAGTTCCGTACAAAACTTTACTATGCATGTACGAGAAAATAGAAAATACCTACTTTAATACTCACAAAGACTGTTTACATTGGAAAAAAAGTATTTGGTTTGATTTATCCAACAAGAAGCCGTCGTTCACATTTTTTAATTCTTCAATAACATTTTACGGGTTTAAATTCATGATTCGTCCCTTTATCTCGCCATTATTTCAGCAGATTTGCATAAAACAACTTCAAAATAAACTAGACATCAATAAAAAATGGCGGAATTATTTGTAAACCGCGCTTGACATAAATCTACTACTGCGCATGTGCAAAAGTTTTTTTTTTAATATTCGTCTTATGTCAAAATGGCACAAGCGCGTGTACATTCAGCCAAATTCATTTAATGAATAACGATTTAAAGTTCGTTTATTAATCAAATTTGATATCTAATGTAATTAATGACGTGTTAAATGAATTTTAATTAATGAAATTTTGGTTTTATTGTACTTTTATACGTGATAATAATCGTTATTTGACTTATTTATCAAACTTTTTGTAAATAATAAAACCTCTTTGTGTCAGGCTGTCAGCTACGGCTATAAATAAAAAAAAAATTAAAAGTAAAAAGCACTAGTGCGGAAAAGTAGTGTACTTTCCGCACAGTTTGAATGCCTAGAATACGCTCTTTTCGAGCACATGCATTGTAAAAACATTTTTTACTTTAATCGTCATTCCCCACTATGAATTTTTATTTTTCATGTAACCTTTTTCGTTCAACTAAAACTGACCTATTAAAAAAAAAACATGATCGCGTTGGTCATGGCGGGCGCTTCGTGATTGGTTAAATTTTTTGACAAGTAATTTTAATTAATCAGTGAGCAGTAGCGTGCTTTTTAGGTTTCCGTAGTCAACTAGGAACCCTTATAGTTTCGCAATGTCCGTCTGTCCGTCCGTCCGCGGCTTACCTCTTAGATTAGTACTAGAAAACTGAAATTTGGTATGAGTATGTGTATGGTATGTATCACGCCGACAAAACGGTAAAATAAAAACTAACAAAAAACATTCATGAAAATGAGGCCTTATAAGTAGGTACTTTCAATGAAAACTATATTGAATAAATTCGGTCGAGCCGTTTTAAGCTATCGCAAAATTTCATTTCATTCAATCAGATAGACCTCGGCGTGAAAAGGCATTGCCAGCCACGTATACCTAGGCGAATATATCTATTCGGCAGGCAGTCCTCATTTTCCCGGCCTCTGTAGTAACTTCTTAATTTACTATTGTTGATTTTTACATACAATAAAACAATTGTAATTACTTACCTTGATAAAGAAGCCCAATCAGACCGTAATGGGAATGCACCTGTCTCGCCAGTTATTCTGGGCGCTTAAAACAATCCATTGAACAAAATGCCTGGCCTTATTATAACTTGGTATTTTCAACAAGAACGTCTTTTATTTGCATTATCTATCGTTCTATGAATAATTATAGCATGACTAATTAGTTTAACTATATTATGTAAAGTATCCAGGAACTTTGTCGCCATCACCTATTATATCTTGTTTGATTTTTAACCATTGACTTATAAGTGCACTTGACCTCTTCATATGAATGATATTTCATAAGAAATTATTTTTGCAGCATCGAGAAGTTACCTCTTTTCTTACGCCGCACCAGACAAGCAATTAAGCACAACACAATGCTCGTAGAACCCATTAATGGCGTATGTATGGCGACCGCGCATCGAAGGACCTAACGGGAGGGCCCACGACAAGGTAGATCACGATCTGGTCAACGTCAGCATCGCGGAAAATGAGAGGAGGAGGCCTTTGTACAGCAGATGATAGAATGATGATGACAAACCTTAAATCCGAAGTAAAGAGTAGAATTATTGAAACTTGGCATTGGATTCGAAATTATTTATTAAAGCAAATGCATCTGAAATAAAAAGTGAAATGGCTTAATAGGCTCATTAATAAAGTAACAGTAACCTGTCCGACGGCTAGTTTTCACTGTGCTCTTATAAATTGCAAGTTTCCTGTTTTCTCTATGTGCTATTAATAAATCTAATGTTATCCACACCTATACATAAAAACCAGTACAGACGTAATTAAAGTCTTAGTCATGGTATATAATACTTGTATTAATATATCGTTTGGATAAAATGAAACTAATATGTAGGTAGACTATAATTTTATGCAAAACTTTCTGTGTGTGCAGAATTCTTTGGCAAATAAGAACTGTAGTTAGGACTTTATAGGACATCAATGTATGGGAACCAATATTTTTGTCATTAAAGCATGAGCCTTGGCTTGGCACACTTGTTACTTAGGTGGACTAGAGTTCAAAACGCCCGGGAGACACGCGCGGACGCCCCGCCGGTGGGGAGGGGGAGGGGGGTTAAATAACATGTTTTCGTAGAAAAAATAGAAATAAAGGCTGTTGTTTACCTCTATTGAATGTTACTTGTAATCTGAATTTGTTTGTTTTTATTTCCTGTTGAGGTGTGCAATAAAGAATATTCTATTATATTCTATTCTAAAGGCAAAAATCAGAAAATCTTAGTTAAAAAAAATTCTTTCTGCAACGATTACGTGAAAATGAGCAACAATTAGGGCATGAAAAAATTTTTATTATAAAGCCACATTTATGTAGATTTCAAAAACATATAATAAAAATAAATATCAGACAACCTCACACAAATCAACCTAGTCCCAAATTAAGAAGACTTGCATTGAAGCATTTCCTGCGGGCAGTTTTTCAAGCAGTTCATGTTTGGGGTCAAATGTTACCGATCCAAAATATTCCTAGTCCATCTGATTGGGGATGTACAAAAGTAGATGAGAGATGGAAACCTACACGGACTACCTTGCCAGTAGGTGTCGAGCCCAAATCCTGCATGGAAATGATCAGGTGCAACAAAAAGAAACGCGCTGCTAGGTGTAACCAAAAAGAATTAAAGTGCACCTAGTTGTGTGCATGTGATGGAGCATTTTACACATAAATATATGCATGAATTTAAGTATTTATATACCAATTAACAATAATATATAATCAGATTTGTGACTTGTTAGTTTTATTTTGAACCAGTCAATTGAAGTCATCAACCAGTTATATTATTCGCAATTTAAAATATAATACACATGCTTACAAACTTAAATACAGCTATAAACTAAGTAATATACAATTAAGCTACTTACATTACATATTCCAACATTTATAACATTTGTTTTTGGGTCCTTATTTTTATAAAGTAAAATTGTCAGGAGTCCGCTGTTAAAAAAAAAAGTTCATAATAGTTATAATAAATTATATGTTTTTGAAATCCCAAATCCATTTTCACGTAGGTAATCGGTGCAGAAAGAAAAAAAATTAACTAAGATTTTCTGACTTTTGCCTTTATTTCTATTTTTTCCTACGAAAACATGTTATTAATGTCTCAGAAAATGATAAGCCATCCTCAATTTATCCGAAAACGATACCAAACATGCCATAGTCTCTATAAATTCGATGATATACGAGGACCGAAAGAACGCGCGGCGGAACGTAACTTAAAGTGGGGGTGATTTTTTTTTTTTCGTTCCTATACTAATGTGTGGTGTGTCGTTGAATAGGTCTTTTAAAAATAAGAGGGGTCTCCAAACATAATTTTTTGATAAAGTCAAAAAATAGCGTGTACCCTTTAACTTTTGAGCCACGGGTCAAAAAAATATGGAAAAAATCATGAAAATGAGGCCTTATAAGTACCTACTTCCAATGAAAACTATATTGAATAAAATCTATGGCAAAATTTCATAATTTCCTTTAAAATGACGTAAGTGCCGCGCCGTGTCCTTATACTTCGAACATTACACATATTAGTTAAGTGCCATACTGTATTAAAACATTTCGCTCAATCTCGCGCGTATAATCGATGACTACCAGAAGGTGATTACAGTAACTTTGGCGTTTACGACCTTTTTATAGAGTTTGAAATCTTTCTCGTAATTTAAACTTAGGGCTTAAAACCACTGTTTAAAGCCCGTCTATTGTGAAGGATGGGCAACTACGGAACCCTACACTGAGCGTGGCCCGACATGCTCTAGGCCGGTTTTTTTTATTTAAAAATATTTTATTTTTATTACGATAAGCTGGATGGTACAACAAATGAACTAAATAATTAAAACTAAATTCTAAAAAGGAAGACGGTTCAAAAAAGACCGCTCCATGTCGTTTCCATTCAATAGAGTAATAATCACATTAATCGAAGATGTATTGTACTTCGTGACAATTTTTTCAAGTACCTATATTTAAAAAGTCAATACCTAGGTATTTTTTGTGTTCGTATGTTCTTCTTAATTGTTCCTTTTAATTCATTCGTTGTGTCTACATTAGTTAAGCTTTACCTTGTGTTTATCGGACACTTGTCGAACAGTTTAGAAATATGGGACAGCTGATAAAACAATGACCTACATAGCGATGTGGACATAGGTACGTACAAAAGAAAGTACCTACTTCATTAGAAAAATGTTCACTTTCATGTAAGTAAATTAAGGAGAGACAAAACATGTAACTTTCGGTATTTATAGTAGAAATAGAATACTAGGGAAAAATGGCGAGTCATCGTGAGGCGAATAATCGCAGAAATGTGTTTAGTTACTTAGCATTGCCTAAATCTCACTTAATTACCTAAGAAAATTAGTCTGTTATAACACAATAAGTGGTACCTATATATTATATCTTAGCTCAACTCAGATAATTCATTTGTTTTGCTATTTTGCATTGCATTAATGTGACATTACATTAAATACCCATAACAACAGAATAAAATATTCCCGCAGATATTATTTTTGTTATCTAACAGAAGCCAGCCTATATACCATATTTTTAACCGACTTCCAAAAAAGGAGGAGGTTCTATGTTCGACTGTTTAATAGCCAATTGAAAACTTTTTATGAAACTATATTTTTACTTATTGACAAACATTTTCCTTTAAAAAAAGTTCAATCTCGTAAGAAACCAAACACCTGGATAACAAAGGGTATTAAAAAATCCAGTCTGAGAAAAAGAAAACTGTTAGTGAAATCGCGATATGTGAATGACGAAGCATTTAATAATTATTTGAAGCTTTATAGAGTCACATTTAAAAAAGTACTAATACACGCCAAAATAAATCACTTGCATAGTACTATTTACAAAGCTAAAAATAAGGCCAAGACTATTTGGAATTTAGTAAAGGAAACTACAGGCAAAGGCGCTAAAATGAAACCGAAGTTAACTTTGACAGTGGGACAACTACAGATGTAAGGATCAACGCTTACCCATTACTGCTTGCTTTTGCGTCACAAAATCGACAACCCCTCTACTTTATGCGAGTTTAGTTTTTTTGTGCCTGACAAATTTACCAGTGCAGTGATCCGCAGAGGAAGGCGCACGCGCAACCTCTTCGCTACTACGAACAAAACTCATACTCTGCAAGCTCGCAACGCCCCGACGCAAAGAGCCATTGCGTTATTAAATGAGTTCCTTGCACAAGTCCAGGATGCTGATATATTTGCAGACTCATGGCTGACACTTAAACGTAACATTATCATATTTGCAAACAATTGTAACAATAATTGCTTATAAGATGTTAAGGTTTTAAAGTCCAATTGTTATATATAACTGTAGTGTAATTTATAGTTATGTTTATAGTTACTATGTTTTTAGTTAAGTATTTGTTATATACAACTATAGTGTAGTTTATAGTTATGTTTTAAGTTAAGAATTTGTATTCCACATTATCTTGCGGGCACTTTGGCTTGACTGTAAGCCCGTAAGACATTTTTATAAATAAATAAATAAATATCTAATGCTTTTTATGATTATTTTCTGAATGTCGGAAAATCAACTAGCAATAACTCTAATAAACAATACATGACAGTATTACATGACATGAAATAAAAAAAATGGTAATTCCATATAAATAATGACACAAAGGTAAATTAAGAAAGAAAAATTGAATGCAATCCACTACAATCTAAGCAGGGCATGAACCTGCGACCTCTGCGTTACCGGCGCATTGCTCTCCCAACTGAGCTATTAGATCGCTACGTCAATCACACCAAATCTTTCATTCCATAATTCATACGCTACTGGACTGGAGCGCCCTCTGCGTCATATGTGTTTGAAATGCTTATGCGCATTAGCCATACCCTAGGATGTGCCCTGCTTAGATTGTAGTGGATTGCATTCAATTTTTCTTTCTTAATTTACCTTTGTGTCATTATTTATAAAAATAAAAAGTGGTATTTCCACATAAAAAAAATATAGAATCGATAAAAAAAAAAAGATTCTATAAAAAATATTTAGAACAGCGCCATCTCTCTCGCAGTCTTCACACTTGCTGTAAAGCAATGGGGACAGGGGATCGTACGTGTATAGCGCACATCCTAGGGTATGGCTAATGCGCATAAGCATTTCAAACACATATGACGCAGAGGGCGCTCCAGTCCAGTAGCGTATGAATTATGGAATGAAAGATTTGGTGTGATTGACGTAGCGATCTAATAGCTCAGTTGGGAGAGCAATGCGCCGGTAACGCAGAGGTCGCAGGTTCATGCCCTGCTTAGATTGTAGTGGATTGCATTCAGTTTTTCTTTCTTAATTTACCTTTGTGTCATTATTTATAAAAATAAAAAGTGGTATTTCCACATTAAAAAAAAATATATAGAATCGATAAAAAAAAGATTCTATAAAAAATAGTTATGGTAATTCCATATTTTTTTATCCCATAATTGAGCCAGAAGTTATAAAAATCGCTAAAAACCTCAAAAATAGCAACTCTAGTGGAACTGATAATCTTAACACAAAAATTGTAAAAGACAATATTAATGTACTATGCATACCTCTTTGTTTAATTTTTAATACATGTTTAGAAATGGGTGTGTTTCCCGATTTACTAAAAAAAGCCAAAGTTATAACACTGCATAAAAAAGGAAGTCGCACTGAGCTAAACAACTACAGGCCAGTATCTCTATTGTCTGTGATATCAAAAATACTCGAAGAATGCTTGGCCGATAGATTAGAAGGCCACCTTGAGAAAAATGATTTCTTTACCTCATGTCAATATGGTTTCAGAAAGGGGAAAAACACTTCAGACGCATTTATAAATTTAGTTTGAACAATGGTCACACATGTGGAGGAGTATTCTGTGATCTAACGAAAGCGTTCGACTGCGTCGATCACGGAATACTTCTCAACAAATTAGAGCACTATGGTGTCCGTGGCACAGCTTTAAATCTTTTTGAATCCTACCTCACTAATCGCACACAATACGTAGAAATTTCTAACGCAGAGAATGATGCGTTTCGTTCCGAAGAAGGAATCATATACTACGGTGTACCGCAGGGCTCAGTACTAGGTCCTCTATTATTTCTAGTATTCATAAACGATCTACCTAGCTATCTTACTTGTGGTACACCGTACTTATATGCAGATGATACGAGCATTATTTTAAGTGGAAATACCAGGGAAGAATTTCATGTTAGGGTTCAAAAATGTTGGGAAGAACTAGAGAGCTGGTTTGCTTTCAATGGACTCAAAATCAACTGCGACAAAAGTTTCTACATTATTTTCCGTCGAAGTTCCAAAAGCCCAGACTTTGAATGCAACATGCCCATAGAGAAATCTGATTGCATCCAATTTTTGGGAGTTGAACTTGACCCCTATCTAAGATGGCATAACCAAATAGAAGCAGTAAACAAAAAGTTGGCTAATGCGTGCTATACACTAAAAAGTCTCTCAAAGATAGCAGACACCAAAATATTAAAAACGGTTTACTGCTCTTATTTTGAGAGCATTGTTATTGTTAGGTATTGCTTGGAAGTCTGGGGCAATGGTACTGGCATAAATTCTGTATTGCTTATGCAAAAGAAGGCTATGCGACTTATTGTGGGATCGAAAGATATACCCGTTACCCATAGAAATATGTTTGTAGAAAACAAAATTTTAACAATTACGTCACTATATCTATACCGCCTATCTATTAACGTGTTTAAAAATAAGGATAAATATTCGACTAATTCACAATTACATAACTTTAATCTAAGAAATAAAAATAATTTAACTTTAAGCAAATCACACTATGCGCATTTTGACAATAGTCTTAATAATATTGCCATTAAAGTTTTTAATAAGCTAAATGATGACATCAAGGAATGTAGTAACTTTAGAGCTTTTGATAAAAAGTGAAAGATTATTTTTATAACCGACTTCATTAATAGACCATTCTACTCAATTGACGATTTTTTTGCTAATGCTCTGGACGAATAGAAAGTATTTTTGTAATGACAGTGTAAATATCGCTGTGAAATTGTTAATAGGTACCTATTTATAAATTGACTATTGTATTAAGTATGCTAAAACTGTATTTGCATGTACTTGTACGTAAAGCAAATAAAATAATTGAATTTGAATTTGAACTGTATGTATTTCTTTATATGTATGTGCACCGATTACTCCGCCAATTGTGGACCGATTTTAAAAATTCTGTTTTTATTCGAAAGAGTATACTTCTGAGGTGGTCCCATTATTATAACCGAGTTGGGATCTGATGATGGGATCCCAGGGAAATCGAAGGAAACCCTCAAAAATTATAGGCACTCATAATGTTTTTCATATATTTTCTAAAGCTATTTAAGTAAGTATTTGCATATGGTAGTCATCATCTTCCTATGCTGAGCTGATGATGGAAGGTATTAACTCCTTAACGGTTAAGAGTTAGGGGATAATTCAAAAGAGATACATGCAAACAAGACCTCCCTGCCCGCACCGCGCCATTACCTATTTTATTTGAATCACTTAAAAGCAAAAAAAATAAAAATAAATAAAGAACCGACTTCAAAAAAACTGAAAAAGCCAAAAATAACCCGTTCATGTACATTATTACATTTGAATCATTTTTTTAAGTAGGTATGGGTCTATATTGGAATCCATAATGTCCTTTGTCCTATTTGTAAATTCCATAATAACTGTGGTCATAATGATCTTTTGCCATAATAACGTTTATCCTAATATAAATGCCATAATATTGTTCATCCTAATATTGAATATCCTAATGATTATTTGCACTATTTTCTTAAGTACTTAATGATCAAGTGTCCTATCAGTTACATATCCTAATACTAGTTACCATAATCATCATACGTCTAACTAGTTACTTATTCTAATTATTATCACGTGTCCTAATAGGTACATATCCTAAAACATGATATCCAGCCTACACGATTTTAATGCTGTATAGTTTTGTACGCACAGCTTTGCTATTTAATTATAACAGGCGCTACTAATTTATTTATATTAGAATCCATAACCATAAACTGTGTATGTAGAAGGATAAAAAAAACACAAATGTGAAATATCTCAATCGGTTTGCCGTGTTTTATGTCTCAGGCAAGTTGAAAAACCGAAAATATGTCTGAGCCGTCCAAGGAATATTGTGAAGTGTCTCACTCGCTTCGCTCGCTCGTTAGTGTCGCAATTCAACCTAACACTCCTCCTCGCTTCGCTCGTCGTCGTACCTAACTTAACCCAAGTCCTAACATTACCTATTCCATATCATACCATATGTAAGGAATCGTAAGCCAAGTAGGACCTGCGCGGCTCGCTCGTTAGGGTCGTAGTTAAACCTAACACTCCTCCTCGCTTCGCTCGTCGTCGTACATAACCTAAGCCAAGTCCGACCTGCCTTAAGGTGAAATAGGTAATGTTAGGAATCGTAAGCAAAGTCGGACCTGCGCGGCTCGCTCGCTTCACTCGCTCGTTAGGGTCGTAGTTGAACCTAACACTCCTCCTCGCTTCGCTCGTCGTCGTACCTAACCTAAGCCAAGTCGGACCTGCCTTAAGGTGAAATAGGTAATGTTAGGAATCCTAAGCCAAGTCGGACCAGCGCGTCGTAATGTAATATTATGGTTTATGATCATTAGGATGTAAGATCATTATGGCAATAATCATTATGACAAATGATTGATATGTGAAAAGTGTTTAGAGTAAATGTGGTATGGCATTTGACTTTAGGACATACGATATTATGGATTGCGAAGGAGACCCTGAAAGTTTGGATGGATGGATGGATGGATTGATGGATGGATGTACGTTCCACTTAATCTCAAAAACTACTGGACGTATTATGATTAAACTTTCCAGTTATGTACCTTATATATCAAAATAGGACATAGGCTATCATTTATATCAAGTTTTATCCCCTTTAGGGACGAAAAACGGGATTAAACTTTGTATGAAGTGCAAATCATTGTAATTGCAACAACTCCCTACATGTCATCGTTTTGACGTAAACTAATCAATATAATAATGATTTCGTCTGGGCCTACGCGATAGACTTTCACGAAACGCATACCAAACTATACTTTGTAAAAAAGCAATAAATTCTGATAATGGGAACACGTAACCGCAAAATTCGATCAATCGCGTAATTCCAAGAATCAAATACATACAATTTTACAAATTTGAAACAATGACATTTGATTTGACGAACGTCACCCACCCATCTGGCAAGATATGTCAAACCAGTGATGCCAGAAGGGCTACTCCGATGTTCAAAATTCGACTGTCGAATACTGCGATCCTTCTCAATCTCCCTGTCAAAGTATATTTTAGTGAATGGAATAGCACCATACGACAGTAAAATTTTGAACATCGGAGTAGCCCTTTAGGTGGGCATCACGTTCCGATACGCACATCATCTGAAAATAGTACGAGCTTTGATCATGTACCCCCGCTTGGTAACCGAATAAAAATAAAGTAGTATAACTGAGTATGCAAAGATATTATAATCAACATAATATATAAATAATCTTAAGAATATTATAAACGTGAAAGTATTTACGTTCGTTCCTCTTAATTTTAAACGATGATTGATGGACGGTCACCTGAATCGTCGTAAACAGCCAATTGTTGAATTGTCTCTTTCTAAAGACCGATGGGCAATATTTACCGCCGAATACAGTATTAGGTATTAGTGCATAAAGTTTTTGTATTACTCGGATCTTTGACTCGGATACTCGACAATGCCCGAATTTTCAATCAATTATGCACAAAATTAGGGAAGTAGGTACATCGTAAAGGGTACGATTTTAACGGGAGAAACCAAGGAACAAAAAGTGTACTTATAGCACATATGCCAATTATACCGAATAATTTACCATTTAATTTTAAACGTCTGGGGGAATTTCAACAAGCTCGAAATTTACCTAATTTTGGTGGCTTTTTTTATTTTTGATGTTAGAGTCAAAATTATATATCAATAATACGAATAGCCATAACCAATATTGTGTAGTAATGGCCCTTTGTTAAACATAATAGTTTTAATTTAAAGATATTATGATTTTAGTAATTTGCCTGCCACCAAAATTGTACATCTACACCAAAATTAGTTACTTGTGCTAAAAATTAATATTTGTCAATGAAATTGCTTGCTGGAAATGAAAAGAAAGTATATGTTTAATTAATCATTTTAATTATATCAAAATATCTATGAAAATACAATCACTAACTCGTTTGTAACAACAGTATATATTTTTTTTCCAGGACTTCTTCTCTTGATTGATTTTTCTTGCGATTAGCCATCGTAAAAACTACATACATTTCAAAACAATAAGCATGTACAAAAGCGAACTTATCCCTTTAAGGGATTTCTTCCAATTAACCTTCGAGTAAATGAGTGTTAAACACTAGTAAATGGCAGACAAACCAAGCAACATGTACAATACGATAACTTTACAATAGTACAAATGAAAATGCAAAAACCAAATGAGAGAGAGATAGGCAAACAGTCAATGTAATACATATTACGTAATATGTATCTATATAAATACATATAACATAAATATAATCATAATTATAACAAAAACAGCAACCTAATCAAATAATCATTCATTCGACAGCCACAATTTCTTGAACTTCCCCTTGAACGATGCTACGGACTACGTCTGCCTTAGGGCGGGAGACAATTTATTTCATAATTTCACGGCGCGCACAGCAAAAGATACATCGTAAACATGAGATCTATCCAGTGGGATAGATAGAGCCAGATTCGCACTTGACCGCAGGCGATGGCCACTACCATCCGCCATGTAAAAGAACTTCTCTGCAAGGTAAGGTCCTGAAGAAGGAATGAGAGGGGCATTATACAAAAGACAAAGAACATGTAAGTCTCTGCGCTGACGGATCGAAAGCCATTTAAGTTGAGCGCGGTATTGAGACGCGTGATCAAACTTGCGGAGACCAAAGCAAAAGAGAGCGGACAAGCATGATCTTCGTATGAAGAGGAAGGAAATTCTGCAGACACCTCAATGAATGAAGGGGCGCGAAAAGTTTCCTACTGATCTCAGAAATATGAGGTGCCCATGACAAAGATTGATCTATGGTAATGCAAAATTTTTTTACAGCAGAAGAGAAAAGTACAGGCGTTCTATCAAAGACAATAACTGGCTTAACTTGATCTGAAAGCTTGGAAATAAGGGGCTTCCAACGACAATAGCCTGCGACTTCTTGGCATTCTTCATCAAACCAAAGAATCAAGCCCAAGCACGGATTGATTCCAGGTCTAAATTGATTTGCGAAACAAAGGAGCCAAAATCATCAATGCTGGCCGCCGCATAAAGCTGCAAATCGTCTGCATAGACATGGAACGAGGAGGAGAGTGACTGTGGTTGGTGATTCCGTTAATGAAGACAGAAAAGAGTAATGGAGAGAGTATGCCCCCTTGAGAGACACCAGCAGACAGTTCACACCAGCTAGAAAATCGGTCATCAACTCGAACCCACTGTTGCCCCCCAAAGAGGTAATCACGAAACCAGGACAGTGAAGTTGGAGATATATTTAAAGTAACGTGTACTCGGCTAATTCCGAATGGCGGGTAATCGGGATATCAGTAATTTTCGGAATTACCCGCCATTCGGAATTAGCCGAGTAAACCTTACTAAGTAAACTGAGAAGGATATCAAAATCAACAGTGTTAAAAACACTAATAAAATCTAGGAGCACCAATATAGTTACTTATCTATATTCTATATTAAGACGAATGTCGTCGGTGATCTTGACCAAAGCTGTGGTTGTGCAAAGAATTGAACAAGTTAAGTCTATTTATATGTGATGAGGGACGTGGATTTACAGAGGATTGAATGATTTTGGACAAGACGGGAAGAATGGACATAGGACGATACTGCGAAAAGTACGACAGATTAGGGGTTTTAGGGAGAGGAATCACATGGGCGCATTTCCAAATTGTAGGAAACGTGCCAGAGGAAAAAAATAGTAATATAGGAAAGGATAGGAGCTATAGAATCCGCCACCAGCATAAGCATATCTAAGCTAAGATTACCCTCACCGACAGCTTGTAATATTAGATGTATTGTGTTTATACTTGACTTCAAATAAATTCACCGAGTCAAAAGTGTTGGAAATGCGATTACAAATGTGTAATTATATACAGATTACAGAATTAACAATTCCGGTGGCATCAAGCAATTTTGGTGACTTTGAAATTACCACCAAAACCACCAAAATTGATCCACCAAAATTAGAAAGTGATTAAAAAAAATTTAAAAAATATATCCGTATTGACTTCCAAATTAACTTTATATTTTAAAAAGGAAACATTTTACACGTCTTACACACAATTCACACACAATTAATTATTGCTAAGTCACTAGAAACATATACCACAAAAATTGTGTCAAAACGTATTTGTACCCCACCAAAATTAGATACTTACGTGCTGTGTGGACAGATCCATGCCGGAGCGGAACAACGAACAGTTTAACACGCGTTTGCTGGTCTTGTTGCGTTTCGTTCATCCATAAACACATTTTCAATATTTACCACCAAAATTGACAAATTCACCCGGACAACTTTTAGTGCTAAATTTTGAGTAAGTATCTATTTATGTATTAATCTTTATTTATATTATCCTTATAAGATACTTAAACTAATAAAGATTATAAATAAATGCTATTTTAGTTTAAAACATTGATGATATGGTTCTATCAAAGACATTTATGAGGAACAAGGAATACTGAACGCCGCACCAAAATTATCATTTTACCGCAAAAAAAAAATATTATTAAACATAAATGACTTTTACAATACTTTGCGATTTGGCTTAAGATAATAATTTGTGTCTTCTTTTCAGAAAAAAATTAAAACTTTTAAAACAATTGTTTCACACTATAGTTATCAATTCCGCCGCAATTTTTTTTCGCAGAGATAATCACCCACAGTTTCCATTAAAAGTTTTTAGCATTTTCTATGACTATTAGTAAATCACAGGGGCAAACGTTAAAAGTGGCAAGAATACATTTGGGCACGCCATGTTTTTCTCATGAACAGTATATGCTCCCGTGTCTCCAAATCAAAAAAAAATACATGTTTTACTGACCGAAATAAATCATTTAAGATAATTTATTGAACTATACTTCAATAAACTAAGTCGTGAAAACCAAGTTAGAAAAAAGAATAGTAGGTAGGTACCTACCTAATGATTATTTTGTCCCAATTTCATAATGAGACAAAATTCTTTGGTGAATAGAACCATACCTTCTTCGTCAGCTGATTATGGACCGTCACCATCTCGAGCCATTTCTGAGCATACCTAATTGAATCGAATGGGACTTAGCCTCGGATAACTTATTGAATCAAATGGGACATAGCCTAGCAACTCCAAAAAGATTCAAAAAGGATGTTTCAATAGCCCAGAACTAATAATTCAGTGAATAAAGGATTTTGACCTTACAAACGGTCCGGTAGTTTTGAATTTTTGATATGTTGTCTAGGATGGTTAGGCAGTGTTTAAAATGCAAAATGCACAATTCCCCCCCCCCCCCGCGCCCGCCGCCATAATGAAAAAACCGGCACTCTCTTCATATTTTTGCTCATATCTTCCTTTAGGAGCATTTTAGCTAGAAGAAAGCTTCGACAATGTTATAGAGAGTTAAATTTACTACATTATCCATTTTATATTTTGTATCTAGGACAGATAGTTACGGAGATATGCACATTTAAAAAAACTTGAGAAATTGCAATTTCTAACTCAAAAACAAACTTCTGGATTATATCTTCGTTTAGGAGCATTTTAGCTAGAACAGTGCTTGGGCAATTTTGTAGATAATTAAATTTACTATAATTTACATTTAAAATTTTGTTTCTAGGACAGATAATTACGGAGATATGTAAAAAATAAAGTCACATTTTCCGAAAATGCATGTAAAAATGGACATGAGTTTTATAAGCAATTATATTTCCTACATGTTTTAATTTGTCCTAGACTAGTCCGTAACTGAATGACAGCGTTCTAAACCAAGAATTTTGAGAAATTTTCGGAAAATTTCGGGTTTTCCTATTTTTTAAATGTGCATATCTCCGTAACTAACCGTCCTTGAAACAAAATTTGAAGTGTAAATTATAGGAAATTTAATTCTCTACAACATTGCCCAAGCTTTGTTGTAGCTAAAATGCTCCTAAACGAAGATATAATGCAGAAGTTTGTTTTTCAGTAGGAAATGCGATTTTTTACGTTTTTTTTTAATGTGGATATCTCCGTAACTATCTGTCCTAGAAAAAAAATATAAAATGCAGAATGTAGTAAATTTAACTCTCTATAACATTGTCCAAGCTTTCTTCTAACTAAAATGCTCCTAAAGGAAGATATGAGCAAAAATATGAAGAAAGTGCTGGTTTTTTCAATATGGCGGCGGGCGCGGAGGGGGGGGAATTGTGCATTTTGCATTTTAAACACTGCCTAACCATCCTAGACAACATATCAAAAATTCAATACTACCGGACCGTTTGTAAGGTCACACATAGTACTTTAAGTCTCTATTCACCGTATTACACCTACACAATGAATTGTTATTGTTAAATACATTTTAAACAATAGATCTAACATTATAGTTTTAAGATTAATTAGTATAATAAAATGATTATTTTTGTTAAGTAATTTAGTGCATTATTTGGAAGAGCGGGGTCTCCTGTCACAGGTATTTACTATACTTACTAGGAGAACCCAACCCTTGTTATTATTGTAACCTGTATATTTAACAGAAGTAAACATTTTCCATTTTTTAATTATTATTTTTCAATAAAGATTAATAAGCAGCCAACTTTCTATAGAGGGTAAATAAATAATAAAAATATTACCTCGATGTACCTATATATTTAATCACTTAATAAAATCATACATCTTTTGTCTATTTTCTAATATACACAAATATCGTCATTCCTTGCCATGCGACAGCTCACAGGCGTTGTAAAATTGGAACGCACAACTCTGCCTAGTCATACAAAAACGTTTTACCAATTTAACTACACTCTGTTTGTTATTAGTGGCAGATACTATTGTTATATGGTCGAAATTTTTCAGGTATATTCGGAAGTTAATAACTGTAGTATTAGTCTATGGTCAAGATTGACATGTTATATTTAAGAGAAAATAAAGATTGTCTTTGATCTGAACTTGGCGGTGTCTCACTTAACCCGTCCTAGCTCCTATAAAATAAAATAGAAATAGTCCAAAGCCATCTCCCGAAATCCTCCAGAACTACAAGAAATACATGGTGTCAGAAGTGAAAACGAAAGAAGAGAAGAAAAACAATGTCAACGACGGAAAAGTCACAAAATGTAATTTTGGCCAACAGTCTCAAGCCGTTACAGCTCAACGTTCAAAATGGCGGAGGTTCGGAATGTGCAAATGCTGAGAAATGGAGAAGATGGAAGCAGAAATATGAAATATACTGCGAAGCAAACGACCTGGAGAAGCTGCCAGAAAAGAAACAAATCGCTATATTGCTAAACGCGATAGGTGATGAAGGACTAGAAATATATGACTCATTCAACTTGCAACGATCCGAAGAAACCGTTAGTTCAATTTTGTCAAAATTTGATGAAAAATTCAACGCGTGTAGAAGCACAACTGTAGAAAGGTATAATTTTTTCACAAGATATCAAAAAGAGGAATCACTAGACGAGTACGTGACATGCCTAAATAACCTAGCAGCCACGTGTAAATTTGAAACACTTAAGGAATCTCTAGTCAAAGATATGTTCATAATAGGTCTTAAAAATGAAAACATCAAAGAAAAATTACTACAAAATAACACTATTAAAGATGTCAATGAAGCAGTCACAATAGCTAAAACAATAGAATTATCCGGTACAAGATCCAAAAGAATAAAAGAACATCAAGAATCGAGTCACATTCAAACAATTTCAAAACAGCATCATAACTCAAGACAAAGAAATTCATCAACTTCAAGACCGTCAAGACCAACTTCATCAAGACCAAGACAAACGAGCCAGGATCGCAGCAGATCAACGTCAGGAAGTCGCCAAGCGGGCAGTGGGACGTGCAGAAGATGTGGGCAGGTACACCGTTACAAGTGTCCAGCGCAAGGGAAGACCTGTGCAATCTGTCAGAAGCCCAACCATTTTGCCAAATATTGTCTAAGTCGAAAAGTAAGTGCAGTAATTAGTCACAGTTCGGAAAAAGACCATAGTTCTAGTCATATTAGTCACATTAGTCATAGTCATAATAATTTTAATCAAGAAAATTTTATAATTGAATCTGTCACAAATAATGTCAAGTCTAGTCAAAATCATAATAATTGGAAAATCAATCTTAAATGTCAAAATCAGCTGTTAACTTGCCGAATTGACACTGGCGCTGAAGTAAGTGTCATCTCAAATCATACTGTCAAAAATTTAGAAAAGGTGAACAACATCAAAATTCCATTCAAAGAATCATTTGATAACATATTTTCATTTTCAGGCCAACAAATAAAAAATTTAGGTAGTGTAATACTGACTTGTACACTTGAAAATGGGACTCAAGCTGACATCAAGTTCATTGTTGTGGATTGTGAATGTTCGACCATACTGGGTGCGAAGACATGTGAAGACTTGGGCATCGTCAAAAGGCTGTTTGAAGTGACGAATCAAAGGTCAGTAACGTCACTGTTGGATAATTATTCTGATACATTTGAAGGTTTAGGTTGTCTGCCTTTCAAGGCACATTTACATGTTGACACAAGTATTGAGCCTAAAATTTGTCCTGTCCGAAGAATTCCTTATGCTTTACATCCAAAACTTAAAAATGAGCTAGATAGAATGGAAGAGTTACAAGTCATAGAAAAAGTCACAACTCCTACCGACTGGGTTAATGCAATAGTTCCCATAGAGAAACCTAATGGTCAATTACGAATATGTTTAGATCCTAGACCACTAAACAAAGCTATTAAGCGACCACATTTTCCTTATCCTACTCTAGACGACTTAAGGTCGAAAGTAGCAGGTGCGTCAGTATTTTCAAAATTAGATGCAAATTCAGGATATTGGATGATCCAATTAGATGAAGAAAGTAGTCAACTATGTACATTCAACACACAATTTGGTAGATATAAATTCCTTAGACTGCCATACGGTATAAACTCTAGTGGAGAAATTTTTCATAAAGTAATGTCAGACTTATTCGGAGAATTACCAGGAGTACTTATTTTTGTCGATGATATTTTAGTATTTGGATCAAGTCAAAAAGAACATGATGAAAGGTTAGAAAATGTTCTCAAAAAAGCCCGTGAAGTCAACTTAAAATTCAATAAAGCCAAATGTATGTTCAACCAGACAGAAATTACTTATATAGGTCATGTTTTCAATAAAAATGGCATTTCAGCAGATAAGTCTAAAGTCGAAGCCATTGTCGATATGCCAAGACCAGAAAATGTTAAAGACTTGCAACGATTTTTAGGAATGGTGAATTATCTAGGTTCATACATACCAAATTTAGCCAATGAAACAAATTTGCTTAGAAGTCTACTCAAAAAACAAAATATCTGGCAATGGACAGATAATCATGAAAAAGAATTCATAAAATTGAAAAATCTTATTAGTCAGTCACCGGTTTTAGTTCATTACGATGTCAATAAACCGATTAGAATGTCAGTAGACTCTTCTAAAGATGCAGTAGGTGCGGTCATATTTCATGGGAAAAACCCAATTGCTTATGCATCAAAGTCGCTAACAAGCACACAGCAAAATTATGCTCAAATTGAAAAAGAATTATATGCTATTTTGTATGGGTGTAAAAAATTCCATCAATATATTTATGGTAAAACTATACAAGTAGAAACTGATCATCAGCCGCTAGTAACATTATTTAAAAAAGCCTTGTCAGATGTGCCAGCTCGTCTGCAGAGAATGATGATTGCATTGCAGTCATATGATCTGATTGTTTCATATACAAAAGGCACTGAAATGTATGTGTCTGATACTCTATCAAGGGCTCCAGTATCATCAATCACAGCTATAGAAAAATTTGATGTTAATGAATTTGAAAGTAATGTCATTAGTCAAGTAAAGTTTCTAACTTCCAATTTGGCTATAACAAAAAACAAATTACAAAAAATAAGAGATCATACTAAATCAGACATAACTTTATTAAAATTACAAGAATATTTTATAAATGGATGGCCAAACAATAAAACTCAATGTGATCCTATATCTTTACCCTACTGGAATATTCGGGATGAAATTCATGTCATTGATGATATTTTATTCAAAAGTCAGTCTGTAATTATTCCCAAGTCAATGCGTTCAGAAATATTAAATATCTTACATGAAGGTCATATGGGGGTAGAAAAAACAAAAAACTTAGCTCGAGGTTTGGTATTTTGGCCTAACATATATCATGACATAGAAATGAAAGTTAGGCAGTGTGAAACTTGCATGTCATTTAGTCCAAATAAAACAAAAGAAACATTATTGTCACATGATCAACCTTCTCTACCATGGCAAAGGTTGGCAACTGATTTATTTGATTACAATAGCAAAAAATACCTATTAGTAGTAGATTATTATTCTAATTATATAGAAATTGCACAACTGAATACAGATCATAGGAGTCAAACTGTTATTCAGCATTTAAAGTCAATGTTTTCTCGTCACGGAATCCCATTGCAACTGGTCAGCGATGGAGGTCCACCATATAATAGTCAGGAGTTTCAAAAATTCCTTAGTGATTGGGATATTGAACACATAGTGTCGAGTCCTCACTTTCCAAGGTCCAATGGTTTAGCCGAAGTATCTGTAAAAATAATAAAAAATATGTTAAGAAAATGTCAAGATTCAGGTACAGATTTTCACTTAAGTTTGTTACAATATAGGACAACACCTAGAGGAAATCTAAAGTCACCTTCAGAATTACTAATGTCTAGAAAATTCAGAACAAGGTTACCTACCCATTCTGAGAATCTAAAGCCTAAAGTCATTACATTTGCAGAACACTCTCAAAATAAGTCAAAAGTCATTTCAAAAAGAGAAACATACTATAATAAAAGTAGTGTTCCTCCACAGGAATTTCAGCCAAATGATTCAGTCTTTTTCAAGAAAAATCCTAATGATGTGTCATGGACAAAAGGTACAATTGTGTCTAAAACTAATTTTCCTAGGTCATATTTAGTGAAAAATTTAGATGGAACAATTTATAGGCGAAATACTCAACATATCAAGTTATTTAAGTCATGTTTGTCAAAGTCACAGTCAAAACCTAGTAGTGATGTTAAGTCTAACTCCAACAGTGTCAGTCAGTCAAACAGTCTAAGTCAGTCAAACAGTCCAAGTCAAAGTATGTCAAACACACAGTCAGAACAGTCAAGTCAAGCATTCACAAACACAAATTGTCAGTCAAAGTCAATGTCTCATAGTCAGAGGTCAAGTCAGTATAACAAATGTAATTTAACAAATCAGAGTCAAGATGTAGAAAAGGAGGATATTCATACATATTATTACATACCTGAGTATTTACTTCAGAGTCAAATGTCAAGTCGTCAGTCTAGTCTAGATAGTTCAGAAAGTGAAAGCTTTAGATCAAGTATTTCTATTGAAAATGTATCCAGTCCTAATTCTAGTCAAAATAGTCAAAGTAATGAATCAATAATATGTCAGTCAGAATCTAGTGATAATAGTGATAAGAATGTAAACAATGATAACTTACCTTGCATGTCAACATCTATTGTTCAGAACCAGGAACCTCGGTACAGTTCAAGAGGTAGATTGTTAAAGAAAACAAGCAAATTAGATTTATGACTTTATTAAAACATATGACAATGTATTTATAATTATTTGACGAGGTTTCCACTAATGTAATTCAATTCGCATGTATTGCACTCCACAGATGTTAATATAATGATGTATATAAAGGTATTGACAAGAATGTTATTTATTGTTTGTTTAATTTTAATATCCTGACATATGAATGAAATAATGTAATAATATTTTAAAGTGATGTATAATAATAAGCTAATGTTTGCCTGGTGTAAATATAGGTTAGCTGTCAAATTAATAAACGTCACCTGTCATTTTATTTTCTTAAAAAGGGGCATGTAGTATTAGTCTATGGTCAAGATTGACATGTTATATTTAAGAGAAAATAAAGATTGTCTTTGATCTGAACTTGGCGGTGTCTCACTTAACCCGTCCTAGCTCCTATAAAATAAAATAGAAATAGTCCAAAGCCATCTCCCGAAATCCTCCAGAACTACAAGAAATACAATAACTAAATGACATTAATATGGAATCGTTAAGTACATGTTGTAAAAATTACAGGCATTTCCACAAGGCATACTTGCATTGAAGCTATACTGCATATACAGTATACACACTTGTATCCGCGTCTTTAACATTTTAATAGATATACTGCCGGCTCGGCCTTTCAGTCGGATTTTCTCCTAATTCCAACTTAGTGCTGCAACCGGTAATTATATGCGTTTGTTATTACGATCCTTTCTATAATCAAATAATTTTAAAACCGTTTCGTTACACGATTCAAAGCTATTTTCGCATTATTACTCGTAGTTTCTAAATTTACTTTTGGCGTCACATAATCATTACGGCTCTTCGATTTTCCCCTCAAACAGGACCAAACCCAAATGATTGTCCCTTATAAAGAACACGAAAGGTCTGTCCACCACTAGTCGTACGCTACCCTCTATTAAAGGTATGACCATGGCTGCGGTGGCGGCGGCGGCGACCGTGCCATCCTCGTCGACAGATAAATGCACCTTGTGGTATAAATGATTGATTTGCGTGGGGCCGCCCTCGAAGATTCCAGAAAGATTGGATAGTGATGAGAAGAGTGTCATGATTCGCATCTGTAATGGATAAAATAACTTTAGTCAAAATTCGATCTAGTCCGTACACTAGAACTATTAACAATCAATCTATACTTTATTCAAAATTGCATCAAAATTACGGTAGCTTACTATGTATTTATCTTGACCTTATCCTCACTCTACTCAATGGAAAATCTTACTAGTAACACCAGCAAAAGGATGATAGGGATGTAAAGGATCACCGGTATGTCTACGCATAGTAATGTATTCTAAAGTTAGACGAATTTTTGCAATATGAAGAAACAAATTAACTCTCTTGGTGTGTATATAAGTAAATAAATATTACAATAATAAACTTGTTGGTACTAGTTCTAAAATAACTGTACGTTGCTACCTAGGTTTGTGAATTATACACAGTGGAAGTCAAGCGGTAGGCACTAGGCAGTGTTGACAATGCCGTTACTTACCGCATACGCCACACTTCTGATCCAATTCAATTCCCTATATTATGGTATTCTCAATTAGTTTAGTTATAATTAATATACTTACATTTCTGAGAGGTCCGACCATATCCTCGCTGTAGTCCACGGTGAACCGAGGCACGGACAGTTGTACGTGTGCCGGCTCCATCAGCTTTGAAATTTGCGGCAGATTCATGTAGGGCAGATCCCGTATTAGAGCCACTAGGCCATCCTGGTCTTGCGGCACCAACAGGATCATGGAGTAACGCCCACCCTGTCAATGAAGTAAGTTGTTTCTTCACCGGTATAAACTGATGTGACATGAAAACAGAATTTAATTTACATATCTAACGAACAATACTAGTCTACCGAGAATCTTGGAACCTCTAAGAATAGGCTAACAAAAACTTTGAACCGTAGGAACTGCGAGGGTCATGTTGGCTTAAATCATAATAGAACCTCTATGGAAACCAAATTTCAGCCTTCTAGATCCAAGGATGCAGGGACTTGATGTGTCCTTTAGAAAACCCTAACCCGCCATAGAACCGTGTCAAAGAAGTATTCTAAGTTAAATTACAAGACAATGCTACGAGTATGAACGATTTCTTTTATTGCACCACTTAGACACAATCCCATGGTGGGTCAAGTGGGTATACACTACAATTCTCCGAATTTTCATAATTCCGAAAACCATGTTCTGATAAAATAGGTATTCAGATTTTTTTGAGATATCATATAACCCTAACCTAACCTAACCTAACTAATTATAGTATGTAACATATGATCGATGGCGAAAATCTCGTGTTATTTCACTTTCAGAGTTTAGAAAATGCGGAATATTGATGGTTTGGTTTCGGACGAATGAAACTTCGGAATTTTCGAGTGATCCCGGGTCAAGTACTATTTCTATTCTAATTCGTCGAATGTACTTTACTGATCAATTTTATAATTAAGGTTCACGTCATTACATTCTCTTGCTTATAAGCCTACAAGGAAAACCTCTAGTTAATTAACGACCTTAGTTAGTGTCTGTGGCGCCAGGACTTTCCCGTACGTCATAGTTCTGCGCGACCAAATATCAAGCGTATTCATCGAACCTCGAATCACACATTTAAATATAGCATGCACTATTTAGTTTACCAGTTTAATATTACCAAATCGCAGATTCTTGAAATCTATCTTTAAAAAGGACACCTTGTGGAACCGCGTCAGGACTGGGACCGCGATCGAAGGCATCGAGCCAGGCTCTAGGGAATGCAAAATTGGATATTTTTTATAGTAAAACTGGTTATAATTGATTTATTTCTATAGTAAAACTACCTGTTATATATTCCATCATCAGGCACTCTTTAAAGCACCTAGAGGGTGTTGCGTAATCGTCGATGTCGAATGACAGGGGAATGTGGGCTGGAATCCTAAACTTAACTCACCTCATAAGGCAATTCGACAGCATGAGCCCTCAAGTTATCAATAAACGCGTAGTTCAACTCCGTGCTGACTTCCATCATGGCGACTTGTTTCTTGCATGCGCCTTGCAGTCGAAAGCAGGCGGACCGCGTCAGGCTGCGGTCGAAGGCGTGGAGCCAGGCGCTTTTGAAGTAGAGGGCGTTGCTGAGCAGGATGTCGGATGACGGAGGAATGTGGGCTGGAAGGCAGAGAATAAGGAAATTATAATCAGATATCAGTTCTACAGTCCATGGCAAACTCTGGGACTAGGGCTGCGGATTTGGCCCCATACCCGTTTTTATTGATGAATTTTAGGGCTCTTTGTGAATATCTAGTGTTATAAAGGCCAAGAATCCGCATTAAACCAAAATCTGGTAAACAGACAAAAATCTACGTGAATGTACAGTCTAGGTCATTTTAAAAATGTTGAACTAGTCAACGCTTAGGTGTCTATGTGGCAGAAGGTAATGGTTTGTCTAAAGAGTACAAACTGGAGTGCGGCGTAAGACAGGGAGGAATTACCTCTCCTAAGTTGTTTAATTTATACGTCAACGAGCTGATTGAGAGACTGAGTGGGATGCACGCTGGATGTTATGTGGGCGCTACCTGTGTCAATAACATCAGCTATGCTGATGATATGGTCCTTCTCAGTCCCTCGATCAGTGCGCTTGAACAGCTTCTTACGACCTGCGAGTCGTACGCTTTGTCTCATGGTCTGCAATACAACGCAAAAAAGAGTGAGGTTGTGATGTTTAAGGCGGGTAATATGTATGTACCTTATTATGTACCTCCAATTCTGTTAAACAACGTAGCCTTGAATGTTACAGATAAAGTGAAATATCTTGGTCACATATTAACGGACTCGTTAAATGATGACCAGGATATAGAGAGAGAGCGAAGGGCGTTGGCAGTTCGGATTAATATGCTGGCCCGCAGGTTTGCTCGATGCTCTACCGACGTAAAGGTGACTTTGTTCAAGGCGTATAGCCAATCCTTCTACTCGAGCAGCTTGTGGGTTAAGTATACGAAACGAGCCTATAACACCCTTCGTATACAGTATAACAATGCATTTAGGATGCTGTTGGGGTTGCCCAGATGGTGCGTCTGGTATGTTTGCTGAGGCCAGAGTAGACAATTTTCAAGCCATAATACGAAAAAAGATTGTCTCTCTATTGACTCGGGTTAGGCAAAGCTCGAACAGCATACTGAACGCCATCGCGGCTAGGTTTGATTGTCCCATATTAATGTTTTGGGTAAAACAAATAAAAAGTGTCGCTCGATATGTTATATAATGACTGTATTGTAAAATTGTGTAATCCTAATTGTGTTACTAACCTATTTCTCAGTTAATTGTTACTAACAATCTATGAATACTTATTCCGAAATAAAGATATTATTATTATTATAATGCTTTGCGTTCTAGATAAAGATTGTCCACTGACAATAAATTAATGAGCGCAGATCACGTAATTTAAGTATAGTCCGATATTACAACATTAATACTATTAGTAACACATATGTGCTTACCAGGTTCTATTAAAATTGGTATCAGTCCCTTGGTCTTGCTGGTGACCCATCTGTTAATGGTGTCAGTGGCGACTCCTGGGTTTTGGAAGTCCATTTTAATAACTTCTGTAAGGTAAACTTTCTGGATTATCTTCTCGTACTCTTTCTTCAATTTCAGTTTGTTGGATACGAATACACCGTTGGCATTTTGAAGTTTGGCTCCAGTAGTATTGAACTGAAATAAAACATACTTAATGTTACAGGTATATAAATTAAAGAAAAAAGTCAAGATTCGTTTTTATTTATAGGTATATGAATTATTTCTAGATTTCCATCTAAAGTAAAGTTGTATTAAGCGTTTATTGCGATTCATTCATATCTGTTCTAATATGTATATTAGAACAGATTTAAGTGTAATCCTTTTTTTCCAAAACACAGCAGCAAATTTACCTCGTACAAGACCGTATGGTTTTCTTTTTAATATTTTGACAAAAAAATGGGATGTCACCCTATCGCATTATTGCGGTGATTCTTATGACCGGTCATATTTTTGAAATATTGAATTAAAATAGTGAATCTACCAATCACAGCAGAGAGTTACTTCTTAACCTGTCGCCAAAGTAACTCTAACAGGTAATCTAACCCTATTTAATTGTTCTTGTTCGATAAATCTTAGATTTAAATGGACCTTACTCTTACCTGCAGTGCTGTTAAATAAACATTCAGCTGTTCCCTACATTCATTCTTATTGGGTGACAATCGTAAGGAACTCCTTATTTCAGCTTCAGTATTGCCAGTGGCTCCTTCGAGAAGCAGAGCCAGGGTGGACTTAATGCTGGCCGGTGACACCACCACATTGCCACTCCGGTCTTCTGTTGAGTATCTAAGGAGATCTGTGTCGAAGTAGTTCAGCCGGGTATTTTCTGGTTTTTTGCTAACCAGACAATCTAAGCTTTGGCTAAGGCAGGTTAAAATAAAAACTGAAATAAAAGTTATGGTCATATTATTTTTAATGAAGGCGTTCATTTTATTTCCTTAACCACGCATATTGTAATGATTCTGTAAGTTTTTTTATGCCAAATATGAAACAACAAAGACCTAATGCAGTCAAGATATTTCGGAGCAAAATGATGCGATGATGTTAATATTCAGAAAGACAATGAGAAACAAGTTTGCAAATAAGGAAGATCAAAATCAAACTCATTATAGGTAATCATCTGCCGGTAGGGGCCGGTAAATCTTAATAAGTTGATAAACAAATTACTTACCGAACAAGACAAGAATGCACATAATGATTAACTTTTTGTCAATAATTTAAATATAGGATAGGTATGTTTAGGGAAATAATTGTAAACTTATTTAGATATTTGTCATTGTTTTAAGACGAACCAAACACATCCTAACGCACACACTACTGTCACAGACTCTGTCCATTCACTGGTCAGTCAAGTCGTCAAGCCACAATTATTAATACAAGATTATTAACCATCGTGAGTCATTCGTGAATTACCGCCGACAATGTGAAAAAGCGCTAATATGTCTTCTCTTTCCTACAAACGACAAACTTTAAGTGATCACAACGATCAAACTAATAATTTGGCTGTTACTGCCATAAGTAGGTAGATATAGCTTAATGGGTTCACCTGTTCCCGAGTTTTGGGATTAATAAAACATTTAGTGATTCATATGTAGTTTATTAACTGAAAAAAATGTATTAAAAATAGAAAAACACAATATTATCATTACAATTCTCGGGTAGGTATTATTTTGCCCTACCTATGATGGCTGGACGTCGTGAAGGCCAATATGCGTGAAAACGGGCTAACAAAAGCGGATAGCCAGGATTGTGCAAGGTAGAGGAAAGTTAGTATGAAAGTGGACCCTGGCAAGAGCAGCAATATTTAAAAAGAACACTATTTTGCCCAATGTTAAGGTAAGTACTACACTCGAGTTGCAACCAAAAAATGGGTTAACGGGAACAGTAACAGCTTCTTGCTGTATAAAGTGCAAGTCCATGCTTGTATGGGGAAGGTAATTTAGTCAGTCACGGAATAGCTCAACTGTACGAGCACTTGCAGTGCAAAGTAACTTTTGGGTGCACTCGGTTTGCTTCGACCATGATCGAAATAAACTTTATTAGAAGAGAATAAAAAAAACGAATTAGATATAAAGGTAAACATTTATTTAATTTTCCATATTCATTCCGATATTCGTTCAGATTGTAGGTACTGTAAGGAACTCTTTCGTAGTTGACAGCAGAGCTGGCAACTAGATTTTTTGGTATAAATATATTTAAATATTCGAATTATGGCCGTCTCTGTCACACACCAAGGGTATCTGTATCTCTGGCAAGGGGAAATTGTATCTGAGCTGAAGTCCAATATAAAAAATAATACCAAATCCTATTCTTTATTTTGCACATCCACTGAGCTATACCCCCGTCACACTTGGTGGAGGTGCGCGGTTTCCATATTTATAATATAAAATCTAGTTGCTAGCTCTGCTGTCAACTACCAAAGAGTTCCTTACAGTACATTATACACTATAGATGGCACTTTATTCATTACACTTTGAATCATTTTTCCTACAGATCAGAGGTAAAAAGTCGCGTAGTGTTTTATTTAATTTACTACCTCTAGTGAAAGTGGTAAACCGGTCTATGGCTGGCTTAACCTCTCGTGTGCTTAGTGGCAAGCTTGAAAACTATAAATTAATTCACGTAAAAAGTTTTATTTTCGTATTATAATAGCATTTTAACACCGCGTCCGTGAGGTTAGCAATACATTTTTATGTCGTATCACAAGTACTATAATTTATAATCTGGTGGCACGAGCTTTGAACTCAGTAGTGGCAGTTAGAGGGTCGGAAACCCGTCCTGAGAACAGCACTTGTCTGGTCGCCTCGTCCTCTATGAAGAAAAGGAAAGGTCTGTTCGCGATTACTTCGCCCGTGCTATCTTCGTCTTCTCCGAATTTGTTCACAAGCGATACCTCTGTAACAAGAGCCAAAATTTAACAATGTATAAAATGTAAGGAACTGGACAAGAACAAAATATATCTACCATAAATATCGTGGTCTTCATGAAGCGTGGATTTATAAATACAACTTAACCGTTGCAATGTAATTCATGCTGTGATAACAAATATTAAAAATCTCAGTATTGCATACCTAAATTCTTTTATCTAATAAAGAAGTTGATGTAATTTGGTACCGTGCTCGCTACTTGCCTTCAAAACCAACTAACATAGACCCGATTGGACGTCGAGTCGAGATGGTTTTGTTGAGGCTAACTTTTACCCAAAGCGAACAGTATGTCGTATCTTCCAACCCTTATTACTAACCTGTGGCTGAATACGCAATGCTGCCCAGCTCGTTCACCTCAATACCGGACCGCTGCAACACCTTTGATACCCTCAGGCGGTTGTGTTGGGGCTGACCACGTGCCAGTCCGGGGAACGACGCCGTATCTTCGAACGCTTGCCGTATACCCAACTGAAAGTTAGAAAACCTTTATAATATTTGACTGCGGTCAAGAGATAAGGTCCCAAATTAAAACCACTGAGCTCACTAGACCAGTCACCACTGCCACCATTGGCCAATAAGCTCAATGAGTCGGCTAAAACTACCCTTTGTTTGTTTTTAGATGAACCCCAGACATTACAGTATTTATGACGGGCAACGGCCGGAACGGGTACTTGTAACTATCGGTGTTATTATGCATATTTTTTAAGGAATAGCTTACGTCATTCAACATTCCATTTAACACGGAGGTGAAGTCAAACTTGAACTTCGGCAGGGTGACGTCGACCGTCCGTTCCCCGAGGTACTGCATCTCAGTGCGGAGGTCACTCAGCGAATTCATCACGCGCGGCAGCCCCTTTAAGGAGTTCGGTACTACGATGTACATAGAGAACTTGTTGCCCTGAAAAAAAAAGTATAGTCAGGATCTTGTAAAGATAAAAGCTATAGCAACGAATATTTGGTGCTTAAAATGTTATCTGGCCAGATTTTAGGAGTTAACCTCAGGACTATTGTACAATCCAGTAAAATTAAAGTTTTGATAATTTTAAAGTCTTTGATTTTCTTATGTTTAAAACAATATAAATATGTTATATTATCCACATGCTAAATTACAGACACGTAAAATGCCGAAAGTTGTTGAGGCTGACTATGAGCAGTCATATTTAGTGAATTAGGTAGTCCGACTACTAATTCACCGAACATGGTTAAGAATTTATTACTGTACACTTAATCTTAGGTACACAAAATACGAACCATCAACCAAGCGGCTCTAAATTAATAGATTTAGCAAATGGTATTCAAATTGTGCATACTCACCAAATACGGCATCCTCAAAATCTTTGCATCATAGTTCGCTGACTCGGCATAGTAGAATTTGTTCTTCACGTTCATGAAGTGTACCCGTTTTTGCAATGTAGGCGTCACGTAGAAAGTCCCAACCTTAGTGGTGTTCGGGTTGAACTGGTAGAGCCAGGTGCCCTTGAAGAACAGGGTCGTCAGCAACAGGACTATGCTGCCCTTCACCTCATCTGATATACAAATGCACTCATCAAACGAACTCGTCAATTATAAGTTTTAAATTATTGTTTGGCTATGAATTGAAGTGAACCCACGGAACAATTTAGCAGCAACCTCATTTAACGGACTAATTAACCTAGAAGAGTAAAAAATGGCAGTGATAGCTGTAAATTGTAATCCCACCAAAAATATAAATGTAAAAAAGGAGAGCCAAGTTCAATGCAAAAATTATGCTTGGCTGTGGGCTTCGCCGCATAAAGAATGGAGATCTAAATGAGTGCCAAGTTCCAGTTCGTGCAAAATCCAAATATGTATTTATAGGAACAAAATAACATTATGAACAAGTATTAAACTCTATTTCTTTTCTTTATTGGATACCTATAACAATTGCTGTTATTTAAAAATGTGAGATCTTAAAGTTCGGGCCAGTTTTCATTACCTACATCAGTCATTTTATAAAGTTATTCAACATAGGTAATACCTATATTTTTTTTATTCTGATAAAAAGTGGCCAAGTCAAATCTGCCCATTCATTATCTGCTACCTTTTTAATACGCTTCTTGTTTATGCTTAAATTAGCCAAGTCCGGGCGATATAACGATCTCAGGCGGTTATATTTTAGTATAGAACTATCTTGTGCCTTAATTTGACTAGGGTCTAGATTAATAAGGTGTACTCCGTCTAGTGTTTTAACTCTGGAGAGCGCAACGTAGGCCTGTCCTCTGCTAAATATCGAAGTGCCTATGTCGAGAAGAGCGCCGCGCGCCGCCTACGACACACCGTTGGCCGGTTGTTTAGCGCGTATTAGGTACAAGTTTTTGTATGGGGATGGGGACACCACTTATTTTTTGACTTAACTTTATTTTTATATTTCTGTTATATAGCAAATATAATAATTGGGACAGTTTCAAATATCTGCTTGTAACGGTTCCAACGGTACGATTAAAAAAAAAATTATGGGCACCCCCTATTTTTAACTTTTTTTATTTTTAGATTTTTTCCTACGTACTTATAGTAATTGTGTGTTACTGAGCTGGATTCCAAATTTCATCCTTCTAGGTCATCTGGAAGTAAGTTAGGTTTAGGTACTATATGTCGGTCAGTCAGTGCTAAAATTTACGACTTTTTAACCTTCATATCTTTATAACCGTTTGAGCTAGCTTAATGAAATTTGGGCTTCTAGATTTCTTTATGGATATAATTAAACACACGTAGTTTTATGTGTTTACGTTAAAGAGGTTTTGAGTTATAGAAGGGTCAAAAGTGGCACCAAGTGGTTCGTGTAATATTACAATCGGCGCTGGCTAGCCAGTTCCTTTGCTTGAACTTGGCTTGACACGCTGCCGCGTGTCTAGATCTATACCAGTTGCATTACTTCAAACCTAGGATATAAATATGCATTAACATTATAGCACTCGCGTACATTTAAACACGTAGAAAATATGGAAACACTTAGAAATATTAGGTAGGTATTGTAATCTATTAGTAAGTACAAATATGGTTTACTTCTTTTATTGTTTTCTTTTAGGTACATACTAGAGCGCATTGCATTCTACTCGTCCATTGCTGATAAGGACGGCCACAGGGTGGCGATGTTCTTTTTCATGAACAAATACACTTAAGCTAAGGAGAAGGTAGACGTCTCGTTGTATACGGAAGTCAAGGAAGTGGCTGTGGACAGAGTTAGATGGAGAAAACTACATACTTCATCACCGACAAGAGTTTGACTCTTAAATTTATGATGATGATGCTACTTGAATCTCTGCATCGAGAGTAAATAAGTGAGCATGTCCTATCATCAGCTTCACCATCACAAAGAATCCGGTAAAATTGAAGCCAAATTCTCTACATTAAATATCAAAAATACAGACCTTCATCAATGAGATTAGGTATGTTCCCATGGGTCAAGTTAGAGACCCAACTGTTTATCTGAGCCGCCGACTCTACGGGGTAGCTGAAATCCACTTTCTTCAGTTCGGTTTTGTAGAACTGTTCAGCAACCGATCCAAACTGCTGTCTCTCAGTCACACTTGTGTCCACATAGATTCTGCTGCCGACGTTTAAAGTGTAATGTGGCGAAGTTAACTGGAAACATAGATTACAGTTAAAAGTCAAAAGTTTATTTATTTATTTATTTATATTTTTGCGGTAAAATATGAGTTTGCTTATCTTGAGGTATACTTATTCAAAATTTCCCTACTTACTCCTAGATACGTCATCATCATATCAGTTGAACGACTATTGAGGAAGCCTGCTTGAGGCCTATCGTACGCTGCCATGGCCAACAATAAAAATAAATAAATCGTGTAAGATTATGAGAAATTAGAATTCAAATGGACAAACCTGCAGCGAAGATATAATGGAAGAGAATTTGGCCCGGACGGCTGTCCTGTTAATGGGGAACCCTAGGACCGACGCCAGTTCCGCCTGCGTGGGCCCCGTTGCTGCTTCAGTTAAAATGGCCAGTGCCAACTTTAGGCCCAAAGGTGACAGAATAAAATTTTCTTCAGAATATGCTGCCATGCGCTGAAATTGAAAACAACGTTGTTTACTAAATAAGACATGAATGGTCTCATGGTCTCAACTATGGTCTCGTCTAGTCTATATAATATTATATTCATATTTTTTTTTCGCAGAAACTTCAAACATACTTTGGTGTTCTTTCTGAATATTTCTCTCAGGAAGCAATGGTTCAAGGAGACTGCCAACGCCTATATAAAAGTCGCATGACGCCTTCTACCGATCATATGAGACCGAGACCTCGCTGGTTGCTAACATTAGGCAATTTTGTGTTATTGGATCCTGAGCCAACATTCAAATCTCACCTTAGTGACCGTCCAATCGAACGCATCGTAGTCAGCTGCTAACGGCATATAGCTGTCAGAGTCCCAATAGTCATGGTCCACCAGATGAGTCTCATTAACTGGCTTTACGGGTTTCACCCCCGCCTGGACCGCGGGCAGAGGAACATTGTAGCCGGTAGGGCTCCCGAAAACGCTTTCGATTAATTGTGGGTCGAGGTCCTGGCATAGTGTCAGGGGAGCTGAAAAAAACAATTGAATAAGTCAGAATCGAATATCTTATTGAGTCATAGCATGATTGGGCAAGCAGGACAGAATAACTCACAGAAGGTACGCACATAAACGTATAGTCCTGGACCTATTTCTGTTTAACCCAGTTGATGACTGGTAGATAATGCCTTAGGGCATAAGTCCCCCATTTGTACGTTTTGTTTTGTATTGTGCATTAAAGTTTAAGGCCGTTCCCTGAGCCAGATTTGCAAAAATACCCCAAAAATTATCCTATTTTTCTACGAAACGTTGATATTAGTAAACGAGGGAAAAATATATATCATTCTTGATTATATTATCTTTAATAACACAGCATTCGATACACGATTCATAACACTTCGCTCGATACAATTAATTCCCAAAGTAACCTCCAATTCGAATTTTTACTCCAACTTTACTTGTTTTTTTTCTACGTGACACTATGAAACAAAAAAAGGAGAAAAATCAATCATAACTAAAATAGTAATTTTACAGCTTCCGAATTTCAATAATTGAAGCCAATATTTTTAAAATAAATAATCATCGACAAATTCTTACGAAAAAAGATATCGCCTTACGACCCGCAAGCTCTGTCTCCGTCACTCTTTTGAAATGTGACTGTGATGTGACAGGGACGGGTGGCCTGAGGAGGGGCTCGGGGTTCTAGCTCAGGGAACGGCCTTAAATAAATGAACGACCTGCAGACTCTAGAGTAACAGATTGTTTAGATATATATGTACGCGTAATTTTGATGTTTAAAGACAAACACTTCGTACCTATTTGAAATCATGTACTTATTGGCAATATTCGTAGTGGAAGTAAACGATCGCAACACATGTGGTAAAAACGTAACTTAAGAGGGTCCCATCCACCATGAGTAAGTGAATTACACCGGGTAGAAAGATGGAGAGCTGACGCTATGTTTCGGGAATATTTCATCGAATATTCATTTCATAGATCAATATTTCATATTATTCTTAATTTATATTTGGTTCTGGCGCTTCGCCGGCCGTGTTCGCTTCGCTCGCTCGGCTGACACGCTCGTGTGGTCACAGTTCTAACCTAACTAGTTTACTTTACTGGTAGCAGTATGGTTCGGTAAAATAAAAATACTTGAATCGTTCTTCTCTAAAGTGAATATTCGATCAATGAATATTCTTTAGTATACAATTTTGATGAACTAAAAATCTATGATATATACTTTCTGCGCAATGATTATTCGATGAAACTAAATTATTTAAAATAAAAATACTAGTTAAGTATTCGGTCAAATATTTTCTGTGAAACAAAATTCGATGAAAATTGTATTGGTAAAACGATGGGACACCATTTCGTCATCTTCTTCTTGTGTTCTTCTTCATTTCAGAAAAAAAGGTTTGGTTCCAATTAGACGTCATAGCATGAATAACAAGGTTTTCCTGTCCTTAGACATATTGGAGGAAAACCAGTTCTTATTCAGTTAAGAAATATCTGCAGTCTACAATTAATTGTTTTACCTATTAAGTAAACAAATATCATTAAGAGTTCGAACCCCTTCCGTCAAAAAAAGGTAAGTAAAGGTTTTTCTCAGTCAACCTTTGACAACGGTAGGTATCTGTAAAGGTACTGAAACGTCAGGGAGGCTCAAATAAGATAGATAGATCTTTATTGCTTTCATATAGTGTACAGATGTCTTAATTCTAAAGAGTATCTATACCTAACATGACACCCTGTAAGGGCATTGCAATCTTCATGCAATGTTTTGCAGAATCAGCTTAATATCTAATAAAAACTATGCTACACAAAATAAAGATAAAAGTACACATGCAATTTTTTTAAACTTAATACCTTAACTTTAATGAATTACAACGTTTAACTTTACCACTTTATATTAACAATGTAGTAGTATTTACTTAACTAAAAAAAGAAAAACATAACAATAAAACAATAAAACTACATATTCATATTTACACGAAAGAAATACCAGGTATATTATTTATAATATTTATTTTCTTCCAGGTATTCCTGAACATTATAAAAGCTGTGTTCAATAAGATATTTCTTCAATTTTAGTGTAAATGTGTTATATTTCATTTCTCCTGCTATTTCTTTTGGTAAACTATTGTAAATTCGAATTGTCATAGCATGGGGACTCTTATTGCTCATTTGAAGATTACTTGCAGGTATATCTATTTTATTTTTGTGGCGTAGGTTTAATGTACAAGTGTAACGTTCGTCCGCTTTAGTGTATAAAGATGGGTGTCTTCGGACAAACTTACAGGCTTCTAATATGTACAGGGATGGCAAGGTTAATATGTTCAATTTTATAAAATATGGTCTGCAGCTATCATATCTTTTTATATTTGAGAGAATTCTGATGCATCTTTTTTGCAGTAAAAATAGGTCTGACCAGTCTGTACTATTACCCCATAAAATGATCCCGTATTGAATCCAGGTTTGTGTAAAAGCGTAATAGGCACTTATTGCAGTTTTTAAATCTGTGGTCTTTCTGATGTTTCTAAGGGCATAAGCAAATCGAGATAGTTTTGTACAAATATTTTCAATATGTGTCTTCCAATTAATGTTTTCGTCAATGTGTATGCCTAATAGCCGACAATTATTGGTTTGTTGAATTGGATTATTTAAATATTTATAGTTAATAGCTAACGGCTGTCTCTGATGGGGTCTGAACTGAATTAAGTTAGTTTTCTTTAGGTTTAGTTTTAGATTATGATCTGCAAGCCAATTTAGCAAAGTATCAAGTAAAGCGTCTAGTTTGAGCTTCAGTTCTTCGCTATTCTGACTCGGAATTACTATAGATATGTCGTCTGCATATAGGAAGCACTTAGTATTTTCTGTATTTAGTATGTTTGGCAAATCATTAATATAAATAAGAAATAAAATACATCCTAGAACACTACCCTGTGGTATTGAGCACGTGGGTTGTTTTCTCTGTGAATGTACTTTAGTTACTGTATTGGTATTTTTATCGTAGTAGTCTATTTCAACAAATTGTACTCTGTTTCCTAAATAGGATTTAAACCAATCGTGTGCGAGACCGCGTATTCCTACACCATATAGTTTATTTAAAAGGAGATTATGCTGAACCCTGTCGTAAGCTTTACTCATATCGAGTAATAGCCCAAATGCAAATTGTTTCTTATCAATAATTTGAATCACTTCTTGAATAAACGTGTGGACCGTTAATGTAGTATTTCTGTGCTTTCTGAACCCATATTGACAGTCGTTGAAGATGTTATATTTATTGCAAAATGCGTATACCCGCTGGGCCATGACTGTTTCCAAAATTTTTGCGAAGGTTGACAACATCGCAATGGGTCGATATTGGTCAGGATCTGATTTATCTCCTTGTTTTGGAACTGGTTTAATAACAGCAATTTTTAATAGATCTGGGAATTTCCCTGTAGAAAACGATTGATTAATTAATAAGGTGAGTGGTATAGTCAGTTCATCAGCACATTTCTTTACTAGGTATGGTGGTATTTCATCAGCCCCGCTGCTATGTTTATTTTTTAAATTTCTTATGCAATTATTAACTTCCGTGGGGGTGGCAGGAGATAAGAACATGGTATTATTTATTGGGGCTATGACTGGACGTCCAATCGGCTGAATATTGGAGGTATTAATCCCTACTGACGCGAAATGATTATTAAACTCATCTGCTACAACACGCGGTTCGTCGGTAGGTTTATTATCTATCTTAAGAATAATATTTTTCTTTAAATTTAGGTTTAAGTGCGGTTTTTTGGTTTGTTCTTTTATAATTTGCCATATGGTTTTAATTTTATTATTTGAGACGTTTATTCTTTTTATGCAATGTAGTTTTTTTGATATTGTGACACTTCTCTTTAAAATTTTGGTATACGTGTTCAAGTATTTTGATAAAATGGGGTCTTTCGCATATGCATTAAGATTTTTCAGTTCCCGTTTGTGATGGCAAGATTTTTTTATTCCTGATGTTAGCCATTGTCTTTTTGGTTTTGCTTTAGATTTTAATTGTTTTTTAGGGATGTACATGTTTAATAATAGTTTCATTTTGTTATGGAAACACACAAAGTTTTCATTCACAGCTTTTTCAGGTGAAAAGATGGAGTTCCAGTTTATATTTTGAAGTGCCGATTTAAATAGATTGATGTTTTTTTCAGTGAACGAACGTTTCATGAGTAAGTATTCATCATGTTTATACCTAGTCCACTCATTTGCATTTGGTACTTTGACTGTAACACCTTTATGGTCTGAAAAGCCTAGTTCGTGTACATCTACTTTGAAGTTATCTGCTTCAAAATTGGTAAAAATTACATCTAAACACTTTTTTGAAGTTTTAGAGATTCTAGTAGGTTTTTTCACGTGTTGTTTAAAGTTGAAACTAAGCATTAGATTTATCAAGGCTTTTGACAATGTAGTTTTTTTAAGAATGTCTATATTTAGATCACCCCCAATGATTATATTTTTATTTTCATATTTTGTATCCAATAACTGTAATAGCGTTTCTAAATTTTTAAAAAATATATCTGGGCTTCTGTCACTATTTGGCCAATAAATAATAACAATGATTAAATTCGACTGACATATTTCAATTGCACATGTTTCGAATACGTATTCTATTGATAGATTCTTAATATTTAATAGTTCAATATATTCTAAATCTGCTCGCAAGAAGATGCACACACCTCCCGCTTCATAATTAGACCTACAGAAACAACTCGACCTGTTGTAGCCTTCTAGGTGCAACAAATCTATTTTAGATTCAGTTATCCATGTCTCAGATATGCAAATTACATGTAAGTTAGGCTTTTCATCAACTAAGGCGTCTACTAGATGTATCTTATTTTTAATACTACACATATTTTGGTATAACATTTCTAGGTGGCATGGGTTAGGAACGAAAATTATTTACGGCTTGTAGAGGTGATTTAGTTACGTGGTCCGGATGTTGCGCGTAGGAAGCTCTGCTGTGTTTGTTGTATTGAGTCGTCGGAGTCGCCAGATTTGCAGATGTATTAGAATGTGGATTGTCAAATGTATTAGCTGTGGCTCGTCGAGGGATAACCTGCTCTGTAATATCTCGTCCATTAATGATAAGTCGGTTATTACGTATTACTGCTTTTTTTCCACATTCTCTGGCCTCGCGAAGTTTTTGTCGTAGTAATTTCCTTTGTTTGAGGCTGTCGATATCTAAGAAGGCAGATACATATAGTCCCGTATTCCTAAGGTATCCAGCGTTGTCTATTATTTGTTTCGTAACTCGTTTGCTCAGTAGTTCAATAACCAATGGTCTTCTATATTCTGTTCTTCCTATCCTGTACATATCTTCTATAAATCCGTTGAGGTCAATACCGTAGAGATCATAAAAGAGGTTAAGCACTCTATCGAGCAGCTCTGTTTCCGTCTCCCACTCTATTTCTGCCAGACCATAAAGAACTATTTTCTTGCAATTATCACTGTCGACTTTACGGAATTGTTCTGGACTACTGTGAATTATAGTGTTAGGATTTGGTAGCGATTTTGTTACGTTGTCATAAGTACAGTGGTGTTTAAGACTCTCTTCCAATGACGAAGTTTGCTTTCTTAGCGCTGATATTTCTGTTTCTATGTTTCTTATTTTGTCGTTTGTATTTTTTATATGTTCGCTGTTATTTTTCGCTGTTTTTTGGACAGTAGTTACGATAGAAGTGTTTTTATCTGCATTCTGTTTGATTTGAACTACTTCAGTCTCTAGGGCCGTGTATTTCAGAGACAAGTCTGATACGCTTGTTTGAATTTTTTTCATTAATATACGCGATATAATCCGTTTAAATTGTTTTATTTAAATGTGTGACAGTCGCGGAAACCGAAGAAAATATTAAAAAAAGGTAAGTTAATAAATAAAATCTAGGTACCTATTTATAAGATGTAACGGCATTCTGAAGTGCCGTTAGATCTTTCGTCTCAATCGTTTTCATCAACTGCCTGCACTGCCAAATTTTAAATTTTAAGGCCCTCCTGAGTTACTTACTGCCGGCCGTGGTTTTGGCAGACATAGGTACTTAGCCGACTTTATACCACAATGACAAATTATGATATTGAAGGCCCGTCTGGGCTGGGCCGCGTATACGCTACTATTCGGACATAGCTATCGCCCGAGTAACTCGAGATATACACAGTTACACACACGTGATGCGCAGTCAAATAAACAGATAAACAGACAAAAATTCTGGAACGTGTTCCGTTATCGATTCTAAGTATCCCCCGCCAACTTTTTTCGAATAATTTCCATGTACAGACTTGTACGAAAAAAATACCGGTAGAGGAGACGCTACTGATACCGGTATTTTAAGTGGTATATGCGCAGTTGCCACGACAACACAACTATGTTTGACGAAACCGTAAACAAAAAACATGCATATATATTTCTTGAAGATGACGATCTAAAGTCCAGCTACCAAGGAAGATGGCCTCTAAAGTTAGTTATTATTTGCAATGGATGAACACGAACAAAACCAGTTTCACACTAATTAAGTATGTTCCTGGCATCGCGTTTTTATATCGTCGAAACGTGTCTTAAATAATAATCTGTACTGTAAAGAAATAACGCGTATCATATTTGTGTCAAGCACTTCAACCTTTCAACCTGATTCATCATAGGTACTTTATGACGGTTGTACTAAGTACGTCTATACAATTCACACATTAAGATAATTCCGAATAAGTAGATTCCGAAGATGACTAGTATCTTAAATGGGAATTCCTATGCTAAAAAGAAAAAACAGCCAAAAATATTAGGTAACCTGAAAGTATCTGGAATACGCGATCTTCAAAATAACTTTTACGACACTGCAAATATTTATAATCATAATATCCGATTGTTATTGTATTTATAAGACCAGGGACTTATCGTTATGTGTTCGTGATATTTACCTAAGTAAACAAAGATTTATTGGACATCGGACCCTCAAGAGTATTTATTAGGGTGGTGAGATTTACTTATTTGAACACAAATTCTTCTGGATTCTCTTTAGATTACAAAGACATAATGATAAACAAACTTACCGACAAAAAATATTAAGCACAGGCATAAAGCCATCTCGTCAAACAAGGAAAACCACAAAATTAATAAAAAGTTAAGTTCAAGGTAATGTCGCGTCGGTTACTAAAAACTATTGAAATTCTAACACGCTCAGTTTTATCACAAACAAAAACACTTGTTTCTCGTTACTTATTAACGTTCATTTTGTTTTATTTTTTTTATTAATCGGAGCGTGTACGCATGACGGAGTTTATATGGCGACTGAGCGTAATGACCAGAAGGAAGGATGTTATATAAACCGGTTATCATTTGGTTTGTTGCTGTAAAACGGACACGTTCATTGCTATGGACTGTCTCACGAACTCACGATCCTTTAATTTGATCCCGTAATCGATTACCTACGTCTGTTACCTGGGAATTTCAGCACTATAGATACCTACTTACCTACTATACCACAAAACTAGAATAACTCTACTTCCTACTTGATAACATCTACATAAACGCGAAGCTTCTTATTATGGATAGGACCTGATGTTGGTGATATTGACCTGTTTGGCATATAATTATTAATTCGTTAAACCGATTTCCTCTATTAAAACAAGCTTTTTGACGACGCGTTTGGCTCGGTTTGTAGACACCTGCCTATTGAGCCGGCGGTCCCGGGTTCGAATCCCGGCCAGGGCAAATATTTGTGTGATGAACTCGAATATTTGTGCTTGGGTCATGGTTATTCTATGTATTTAAGTATATATTTATCTATATAAGTACGTATATCGTCGTCTAGTACCCATAACACAAGCCTTCTTGAGCTTAATTTAGGACTAGATCGATTTGTGTGAGGTTGTCCGATATTTATTTATTTTTATTTATTATTTTTAGGAAGATCCTCTTTTTACCGAAAAAGGACTTGACTGGAGGGTATCGTGCAGCATTTCTTCTCATCGGTCATAGTTTAATTCTGTTTTCAAAGCTCTCCACATACAGTCAGAACTTTAATTAAGGACCAACACATTGACAAGGTTTAAAATGGGTCCTGAATTAAAATTCTTGACCTTAGGTCGGTCCCATACCTAAGTTACATCATCTCATTGGGATCAGCGTAGCGTTTCAAATCTGCTGAAACTGTCATAGAATGAATCTGTCCAAGGAGTTATGTGAAGAAGGAATCATGCATGTACGCAAATTAAAGTAGGTACATACCGATTGTTTTTTGTATGAAATGGGAGTCCCGCCTCTTAGAATTTTCAGAATTAAATATTATCTTTGTTGTTTACTCCTCTTTTTGGTGAACGGCCTTTCCGTTTCCTTCGGTTCCTACCTCAACGGCTGCGTTGCTCATCATAATTATCCTCTCAAAATATTTCTGTATTCCTTACAAACCTAATAATTGCATTGGCTTACAAAATTCCCCGAACGTGCTTATGGCTTTGCTTGCATAAACTTTACATGAATAATTTAAATATTTATACTATTCCCAGTAGGTACATATTTAGAAGAATCGTCTTCAGATACTTCTTGGAACACCATTTACTCTTTAGTCTATAGCAGTCGGGTTGATTTAGATTTTATAGCCAAACGGAATACATTAACATATAGAAACGTGATTTAATAAATTACCTTAACGTTTCACATCTATGATCTCAAGTGAGGATAAGAGGAGGTAAGGTTCTAAAAGTGCTGGCTGTGTGGTTTACCTATTTGAACCTCTTGGATGGGTACAGTCGAGAACTTAAATTTATGAGCAAAAATGTGATCAAAAATATCTAAACACGCCTCTATGCCGTTAACAATATGGAGGCGAGTTATAAAATTATGAATTTGATAAAATATTATCTTATAAATTTGAATGAACACGACTGAACCTACCTATTAGACGTCTGAAAACTCCAACCTATTGCAAGTTGCAACTACTTACCTAATAAATAGTTAGGTACTTACCAATCAAAGAGGTTCAAATAGGCCAATAAAACGGGAAAAATCTATTAGGTCAGCAATGACACAAATATCGACTGCTGGTTTTGTGGTGCTATATATCCTGCGACGCGTAGAGTAGATGACGAAAGAGATTTACCAGTAGGCATCGGTCTAAATGTACCTTTACAAGGTGAGTATAGGTGGTATAGGTAGGATCAGTGGTATAGGTAGGATCAGTGGTATAGGTAGGATCAGTGGTATAGGTAAGTTGGGGTAAGACTATCACCGCGAAAAGACTGCCACAGTCTAATAACTAACCGTTAGTCTTACCCCGTTAGACAATTAACTATGTTGGTCTTACCCGACCTTACCTTATATATTCTATGCAAAGTCCAAATCAGCACTTCGGATTTAGATTTGAATCATCATTTAGGAGAATCTGACACTTAACTATAATTTCTTTTACCAGTAAAACAAAAACCAATGAAGGGCCTACGCGCTTCGAGCCACGCTAGTAGCCTACAAACCAGCAGACACCAGGTATTCGGCTCCGCCTTAATGTCAATTGTAATACACCTCGGTCATATTTATCTAACTAAAAGATGTCCGGAAACTTCACCCGCGTCACCCTCCGTATTTAATGTAACACTAATTTATAAAGGCGAAATTTTGTGAGTGTGTGTTGTTTGTTACTTCTTCCCGCTCAAACGGCTGTACCAATATTGATAAATTTTGGTAGGAATATAGCTGAGACCCTGGATTAACACATAGGCTACTTGTTTATCCCGAACCAACCAGCCTATAAATGTCAGAGCAGATTGGATTGGATATTGAGATATGTTACGAGTGCACAATGTTACGATTCCTATTTTATTTGGATGACTGAATATCAACATCAACCACATTCCAACAATTTTCCATTGATAAAATTGGCACAATTGTACACACCCCGGCCAAAAACAGTCGTAAATCCGACAAACGGACATCCGAAAAACATCCGGACTTATGAAATAATTTTAGGCCAAGCTGCAACGGAGACGCTTCGCTCGCTCGGTCAATTACAGGGTCATACTCGCGACTTTTGCTATGAAAGTTTCATTCCGTAAGGCTACTTTGAGTTTTGTTATTAAACACGTAACGAATCTCAATTTTCGATGCATAACGTCTTTCCGTCCCTCAAAATGGTCAACAAGTTTTTTAAGCATAATGCCAAATATGTAGATAAGTAAGTACATAATTATAGTTCAATACATCTCCATACCTATATATGATTAATCACGTATAAAACCGAATGAAGGACGTGTTCAATGTTCCAAGTAGTATAAATAATGGTATATTTTATTTATACTATACCTACTTGATACTACTTGGAACTTTAAGACCCGTAACGGGCACGACCGCACGCACGACTATTTACTTTGTTTAAATATCGTCTTCATGTACCTATGTACTTTAAGACCGAGAGCCGATGTCGTTGCCCGCTCGTATAATAAGCCAAAGCACTCACTTCCTAGACATAATGAAAGTATTATACCTATTCTGCTTGCAATTCTGAAAATCAGTAGACTAAGCCCAGCTTCGCGGGGCTTCTATGTCTGCTCTTAAGAACGCATTATAATTCACACACTTAAGCAAGCAGGATGAACTATAATGAAAATGAACTAGAAAGATATTCATTTCTCATAAAATAACTAGCCAAATACCAGCAGGTACTTTACGATATGCCTAGGATTCCATGATTTGGCGAACTATCTGATGCGATGTGATGCTTTTATTTGTGCACATCCTGGAAGGCAAAGTTAACGGAAGAAGTTAAAGGAGAAAGACCAACACTTAACCTATCTCAATAATTTACCGTAAAATAGATACCAAACAGGATTAAAAGCTAATTTTTATTTTTCATCACACTCTCTTGTCTGGGTGTTTCTCATACAGCACACATTTTTATGACCAAAAGTTTCTCCTAAGCCTCGCCTAAGCCGAGTGACGAAATTTCCCCATACTGCCCCAATAAAGAGAAAGAAAAACACGCTGTATGCCCGTATGCATAGAGTATATTGAATGTGCCCGCATGGCTGTTTTTTCGATGTCGGGTCTTACCGAAGGACATCGGACAGCGTTACAAGAATTCATGCATACATTTTGGTACGTCTACCGCGAAATACCTCAGAATGCAACCCTGGCCTAATTCCATTTACAAATAGACGTAGGTAGTTATGCAATAACGTTCCAACCCACACGTCACTTAAAATTGAATTCTGGACTCTTTGACATAAGGGTAGTCAGTTTTTATTACATCTTCGGCGACTTGCGGGTTGGAACGTTTTTGCATAACTACGTCCAAATAACTCAACCAAACAAGGAAAAAACTTAAATGTAAACTCTTACCTTCTGAGATGAGTGAATATCTCCCGAACCTATAAGTGGATGAATGTAGGCCAAGCGTGCAGTGCTTTTTCAAAAGATTTTTTTTCTTATGGGTATTGCGTGTGTGCGCTAATCACAACCGAAATCAATAAAGAAAACGCCTCTGCCGGCTGGGCCTCCACCGCAGTAACACACACTGTTCCCTACACCAATTACAGTCCAGATAGTTAACAGTTACACACTGTTGTGTGTGACATTTGAGAAAGAAATAGGTGACTAAATACAAAAAAAACTTGTACTTACGCATGAAATGTAACATCCGCTTCTTTTCGTTAATTGTTTGCTTTTGCAGCCAAACACTGAACACCCTGCCGTTTTTTACACTGGCACTGGCTACACACAAAGGCTACAGATCGATTAAGTTAATTATGTGTTATTAATTATTACTTAAAAATACTCAGTCGGTGACAGGGATAAAACATTACACTTCTTTCTATTTCCTCTTATAGGAATCGCGATAAGGCTTTCTTTCTCTACCAAAGCATGTCAGGCCCTTGTTTAAAAAAGATCAAATGACTTCTTCAAAAAAATTGTCATCAAGCCTAGCGTGGATATTATACCTGACAGGGGTTATAAATAAAATTAAATAATAAACATTTCAAAATATATATTTACATTTTATACACTTCCCAAATTAAATAACATATTAGCACCAAAATAACATGAAATTACACAAACAAAAAGAATAACTCACAGATAGATCCGGTCTTTGCTGTACCGCAGCCGGTAAAAGACACGTCAACGGAAATTCGTACCTTACTGACATAATTAAAACTTTCGTGAGACATATTTAGGAAATGTATTCAGCGGTTCACACTCACGAAATAGTCAAGAACAGGCCGTCATGTTTCGAACGGGTAGCAGTCCCTGATGATGAGCTCCATACAAGTTCGAAATAATTATGTTGACAATTCCACGGGTTATTAAATAAGTATGGCTCAACTTCCCGTTGTTATGACGTCCGACACACAAATTTCGTCGTATAAATTTGCATTTGGAATTGTTGAGCATTTTTTTCTAAACTCCTTTAAATCTGCCTAACTTGCTGGTATCCGGGGTACTCGTGAGGAGCACGGTGATCACCCAAAAGTGGAGGCCCAACTGCAACAAATTAGTACATTACATACCTAGAGCGGTGAATTAGTGAACGTCGCAGATCGCAGGTGTAGGTGCCATAAATATGCGATCTGGGGATTTACTAATTACCGCCCGTATTTTGTCTAAAGTTTTACGTCTTGCCTTTGCCAAGAAGTGAGTGATTTAGATTAGGTATGTCTAAATAAAGCGATTCAGGGGAATACTCGTAGGTACGGCCCCGAGCCCCAGCGATAACAGACTGAAATAGCAGCATGTGAGTAAAGACCGTGCTTAGATCTGTTACTTGACCATTTAAGTTCGAACATATTGAAGACAGGTGAGCGTCGGGATGACTGGACCAAGAGAAAATTTTGGAAGTTTAGATATCCTATGTTTTTGTAAATCTTATTTTTTAGGTGTAACTTTTTTTGGTGTGTCAATAGAATGTAAACGTAAATCAAACTTAAAGGTACAAATTAGGTACTAAATCTTTACAAATAAATTAAATAGTTATAACGCTTACAACTAGATGAAACCTTCTGGCTGGCCACTTTATTTTCAATATTTTTCCCTTATTAGCGACGTACAAATTATTTCATATCAGGTACAAAATAGTACAAAATACGTACAAAAACATAGGATATCGAAACTTCCAAAATTTTCTCTTGGTCCAGTCATCCCGACGCTCATTGAAGACAGGGTATCAAAACAGGGGCCTATGCTCCAGCGAGTTGTTGTCACGAAGTGTTTGATAGAACAGTATTTCGCTGCTCAATCGTTTTGTAATTGCAGCACGCTGTAGAAGTATTGGCCGATAATTGTTGTGTACTCACCATATAGAACAGCACGAACAACCTGAACACAGGGTATCGGAACAGCCTCAGCGACAGGCTGTGGATGAAAGACTCAGAAGTTCTCGTGCGGCGGGAGCGTCCGTCGTCTTGTAACTGTACCACGCTGTGGTTGATCTGCGCGCGAAGGGCAGACAATTCCGACTTGTATTTAGACTGTAAAGAAATTAATTATGTTTAAAAAATTATATTCAACTATGCTACACAAGGCCCCTGTCATTTAGACACCTCAAATTTTATTGTAATTTGATCTGTTTTCTCGTGTATTTGAGATGAGCAATAAATAGTATGTGAATATTTTTAACACGTTTTGTAAACCGCATTTACATTTAGCAGAGCAATACATTAATTTTTTATTACCTTTAAAATTGCTCATGTAACCGAAAATGCGCAATCGCTATACATGGATACCTAAATGTTGGTGGTGTTTTAGAAATTCACTGACATTTAAATAATGTTAAAATAGTTATTTACGATACAAGTGTGGAAGGTAGGTGATTTCAGACGAGTGTGATTTTTAGTCACGAGCGAGGTACGAGCGAGTGATTAAACAAACACGAGTCGGAAATCATCTTACACACGAGTTCCGTACAAAACTTTACTATGCATGTACGAGAAAATAGAAAATACTTTAATACTCACAAAAACTGTTTACATTGGAAAAAAAAGTATTTGGTTTCATCCAACAAGAAGCCGTCGTTCACATTTTTTAATTCTTCAATAACATTTTACGGGTTTAAATTCATGATTCGTCCCTTTATCTCGCCATTATTTCAGCAGATTTGCACAAAACAACTTCAAAATAAACTAGACATCAATAAAAAATGGCGGAATTATTTGAAAACCGCGCTTGACATATCTACTACTGCGCATGTGCAAAAGTTTTTTTTAATATTCGTCTTATGTCAAAATGGCACAAGCGCGTGTACATTCAGCCAAATTCATTTAATGAATAATGATTTAAAGTTCGTTTATTAATCAAATTTTATATCTAATGTAATTAATGACGTGTTAAATGAATTAATTAATGAAATATTGGTTTTATTGTACTTTTATACGTGATAATAATCGGTATTTGACTTATTTATCAAACTTGTAAATAATAAAACCTCTTTGTGTCAGGCTGTCAGATACGGCTATAAATTAAAAAAAAAATTGAAAAGTAAAAAGCACTAGTGCGGAAAAGTAGTACTTTGTATATATAGAATCCCTCGTAATATTAGTCGTAACCTCAATATTTTTTATCAAAAATTAGATATGTTACTTCACAAATTGAAATCAAAGAAAAATATAATACTCACTGGAGATCTAAATATTAATATTTTAAAAGACAGCAATGCCACAATGAAACTAAAAAAATTGTTACAGAATTTTAAAATACAGTTAAATATAAAGGTTCCTACAAGACAAAACACATGTCTTGGTCTGTTTGCTAGCAACATAAAGGAGGCAATAGGTATGGTGCATACTTTTCACCTATCAGATCACGATACATGCCAAACATTAGAATTTAATTGTGAACATAAAAAAGTTGAACTCGACTATTGGTATAAGTTTATTAGGGATTACAATGATGAAAATGTTAGCAAGTTTAAGAATTGCTTGAAAAATCTTGGTTGGAAGAACGTAATTGATGAACCTGATTTTAATAAAGCTTTTTCTATATTTCATGATGACCTCTGTTTGTTTCATGAATGTGTTTTCCACATAAGCGAATAAAAGTAAAAGCCAACAATTGTAAACCTAAATGGATTAGTAAAGGCATAAAAATATCGTGTAAAACTAAGAGATTTCTTAGATCTCGCTGCTTCGTTAAAGACGATAAAAAGATAGAAAAAACATTACACTATCAAGAATATAGTAAAATGTTAAAGAGGTGTATAGTACAATCGCAAAAAAATGTAAAAAAAAAGTTTCTCTTATTATCGAAAAATAAATGTAAAGCTGCGTGGGATGTAATTAAACATAGAAACGATACTGTCAAGCATGTTGACTGTGTAGAATGCATACAAACTGAATCAGCAATAATTGAGGATCCACAAGAAATAGCTGAAGTCTTCAACGACTTCTTTGTCAATGTATCAAATAATACTCAAAGTCGTGGGAGTGAACATCAGATCACTGACAAGAGAAAAGTGTGTAACAGCATTTTTCTGATACCATGCACAGAAATGGAAGTTGAAAATGTTATTAAGTCTTTACTTAATACAGCTTCGGTTGGCATCGATTCTATATCCACTCGCATTATAAAATACGTAGCGAATGAACTTAAGGCTGATTTAGACGATGCCAATTTTGAGACGCCTAAATTACGGCGCCTCGAAAAGGCACCGTATAAACACTTTCCGCGCCATTTTTTCGCCGCATGCCAGCGCTGGCGCGGAATAGAACACGAGCCTATTTTTCGGCGCCAGTGACCCCCCCTCCGCGTCTCTCGCTGCCACTAATGACTGGTACTGAAAAAAAGCACCGTGTAAACACGACTGGCGGCGAGATTTAGGCGGCTGAACATAGTCATCGTCTAAACGGTCGGAGGTGTGCTGTGCGGTAATCACTGGCGCCGTAATTTAGGCGTCTCAAAATTGGCATCGTCTAAATCAGCCTTTACACCAATTTTAACTCATCTCATAAATGAATCCAGCGCAAGGTGTATTTCCAGATAAATTAAAAAAATCTATTATAAAACCGTTGTTTAAGAAAAATGACAAAAGAATTTTGAATAACTATCGACCGATAACCTTAGTCCCTATTGTTTCAAAGTTATTTGAGAAAATCATGAAAAATAGAATTGTTAACTTTATTGAAAAACATAATATATTAGCGAAGGAACAAAATGGGTTTATTAAAGGCAGGTCGACAGTTGATGCTGCATATTAATTAATTCAACATGTTACACAAAATGTTGATAAGAAAAAGTCCGTGGTAGCAATATTTTTCGACATGTCTAAGGCTTTCGACCTTGTGGATCACTGTATACTACTAAAAAAATGTGAAAATTATGGAATTCGAGGGTATGCTCTTAACTGGATTAAAAGCTATCTAAGTAACCGTAGTCAATGTGTTGAAATTTGTAAATTTAATAAATGTAATGAGCTTATTCAATATAGATCGACATTCCAAGCTAATAAGCGAGGTGTACCACAAGGCAGCGTCTTAGGGCCCCTACTTTTTATATTATACATAAATGACATTCCCTTTGCAACATCACATCAAATGATTATGTACGCTGATGACATATCAATTGTAATTCCTAATAGTGATAAGACTTTGACATTTGAAATTGAAATTAATAATGCAGTAAATGATATTGATAAATGGTTAAATAATAATAATTTAGTAATGAATGTGGCTAAAACTAATTGGATTCAATTTAGTAATTATAAAACTCAACCGATCTCATTAGCCATCAATTGTAAAAGTCAAAGTATACATGGATGTGATCAGTTTGGTTTTTTGGGAATGACTATTGACAAGTTTTTAAATTGGAAGCCTCAGATTAGTGATATTTGTAACAAGTTAAATAGGTTTGTGTTTGTCTTAAGGAGACTGAGAAGTGTAGCAGATGAGTCAACTAGTCTTACAGCCTACCACGGTTATGTTGCTTCCATTCTAAGATACGGGGTTATTATTTGGGGAAACTCAACTGTTGTCAATCGAGTACTCGTTGCACAGAAAAAATGCATTCGTGCAATTTGTGGTGTTGGCCCGATGGAATCTTGTAGACCACTATTTAAAAAACTCGGTATTCTCACAGTAACCTGTTTATATATTTATGAGCATGCTAAGTTTGTACGAAATAATCCTCAGTTATTTGAAAAGCCAGTCCAACAGCCAAGATTGCGTAAAAGAGATTTGCTTCGGATTAAACAGCCTATTGCTAAGACAGCTCAGTGTAACAAAAACTGTCTAATGATGTCTGGAAAAATATATAACAGGATCCCTTTAGATTTAAGAGCTTTGCCACTCAAATTATTCCTGGTAAAACTTAGGCATTGGCTTAACGACAAATGTTTTTACTCATTAAATGAATATTTTAATTAATTTGTTCTCATGAGAGCCGGGGTTCTGGTTGCTGCGGGGTTATTCTGTGTTTATAAAATATTTGCATGCCACTAAATTGGTGAATTATGCTGATCCTTATGTTTAATTTATAAGATCTATTATGTACCGTAATTCCAGCAAATAAATACTTTGACTTTTGACTTTGACTTTGACTTTGACACCTGTGCGTCTTTTCTATGGAGCGTTTTGAACGTTCAGTAGACAATAGACAGTCTCACTTTGAATCCTATTTCTGAAGTTCTTCGTGTCTTAATCCTAGTCACATTTGTTAATATGGGACATATTGTTTCGCATGAAAATTTCATTTGACTGGGACAATATATTTTTTGTTGCATGTTCCAAATAAGTACCGATAATATGTAATATTCAGTAACATAATATTTTTCATGTTTATTTTTATTTTTTTGTAGCAGGTGAGTCACGACAGCTTTCAAAGGAAAATTTATACATATAACAGTATCTTAAGTAACAGACTTTGGTCGCTTTTTATAATTATAAAAAAACTGGATTTTATTATTTTGTCGCTCTCTCAAAGCTAGAAGAATTCGTTGTAATATTTTTTACAGAATGTATGGTTGCAAATTTATTCAAATATAAGGGAATGAGCCACATACCTCTAACTTCTCCATCTGAATCCTCAGCATATTATTATCGGCCAGTAAAGAGTCGATCTTCCCCTGTCTCTGCACTAGAGTCTGCGTGAGATGCTGTATCTTTTCGTTATCTATGCTGACTTGGTCGTCGTAGTCCGCGACGTTAAGAGCGCTGGTATCTGTGCTGTGTATCATCATCTCTTTCAGACGGGCTATCTCGTTGTCCTTGTCTCGTAACGCCGATCGAAGAGGGACAACGCTTTGATTGATTTCGGATTGCATGGTTTTAAGATCCTGGAAAAAGAATTGGTATTACTAATACCGTATTAGTATTGTGTATTCAACGGCAAGCACGAATAGGACGAAAGAGAGGACGAATAACTATATGCAGAAAGAGTATATATGTGCATTTGTCATATTGAAAAAAAAAGGGCTGAAACAATTGTCGTTTTAATCTGACAGAATAATCATTAGCTCGTCTAAGTGTATCACAACGGACCACATTAACCGACTTGCATTTCAGCCCGCAACTTCGAGCTTTTCTCGTCGTCGAACGCATCGCGCGTGCGTCAAACACTCTGTAGCCTTATTACGAGTTAGCGACCAGTTGTCAGCTAGGGCTTACACTTTGCAGGAGCCTCTATAAAACTTCAATTTACCTATATTCTAAGATTTACTGCCAGTACCTTGGTTAACGTCGCGACTTGCGCCTCAAAACGTGTCTTCGCGCTGCGCTCTTCCTTGAGAGCCTCCCTCAGAGCGGCGACCACGCGCTCAGAGGACTCGCAACGGGCTTTTAGTTCTTCGGAAAGTTCATTTCTGTCTCTACACTCTTCACGGATGACAACCAACATTTCAGACAGCTCTTCACGCTCCTTTCTATTAAATTAACACCGATAATGGCTAAGAATCTAGACCAATTCAAGAAGATTGCCGATTTCTATGCTTAGTCGTGATCCACCCACCTATTGTAAATGAGCCCACCAGAGCCAATTATTTGTCCCATGGGTTCGTATGACACTTCATCTTAACACACTAGCACCATCTACAATAGGAAAATGAAACGCGCTTTTGTATGCATAGCCTTGTAAGGCCCACTGTACACGATACAAATACTTTGTAGAAATGCTAAAAGTAATTTTAAACATTCTGATAATTACAGGTATAGGTATGGTTTTAATTTTAGAAACACGAAAACTGCCTTGTGTGGTGGGTCTTACGAGAGAAAGAAGATTTGAAAGTTTTTTTGAATTGTCAAAAGAAGCTCATTACGTATTGTGTATGTGTAAGTTAGTGGCATAAGAATGTGATGCCCGCTGTTATACATCCATGAGACGAAAACATTGAACTTAAGAATTCATAGAAAATCGCTTTGAATGTTAACATACGACAATATTTTTTTCTCTCAATAGGTTTCCAGAAAATTTCGAGTAAAAATCTGAGGATTTAAATAAGCTTTAACTCACTTCAATGCATCCAGTTGTTCGATCAAGAGTTTAGTATCCTCAGTCAAGTTCAATCCCCCTTGCAACTGCTTTATTTCCTTATCTTTGGTGAACAACATGCTTTTGACCCTCAACTTATACGCTTCCCAATCCTTCTCGAGCCTTCTACACTCCTCTGTAGTCTTATCTAGGTTACCTTTAAGCTCGGCTATAGTCGTTTGTGCATGTTTTAGATCATTTTCTGTTTTTATCTGTTGCGTTTTGTGTTCAGTGGCACTATTATTTAGCTGTCTTACCCTGGAATATACGTTAAAATTGTTTTAACTAGAAATATGGATAGATACATGTTAAAATAAGCGCGCACTATGATCCAGAGGAGCGACACGACACCGCGCTGTCAAGTATTCTTTGCTTGAAATTGTATGAGATAAAGCACACTGCGTTGTAGCGGAATTGCGCGACGCGACAAAGTCTTTTATACAGAAATGCAGACATAAGCGAGGCGTCCGGTAGTGCTCACTCATATTTCAATGTCAATTGTATCAGATCATTGGATATACCGAGGTATAAAAGTAAAGTGATGAACCCGCCAAATACCTGAGCGTTTACTTACTTAAATATTATGTAAAAATCATAATCCACACACAATCATAAACACTTACAGTTCCTCCAACTCTTTATTTCTATTCTTCAATAAATCAATTTCCAATTCCATTTCTCTGCTATGCTGCTTTTGTTTCCCCATTTCTATTACAGTCAGCTCGTGTACTTTTAGTTTCAACACCTCAAACTGAGCTGAGAGAGATAGTTTCTCCAGTTGTTCTTTGTGGTTGGCTGTCTCTACAGTTTCGAGCTTCTTAGTTGCTTGTGCCAGTTCTGAAACGTAAAATACAATGTGTATTTAATAACAACTTTATTGAAACTAATTGTGTGCTTGGGTCTCATCTGTATTAAATTCATTCTTTTACTGACGTTTCTGTGTGATCTTATTTACTCATCAAAATATCCTGGTATTATTTACCTGGGTATATTTTCAATTACTTAGCTTTCTTCCACTGTCATTGTGTAGAAGGGTTCAGTATTTCGTCAAAATAGCGCTCAAGTGCTTTGAATCGTATGATCGTATGAAAAGTATGCATCATAAAAAAATGTGTACATTGATGTCGATTGCAAAAAAATTGTACATAGTTAAAAGCTTAGTTAACAAAAAATCACGATCGCTTCCTTTGTGTGACGAAAGTTAGTCATACAAAATGTACGGGTAACTTTCGTCACACAAAGGAATCAATTAAGTTTTGCTTTAATTAAAGCCCTGAACTATGTAATTTTTTTTTGCAATGGACCCACAATCAATACCATTTTTTTTATAACGGATACTTTGTTTTTTATACCACGGATGTGGCAAACAAGCGTACGGTCCGCCTGATAGTAAGCCGTAACCGTAGCTTGTTGACGCTTGCAACTCCAAGGGATTTGCATGCATGTTGCTGACCGTTTACAAATCCCCAAGAAAACCTAGGCCAGGGTGAGCGTTTACGGAAAAAAAAACAGTATTTATATTTACTCATAATTCACACACACAACTAAACTAAAACTGCTCTGGTTACATACCTTCTATGTTATCAGAGCTCAGACAAATCATACATGTCGCTGATGATAAATATATGTACTTAACTAAATCGTTTCTTCGAAGTAGTTGACGAATAACGTCTATCTGGGACAAACAATCAGTCAGGCAGATCCAAATTCGAGAATGAGATCAATCGACGGATCCAACTCGGATAGGCATTGTTCGGAAAACTGCGAAGTGTATCCACGTCCAAAATACCTGTGCTAAAAGACGAAAGTCTTCAACTGGTGCGTATTCCGGTGATGATCTACGGAGCCGAAACGTGGTCTCTAACTATAATCCTTTTAAGGAAGCTCAGAGTCACTCCGCAAGCTATGAAAAGAGTTATGCTTGGGATTCCTCTAAAAGATTGAATCAGAAATTAGGAGATTCGTAGACGAACCAATTAAGATCATCGATATAGCGAACCGGGTAAGCAAGCTGAAGTGGGAATGGGCGGAGCACATAGCTCGAAGAACCGATGGCCATTGGGGCGGAAAGGTTCTCAAGTGGAGACCATGAGGCAAGCGCAGTGTAGAACGGCTACACGCGAGGTGGTCGGACAACCTGGTTAGAGTTGCAGAGACTCGCAGGATGCGTGTTTGTTCTATCCGGCCCATGTGGAAGTCTTATGAGGAAGCCTGTGTCCAGTAGTGGACATCCTATGGTTGAAATGATGATGATGAATAATATTGTACATAATACGGATCCATAACGTGGCTTTCTATTTCCTAGTTGGAATTGCTTATAGTCTGATGGCTATGGTAATGTTGCCAGATACAAAGACAAAAGGTGGACATATAAAGTTACAAAATGGCTGGGCCCTGCAGGCAAAAGGCGAGTAGGGAGACAAAAGAAAAGATGGGCAGATGATATCATAGATACAGCAGGAAGAAGCTGGATGTCCGCTGCCTGCGACCGGAGAGAATGTAGAAACCTGTGGGTTTGTACCCGCAAGGGACCACACACTGAAGACTGAATGTTATAAACCAAAATAAATCATAAGTATTACAAAAAAAAAAATTGTGGATATATAAAGCTAAATATAATAAATATATGGTAATGATATACACTACAAAATACACTACAAACTATGAACTATACCTTGATCTATAACTACATCATTACCATCTTCTGTCCTCAGTAGCCTTTCAAGCAATTGTGATACCTCTTGGTGCAAAGCATTGAGCTCATTTTTCAACATAGTATTTTCACAATCTGCTGTTTCAAGAAAGCATACATTTTGCTGATGCACAAGTTCTTTTTTTGTTGGTAAACTAAACCCTGAAAAAAAAATAAACAAAAAAACATTAAAAAATATTTTGGGAGACATAAGTGAATTTATCTACTAAATATTAATTTAAATCTTCTTTAAACTTTAAATAAGATTTTGAAAATGACTGCATTATACATTTCAACAATGGCAGTTCTATATGGATGTGTTTTTTGTTTCATAAAACTTTATCTACTATACTAATTTATAATAATAATAATGTAATGTAACATGACTGACTTGTAAAATACCATTTTACCAATAAAGTATCTGTATCTGTATCTGTACAAAATATATTTTTAGTCTTTCATAATGTTAATGTTCTATATCTACTTGCATTCAAGAGACATCTGCTACTGGACAAAAACCTCCCTAAGCCTCATTTCATCTCCGCAACAAGAACTTGAGTGCCCTTTTCATTAATTCCCTTATCCATTTTCCATGTCAGAAAACTCTCATCTTAAACTGTTGATACAAAGACCAAAGTACAAAGAAAAATTGAAATGCATAACCTGGTGGAAGAGACCAGGAATCGAACCCAGTACCTCTGGATTACATTGATCTTTGTACCCACATTAAAAATAATGAGACATTACATGTTTCATTAATTTATAAACTCATATCTTATTATAACTTTCGTAAGCCATCTCTAATCATTTTAATATGCAAACAATCAACATGAAACATATCAGACTGTTCCTAACAATGCCATGTGAGTGCCACATATTTAAATTTTCAGAAAATCATAAATAAATAAAAAATAAACAAATATTAATGGACAATCTTACACAAATAGACCAAAGCCTAAACTAAGCGAAGCTTGTACATAATATACAAATACATAAATATAACCATCCATGACCCAGGAACAAATATTCGACTCCATCACACAAATATGAAGCCGGGTACTCATTAGCGAGCCGTAACTGTAACCAAACAGATACAGTAACGAGGTTCTAGTGTGTACGCGTGTTACAGTTCAGGCTCGCGACGTCGCCGGTTCGCTGTCTCCGAGCGTACTCATTAGCGAGCCGTAACTGTAACCAAACAGATACAGTAACGAGGTTCTAGTGTGCACGCGTGTTACAGTTCAGGCTCGCGACGTCGCCGGTTCGCTGTCTCCGAGCGTACTCATTAGCGAGCTGTAACTGTAACCAAGGTTCTAGTGTGTACGAGAAGGCCACTGATAAGCCGGATTATTCGCAGTTTTGGTTTGTAACTCCACGGTGTCGGACAAAGTGCAGCATACAAAACTTATAGATGCCTTAATTTACCTACTCGATGATCATAAATGGCCACGGAGATGGTGGATTCATAGAATGTATCGGGAAAGAAGTGAGTCTACTTTTCATGTTGAAAAATCAAGAAATTAGTGGTCATTATAAAAATTTCACGAGAATGAGTGCAACTGATTCTGAATATCTAATGAATTCGCAGCGGCTAGTAACAACCTCTTTTGACGTCCACGAGCGCCCTGCGAGCGCCCTTTGATTCGCGGCAAAAACACACGACAACCATCGGCTCGCTGCGAGTCGCTCGTGTGGCGTTCGTTGCAGGCTCGCGAACCACGTACACACTATGTTTTTGGTAACAGTAACTGTTACAGTTACGTGCAACGTTACAGGTTCAGAAATGAGTACGTTGTAAACGTCGGCTCGCTGCGAGCCGCACGCGTACCGCTCGCAGCAGGCTCGCGAACCACGTACACACTGTGTTTTTGGTAACAGTAACGGTTACAGTTACGTGCAACGTTACAGGTTCAGAGATGAGTACGTTGTAAGGGTCGGCTCGCTGCGAGCCGCACGCGTACCGCTCGCAGGAGGTTTGCGAACCACGTACACACTATGTTTTTTTGGTTACAGTACCTGCAACGGTTACGGTTACAGCTCGCTAATGAGTACCCGGCTTGAAGGATCAATAGTTTATTTTAAAATAAACACATATAATATATTTACAATACTGAAAACTATAGATAAATATAAAAGAAAGGATGATTATATGTACAATGGCAAAAATAATACCCGTCCAGCAGGTCTGCCTGCAGCATAGTTCCCATTGCCCTGGCCGGGATTCAAACCCAGGACCGCCAGCACTGTAGGCAGGTGCACTACAAACTGCGCCAACTGCGTCGTCATCACATAAAACCTGTTTTTCATACTAAACTTACTTCTATTTCTAAGTCCACTATAATCATAGTGTAACATATCACCAACTGCACTCTCAGTGTGACGTTTTGGAGAAACAGGCCTTGTATGTCTCGTTATGAATTCCTTTTTGCCATCCTTTTCGCCCAGTTTCGTGTTTAATGGTCGTCTAGGGCTATTATTAGATTTTGTTCCATTCGCTGGTGGTGGAGGAGTAACTTTTGATAATTTTTGTCTTGGTTTAGGACTGCTGTTCGTGGTTCCAGGTGGAGTGGGATATTCTCTTATTTTAGGTACATTGTTCCTTAAAGCGACGCCGGTCTGCTCGTCTAGGTTATTGAGTAGAGTCTCCGCCTTACCAGCCAAATCAGAGAACCAGGCCATTTCAAGTACTTACTTCTCTGAAACCGAGTTTTATCGATAAAAATAAGAAAGCTTAATTGCTTAGCATATATATTAAGTGGAAAATCTGCTAGCGATCTCTACAAGCAGGAAGTCAGGACAATTTTTCTTTAAAGAATAATCGTAAGTTAGTAAATCTATATACTCTAATCTGTATAATTTCGAACTACTTTGTTTAAAGATGTATTACAAAGGATTAACGGTACATACGGGTACATATTAAAAATAATGAAGTCAGTTCAAAAGCATCACAATTTGATTCTATTCGTTCACATTACAATTTTGACCTTTTTTAGTTTTTGTAAATTTGTAATCAAATCCAAAATCAAAATAGGAATAACATTTTGACATTTACACGTAAACATTACCACAGATTAGACATAAAAAATTAAAAAAGTCACAAACAGTATACCCTAGGGCTACACTACTCGCGAAGTTGACCGAAGTTGGGCGAATATAATCACTACGTTTTACTAGGGATACACCATGGATAGACAAATAGCGTGTTCATGATTATTGATTAAAGAGCCCTCTCGTGTCGAGTAGCAAAACTTTAATTTTTAACACTAGTAATATCACATATTTAGAAAAATAAAAAGTGTTCTACAAAACGAAAACGCCTTAATGCTGTCAAAATGTGCCCTGTAAAGTGGATGATATAATAATATAATCAATTTAATAATATTTCCAGTATTTTAGTGCATTTATCATGGATTTCGAGAGCCCAGATGTAGAAAAAGATTTTCCGGGATTGTATGCTTCAGAAACTGGTCGTAAGAGTAACGAAAGTGACTGTAAGTTTGTATAATAAACAGCGTATTCAGTTTCACTCTTTATGTTTATTATTTCACATTTTTCTTTTGTCGAAAAGATACCCTGAATCACACAAAGCTTTGTCATATTCTATTTTATCTAACCGCGAAGTTTCAACCCTTGGTTAGGGCTAAAATGTTAAAGCCACTTTGCTCCTCATACTTAAGGATGACTACATCACTAGTAAATAAACTTCCGGAATTTCATAGAATGGAAAAGCTAAACATCAAATTGGTTAAAGAAATTAGCCATCAAACTTGTTGATTTTAATAATTAATTAGTAAAGTGTGGTGTTTACATTATATTGCTGGTGTTTTGGAATGTTGGTCATAACTGGACACATGAATGTTCAATTAGACTTTGGGCACGAAAACATTTATCACACATTAATATACATTTTCATTGGCCTAAGATACCAGTGCTTCTTAACCTTTTTCCGTCTATGGACCCTTACAAAATCAAGCACAAGTCCAAGGTCCCCTTAATGGACCAGTTATGCAGAAAGCGACCAGCGTAGATTTTTTGTCAACATGACTTAAGAGGCCTTATTCCTTTTAAAATTTATCTTTTTCATATAATGACGAATATATTAATAATTTCAACCAAATTTTTGAAGTGTATGAGTGTATTTAGAAGAAGTGTAGCTATTTCATGCTTTCATTGCGTGCAGTCGAAAATAAATTGAAAAAACGAGTTTTCCACGTGAATTTTGTCAATTTCGAGTAGTTTTTCGAACAAAAATTATCAATGAAAAATTTAAACTGTAGGTTTCAAATATATACCAATAAATCCTAATAGCCCTGTTCTAGGTAGTAACATCAATAATATCTTAAGAAACATGTTTGATCATAGAGAAAAATGACAATGTCAATTAAAAGGAATAAGGCCTCTTAAGTCTTAATCAATGAATCAGTTGGTCACTTTTTGCATTATCAAAAAACTTTGGTTGCTTTCTGCATAACTGTGGTCAACATATACAAGAGAAGAGAATAGGTTATTCAAGTTTTCACAGAAGTATCTAGTTTACTTTAGAAAAGCAGTAAATGGTTTAGTGCTTGATCTGATATTTCCATATAATCATCTTTTAGTTTCACCCAAATTTTGTTTTTACATTTATTTATTGTTAATTGCTCCATAGGTAAGACTGCAGCGGACTCCTTCCCCTTTACATATGCTCGCAAACCACCAGGTGTCCACGGACCACAGGTTCAGAAACACTGGCCTATACAATGCTTTATGGCCTGTATAATTTGACATTGTCAAACGTATCAAGTCTGAAATACGCCAAATCATAGTTTGAAAGCACCATACTTTGATTTATTGCTTGAAGTCCGCAGCATAGTTATCCATAGATAAGCCAGTATATAATTGTTTATTCTAATTTTTTATCTAATAATTTCTATATATTTTTTTAGTTAGTGATGACCATGAAAAGCCTAGCAAGAAGGATCTCCTGGGACGTAGAAAAGACAAGAAAGAAAAGAAAGATAGAGGCTATGCTGCATTAGAGGGAGACAGCTCTCCAGAAGAGGACACTGATACCAAGTTTGTTTATTTTCATACTTTACTGGAGTATCTGGAAATATTAAACATGATACAGGTTTTATTTAAAGCTGAAATAGTTAGCTGTAACAATGGGCAACACAATTATGTAATTTTTAGTATACATATTTAATATAATCATGTCATATAAAATTAAAATGCATAACTTTCAGATTACAACCAATACTTTCTATATAGTTAATGCTTCTAGTATATTTACTGAACACCAATAACACTTATGACGAGTGTTAGTAACTAAGTTGTTGTTCCTTCCTTTGTAGTAGTTATTGTTTAGTTAAGTTATATGTTGTCCAAATTATGTAAAATCCAAATTATCATAATTCAAAATCATGTCGACTTTGAATAATGCAATTTTATATAATCTACCAGACTAATTTAAATGTAGCAAATGTGTCTATAATAAACATGTAACATGCTTTCACTAGGAGTCCATCAAAGAACAAGAAGACAAAGTCTTTCAAATTTCCTACAAAAAGCAAGGAAAAACGCGAGAAATCCAGAGACAAAGAGAAAGTACTTGACGATGCTACGAAGCAGAAAGAGTTGACTGAAAAGGAAAAGAAAAAGGAAAGGGAAAGAGAAAAGGAGCGCGAGAGAGAAAAGAAAGAGAAAGAAAAACGGGAAAAGTTGAGGGAGAAAGATAAGGTAATTTAGTGGTTAGAATTAGAATTCATTTATAAGGCTGCTTTAACATACTTTAAGACGCAGACAAAATATAGACGCGATGCGACTGATCGCAACTACAGTCGATAAGCACTACTTCTACAGCAGAGCGACGCGACGCGTCAAGTATTATTTGCATGAAATTGTATTATATAACCGCTCATCTTTAGATTAGTATAATTCTAAAGGCAACCGCAGTGATAAAAACAAATCCATAGAACATGCGGAAGTCGGCAACAGCCATAGAATGCTATGATGACCATTATAAAACCAACAGGAAACCGCATTCTGCTTACTGCAGTATAAATCAAAGTATTGCATGTATCTCATGAACCACTGTCAGACTTGCTATCTGGGTATTATGTTTTTAGTTTTTCTGTCGTCATGTGCGAACTCTACGCTCTGAAACCCTGTTCTCAACTCTATTCTGCACCTACCTATTGAACAGTCGATAGGCACAGAATGAAGTGGATGGAGGAATACAGGTTCCAGATTATAATATTACAACTAATAGAGTTATTGCACTATACTAAATAGAAAGAGATAATATTACAGCAAGCGCAGCGTAGGACGTCCACCTACAAGATGGACAGATGACCTTATAAAGGTCGCCGGAAAGCGCTGGATGCAGGTCGCTTCCAACCGGTATATATGGAAGTCCAAAGGGGAGGCCTATGTTCAGCTGTGGACGTCCTATGGCTGAGATGATGATGATGATGATGAATATTACAGACCAAAAAGAGAAGTGTAGGTACCTGTTTTACTAACCATTTAGTATAATAATAATATAATATAATATAGCCTTTATTTTCTCACAAATAAATAAGTATTTTTACATATATTTGTTACATATAATTTGATTTAACTGTGAGGCGCCCATTTTTGGGCAAAGGCCTCCTCCAGCTCTTTCCAGACTTTCCTGTCCTTTGCTTTTCGGGTCCAATCAGACCCGGCTATTGGGGCAATGTCATCGGCCCACCGCCGCCTCGGTCGTCCTCGCGGTCGCGTCGCTTCTCGTGGATGCCAGTAAAGGATTCTCTCACTCCACCTATTGTCCGTTGTCCTTGCTATATGACCGGCCCATCTCCATTTCAGTCGACATGCGAGTTCAACAGCATCTGTGACTTGTGTTATTTTTCTTATGTCGCAGTTCCTTTTTCTATCACTACGTCTAATGTTTAGCATGCTTCTCTCTGTTGCTCTCTGGAACACATTTATCTTCTGGGCAATATCTTTAGTAAGTACCCATGTTTGGCATCCGTACAGCAGAGTTGGGAGTACTATTGTGTCCATGGCTTTTCTCTTTAGATTTATGGGGAGTTTGGATTTGAATATATGTTTTAAGGACCAGTATTTATTCCATGCCATTTTTATCCTTCGTTCTACTTCAATAGATGTTTGCTGAGTGAATGATATTATTCTCCCTAAATATATATAGTGTTCCGTGTAATCTATTTGGCCCGATTCTGTGGCAATAGGTATTTTATCACCGTTTGTTAAAACAAAGGTTTTTTGTTTGTTCATATGTAGACCACATTTCTTACTTTCTTTGTCTAAAGTATCTAGCATGTACACTATATCTGCGTGGTTATCGGCCATCAGCACTATGTCGTCCGCAAAGCGAAGATTGTTGAGGTGTTCTCCGTTTATATTTACTCCTTTTGTGTCCCAGTCCAACCTTCTGAATATGGATTCTAGGAGAGCTGTAAATAAGTTTGGGGAAATAGGGTCTCCTTGCTTCACTCCTTTGTAGATATGAAATGGCTCGCCTTTTTTCTCCAGTTTGACAATAGCTTCGCTGTTTTTATAGATTTCTTTGAGTAGGTTTACATAAGTGGTTTCTACTCCTTGTTCTTGCAGTGCTATCCATAGGGGTTGGTGTTGTATGGTGTCGAACGCCTTTGAGTAATCTATAAACGCGATGTATAACGTTTTTCTATATTCCGTATAATTTTCTATGAGTCGTGTCAAGGTAAAAATATGGTCGATGGTAGAATAGTTACGCCGGAATCCTGCTTGTTCTCGCGGCTGGTTACTATCAAGCACTTTGGACACTCGTTTTAGCAGTAGTGTTGAGAAAACCTTGTAAATTGTTTGTTGCAAACTTATGGGTCTGTAATTGTCTAAAACGGTAGGATCTCCTTTTTTATATAGAAGGGTGATAATTGATAGTCCCCATTCTTTAGGCATTGTTTTTTGATTCAGTATCTTGTTGAACAGTGTCGTAAGAACAGGTGTCAGTGGGTCCATTTAGTATAAATTGCTATTAAATCAACTGTAGGCATCCTCCCATAAGTCGGACCGGTGATCTTGTGAAGGTCCTAGAAGGTTGTAGAATGCCTGTAGGTATTGTAGGACTGTTAAACTCGGAGATCCTTGGGGATGCCTTTGTCCAGCAGAGGACGTCATTGACAGACATAACGATAGTGATCTCAACTTTATTCCCCTCATAAGGTTCACTTTAATATTAAGGGCCTATTTATCTGATTGACACTATCCCTTTGTTACTTATAATTGGCTTGACTCCATGGCAGTGGGCTTAATAAGTGCCCTGCGGCACATTAATTATACTAACGAGGACAATTTTATTTGTCTCTCCTTTACATAGGCGACAGGCGTAGGCAGAGCAACACGTGTCAAGGCGTCATTTTATTATTTGTAAAGGGCCTACGCCTATCACATTAATACATTTGTTTTGCGTGACAAATTATATAAGAACAAAACCTCATACTTTGTATCGTCTGATCCGGTAAAATACCTTCTGTCAGTTATAATATATTAGAAATAGATAGCATTGAAATGCCAATCAACATTTATCGCACTATAAAACTGTATGTATAAAAGTAGTGTTGCTCCAACGTTATATTGGCTCAAGATTAGGGAACATAACTAACACATAAGCAGAGGTCGTGGGCTCCATCAACGGGTGTGTAATGGTCGATATAAAAATGGTTCACTATTGTCTTGCAGCAATTTTTTTGACATATATTTGTTTTGCATAATGATACTTGGCAGAAGTAACGTTTGGCAGAAACGTCTTACGCAGAGTATGCTTTGGCATAAATAATTTTGCAGTTTTATAATACCGAATCTTAAATTGGCATAATGTTGATGAGCATAACAGTCTTCTAAACGAATAGTAATTAAGCAGATATTTTTTTGCATAATATTTAGGCGGTATAAAATAAATAAATTGTTGTGGTGAAAATTGTGGTGGTGTCTACACATTTTGTACATGGAGTGGTATGGTAGCCGGCCGTTGCCGCGTGGCTCGCTCGCTTCGCTCTCTCGTTAGGGTCTCAGTTCAACCTAAAACTCCTCCTCGCTTCGCTCGTCGTCGTACCTAACCTGATCCAAGTCGGACCTGCCCTAAGGAGGAATCAGGACCTAATCTATGCATTACAATTGTTGTAATTAAACATTTAGTGGCGACAAGTAGTAATGCCAACTATACCTTTATGCCATATTACCATTCGAAGGTGTTTCTGCGAAGTGTATTTCTGACCAATATTATTTTGCCAGATGAGGGTAACCCTATAAAAATAAATGGTATAAGTATGTTGGATATAACAACATTTGATATAATTTCAAAGGGTATAATCACTCATTTGATATAATAAACGTTTGGTATAATTTTAAAATATCCTTTTTTATATCATTTCTTAGAACACTTATTTCCTATAACCATCATATGGTATAATGTTCATTTGGTATAATTTCATATGGTATAATTTCAATTAGTATAAAATACATTTGATATAACAAAACCAACCTAACCCAAAGTTTTCTTTCGTTTTGTGTAGTGCTCGTACCTAACTTATTTTTCTGGTAGCAGCTGGGGGATGCAGTTCAAACCTTTTTTTTTATTTTTTTCTCTAACCTAACCTAACCTACGTTTCTAATTGAACTTCTGGTTTAAGTTTTTTTTTAATGCGGTGGGCTTCGCCCCCCTAGCCCCCCTATTTCTCTATACCCTATACGTTATGCCATTTGAACGTTAGATAAAATAAACGTTATACCATATTAAATTCATTTGAAGAAATATGCATTATACGTAAAGAATGTTATATTAAATGTTATTCGATAAAATGATCAGTATATGAAACAATAATTATATCAAATGTTGATATATTAAGTGTTGTTATATCATTCAATAATTATATCAAATGAGCGTTTTAGCGACTGAAATTATATCAAAAATTGTTATAGCCATCGTTACGCACCCTCCATCAACACCTGCAATGCTAATGTTGGATTGATATTGAACCTTTCTATCAATATATAGATATATAGTTTTGTACACTCTATAGGTTTGCTGTAGTTTAGATAAGCTCCATAGTTTTAATGGTTATGGGTAGTTTTAATGGTTATGGGTTTGCGTCTGATGATAAGGTCTACGCTGGATCATGTTTACCTACCTAGTGCATACACTCTAAGTACCTAGTCTTAAAACATTCAAAGTTGTAGGACAATGGAAATATAGACGCCAAAATGGGAATACTAATTCGGAACTAAAAATAAAAAGGACCTCTTAAATTGCAAGGTGCAGCATAAACGTACCATTCAAAATATGGTTTTAAACAGTCCATATAGCATTCGTCCATGGTATCACACGGTGTACCAGCCCCTTAAATATATGTTAAACACGAACTGACCAATGACAAGTGTGTCACGCATCATTACCGTAATCTATGCTATGAGTAACGTACCTTGCTTGTAGCTCGGTACGAGGGTCACACTTGCTAATCGGATTATGCATAAATACTGGTTAATGCGTCGTGGTACATCTACTTCTCTATGTATGTATACTCATAAATGCTTCAAAGATATTGCGGAATTGAATTGGAATTCATTTACTACAGGTATACGGTGTTATACTGGTTTGTATAAGGTACGGTTTCATTTTATCGTAATACAAGTTTTTCAAACAAGGATTAGGTACAGCCAGCACCGGAAGTTACGCACGTCAGGTGCTCCAAATGATATGCACACGGACTACATTACCTAGAGAATAAGAGTTGTACAGATCATTGCGAGCGTGTTATAATGCTTAGCTGCTGGCTGTACCTACCTAAATCTCACATTTGGACCAATTATCACATTTTATGGACTTACATAGTTGGTTTTGGTATAATACACGCAATCTCGATGAACAAATATCATAAAAAAAACATCAGGAAGCGTTTCTTAGGTCAAACGAGTCAAAATGTTTTTAAACACACGTCGCGGTTGTCGCAGTTTGTAGTGCACCTGCCTACTGAGCCGGCGGTCCTGGGTTCGAATCCCGGCTAGGGCAAATATTTGTGTGTTGAACTCGAATATTTGTTCCCGGGTCATGGATGTTATCTATCTATGTATTTATATATAATGTATATCGTCGTCTAGTACCCATAGTACAGTCGAGTTCATTTACATCTACACACTTACGAGAACAAAAATATCTGAACACCACCCTATTGTCAGGAGCATAAATTCGTGTTCATATATTTTTGTTCTCGTAAATGTGTAGATGTAAATGAACTCGACTGTACAAGCTTTGCTTAGTTTGGGACTAGGTCGATTTGTGTAACATGTCCCTTAATATTTAACATTATCATTATCATTAAAGATTTTACGAGTCTTTTGTGTGGTTTACAAACTTGATAGCTCACGTTTTCCATTATCTAAGTAGCAATAGGTAACTGAAGGCCATTACTAGTTGCCTAATACATAGCTAGGTAGGTAATTATATCCTCTCAGGTGAAACAGGACATGGTGTTAGCTCGCTACTTCCGCTGGGTTTTGTCGACACTTGCAAAAGATTCGGATTGCGTTATGAAATGTACTAAAAATCATTTTATATATTTAGATTCCCAGTTAAGACCCTCACGCATAGAACTATTACATTGTTGTGGACTCAGACAAATAGTCAACGAAATATATTGTAAGATACCTTGCTCTTAATACATGTTATAGTACATTACTTAGCCAGGGCGATGTATTCGTGAGTGTCCCACATCGATAGATATGCGATCTGGGGCTTTACTAATTACCGCCCGTGGATTGTCTAAAGTTTTACGTGTTGCCTTCTTGGCCAGGAAGTGAGATTTTCTAAAACGAATACAACAAAGAAATAATTAAACAAAATGTAGGATAACAGGCGGTCTTATCCCTAAAGCAATTTCTTCCAGACAAGTAAGACAGAAAAGTAACGATAACACTAATTATTTGTTCCGTCATAATCTCACAATAATAATGTTTAATTACAATCTATCTATCAAACTACAGATGTCCACTGCTGAACATAGGCCTCCCCTATAGCTACAAAGTCCGATCTACCCCCACCAGGTCACAATTATTGTAATTATAATATTAATTAATATTAGTATCACGGGGTGGGTGCAAGAATAAAAACAATACAATGAAATGTACAGAAAAACTATAAATAAAACCATATTGATCTGGGTCAGTCGAATCGTAACTATTTCGGTCACCACTGCATTTTGTACGGTAAAAAACTCCAACCGCATCTCGTAACGTTGACCCTTAAGTCAAGTGGATAGAGTTCAAGTTGCCCCAGTTTCACGGTTCAGAAGGTTTCATTATTCATAATTTGTTTAGTAGGTAGCACGGCCTTGACGGGACAATACCAGTAAGGTTTGTTCAGTTGCGCTTCGAAACTGCGTCATGCACCACCTAAGAAACGTTTTTACGAAGGTGGCTAAACTTTTTTATCGATTTATGTAGATTTTACAAGCGTGGTTTGCGTGTGGGTTATAAATTTAGGGAAAGCCCCTGTGACGCGTGGAAGTGACTACATTTGTGTTGTGAGCAATACGGAAAAAGAAAAGAAAACAAATGTCGAACGTCTATTTCAATTTGCATACTTACATTATTTGTAAGAGGGGTATTCTGCCGCGCAAAACCTAAAGTACATTAAGTTCAATGAGAAACGTATTGTACTTACTGTAATTTAGTTTTTGTATTTTTCAAGTTTTTATCTGTAAATTACATTTTAATGTGCACATTTTGTTTGTTTAGTGCGTATTGCGTTTATAAAGTGTGCAATGATGTGGTGACTGAAAGTTTTGTGAGACGTATAACTAAATAGGTACTTAATACGAGTATAGAGTAGGTATAATATATACCTATAGCAAAGTGAAGCGATACATATTTTCCAGTTTGTTTATGTTATGATTTAAAATAAACCGTCCCCGTAGAGGGCTCACGATTACAGATCACATGACCGTTTTTGCAAAATTGTATGTGTACAGTTCATGAGCTCTCAGATTGGGATCTAGGTTTGGGTGGAAACTGAGACGTTCTTATCTGAATCGCGTAAGAGCGAGCAAGACAGGTATAAAACTCGAATCACATTCTGTCAGCTCACACACTGTAAAATAAAACTCGCTAATATGGCTCAAGAGATACGTAACCTTATTTCTTATAAAGTATGTAGGATTTGATTGTATAGGTCTTTCCTTTAACATTATTTTGTAAATGAATGGGATTTAATTGCAATCCAACTTTTATTTGTATTTACACTGGGAGTAAATTAAATGCAGTAAATTTTTGGCCAATATAGATAAAGGCTACCCCATCGGTTCTCATTTTAGTAGCTACTTGTATCTGTAACAATAATTGTTGTGTATTTTAGGAAAAAGAAGAAAAAGCAAAGTTCAAATTGGAATCCAAAGAGAAACTCAAAGACGAAAAGAAAGAAAAAGTAAAGGACAAGGACAAAGACAAAGTGAAAGAGAAGGAAAAGGAAAAATTCAAAGAAAAAGATAAAGATAAAAAGGACAGGAAGCTCATTAAAGCGCCGTCCACCGTGACTTCGGGAGTGCCGTTCGAGGAAATATTTACTTTGGGAGGTGAGTAATAATTGTTGTGGCAAAGAGAGCCCTCAAACCGCGAAAGTACTATTGTACAGGAGATTTACGCCGATCTTCGAACGTCGTGTCGTGGGGTGCGTCTCATTTCATAGAAAAACAATTAACATATTTTCATATGACCGAACATACGTTTGGTAGAATTTTCAGATTGTATAACAACGTTTCATAGAATGTTTATTTCATATATCGTTATTTCGTAGAAGCACAATTGATAGAAAGTCATTTCTTATAACAATCATTTGATAGAATGCACGTTTAATATAATGCACTTTTCTTATAACAATAATTTCATAGAATGTACGTTTAATAGAATGTACGTTTAATAGAATGTATTTTTCGTATAATATACTTTCGCATTCATAAATTACAAAATTTGAACAAGCGAGCGAGCGAAGCGAGCGAGCAAAACCCTTCAGAGCAGATCCGACGTGGCCGGGTTAGGTTAGAAGGTCAGGCGGGAGCGAAGCGTAGCGAGCTCCCGCCTGGCCTTCGAGGTTATTTTTTTTTTGCGTACCGAAAAAAGTTTTGCTTGTATTCATACTGTTTACATACAAGAACAATCCACCCAACCACTTTAAGGAAAGTATTAAGTTTGGAGCTAAGGCGGACTGCTGGCAAAAAAAAAACATACGAGCGAGCGAGCGAAGCGAGCGAGCAAAACCTTTCAGAGCAGATCCGAAGTGGCCGGGTTAGGTTAGAAGGTCAGGCGGGAGCGAAGCGTAGCGAGCTCCCGCCTGGCCTTCGAGGTTATTCTTTTTTTGCGTACCAAAAAAAGTTTTGCTTGTATTCATACTGTTTACATACAAGAACAATCCACCCAACCACTTTCAGGAAAGTATTAAGTTTGCAGCTAAGGCGGACTGCTGCCAAAAAAAAAACATACGAGCGAGCAAAACCTTTCAGAGCAGATCCGACGTGGCCGGGTTAGGATAGAAGGTCAGGCGGGAGGGAAGCGTAGCGAGCTCCTACCTGGCCTTCGAGGTTTTTTTTTTTTTTAAGTTTGGAGCTAAGGCGGAATACTGGCAAAAAAAAACAAGTATGTACTTGAATTTTATGCATTTTAATTCATAAGCGCGTAAATGATACAAAATAGTCACTCTCTCTTGACAAAAAATCTATTAACTGTATTATGTTATTTGTTTATTCTATTACATGTTTATTGTATGAAATGTTCATTATATTAAGTATGTATTATGTTATTTGTTTATTCTATTAAATGTTCGTTATATTAAGTGTTCATTATTTTTAGTGTTTATATACGAAACAAAAAATATACCAAGTGTTGTTATAAGAAATGAAAATATATGAACAGATTTTCTACGAAATGATAATTCTATCAATTGATCGATTCTATGTGTTGAAATTATATTATATGTTATTCGATGTGATGAACGTTATACCATTTGTTGTTCTATGAATTATTACACACCCCGTGTCGTGCCGTCCCGCTCATTCAAATATTGTTTGATAAGAGACCGTGAGAGATGTTACTTAAAATTTTGTAACTTCGGAGTAGCCTTATTCGTACATTCGGGTCCTGAAATTTTCCGTTACGATTAAAGATTTTAAGTCTTAACTTAGTTACCAGAACGATTGACAGGACGGTCATAGAGCGTGATTCCCACCGGCTTGCCTTTGTTTGGCCCTTTGATTATACTTCTTTGCTCTTAAAGAAGGAATGATCCAAGTCGGTAGTTACGGGCTTTGTTTGACTTTTCATCGCTGGTATAGCTTACGTTTATATTGATTTGTTCTTTGTATTAGTTTTACTGAAAGTCTATAAAAAGAGGAACCAATGTCAACTGATTATCACATTCAATGACTCCATGTACGAAATCATTTTCACGACTTGATGTTACCTAAACGTGACAGGTTCTTTTAAATTGTAGTTATTTTTAGCAAAATGTATAACATTTTAACCGCCAGTTTCATTATAATATTTGGTTTGATACGTATAGTCGCCAAAGTGGTATTACAATTGGGCTTAGTTATGCTTCCTATTTTAAAGATTAGAAATTTGGTAAACAAGAAAGTAATCGGCAGCGGTATTCCTCGGGAAAAGGTATTCATCATCATCATCATCATCTCAGCCATAGGACGTCCACTGCTGAACATAGGCCTCCCCTTTGGACTTCCATATATAAAAAAGAAAAGGTATTATTTACTTCAAAAAGTTGGTTGAAATTATCAATATATTTGTCATAATATGAAAAAAAATAATTTTAAAAGGAATAAGGCCTCTTAAAGTCCCTTTCATTTTTGGTATTCCGGTTATTTTTTTAGGATCCTTGGAATGGACCGAAAAATTAACAGAAACACTCGATTTTAACTGGCAACGACAAAAACCGCTGCCGATTATAACTTATTTACCCAATTTCTAATATCAAATTGAAAAAAAAACGAAGCATAAGACCAAGACGATTCGATTGGCTAAAAATCCAGTTACATTAACTTTGTGCCGAGTTTTTATTTTCCCAGATAACACAGATAAGAATTAGTTTCACTATCTGGTCGCCAGATAACAGTCATTAGCATCTAAACGCCGTCTGAATCTCAGTGAAAGTTTAGTGAATTAGTTAAGTTATGAATCCATTTACTAACGGCTATCATATTGATCGTAAGGACCATTTTGTTATTCTAATAAGATATTGTTTAATTAGATGATGCATTGCTGAGATGCATGCAAACAAGTTGAACGACCTGACTGTTAAGAGGCCTTATTCCTTTGTTTTTTTTTTTTTTTTTAATTATGACAAATCACTACATAGTATAAAACAAAGTCGCTTTCTCTGTCCCTATGTCCCTTTGTATGCTTAAATCTTTAAAACTACGCAACGGATTTTGATGCGGTTTTTTTTAATGAATAGAATGTATCGGACACGGTTTTCTTTTAAAGTGGAAAATACCGCGCTCCGGGACACATTCGAGGTCGCGGGGGGGTAACGCTCACCCCTGAGAGGGGGGGAGAGTAGATAAAATTAAATTTGGCTCTATAACCTACATATCCTAATAGATAAAAGTTGTCCTTTAATTTTGCCAAATTTTCCATATATTGCAATCTAATTTTCTTGGATTAGTAGTAACATCCATAATATGTTAAGAAACATGCTTGATCATAGAGAAAAATGTCTAAAACAATCGGCATTTTAAAAGGAATAAGGCCTCTTAAGATGATTTCATTAGTTAGTTTGCGTCAAAGAATTATGTCATTTGTGTAGAATTAGTTTAGGTACCTATAGTTCAGCGTTTCCCAAAGTATGTGGCACGCCCTACTGGTAGGTGCACATATTGGGTATGCCTGGAAAGTTAGGATGAATCTTCAAAGGTTTTATGAAAATTGAAAGGTGTATCCCGAATTTGGAAGTCGCGACCCACTCCACCTTAGGATAGATTTGGTGTTTAGCGTTATTTTATCTTACACTGCATTAATGCGTTATGATGTGATTCCTATTATCTAAATGAGATTAGTTTCGGGGCCATTACTGATGCATACTTTTAGGTACTTAAATCTTATCTATAACCAACCATTCTAATTAATCTTATGGGGCCGTTTTTATGAGGTTTATATAAATAACAAGTGTGTCGGGTATTATTTCTTGACCTCAAATAAAACGTCTTGATCTGTAAATTTTTTAAGATTTTTGAAAAAGTATTTTTTATCTTGAAAAGGTGACCATTCCAGGGAAAAAAGGAATTACCTACCTGGCGATACGAGTGTAGTTCGTGAAAATGACTTCCATATTGACTGGTCGCTGTCATGGAAAAGTGAATTCAAGGTTTAATTACTTTGTCATAATGGATGAGTTCTACGTAGTAGGTACGATGCGATTACTGATATGATATACTTATTTATTTTAATGAAAATGGCGGCGCGGCTTCACAGAGAGCACGAATAGCGACGATCAGATCACTGACGAAATTAAGATCACTCCGATACCTATGTGTCATATCCTTACCTCGGGATTTTCGGTGCACGTATGATTTGGCGCCTACTGTATGTCGACCTAGTGTTAACACTTTCGCAACCAGATATAAAATTTAACCCTACCCCAGAAACCGAGAGCCCGCTAGGTGGGTAGCTCTTTAAGCAAAAATACGTGACCGGCATCTGAGCAATGATTACGAGTGCCTACCAGGCGGGTTCCTGGTAGCGAAAGTGTTAAATCATTCGGCGGTATGGTCATATTCACGTATGTCATGTTCTATCTCAATAGGGCCAAAACACGCAGAGTAGGCAAGAGAGGAAATATTTGTAACATCGGAAGTCTAGTATGTATTGTCTAGTTTCTATATACATATACTTAGGTATATTTGAAGTTGCCCCTGCAAATTCGTCTACGTAACTTTATTTTCTTTACCCGTAGTTGAGTAAAATTAACGGTAAAAAGTATGCTGTAACCATCTCTTGGATGTCCAGCTCTCCCTGTACCAAAATTGGTTAAAGTCCGTCCAGCCGTTTCAGCGTGATGAAAGTACAAAAAAAAAATACCAACGGATGACGCTTTTCACCTAGCTCCGTTAAGACAAATCCTGCATCGCGCTGTTAAGATTTTTCCTAAAATAGAAAATACAATTTTAAAATTTTATACTAATATAGACACGAAGAACATGGACAATATGGTATATATACCTAAATAAGATCATCGTCGATGTTTAGTCCGTTCCCTACTGAGACACTACTAAATTATATCGTGCGGTATCTTTAGCTCTTTAAGTATTTATATGTAATTTGACACTGACTTAGGATAGACTGTGTTAAGATCGTAAAGTAACGTGTCTCACCTGTGTTTTCGTGACTGCTAAGCCTATAAACAACGTCACGGTCACGATTAATACTTAAACAATTTTCTTCTCAATTCCCAGTTGCATTACCAATATTTGGCGTGCCGCTGAATCAATCCGTGGAGCGCTCGCGATGTCACGACGACACCAGCCTGCCCCTGGTCGTCCGCGACAGCATCGACTACCTACAGGTAAGGAGATCAATCTACAAGGAGAATTTGATACTTGTCACTAATGTTCAGAACCTGGACTTGTTTGAATCACACCTAAGTGTTTGTAGAACCCGCTTCAGATGAGTATGCCTATACTTTAAGGCATTTTACTACTTTATTCCACTGCCGTTGTAGAAAACATTAGCTAAAAAATACTCCGGCTTTACCAAGAATATATTTGACGCCATGCCACTAATGGAAAGCCTAGGCGCATGGCGCACAATTCTCTGTTCTCTTTTTGGAGAAATTTGTTGTTATCTTCAAGTACCTTACCTTCAAAATGACATAATCAGTAGGTAAGAAATATTTGGCTTAATGATCGATTGATGATGACGTTATTAATCGATTAATACATAACAAATTTGCGTGATCTAGATAATGATCAACCCAAATTGCATCAAGTAGGCAAGTGTGCATTATTTGGAGGTCGCACCTCAAACATCGGTCACAATTGTAAAATAAGCAGTAAATAGGCATAGCATAAGGGTTTTCCAAAATCTTATACTGACTTACTCTAGACGACGCCACCACCGTTCACCGTGGCGAACGTAGTAAGTAGGTCTATAGAAGTTAGTTTCTCATCTTCCTACTCACAGAATTATACACTCTAGAGCACACGAAGTTGCAAATAAAATGTAAGGCACATTTTGTTTGCAACTTCGTGACGTAAAATTCATAAATAACCCTCTGTTTGCTTCTCCGTATTTTGTTAAAAAGTACCTATCCGCGCGTGGATACCAAGCAAATATGTTTAGCTCAGTGACATTCAAATAGCCCATAGATACTTTTCACTTACTAAGTATAAATGTTTTTTTTTTATATATATCAGTAATAGAACATCAGGAGCTCTACTAAACTTATATACAAAGTCGTGTTTCTCAACCATTATATTTGCCAACAGGCGAACGGGTTGAAATCCAGCCAGATCTACCGCTCAGACGCCGACAAAATCAAACTTCAGCAGCTCCGCAAGTTATACACCGACCGGGAGGTCGCCTTCCCGTACCATTGGGACGTGCCGGTGGCTTGCGCCATTTTGAAGGCTTTTATAAGGTACTTTCCGTCCTATATTAGCTGGACATAGACGTCTAACGCCCCGGGCACGACTTCGGTATTCGGGGCGAACGGCAGCGGTACGCGCGTGATACGTGTGTCTCGCTCGCTCGTACGGCCGCCACGCTCGGATCTCTCGCTCTACCGCTCGCCACGCCGCTTATCGCCCAAAGTCGTGGCATGTCCGATAGAGCGGCATATGTGCGGTGGCTCGTGGTGTGTTTCATATATCGCTATTATTTTGTTTTTACCGCTGCCACTGGTCGTGCGTAGTCCTGGCCGGGACGTAACAAAACATACCGCAGATGGCAACGTTAGGGGCTTTGGCCCCAGTCAATATTGATAAGCGCGAACATCGGCACTCAAATTGTACTTCATAGAAAACCATAGCAACCATTCATACAAAGAATAAATTAAATACGTAACCTGGCGGAAGAGACCGGGAATCGGACCGGGCACCTCTGGATTACCGGTTCAACGTGTCAACCACTCCACCACCCCAACGAGAAGAGAGCTCGATTTTTTCCTATTGCTATGTATGTTACACATTAACAAAAAATATTTTTACTTTGATCTTTATATCATCGTATTTCCACATTTAAAAAATAATTAAACATTACATGTTCCACAAACTACTAAAGTCGCTGCTGTCCACCGCGATGGCAGTATTGTTTGCAGTTTGGATTGGATTAGAATTTATGCCTAAAAATCTTTATCTTGTTGAATAAAATAAAATTCCTACACAACTCGGCTACTCCGAATCATGCCAATAATCACCCTAAAGATCTGTCATCAAAATTGATAGATTGTCTGTGAAGACAACTAAGTAAACCTAACCCGTTGTATAAAAAAATACTTGTTTGAATTTGAACCTCGACCCGTGCCAATAAGGTCTAAATTCTTATCTTTTTCGTATGCATGCAGTAAGGGGTCTTACCCACTACATTCACCTGTTATGTTCGAATGATAAAACAACAATTACATATACGAGTCCATACATTTTGTCATTATCAAATTGACACGCTTCTCTGCTTAGTGTTCTTTCTTTTGTTTGAAAATGAACGTGATGTGAAATCACTAAAGAAGTCTGATATTTATGTCTAGTCAACTAATAGTCGCGCTAACGCAAGCCTTTACATAGTTCATTCTAATCTCGGAAACGTGTAAAAAAACAATGATTCTCGTCGCAGTATGTCACGTTGAACGAGTTTTTACTTTTTAATATTTTACAGTGAGCTGCCAGAGTCGATCCTCACGCAGGAACTACACGGACAGTTCGAACAAGCGACGGCCATCGCGGAGCCGCAACGCGAGGCGTCTATGGTGGCACTTATCACGAAGCTGCCGCCGCCCAACCGCAGTTTGCTGGGCTGGCTCATGCGCCACTTTGAGAGCGTTGTCGCTAACGAGCAGGTAGGGGATCTATCGATAGTGAAATCTGACATTTTAGTACATTTTAATCAAATTTAGTTTATTATAAAATATTGAGATTTGCTGGGCTGGCTCATGCGCCACTTTGAGAGCGTTGTCGCCAACGAGCAGGTAGGGGATCTAGAGTCTGTCAAGCGAGTCGCGCCCCTCGGGTATGGGGCTGATTATATATCTATCTCATAATATACCATACGAAAAAAGAGATGGATATAATAAATCAGCCCCCTCCTAGGTGACACGATTCGTTTGACAAACTCTATCAATAGTGAAATCTGTCATTTTAGTACATTTTAATCAAATTTAGTTTATTATAAAATATTGAGATTTGCTGGGCTGGCTCCGCCACTTTGAGAGCGTTGTCGCCAACGAGCAGGTGGATCCATCAACATCTTAAACGATCACGTCTATACTCCTTTTCAAATAGCTTTATGGTTGATATCTGTCATTTGTCTGAGATGACAGATGTCAGACGCACAGAGCTATATGAAATAGATTGCCGAAGACGCGAATTCGCGTCATCGCTGAATAGAAATTTGAAGCGTCGGCAATGAATGTGTTAATAAGTGTAGTGACAGCAAAACAGCATCATTGCGGAGCCTGAACCCACGTAGCAAACATGGTGTAAAGGACCTTATACAACCATTATAACTTTAACTTAAGCTGTATAAAGGCTGTATAAGGAAGTCCTTATGTAGCCTGTGTGCTATTTGGGAAGTTAATCGATTGAACATCGTCGCCAAGATTTTTATCCTTTTGAACGCCAAGCGGTGAAGCGATTCACCCTGCCCATGCCCTGACAAATATTGACATAAATAAAAAAAAAGTGCTCCATAATCAACAGAGATTGAAAATACTTGTAGTTGTTTGAATTATTAACGATAGTCGTTAACTTTCAAGATGTCATTTTTCATTCTGTTTATTCAGTTCTCTCCAACTCGCTTTGGACATTTCTGTGTGAATTGCAGAATCATTACTGATACCTATTTATTTTTGTTACAGTCGAATAATGTGACCATCCAGGTCATAGCGACGGTCATGGGCCCGGCGCTCAACATGTCTCTCAATCTCATCACCTACTTTATCACCAAAGCAGAGAAACTCTTCCCTAGCGTCACCTTGAAAAAGTAAGCAACCCAGAAGTCAATACTCCGTTACAAGTTACATCATATTATGGCATATACATAAGATCTATAGCAGACATTAATACACTAGGCGATTGAACTTAAGCTTGTCGGGTTTCAATAATTAAATTACTGTACATTATCTTAATCTAAGCCCAGATCGGCGGAAACCTTTTCATTAGAATCGGCTGGCTCTCGGCCTTTTATCCTCATTAAGAGGCCTTATTCCTTTTAAAATGCTGATTGTTTAGACATTTTTCTCTATGATCAAACATGTTTCTCAACATACTATTGATGTTACTTTCTAGAACAGGGCTATTGGGATTTATTGGTATATATTTGCAACCTATAGTTTGAATTTTTCATTGATAATTTTTGTTTCAAAAACTACTCGAAATTGACAAAATTCACGCGGAAAATTAGTTTTATTAACTTATTTTCGACTGTACGCAATGAAAGCGTGAAATAACTATGTTACTACCTAGAACTCGGGGAAAAGTATTATTCACTTCAAAAAGTTGGTTGAAATTATCAATATACATATTTGTCATAATATGAAAAAAATAAATTTTAAAAGGAATAAGGCCTCTTAATTCGAAAGTACCTCAACATTACAGGGAGATTTGTATTCAAATGGTACTTATAAACAATCTTAATTTTTCAGGTACGTCCCGCCACTTCTGTCCATCCCCGCGGACTTTCCGGACTCTGCGCAAGAGATCAGTGCGGAACTAAGGAAACAGGAATCACTTCTAAGCCAGATCCACGCGGAGATGCACGCTGGGTTCATCACCAACGCCAGGGACCAACAACTGTGGGAGGCGCAGAGGATCGTCACACAGCTTAAGGTACATTGTAATAATTACTTTGAGATTAATGCGGGACAACGAAAACGGGAATCTATTTTGAGCCAGATCCATGGAGAAATGCACGCTAGGTTCATGACTAACTCCAGGGACCAGCAGCTATGGCGGGCGCAGAGGATCCTCACACAGCTTAAGGTACATACAATAACTGCATTAAAATCAGTGCGTACATACAATTACTACATTGCAGTACATAAAATTACTACATTGAGATCAGTGCGGAACAACGGAAACAGGAATCACTTCTGAGCAAGATCCATGCGGAAATGCACGCTGGGTTCATCAGGTTCATCACTAACGACAGGGACTAGCAGCTGTGGGGGGCGCAGATAAACGCGACACAGCTTAAGGTATATACAATAACTACGTTGAGATCAGTGCGAAACTACTGAAATAGGAAATACTTTTGAGCCAGATATACGCGGAGATGCACGCTGGGTTCATCCAAAGCGCCAGGGACGTTGGTCCCAGTTGTTGAACTGTGGGAGGTGCGGAGGAATGTCACACAGCTTAAGTTACATGTAAGGGCCTTATCACACTTGCGATTTGCGAGCGTATTTTCTATACAAATAAGCGACGCGGCGAACACGCTGCGCGATCGCCTTCATACAAAATACGCTCGCAAATCGCAAGTGTGATAAGGCTCTTATAACTACTTTGAGCTCAATGCGGGACTACGAAAAGAGGAACCACTTTTGACTAAATCCACACGGAGATACACGCTGGGTTCATCACCAACGCCAGGGACCAACAACTGTGGGAGGCGCAGAGGATCTTCACACAGTTTAAGGTTCATGTAATAACTTCTTTGAGATGGCTCTATAACTACTTTGGTGGTTATTTAAGGTTTACCTTTTTATTACTTGCAACCGTTACTCTTGAGTGAGAACCACGCCACACATCCATCGCATGTGAGAGTCACAAGAGATAATTGTATGCGTTAAAAAGCTTAAAGTACGGTAACATTAGTAACGCCACAAAATCTGATATTTCATGTGTGGGCTGTTAAAAGGTTTCAGTACAAAGTAACTGCTACTTGTAATTCCGATAAAAGAATTATTAAACACAATGTCACCCAGATATTGCAATCTGATAATTCGGATCGTATTAAGATTTTATTTCCGCTACGGAATTGCACGGACGAATCCCGTGTGAGGCAAAAGTTCGTCAAACCAGCTTCACCTCCGAATATAAACAGTTGTTAAGAGTTCAAGTGTCAAATGCTATCGATAACAAGTTCAACGACACGCTCATCTGAATTTTGATAAGTTATTATTACTGAATGACATAGTTTTACGAGTGCGGACCGTGCATGCTTATATCCTCGTACACGAGAGTTCCACGATTCTCAACTGCTTGCTAATAAATCGTAAAAACGACGTGATAACAATTATCGACTTGCCTGTATCGGCTTGCCCGTACCACACAATATTTGCTTACTATACCTGTCAAATATTGACTTACAAATATGAATTACTAGCGAGTGACTGATAGACTATCAACGACCTTGATACCTGGAGGTGCCCTTTAGTTGCTCTATGTTAGGATGTGGCCTGTCAGGGCGAGATAAGATTAATTTTACCTGATTATTATGGTTACACGTATGAATATTATTCTTACACTTATAATTTTGCATATATTAGTAGAATTAAAATAAATTGATCACAAATTAAATATATAACGGTTACCATAAATAAAACTTAATAAACTACATACATACCCTAACTATGTACTTAATGATTGCCTGTTAGACACCAGGTCGTAATCAACTTCATATTGTCTGGTCTGGTGTATTAAGTAGGTAATAAAACTATTCGATACATATTACTAAACACAACTATTGTTCACAGAGGAAACTACGATCAGTGCAGAAATCCGTAGAGCCGAATTCGATGCAGCCGCAACAGCCGTCTATTGACGAGAAGACGGAAGAAGAACCCGGTCCTAGCACATCACAGCACAACGAGACCGTTCAAGCGGACGTGGAGCCGGTCACTCCGTCCAACGAAGCGTTCCCAGACGTGAAGCACTCCCCGAGCGCTCCCGACCCCACATTCCCCGTCGAATTTGAAGATAACTTCGATGCGAAATTCGAAGACGCGAAGGAAACACAAAGAATCGCAAACAAGAACGAATTCGAAGCGAAATTCGAAGAAGCAATAGAACCGCAAATAATTGCCGCAAACAAAAACGACTTCGATTTGAAATTCGAAGAAACAATAGAACAAAGGATGGTGGCAAATAAAAACGATTTTGATTTGAAATTCGAAGAAACAAAAGAATCACCGGCCGAGGAAATCCTTCCCGAACCGAACAGAACAGAGCAGGAGAAACCGATATTAACAGAGAAAGAACTAAAAGTACTACGTTTAGAATTAGAAAATGCTGAGTACCTTCAGCTGAAGTCCTTATTGCAGGCGAAGATCAATTCCGAACAGTTTGAAATTGTTAAGCTACGCAGCCATGTTGCATTGAAAAATAAGCAAGAAGGTAATTCCCAGTATAATAAAGAAAATAAAGAGAATTATACACCTGAAGAGCAAGAATTGCGACAGAGACTGATCAAAGAAAACTCCATGCTAGAACAGAAAAGACTGAGTTTGATAAATCAAATATTCCAAGAGAGAGTTGCTTGTATACAACTAAAAATAGAACTTGCTATGAAGGAAATATTATCCAAATCATAAATTTTCCATAGATTATTTCTTTAGTTATAAGCTTACAGTAGGCGTTCCTAGTGACCGAGATTTGAATTTGTACCTCTCTAATAATTTATATACATATATTCTCAAATAATAATGTGATGTTAGATGTATGCGAAACATATTTAAAATATTAATAAACGTTACGGCTTAAATAGTGTCTTACTTGTTTTTCCTTATATTGGTAATAATTATTATATTATTTATGTAAGTATAACACAGCAAATAAATTCAACCCAGTCACACATGGAATTTGATGCAGCTATGTTACTTAAAATAACCATAACCATTCTCCATTTAAAAGAACCTGATATGTCGTGATACTGATACTATGCACGAAGTATCACGTCTTCGTGTATAGAATCACATTTTACACGTCACCGCTGTTGTCAACCCACACTAATTAGCTAAGATTACCCTTTATACCCGTCTTGCTCGCTCTTACGCGATCCATATAAGAACCTCTCAGTTTTCACCCAAACCCGAATACCGATCTGAAATGAAAGCTCCGGAACTGTACACATGTTACCTTAGAACCAAAGTGACACTATACAGTACTAACACTACAATAAAGAATCGTTAAAATTCAGACGTTTTGCAAATTGATTGAAATTCTTTTTCGATGAAATGTCCGTTTTGTGTCAGTTTCAGTTCACTTTTATGCAATACCTATTTATTATAAGGTTGGGTGGTGGTGGTAAGGGGCGGTGGAACATCTTAGGATCGTTGTAAAATAATGAAAGTTTTTACACGAACGTACTTTCTCTCCCCATTATATAATCCCAGCGATTGTTATTACATTTCGTACCTTAATATTTACGTAATACGTTCTAGAAGATTATTTTGAATTATCTTCGTACTTGATATCGTTAACTATGTTATCGTGTTGCCTACCCTACTTATGGATCGATTATCTAGGCTTGTAATAAAATAAATTATGTGTAATAATAATAATGTATGAATGATACATGATTGCGGAATCTTTCAGTCACAAGACTAAGGACTATCGAATATGAACCAAAAAACGATAAAAGCATCCCGGGGACGTTCAGAAAAAAGCTAATGGTTTTCTAACGACCAAAAATTATTTAGAATACTCCTAATAAAACTCCTGATTAAGTCACCTTTCAGACAAGGAAAAATATCTTAATCGGTTTAGGAGCTGTGCGATCCTACTGAGTTCCTGCCTAGGTTCAAGAAAAGTTGGCGACCGATATTTAAACCCGGCGTGATAAGTAAAAGCGAGCATGCACTGGTTTATTTCTTTAGGCATTAATAGGTATTTACGTAGTTGCCAGAGGTCTTGACAGTGCACCAGGCAGACCCTTCAACATCAAACTCTTAAGATCATTTCCGAGGCTTGCTGCCCCAGATAAGCATGACCGCAAGCACGTTTCATACTAATACTCCAAGGGAAGATTTTATTGAGTTTCGCCAGTCTGGCATTGAGCCCCAATCATTTGCTTCGGGGTTCTTGGTTACCCAGTCACGACTGTTACCGTTAAAGTAGCCATCCAACCGATAGTCGATCAATCCCTAATTTCCATATAACGAAAGACCGTCGGTAACACCTACTTTATGTTGTTATTTCACTGTTAATGCTGACAGGATATGCAGTTCCTGTGATTTTAAGGCTACGCGGCGTGAAATGACTACTAAACCGGTAAAGAATTAAACTATGGTTAATACCGGATAGACTAGCTCAACGAAAACAATGTGCCATTTAGCAGTAGGCTGGGGTTTTCAGAAGATAAATACACTTAGCCGTGTGTTAATTGTCCTTGTCTATGCAGAACAACATTCCGATTCTGCAGTTTTCCTTCATCGTGTTTCCTAGTAGGTATTCCTACTGCCTTCATATGGTTTCATACTATAGTTTCTAGCCCAGAAAAAGATCCAGCATCAACAAATAAAGATGCTGTGATAAATGATTTTATCCCTCTTTTTCGCTCGTATGCTCGACATAAGTTAGTAGGCACGAGTATAATTATTCCGTTCGTATGCATACTCAAACTCTACACTTAGATATACTTATTACGTATCTACTTATTGGGTGTACTGGAGCAAGGTACAAACTAATGAGAAATCTATGTAGTACCTACAGCCGTTTCGGCTTGGAAATACTATTATTAGATCCACTAGCTGGAAAATATTTTATAGAAAAATTGAAGTTTAACCAGAAACACTCCTAATCGCACACATCTGTCGATGGTGCAGCAAAAATACCGGCAAGGAACAAACAGATGGTATGCGGTCATTCCTAACCGGCAGAATGTAGACGTGAGAGCATACTTTTTAATATCCCACTAAGGAGTTCACGCCAAAACCGTATGCAAATGGAATGAGATCATTGTCTGTCCATTCGTATGGTAATATAGCCTTCACATTTTGGCACTAATAATCCTATGTCTTCTTGTTTTGAGCAAAGAGGCATCTAATGCTGTATATACCTCTAATTTTATAATAAGAACTCTTTTGTATAATGGAATCATTATCTTTTAAATTAAGTAAAATGATAGACAAATCATGTGTATAATTATTATTAATTGATACGGCACCGCAAGGATAGATAATATATATATTTACCTTATTAATCACTTTTTAGTCATTTTGGCTTTTAGTACGTAATCCACATTTCCAAAAAATTTTGAAAGGCGCCCGCAATGGTACCTAATCCTATTTTTCTTTTACCGTAATTTGGTAATTCGTTTACTAAACATAATCTTAAATTATCATCCTTTCAAGTCCACCTATTTCCATAGGCACCTTTATATCTTCACACCAAGAAGTGATGCTAGATTCAATCGCTGACTAGTGTATGGGTAGGTCTCAGACCAAGAAAAAAAGAGGGTAGGTATAGACAACACATTCAGCTATTTTGACGTACCTAATGTGGCTAGAACAATACATAGGTATACCTATATACCTATTAAGTATGTAATTTATGTACAAACATAAAGAACGGCCCAGGAATCAAATCTACAACTATTTTTAGATTCCTGGGTCAATTAGTTTTATGAAAATCTATCCTTATAGTTAATTATAATAAATATATTAAGATGTATTTTCTACATAGGTAAACACTTTGACGCCGACTATACCTTCCTAACACATTCCAAAAAACAGATAAAATGTTATTGAATTGTACCTCGATGTAAACAATTAGCAATATATTATTTGGAACGCGTTAATTGTTTCCTTCTCCGATTAACTCATTAGGGGATTTAAGGACCAAATGTTGTTATTGCAATATCTATAACCGCTATTAATTACTTTATTAAATCCATTACGAGTTCATAAACATTTACTCCAGAACATGTGCATAGAGTTAATGCGCTAGCTAGTAATTAACAATGAGCCACTAAGTAGGTCTAGCGTATTTGGGGCATTTTGCCTTTTAATATTCATTATCGTTACATAACGAAGCGCGCGAGCGGCGGCGCGCGGCTTTCACTCCATCCGCGATTAATTACGAAGACGATTGTGTACGCGCAGCGCTTCTATTTACTCAACTGCTTCGCTCGCTGAAAGATAAAGAAACTACCCAAGTGCCTACGTTACACGCCAGTATCTTATCGCGAACACTCTATTGATCACTCACCATATATCGCGCTCGCCTCGCCTTTAACGGACGACCGAACCGACCCTATTATCCATTTTAACTTCAAAACGCTTTTGTGGCCACGATGTTACCGGTGAAGTCATAATGTGCGCCGTATAAAAATAGAACCGTGCGTTTACAGGAAAATAGTGTCAATAACAAAAGTGTTGCGGTTTGTAATCGAACGGAAATGGCGGCCAAATCACCTACATTAAGTTTCAAGTCGCGGGAAATCATCGGTGTCGACCAGTTCAGTCAGCGGCGCGAAGTGTTCGACAAACACGACACCGTGTTTCTCCCGTCGTCGCCCACCAACCTGGCGCCCTCTTACGTCGAAGTCGAACCCATAGTGACATCCAACCACGGGAAAACTACTACCAACTTCAAACGTAACAGCCCGGGATATTCAAGCATGAGGGAAAATAGAACGGACGACTCGGAAATTTTCGAGTTCCGGACGCGGAAGTACTCCGACAATTTTACTTCAGAGCAGAACCAGAGTGACGATGTGGATTACAGGCGGAGCATGACCGAGCGGACTCGACGGCTATCCAAGTTACGTAGAGACTTCTTGACCTCCAACTTGCACGACCCTAGCACGCAAAGCCCCGTGTTTGCACGCGCTGGAGTGCGTGCTTCTATGCCGGTAAGAAGCGGCTCTGTGAACTACAAAATCGAAAGCCCAAACTTATACAAATTTCCATTTGCCGAACCTTATGCGACCCCTCCTCCTGTGCGCAAGGTTATCGTGGACTTGGGCCCGACCGAGGTCGATAGTGGAAAGGAAAATCAGGTCGATAGTGGAAAGGAGAATCAAGACCCTGTATTTAGGACGAAAATCGTCAGCTTACCAGATGCGGATGCTTTGAAAAAACTAGACCATCAGAAGATGTTTGAGGAGCTCGTAAAAAGGTATTCTCCTCAGCGTAAACCGATTGACTGGAAAATACCTCCTACCAAACCTAGGATTGTTGATTCAGTTCCTAAACTAACTACACCTAGCATGGCGAGCCAGGAGAGCTCGGATAGTAAAAAACAATTAGACGATAAGCCAATCAAACCAGAGGATGATGATGTTTTCGACAAAAAAACGGAAACTGAAGTAAGTTTAGTTATTGAAGAAAAAGGAGAAGAGGAACCAAAGATAATAGTGACCAATGGGCCTGAGATTGTCATTAATGAGGCTGATGATAAATTAAATGATAGCAAAGAAAGGGAATCTAAAATTTCACTAACTGAACTAGCCGAGAAGAACGACAAAGTGCCGGAATTGTCACCTATTGCGAGACAACTTAGCAAGGAATCAACTAAAAGGCCACCCTTAGACAAAATTGTTGATTTGACAATCCCTGACTTGCTAGAAAAAATGACAGTTGAAGGAGAGGACCTAGAACACAAGAAAGACCTGAAAAAGGTAAAGCGGAAGAGGAGTTTTCTGGATAAACTGCTCGGCCGCAACAAAAAGGATAAAGTTAATGTAGATGTAGGTACTAATAAATAATAATGTAGTTACTGCAATGCATATCACTACACCTGCCAAAGATTATCAAGGTTGATTGGTGATAAAATGATGACGTCAAAGTTTACATATGTAAGAATATTTTTATATTGAACCAGTAGTATTTTTGATAGATTATTTATGTTATAATATAATTAAGCCCCAGACTTCCTCTACTCGCTTTTTTATCTTAATGCAATGGTTGGGTTATCAATAGTTGATAAAAAGTAAGTGCCATGTGACACTCCCTATCTGCCAAATTCTTAGTAAATGTGACAAGTTGTTAAGGCTGGCCACATAAGTACGGCAATAGTTTTAACTAGAGGCCCGTTGCGGCGTCGAACCGCCGCTAGAATATGGAAATCCGGTAGTGTTACAGAAAATAACTACTTTATCGATAAGAAGTTTTTGGCGAACGAAGAATAAATACTGTAAAAAAACACGTTAAAATGATGTTTAAAAACGTTAAAACATGCCAGGCTAGAGCCAGGCCTGATAGCCAACTGCCAGCTTCATCGTGTCAACTTTTTCAACTCTTTTGTAACTCTTTTGTAAAAATAACTTGTGCATTAATGACATGTCATCTGCTGATCTGTTTCAGAAATAAAATGCATATTATTCGATTTATGGAAAAATTTAATTCATAAAAAAAATCCCATATCTTAAAAAAATAATTGACATATTTTCATAGGACCGAACATAAGATTGGTAGAATTTTAATTTGTTGTTCTTTCTTCAGAACATAAATTTATCGATTTGATCGATTTCTATCAATTTCCAGAAATAGCACATGCATCGAAACGACAGTTTTGGACACTCACTACGCAGGTTTTAAAAATGAAATCATGTAGTGAGTAACTGTTTATGTATTCATTTATAATCGTAAATACTTAAAAATAGTGATAATAAAAAATGTTACATAAACTCAATTGTATGAATTTATAGATACACGAAAAACCACTATTATCAATGCTTGTTTTTTTAATGAAGTTCAATAGATCGTGCAAATTTTCTTAATATGGGTGCTGCCATGTCATCATCATCAATCATTTATTCAATAACAATTACACATTATGTTTGGAATGCTTACGCTAGGTATACTTAATCAAACCCTATTTACCAATCTAAATAAATAACTGACCAACAATACTCCACCATAAAAAAATAGAATGTGTCAAATATGTGTAATAAATAAAATCCAATATATAAAACAGCTAAAAATGTTTCAGAAAAGAATATTAAGACATCTTTTTTTCAATAAATTTAGAGCTGAAGGCCTAATACCCGACTTCCAAATTCAAACTTTCGTCTTTCCTCTCATTGAAATAGTGTCTGACAGAAGAGTGAGGGAGATGCTATCTATACTCTCAAGTCTATGATATAAACCTAATTTTAGGGTTCCTTACCATAGTCGGTAAAAACAGAAGCCTTATAAAATCAATTTGTTTTGTTGACTTATTACTTGCTCGTCCACAATGCCAACTCGTCCACATTTCCAACTCGTCCATATTCCCACCTCGTCCACAATGCAAAGTCGTCCACATTCCACATGACCAACTTGTCCATATACCCAACTCATCTACATTGCCAACTCGTCTTCATTTCCAACTCATCAACAATGCCAACTCGTCCATATTGCTAACTGGGCCACAAATACAACTCGTCCACATTTCCAACTTGTCCATAGGCCCAACTCGTCTACAATTCCAAGTCGTCCACATTTCGAACTTGTCCATATTCCCAACTCGACGATACACCCAACTCGTCTATACAAACTCGTCCTTATTATCAGCCCGTCTTTATTGCCAACTCGTCCATATTCTCAACTTGTTCATTTTGCCAACTCGTCCGTATTACCAAGTCGTCTTCATTACCCACTCGTCCGTGTTCAATTTGTTCATTTTGCCAACTCATCCACATTCCCAACTCGTCCATATTCACAACTCATCTACATTGACAACTCGTCCATATTACCAACTTGTCCGTATTACCAAGTCGTCTTCATTGCCAACTCGTCCATAATGCGAACTCGTCCACATTGCCCCCTTGTCCATGTTCCCAACTTGTCAATTTTACCAACTCATTGCCATTCATCCACATTTCCAACTCGTCCATATTCCCAACTCGACGATACACCCAACTCGTCTACAATACCAACTTGTCCTTATTATCAGCTCGTCTTTATTGCCAAATCTTCCATATCACCAACTCGTCCGTATTACCAAGTCGTCTTCATTGCCAACTTGTCCGTATTACCAACTCGTCTTCATTGCCAACTCGTCCATAATGCGAACTCGTCCACATTGCCCACTTGTCCATGTTCCCAACTTGTCAATTTTACCAACTCATCCACATTTCCAACTCGTCCATATTCCCAACTCGACGATACACCCAACTCGTCTACAATACCAACTTGTCCTTATAATCAGCTCGTCTTTATTGCCAAATCTTCCATATCACCAACTCGTCCGTATTACCAAGTCGTCTTCATTGCCAACTTGTCCGTATTACCAACTCGTCTTCATTTCCAACTCGTCCATAATGTGAACTCGTCCACATTGCCCACTTGTCCATGTTCCCAACTTGTCAATTTTACCAACTCATCCACATTGCCAGCTCATCTACATTTCCAACTCGTCCATATTCCCAACTCGACGATACACCCAACTCGTCTACAATACCAACTTGTCCTTATTATCAGCTCATCTTTATTGCCAAATCTTCCATATCACCAACTTGTCCGTATTACCAAGTCGTCTTCATTGCCAACTCGTCCATATTCTCAACTCGACCACATTTCCAACTCGTCCATTTTACCAACTCATCCATATTACCAATGTAGATACATTCCCAACTTAGCTACATTGTCAAGTCGTCCATATTCTCAACTCGACCACATTTCCCATCCCGTCGACATGCGAGCGGAAGGACTAAGTTTTTTCTTGTAAAATATCATTTTAATTTACCATAACTCATGCCATTTTCCTTGGATTTTTTTTTCGATGGACTTATATTTTAATCATATTTATAATAATCTATCATAAATTTACTTATTTGAATGACGTTTAAATTAGTTTTACTACATTTTTACTGCTTTGATTTATTGTAAAACTCGCCTATAAAAATAATCTATTCTTGAGTGACGGTCAGTTTTTCTAGTCTTGCAAGCACCAGTCCAACTCGCACTTAACCGGCTTTTTCCTCCACATTTTTAACAGGTATGCGAAAAAAGTTTCCATATTAATATTTTAAAAAGAAAAACAACCTGGCAATTTAAATCATCATTGACATAATAGCCCCCAATAAAAAATACATTCAAAGTTGTCAGAATATGGTTACTGTCATTCATTGTCAACAAACTGTAAAATTATTTTAGCATATTCGTACATGTTTTAAGTGTTGCGGATATTATGTTGCCGACTCAAAAATAATATTTCATCATGCTGGACAACTTACTACAGGTTTTTGAGCAAATCATGCTTATTATTTGGTCATCTTATGTCAAAATTAGGGATCACAGGTCACGTGGTCAATGTCACGTGGTTAGCGCACAGTAGTTTTTTCAAATCCATTTTTCAGTACTTTTTCAGGAAAAAAATAAAAATCCAAGAGTTTTATGCACCTGTCCAGCATGAGACGAATCTAATGACATATCATTTATCCAAATCGGACTATAACTGTAGATCTGATGGGATGTACAAAAATCGGCCTCGCGTAATATATATATAGATTGCACCGGCAAGATGTTTTTTGTTATTTTTACTAAGCCCGAGTTTTTACGTAGAGCATGACATGATCTATTTATTAACTAAATATACCTACCTATTGATTATATTATTTGTCCAGCCTTAACTTATATAAATAATTAAATGTTGGGAACTACAGTACATAAGATTATAATAATTTAGAGCTTAGAACACGCAAAACATTATGAACTTCCTTCCTGTTAATTCTATATTTATATTTTCCGTAATAACTATGCGCTAAGGTGTTGTGAGTTTATATTAATTGTCTAATAAGTTATTTTGTATATTTAATAATAATAATACACACGAATTTAACAAACATAAATTTATTTCAGAATATAAATAAAATAAACAATTTTACTAAGTATCACATTCGTTTCATTTTGTGTCAGGATCTAATTTTCTCACCTCCTGTTCCAGCGCGAAGAGGTGGTCATCATGGACATCAGGCGCTAATTGTCTCATGGCCGCGGCTAGATTGTACACATACTCCTTATTTGGACCGCTGGGTCCTTTGCATTCAACTATTTGTTTTGCTATTTCTTGAATTGGTGCAGGACCTACAAAAGGCAAACTTTGCATTACTGTTCTTGAACATATAATTATTATTATTGGGTTCCGTCTTGGGTTGCACGAAATTGATAGTCGTAATCATTAAATCATTGTCATTTTGCATAATTTTCGTAGCCACAATTTATACTTTTCACTAAATTAAGAGTGTATCGGCTGTTATGCATGGTCTTTGTAGCCCGACTCACACTTGACTTTTTATGGGGCTGGGGCTGACAACGGACAATCTTTTAAAAAGGCTGGTTCCGCGCCTGTTTAGGTGTGATGTGAGTGAATAAGAAGCATGCTCCATCATCGGTTTCGCCGCTGCAACTAGACATCAGAGTGAGATTGAAGTCAAACGTTTATCTATCTAACATTAAAATAAGTATGAGGAGCAAAGAGAAACGCAACGCAAGGCGCTCTTTTTACCACAAGAAAATATCGTGACCACATTATATGCCCTACCCGCCTACTAAAGACTTGCGAAAAAAAGTTAGGCAACCCATGTCTTAAGGGTCGATTGCAAAAAAAAATTACATAGTTAAGGGCTTTAATTAAAACAAAGTTAATTGATTCCTTTGCGTGACGAAAGTTACCCATACATTTTGTATGACTAACTTTCGTCACACAAAGGAAGCGATCGTATTTTATGTTAACTAAGCTTTTAACTGTGTACAATTTTTTTGCTATCGACCCTTAAATGTACAATGGGCCAATAATTTAAATACTATTTATTTTAAATAAACCGCCATCATTTGTTTTTATTTTACTTAGCTTGACCTCAACCGTTTTAAGACTTTTCTCTTAATTTTTTGGCATATATCATTATTTTTAACAAAAAAAATGAGGGAGGGAGTTTGTAAGTCAGTAAGCCTAGTTCCTTAACAGAAGGTGTAATTTACGGGAAAATTACCCAATTCCACCCTGGCACTAAGTAAATGATAATATTAAAAAGTAACCTTCACATTTTTCTGCATTTTTTTGCTGTTTGCAGGAAGTATACATATACTGCTTTCCTGCTACTTTATTATAGTATATCTAAATCTAAGGGATATTCAATAATATAACAAAAACAGGACTTTATCGCGTTAAAACGTAACACGTGACATCACGTCCGCAACGTCAGGGTAATTAAATAAACACCATTTAGGTTTTGTTATAATACTGTGTCAAAATCGTATAAGTTTAAATCTAAGGGCATACCCCTTTACACTATGTAGAGTGTAGACATAATTTCTAGCAGTCATTATTTTTACTCAAAATTAAACTTAATTTACAGGCTCTATAAATAGAGCAGTGCAGTTTGTTTGTTAAGTCAATATAGCTTCTACACATATTTAGACATAATGACTGTGCTGATATCTTGAAAGATAACACCTGACTACTTGTAACTATAAAGTGAAACATTGCAGGAAATACTTCACATTTCTATTTAATTCTGTAATTTTATAACAATCGCTAAAATAACTACTATAAAATATACTTGTATTTTTTTAAATATTACTTACAATACATATATTCCTTATTGCAAATTGCATTCAAGAAAAGAAGAAACCAAAAACAAATTAAAAACCTTGTTTTTGTTGGATCAATATTGAATATACGTGCCAAATTACAATTTTTTATTACATAGTTCAGAAGTTAACGGAGAGACAAAGCATTTGAGAAGTATTAATCAGATTATTTTTCAATTTTCTTGTGTCTGATTAAATAATTACGAAATAAGTATCTACTTGTGTATGATAAAATAAGGTAAAAAAGCTCTATTACTCTCTTAGCTCTATTAGTAAACAGAAATGGCTATGATATATGTATGTAGGTAGTGTGAAGGAAACTGAAATGCATATCTTGTTTAGCTTTTGAATGACAAGTGGTGAAGCAATTCACCATGCCACTGATGCCAGAGCAAAAAAATACCCGCCAAGTGCGAGTGGGACTCGCGCACTAAGGGTTCCGTACCATTATCTGTAAGCTTGTTGTATGGGAGTCCCCCTTAAATATTTATTTTATTTTATTTTTAGTATTTGTTACATCATCTGTGAAAATTTCAACTGTCTAGCTATCACCGTTCTTGAGATACAGCCTGGTGACAGACGGATGGACGGACGGACAGCGAAGTCTCAGTAATAGGGTCCCGTTTTTACCCTTTGGGTACGGAACCCTAATAAAAGAAGAAGTGCTCCAAAATCAACAGGCATTGCAAAATACTTGTAGCAGTTTGAATGACAAAGATTGTGATCATCAAAATTTGGACATCACTAGAGGACAAGGTAGGACAATTTTCTGATGTTGAGATATGACGACCTTAGTCCTCAAAAGGTTAAGCCTAACGAAAATATGTATGTGTTTTAATTTCCTTGACTGTACATACCTGCAAAAGAGTCATTGTCTTCTGTAGCAATATACAATGTCAATTCAAAAGTTTCTAATGTTTTGTCCTTGGGATGGAATGTTATAGTTTTCTTAGAATATCCATTCTTTTCTCTGAAGTCTAAGTACTTGGTCACCTTTTCAATATCTTCAGGTTTTATTTTGTAGGCCACACCCCATACTGAGCTACTAGGGTCATCACTGGCTATTAAAGTAACTACTCTGCCTGGCTGAAATAAGACATTATTTTAGTTACACTAGGATCCAGCTAATCTAAATGTTTTTCAACCTATCATTTTAATAAAATAATTAGAGATCACTAGTGCAAGAAAAAGGTAAGCTCATTATGTATGTATGTATGTAAACACTTTATTGCACATAAAACAATATTGACAAAAACTCAAAAACAATAGATATGTACATAAGTGTATGTGATAAGGGCACATAGAATCAAATATATCTAGTAGTACATGACTGCAGGCGCCGGGAAAGAATCGCTTGCCGGGTGAGTAGGTATAGACCGGCCGGATAGTGATATGAAGCCGGCAAGCCCTTTTCATGGCTAAGGCATTTATAGTGCTTTTTCGAACATGTGAAATGAAATAAAAAATACACCACTAAAAAAACATTAATTCAGCTGTTTAGCCTCTTAATGGACACAAATGCCAAGTTTAAAAAAAAATGCTTTCTGGCCTTCAATTTTGTATGAAATTCCTTAACAGTTCTCTCTGTTCCGCCCGAAAAGTGATACTTCGAAGCCTGTTAATTATAACGCACGTTATGACAACATTTCGCTGCATGTTTGATAAAAAATAATTACTTATTTAAAGTCCATTATCATCAGTGACATTGCCAAATCTTTTTAACGTCTCAATACATCTAGAAAACAAAATTTACCTTCTCAGGAACACCTCTATGGTCAATGCTATGCTGGAAAAATCTTCGAAGGTATCCCTTGATATAACCTACAAGTTTTACTTCATAAGGAAAATCAACCTTCCATACTAAGGATCCATAACCAAACACCCACATCTTAATCGTTTAAAAACTATAGCACTGAAGATTTAACGCACTTTCATACTAAAATATAAATTAAAATCAGGTCAAAATTTTGTAAATATACTAACTTTTTTGTCTATTTTGTTATGACATCGCTGAGACACTCGTGACAGTCTGACAACTCTGACAGTGACAAAAAAAGGGTATGTTCATAATCAGTTATCCTTGCTTTCAGTGCTATTGTCCTTATTAACTGAATGGACGCGAAAAGTTTGTAAATAAACGGAACATGAATTATCTAATACATAATAATTGTCTGAACGCTGTAAAGTATTTCTTTCCTCTATTTAACTCACTGAAGTTTTGCCTATATTAGAAACAAAAAAAAATATAGCGCGTTGCGCGTGAGTAGGTATGACATAGGTAAAGCATAGGTAAGACTTTATTGTCAGTGGACGATGTATGATAATATGATAGACAAACACTGTTGTCAAAATGTGACGTTAAATCAGAATGGAGCACAAAAATAATCTTATTTAAATAATGTAATAATAATAAATAATGTAATGGCAAAATATATTTATTAACGGCAAGGCCCGTTAAATCGATATAAGATTACCCGACAAATGTCTAACACGATTACGAAGACTTATACTGGTGGTGGGATAAAAGAGTCTACACCCCCTCCATCGCATTGCGATCATCATGATGGGTCCAGTCGCCAGAAATCTGCAAGGAAAACCGATAGACCCACAAGATCGGTCATCATTGAGAAGGAAACGTTCGTTAAGAATCTTGGTCAACTGAAAACTAAACAAAAAACCAATATACCGCATAAAAGTGCATCAAAAAAATTGATTTTACAAAAGTATTTTGAAGATGTTGCTATAAATACGATAGTCTCTGGAGCACAATGCGACCATCACTGTATTACTATGGTACGTCAGAAAGACCAGAATGCACATTACGAATGCAATGACAGGGCCACAAATTTCCAAGATCATTCCTGTGAAAACAAAGATAAGTGCTTAATATATGTAGACAAAGCTTGTTCCCAAGTCGTCCAAACAGTGAGCTGTGGTACTCAGTTTTTTGATTTTCTAAAAGTCAGTAACGTAAAATTTAATGTGCCTGAAGCGACAGAAACGGAATCTTTTGTTTGTTCTAAAAAAGAAGTAGGAATGCAAGTTGTGATATGCTCGGACCCAAAGGATATTAGATCAAATCAAAAGATTAAACCCAAATTGTTGAGGACTAAATGTCTGTTGGATCAGCTTGAAGCTGCAAGCGAAGAATATATTTGTAATAATACTATTTTTCGATACAATTTTACCCCCACTAAAAGATGGGCTTTGTCTCGAAGTCCAATCATGGGACCCGATTTTTAAGCATACAAGAATAAAATGTGCACCGTTTTTTAAGATATAAAAGAGTAAAAAAATATTTTTTGGAATAATCTCGGATTATTTTTTAAGTAAGTACCTACCTAAAGTAAAATATATTTTCGAAAATAAACTTACATAACTTACAGTCTGACACAAAAGAGTAGAAATTAAAGTGGCAATACCGTCGTGTCGTCCCTTTCTAATCAATATAAGAAAACGGGGATGTCAATACAGTATTGCCACTTTTTAATTTCTACTCTTTTGTGTCAGACTGTATAAAAAATTAAAGAAAAGAAAACTATTGGTCACAAGGAAAAAAGTACCTAGATACTTTATAGACAGAGACCGAGACCGAGATTGTTTGAGTATTTTTTAAACCTACCTACCTGGGAATTGAAATAAATGCAAAACTAGGGGTTTAATACACCTTTATCTAAAATTTAAATTTTCAAAGTGGGTAGTTCGCTAAAATATTAACTGTATTTTTATACTTCCATCTCTCGACTAACACGTGTTTATAAAAGGGCTCCTATTTTTGAAATGGAACTCATTGATGCCTCGATAGATAATGTTAAGCTTATAGTAGGTAATACCTAATTGTATCACATACACGCGATAAAATTGTCACCCACGAGAATTTGTTTACTTTATATTCCCTTTAATCCTATTAGAGGAGTACCCAGTGATTTATATAGGCATAGGCGTTCTCAAACCTCTTCCGTGTAAACGAAATATATTTGCCGATGACGACGTAATGTAACGGCTTATATTTTCATTGGTCGACAACTCAGTCGATAAAGCGTGCGGTGTTTCCCCGGGGTAACAAGTGTGTTATGGAAGTCTTCCGCACCCCGCATGACTGTGGGCCATCGCCCAATGAATACGAATTTGGGCCCTATGTATGGCATGCGTTGTGGAAATCTCCTGCACCGAAATTGAGCCGTAAACTATGTAAATACAACCCGTTTTTGGACCTCATTTTGTCTGCGACGCGACGCCAGTTTGCCTCGGCAGTTGAAAAGCACCTAAATTGGGTAGGAAAATATTGCCTCCTCTTCCTAGTCTTTGTTTCATGAAAATAATTTACTACACCCATTATCGTCGCATTTCTATAAATTTATGCAGATAGGTACTTACTACAGGCCTCCGACTCGTTTCAAAAAAATACGCATGTTTTAACGCCTCAAAATGTAAATTTGCATAAAATTTTATTTATCGGTAAAACGAAAGCCCACCGTGTCCGCTTGTTCAGCCACATGGGTTTTAGGAATGAAAGGTCGATATGGATGAACAACAGTATAATCAACTCAAGGTATTAATTGTACAAGTAGTTAATATATATCTATCTATTAATCAAGTCATAGTCTACATTCTCGCTCGAAGTCTAGTACAAAAGTGATGGCTGTCGGGCGCGTTCCTCCCTCCATGCCTTCGCTGCAGGGTCCCCACTAGTGCATCCAGCTCGGATGTGACGTCAGCCAGTGTTGCCGTTTCATGGCGACAACATCCGGCCGTCCTGCATACGCAGTCGTCCTCGACTGCGTTCATGTCTGATGCATATATGCTGCGAACAATAACACTTGTATAAGTATATATCCCACATTTACATAATTCAAGAGGCACCTCCCCTATAAATAAGTTCATATGCCACTGTGTGTATCGGCTATTCCATCGATGGTTAGCCTTGACAGATAGACATATCCACTCATTTACACGCGAGGTGTCGGGTGTAGGGTGGTTTATATGTACAACAAAGTATTCTATCCCATCGACGGCCAGTCCACTTAAGTGTACATATAAATAATTCCTGTAAGCAATAAGCATCATGTACGACTATGGTGCATTCACATTTAATTTGGCTTAACTGTTCCATCGACGGTCAGTGTGTATCGCCAACCCAATTTGGCTTAACTGTTCCATCGATGGTCAGTGTGTATCGCCAACCCACGCATGTAATACACTCACATTCGTAGCATTATATGCATTAGACACTATTATCTCTATCATTTATAATCACGATTAAGATATCCCTTTATTTACACATCTAAACATTGTAAACACCAAGACAAATTAGGACGATACAGGTACCATTGTAAATACCTGACAACATCCGGATCAAACTGAATGTCTCGTCCTCTACCTGTATATCCGTGATGAGAGTTTAATGCGGTTTCAATTTCTTTACACATGTGACTCCCTCGTATCGCCTCGTGGACCGTTCAGCGCCTCTCATGTCTGCCATCTTGTAGCGGTCGTGTCCCAGCGCTGCTGTAACTCGGAAATAAGGGATTAAACACTGGCAATAATTTGGTAGTCTGGCAGTCCTTGTTTTGACTTGATAATTTAAGAACAACTAATTCAATTATTGTATTAAGCGGTTACACAACAACTAATTCGCTACTTTATACCGCATAGTATCCTCTCACTACATAGGTATACTCGTCCACTCCTCTCTTCCTTATGATAGTTACCCTACGAGCTTAATCTTCATTCGCAAACTATTCGGGATCGGTTGCTAAAATACTACACAGCGATAGTAATTTATTTATGCTAGAATTAATAATACTTTATTGAATGTCAGTAATATGAATATCCCATTGTTAATGTACATTTACTACCTCCGTACTTAACGCTTCAAAACAGTCGGAACGGAACACTTTCTTTTAATACAGAAATCGCAAAACAACTTGGACATAAAATCACAGCACCAGCACAATAAGCAGCGTAAAAGCACCAGCGTCAGGATTGCAAAAACTTACAAAGTTTGTTCAACTTATTTATTACGAACTATATTTATTGTAAAATTTATTCCTTTTTTTTATTATTACCTATTATTGACATCTTTGAAATAAATGCATTTTAAACAGTTGTTTTATACACTACTTATTTATATGTAAGCAAACCCATACCACATATTCAGTTTTAGGATTTATACTTGTCTTTATTTTCTACCAATTCATACTTGTTAAATCTGTTTATGCAACTCGGCCTCTCCTGATGCTAAAATATCGGTCATTGAACAGATACTCGGGTCATGAAACTGCACAGATAAGAGTCAATCAGTTTCCGTAATTGAGATTAACATCAAGTTTTCGTTACTATCTATTATTACCAGGTCGCGGAGTATCCGACCGAATTTCTGCTTAAACATCTGAGCTCCCGGCCTATGCACGATGTCAAAGTAAAAATTCTTGCGTGTATTGTTAGCGGAGCTAGGTTATGCGTAGTAGAAGGAAGTGGCTTGATGGTGAACGAAAACACTACGTCCTTTTAATTCAGCTGTGTATTCTTCACAATAACACGTGAATAAATATCGTGAACAGTATGAATACTTAAGATAACTTATTATATATAATTAACAATAAAATGGACACTGTTAATGCGTTGAGATCTGACTCGGAAGGGAAGAGGAAATAGAGAGACAGACAATGTGTTGTCATAGTCAAAAATAAACTATAGAGGTGCCCATACACAGGTAAGTCAAATAAGGTGAGACATAGACTATCCAACACTTCCCCTCTAGGGCACACTATTATTTGAAAGAAGCAGAGTATACATTTTCAAGGAAAAAATAATTTTAAAGACTCTACATTTGGCTCTACTACATTACATATCATAAAGAAATGGATATTGTACACTTTACATAAATTAATATTGATTACCATATACATTAACAACGATAATAAATCTGTTAGCTTTTCATAAAAAGATACAGATAGAAATAACATTAATTCAAAGTATACAGTCATATTTTGTTTATTATGCTCTAGTTTTAAATTAAGGCTTAACATACGTTCATAGCTTTAATAAATTCGTTATGCTTAACTCTACCTAATGGTTTGGTTAACACATCAGCTATCATTTTGTCTGTAGGCAAATACTCTACTTTAATTACATTTTTAGATATTAAATCTTTAACATAGTGATACCTGATGTCGATGTGTTTCGTTCGCTTGTGACAGTATTCCTTAGCTTTTAAAAGTTTCTGAGCACTTTGATTGTCATTATAAACAATACAATTAATCTGTCTAGGTAAAATCTCAGATAAAAGATTCTTGATAAAAGATACATCTTTACATACATCAGATATTGCAAGATATTCAGACTCACAAGATGATAAGGAGACACATCTTTGTTTACGAGATTCCCAATTTACTGTATTATTTCCTAATTTAATGACATAGCCAGTATAGGATTTTCTGTCAGTAATATCATTGGCCCAGTCTGCGTCAGTATAAGCACACATAGACCAATTCATATTCTTATGAAAACATAAAGAATATTGAATTGTACCCGCCAAATAACGCAGAATACGCTTCGCTGCTAACCAATGTGACCTATCGAAACAATTGTTAAATTGACTAAGTTGACTACATGCATACGATATATCTGGCCTTGTACATACAGACAGATACATCAAGCAACCTAGTAGTTGTCGATAGTTAAAAACATCATCCTGTAAACAGTCATTATTTTCAGATTTTACAAGTTTACTGTTAATTTCCATAGGAGTGGCTGCGGCCTTACAATTTTGCATACCAAAACGTACAAGTAGTTTTCTGATATATTCACTTTGATCTAAAGTTAAAGTTCCCTTTACTCTATCTCTAGAAACATTTATACCTAGACAGCTCTTAAGCGGACCTAAATTTTTAACATTAAATTCTTTTTCTAAAATGTTTAACAAATTTCGCTTATTTGAGCTGTTTGGACTATAAAATACATAAAAGTCATCAACATACAAAGCTAAAATCACTAAATCGTCTTTGTTACCTTTTACATAAACACAGGGTTCACATTTTGACTGAGTGAAGTTATGCTCACTGAGTAAACCATGTACTTTACAGTTCCACATTCTACTCGCCTGTTTAAGGCCATAAATGCTTTTCTTTAATAAACAAACCTTATTTTTATTATTATCACTGAAACCATTAGGCTGTTCCATGTATACAGTCTCATTAAGTTCAGCATTTAGAAAAGCTGTTTCCACATCTAAATGGTCGATGTTTAAGTCTAAATGATTAGCTATACAAAATAAAATTCGCATTGTTGAGTGGCGGACCACGGGAGCGAACGTATTATTATAATCAATGCCTTCACGTTGTGTAAAGCCCCTGGCGACTAATCTGGCTTTAAAACGATCAAAGTTGCCAGAAGCATCATATTTAGTTTTGTAAACCCATTTACATTTTATAACATTTTTATCAATGGGCCTATCTACCAGCTCCCAGACATTGTTATTAACTAGAGCTTCATACTCACTTCTCATGGCATCGAGCCATTGTTGGCTATAAGAGCCACTAACCGCTTCCTCATAGGTAATGGGTTCATCAATCGATGGAGACGGACCATGAGCGAGTAAAGACAAATCATAATCTAAATACCTCGCAGGGAGTACATTACGCGTGGAGCGAGACGAACGTTGTGGTGTAGCAACGGTCACAGGACGAGTCGCTGTATCACCTTCAGCTGCCACAGGGGGAAGGCTCACTGATTGTGAGCCGCCAGCACCTGACGAATCAGCTGTACTGGAGTCGCTGCTCCCAGTGCAGTACTCATCGGACTCTCCACCTGAAATTGACGATGAACAACTGTCAGTTGAATTCAAATAATTATCATTATTATCATTAGCATCATTATTTAAAATATCATCATTTAAAATATCATTATTTAAAATATCATTATTTACAATTTCATTATCATTATTTGAATTTATTTGATTATTATTCTGACTAGAAACATTACCATTATCACAGATCTCATTTTCAATGTCATTATAAGTTATCATATCACTTCCGGACAATTCTTGCAATGGATTTGTATCGGGTTTGTAAAATCTATTCTCAATAAAAGCAACATTTCGAGATTTTATGACTTTTGTGGGGTCTAAAGGATCAGCTAAGCGATAACCTTTAGATGTATCACAATATCCCACAAAAATGTATTCCTTTGCCTTAGCGTCCAATTTATCGCGCTTATGTGCAGGTACCAATGAAAAAGCAGTACAGCCAAAAACCCTGAGGTGTCCAAGGCTGACCTTTTTGCCAGACCAGACTTCCTCAGGTATACGTCCAGCTAAAGCCGACGTGGGAGACCTATTCTTTAAATATAAAGCAGTCATTGCTGCTTCTCCCCAAAATCGTTTGCTGAGACCTGAATGCTGTAACATGCAGCGTACCTTGTCAAATAAAACGCGAAAAGCCCGTTCTGCTACGCCATTTTGGGCGCTAGAATAGGGAATGGTTGTTTGATGGATAATACCATGCTCTTTTAAATATTGAGTAAATTTAGAGCTAGTATACTCTCCACCATTATCACTGCGAAGGCAAAGTATAGGCAAATTCTTTTCTTTTTCTACCATAGCTTTAAAATGTTTAAAACAATCAAATACCTGTGATTTATTCTTCATAATGTAGGCAAAGCTCTTCCGGCTGAAGTCGTCTGTGAAGGTGAGTAGGTATTTTCCTCCTCCATGGCTTGTCTCCGGCAAAGGTCCACAGACATCGCTGTGCACCAGCTCCAGCGGTCTTGCTGTTTTAGTACTGCTTGCCTTCGGGAAAGGCTCGGCCGATAACTTCCCCTTAACGCAGGCTTCGCAGTTCTTCAGATCTTTTGAATCCTGAAACAACACACCGCATGCATCCCGTAACTTACACATACCTGCTGAATGCAAGTGTCCAAGACGATAATGCCATAACTCCATGATAGATGGTGTAGAGACAGCAACTGCTGCACTCGGTGCGGCCTGCCTAGATTGCAGGTCCAAAGAGTGCATCCTATTAGGATTATACCCTTCTACCCCAGAGACATCCCCAGAGAGCTTATAGATTCCATTTGTACATTTAGCTACAGCTATATAGTTGCCAGGTGCTTTATTAAGACTATTACCCTTTTCATATACAAAACATCCATTGTTGTTAAATAATACAGAATGACCATCTTTACACAGTTTAGAAACTGAAAGTAAATTGGCAGATAGATTGGGAACTAACAAAACATTTTTAAATGTTCTCACCTGTCCATTAATAGAAATATTCAAATCTCCAACTTGAGAGCTACACATGGTTTCACTATTTGCCAAACTTATGCATTGTTTCTTAGTGTCCTTTATATTGCACAATAAGTTTGGATCGTTGGAGAGATGAGAAGATGCGCCACTGTCAAGAAAAACATCTGTCCGGTCCTGGGCAAAGTAGGCTGCAGTGGTAGACTTTGACTCCTTCTGCTTTTTGTCCTTCCTATATTTAAAACATTTGGGTTTGATGTGGCCAACTCGATGACAGTATGTACACTTCATTTTTCCTGTAATGTATGCCGTTGTGGAGTTGCCGTTGTTTGCCGTCTTCCTTTGAGCTTCTTGAAGAAGACGAGCACGCACCAGGTCACTTTTGAGCTCCTCAGACGAAATACAATACGTTTCCAAGTTAGATACGAGGGTGTCATACTCAGCTGGTAGGCCACTTAAAAGAATTTCTGCCAATTCCTGGTCATCGACTACCCTGCCAATGTCTGCCAGCTGATGAGCGAGCGACATGACATGTTCAATATATGCGGACATATCCGCGTGTTCAGTGAAGTCGACCCTGTGCAGCTGCCGCAAGAGCAGCACACGCCGATACAGCCCTTTGTCCTCGAATATATTTGCCAAGTTTTGCCATGCTTGTTTGGCTGTTGTTGCTGACCGAACATATTGAAATAAAGCAGGTTTGACATTGAGACAAACGCGTGCCAAGGCGCGCTGGTCGCGCGCGGCATCAGCGCCCGTCAATGGCTCATCCGACGTTCTATTAACGGTATCCCACAATCCTTCTGTTATAAGTATCATTTTTATAGAGAATTTCCAAGTGTGATAGTTGTGGCTATCTAGCTTTTCTATGGCTGTGCCACTCATGACGACGTTCGTGCCACTTGTTGGTGTCGCGTCAGTCATCTTGACGAAATACTGTTAGATGTTGAAATAGGACGTGATCAATATAATGATTTTGTGTAGTGTGCCACTTGATCAATCGCCACTTACTTGATATGTGCAGATTTGTCTTTCTCGTGGTTGTATGCTGTGCCCGGAACCTGTTAGCGGAGCTAGGTTATGCGTAGTAGAAGGAAGTGGCTTGATGGTGAACGAAAACACTACGTCCTTTTAATTCAGCTGTGTATTCTTCACAATAACACGTGAATAAATATCGTGAACAGTATGAATACTTAAGATAACTTATTATATATAATTAACAATAAAATGGACACTGTTAATGCGTTGAGATCTGACTCGGAAGGGAAGAGGAAATAGAGAGACAGACAATGTGTTGTCATAGTCAAAAATAAACTATAGAGGTGCCCATACACAGGTAAGTCAAATAAGGTGAGACATAGACTATCCAACATGTATAACACACCCTACCTACATATATGAACGTTTATTTCTTGTTTTGTGATAATGTGCCTTATTGCAATTAGTTACAATCATAAATTGTTATCCCAGCAAATAATGTCCAAATTTCTTTAAACCGACAACAATTGGTAAACCCGGGCTCAAACTAATGATATTGCTTTTCTTCAGCTATTAGAAAACAGTTCCACTATACAAGTACCTGCACCCTTACCATGAGTTTACAGTGACAGTATTCGCTAGCGACATCGTAAACTATTTGTATGGAGACTTGTAGTTATACAAAGTAACCGCTAGGGGCGTTGTGTTGTTCTCCGTACAAATCTTATACGCTGTCGCTAGCGAGTACGGTCACGTCAACTCATGGTAAGGGTACTGACCCCTTTTTTAGAAGCTTCTATATATCGAATTACAGGTAACTTTGTGTCAAATATTGAAAGCAATGCGTTTGTAAATAGTTCATTTTTAAATTTCTTTACTGCTTCGTTTTGTTATAAGCCCTATTCCCGTAAACACCTTTTTTTTTTTTGCCACTTTACAATTTTGTTAGCGGACTACGCAAAACGCACAATTTCTCACAGATTTACGAATATAACTTACTGAACCGAGGCATTGTCTGACCAGATGCACATTCTCTCTGGTGTTGGGACATCTTCGATTCCAGACAGTTTTTTTTATTTTTTTATTCGTTCCCTTCACTTCTAACTCCATATCCGAGGATATTAAATACAGAAAAAAAACTAAATTGATTATTAACCCGTTTTGTAAAGCTATCTGGACAGGCTCACTCAAGCCGTTTTAATTTTTTTTTTTTTTAAGAGTGGGGTTTCTATCATTGCTACTATTAAATTGTTCATGAAACGTATCGAATAGAAATTTAACCGCTATCATATCCATTAATCTCGGAAATACTGCAAGCCCGTTAGAAAATCCCGGAAAAACGGAACCCGAACGCACTCTCAGTGACCCTTTGGCATAATAAAAGCAGTCCTAGGGATATAATCTTTCTCGATTTTTATCCGATAAGTCCCCAATATAAAAAATAAAAAAACACTTCCAACCGCTTAATCTATGTATCAGATCTTCTACAAATAGGCCTAGCCGGGTATCTTTCTTTTATAGTTATTTTGTTAAACTGTCTATATAAAACGTCTAAAAGTCTATACACACAACTGTCGACACATAATCGCTTTTGTTCATTGAGTTTGTCAACTAATATTGGAACAGGACTCGCGTAAGGGTTATTACTCTCACGTATTATACTGTTTTTCAACAAGTCTTTAACAGTTACCGATACATACGATATAGTTGTTAGCATACAAAGGTTTAGTTTAGTAGTGGTAACTTTCATATCAAGCTCGACGGATGATGTTTTGTCCAAATTTGATAAATCCTTGGCTACGCACTTCGGATATTTAGAAAATAAATTGCCTAGAATTTCCACATTTTTCGCACTGTCTGTCCTCACAATCAACATATTTGGTCCTTAATTATTTTATAGGTTTATATTATAGGTTGGACATTCGAGAGTTACGTATGCCTATGTATGTACTTATTTTAATTTTTGGTAAAGCTTCTACTAATCAATGTCACACCCGAGAGTTCTCTAACTAACGGTCCTGTGAGCTGTAGATATACCTCGCGAGTTTGTTTCGAAATTACTGAAATTAGTATTTCTTTTTTCTTTTACTTTTTCTACCCGCATCGAAAAACTGAATCGACAAAAAAAACACTGATGTACTTATTGAAGATACTCAAAAAGTCATGAGGTATTGGCTGAGAACAGCGTCCTGTAGGCGAGAAAACCGAAAATCTAGCGAAACTACAACAGAGCCGTTTCACTCGCTTCGCACGTTTAGACAATTACATACATAGATCTACAAATGAAAATGAACCAATCAGATATAGGTACGTGTCAGATATAGGTACCTATATCTTGTCACTCATATCTGTTACTCACACACTCACTGAAGGACAAACCAACTCACTATATGTCAGTACATCTCTCGTTTATAACTCACCACTCAATATGCACAGAATTGAATGATACTATTTGACATTATGAGGTTGTACTCTTACTTATAGAAGAAATTAACGAGCAATCGCTAAAATTTTGATATTTACACTAAATTTTACTTCAACCGACTTTTCAGTATTAGACTATGCTTTAAATCTACATGTGGCCACTATATATGATTTACTTATTTACCTACTCTTTTCTAATGACAGACCCGCCATTCGGCCGAAAAGTTCGCTGTTTCGGTACAAGATTAGTCGCGTTCGTTTTATTTGACAACTTCTATTGCAATGTCGATTGATTTTACTTTGTAAAAATTAAGGTAATTCATTAAAAGCGAAAACTACCTGCACCAGTTTCTGCACAAATTATGTTTATTACCAAATACCCTACGATAACCGCTATATGTATAACGTCTTTTCCTTTATAAACCTACTTTATTTTATTTTATTAATTGTGTTTTGCGGGCGTAACGACTGATATTTAACTATTTTATCCGATCATCCAAATCCTCGGGCATTAGCATTAACAACGTTTACCCAAATGTATATGTCATCAGCTAACGACGTGTTGCGCGAGGAGGACAATAAAACATTTTGACTCACTGTCAACGAGCGATTACCAACTCGTTTATGCTTCCACCGATGCCTTCCTCTGCGGCTGCTAGAACCACTGCCCGTACTGGATGATGACGACCTGCTTCTGAAAGACGCACTTGACTCCGAGCTCGAATTTTATTTACTTATGTGAACATTTATTCTGTTTCTCATCTATTCTGTTTCTACTTTAAAGAACGCTGTGTTTTCTTTTGGCCATTGGGCGGTTCGGACACTTCTGATTTTAGGAATGAAAGGTCGATATGGATGAACAACAGTATAATCAACTCAAGGTATTAATTGTACAAGTAGTTAATATATATCTATCTATTAATCAAGTCATAGTCTACATTCTCGCTCGAAGTCTAGTACAAAAGTGATGGCTGTCGGTGTCGGGCGCGTTCCTCCCTCCATGCCTTCGCTGCAGGGTCCCCACTAGTGCATCCAGCTCGGATGTGACGTCAGCCAGTGTTGCCGTTTCATGGCGACAACATGGGCGAATATCGTCTTCGGCTCGTTTAAGAAAACCAAACGTATTTTAAATCCTCTCATTATGTACCAGTTGCTTAAACTTCTACTTAAGTCATAGTTGGTGGCGAAGGGCACCAGGTATAGCTAAATTGATGCCTGCCCGAACTGCAAGCCGTTGACCGGTGGAGAACGGTGCGAGATTGGACAAGTAGGTACTGTAGGTAGCGCAAACTCGTGTCGGAGGACTCGAAGGCCAAGGCTTTCGGTCGCTGACCCATTGAATAGTAGGTAGGTTGTACGTATGGTAGTGGACTAGTGGTGGTCTACTCATATACGTGTTAAGTTGTCAACTGTATATAACTCGTTTACTATAAGTAACTGGTAGAAACTGGCGTCGCATCGCATACAAATGAGGTCCAAACTAAACGGGTTGCATTTACCTAGTTTACGGCTCAATTTCGGAGCGGGAGATTTCCACCACGCATGCCATACTTAGGGCCCAAATTCGGGGAGCAGTTTTCATTGGTCGATGGCCCACAGTCATGCGGTTACGTCAACTGCATCATAACTGCCATTTTGCAGTATATCGAAAAATATTGTTAGATGCCTTGTTATAAAAATAATAAATGCATATATATTTAGGAATGACTCAGTGTATACAGTCATACTTTTAACATTTCGAAAAAGTTGTGGAATTAACCATTGAATTCATTAATTTGATTCTTATTCGATGAACAATGAGGTGGCCTTTTTAGGGTTCCGTAGTCAACATTATCTATTACATTCTTATTTAAGTAGTCAACTAGGAACCCTTAGTTTCGCCATGTCCGTCTGTCCGTCCGCGGCTTAGCTCCGTGATCATTAGTACTAGAAAGCTGAAATTTGGTATGTTTTTTTTCGGGTACCTCTCGAACACATAAAGTGGGGGTGAATTTTTTTTTTTCGTTTCAACACTGTGTGTGGTGGGTGTCGTGACTGAAAACATGATTTTTTGATAAAGTCAGCAGTATTGTAAATATTCGCTCCGAAAATTAAAAAAATAGCGTCCCCCCCTCTAACTTTTCAACCACGGGTCAAAAAATTATGGAAAAATTCATTAACATGAGGCCTTATAAGTACTTTCAATGAAAACTATATTAAACGAAATCAATCGAGCGGATCGAGCCGTTCTTGAGTTATCGTAAAATTTCATAATTTTCTTAAAAGGACGTAAGTTGACTTCCATTCCAGAAGGTAATAAGTAATTTCAGTTACTTTGGCGTTTACGACCTTTTTAAAGAGCTTGAAATCTTTCTCGTAACTTAAGTCTATTGTGAAGGATAAGCAACTACGGAACCCTACACTGAGCGTGGCCCGACATGCTCTCGGCCGTTTTTTTTTAACTTGGTTCCTATTATTAAATCTAGTTCAGGCTAATATATGTATTTTCTTATAAAATGTCCAAAGTAAATATCCAAATTTGTGAATTAGCAATATTTAAACTGATCCTCATTTCCTTGAAATAATTTAACAAAAACTACAAATAGTATCTTGACCTGACCAACTGATTATTTTGAAATGCAGAGTAAGTAATCAAGTCAAAAACATATGCAGAGTAGTTATGTATGTTATGTAAAACTAATTCTTACTAACAATTAACAATATTATTTTTTTGTATACTTTCCAAAATATATCACATCAGTTTTATATGAATTAGGGAATTAAATGCAAGGGCAAAATAAAGAAACAATAATGTACATGCCACATTATGAAAAACTTTATTCTTATACCAGTCCACTATATCTGCATACAAAATAAGTGCTTTCATCTTGTTTTGTACCTAAAAAAGAAATACATAACATATAAAACCAATTCATAAAACATAACATGTTAGTGAGTAGTTTATTAACTAAGTGTCAGTCAAAAATCCAAATACATAGATTATAAAGCATCAATTTGAACAGTGAAATTGAATTATTGCAAAATGCATATTGGTTCTAGTTTCAAAGTGGCTCAGACCCACTACAGAATAATGTAGTAACACATTATTTCCATGTAAATCTCTACTGTTAAAATTAACTTAATATTAAGATTAAACTTAGAATAAAGGCTGCAAGATTAGTTGAGTATCACATAGAAACAATTATTGCATTACAAATTAAACACTGCAGTGGGACTAGAGCTTCATAAATGAGAAGCTCACATGTTCTGTTGTGCGGGGCTAGCAGGTGGCGGCTGCGCTTCTAAATTCTTAATCAGCTGTGCAAGCCAGTGCTTTGTTGAGTTGTCTTCCTGAAGACAAGCTGTGAAAGTAGCATCTCGCAGCTGATCTGGAAGACATTGCCTAAGTGCCTCTCTTGCTCTTGGGTTATCCGACAGACGGAGATAACAGCGAACTACATGCTTCAGCAGCCTCGCGGATGGATCTTTTGCCAGAGACAACACCATTTTCCCAAGTATCATGGCCACATGTGAAAATCTGTCATAAGTCTGGCAAATGTAGCACAAACCACTATCATCTAACAATATCTTTTGGAGTATGAAGGTGGCCACAGTTTTAGATAATTCAGAACCATTTTCCATGATACGCAAGCACAGAGGTATTATTTCTGTTGTCAGAAGAAATGTGATAACTTCTTGTTCATCTGTCTTGACCAATGCTCCAATCACACCAAGGCTAGTCAGACGTAAGTATTCAAAAGGTCTAGTTTTGGAGACAGTGTGGAGGAAAGGGTAAAGGAATAAAGGGACGTGGGCTTGAAGGAATGCAGATCTTGTCTCAGGGTGGGAGGCCACACACTGCATCAAGGCTAAGGCGTTGCACACACGGTTGCTTTGATGCGCCGTAAGCGTTGGCGGGATCATTGCCACATAGATGTTCGTGATTTCTTGCAGTAACGCGGCTATGGTGCCAAAGCTATGCCATAGCATGGGTGCCAAGTCAGGGACCACTTCCCGCTTTTTACTCAGCTCTAAGAGAGCATTCTCCCTTGTCTCCGGGTTACATAGCTCCAGGATCCATGTGTAGATCTTCTCGCGGTCGACCACGGCTTGCATGTTGGCCGGGCTTTGCTGGGCGCTCATGTTGTTATTCATTGATGCGATTCAATGGAAGAGTCGATATAATATATACTTGGCACTCGCAGAGAATGTACCCTTACAACTCATTGTCCAACAAAACAAAACTGTTTTGAATTCATATCACAAAATATCAAAAATACTGAGAGGTGAGAGTCTTGACAAATGTCAACGTAAAAGGGTAGACATATTTGTTTTTTCCACAATCTAAGCAGCATCTTCAATAAATACAATGGTGCGATATTTTTTTATAAAAACATTTTTTTTATATAAATTTATTCAGTATACTGATGAATTGTAAGAAATAATGGCTTTTTATAAAGAACTTTTCAGTAGTAATTATAAAAATCGTAAATAACATTTACGAATTCGAACATCACTATCAATGCTACACCTCATTAAAACCCGCTCCAGACCTTCCGATCCGATCCGATTTATCGGGAGCAATCGGATAATGTGTAGTGCAATTGTCCGATTTATCGGAAGAAATCGGATAATGTGTAGTGCAATTGTTAGGAAATTTCTTCCGATAAATCGGATCGGATCGGAAGGTCTGGAGCGGGTTTAACCAATAATGAATATAAAATCCGCTCCAGACCTTCCAATCCGATCCGATTTATCGAAAGTAATCGGATAATATGTAGTGCAATTGTCCGATTTATCGGAAGAAATCGGGTAATGTGCAGTGCAATTTTTAGAAAATTTCTTCCGTTAACTCTTGACGTGAAATGTGGCATGTATGCGATAGTACGCTATAGCATCTTCAGAAAAGATAAACTAGAAGAGGAAGTGCTGAGGGACATTAACCTTAAAGATGTCCTTTCCTTCTGCAGGAGATCAAGAAGATTCGAGGAAGAAGGCTGTATGGGAGCGCCGCCGGGACAGTAACCGTTGGCTCCAATTGGGAATTGGGCTGAATGAACGCAGTCAAGCGATCGACAGCCCGCCTGCTTCCGGCCGGGCGTCCCTACACCAAATCATCATCATCAAATCATCATTCGTTAAATCGGATCGGATCGGAAGGTCTGGAGCGGGTTTAACCTGTGTGCTACCAGCAGCTGATGACCGTGCTGCCAATGCTAAAAATAAAATAAAAACCTGTGCTGTCAGTGTCAGTCAGTGTGTGTCAGACTGTCAGTGTCAGTTTTGTGTGCATCATATCGTGTATGTCGTGGATTCTTCGTATATATTTTTATAAAAAGACATAGTTCATAATCATAAAATACTTTCATTTTCATCAATATATTACTATTATGTTCGTTCGTGTCTTAACGATGTATTTAATCTTTTAAGTAATGTGTTCGCGAGAAGCGTAAAGAACTTGGTCAGCTGTATTAGAACGCATTAATAGGTAATATATCACCTCTTTCTCGTGATGATTATTATTAAATGGTATAAAAGCCGGAGTAGCCGCAGGAAAGTATGTAAGACTTGTATACGATTTTGTGAGTTTCCTTCCAATTTTGAGAATCGTCTGGCGCCATGGCTATTTCGATCGTAAATAAAATAAACAATCATTTAACGGGTAATGAAGGTTCATGGGAACAAAGTATTCGGGAATTAGTCAGGTCGTTACTTCTGGGTAATGTAAACAACCTTGGAACCTACTTTACTGGATAAAATATGACTAATCCTATGAGAGTGTTTCTCTTGTTAGCTAGCTGCGCTAGAAGAGATGTATCATCACAGATAGTTGGTGTCATATTCCAATTAGTAATTTGTATTTATTTAATAATTGACAGATTATATTTAAAAAAATTTAGTTAGTTTTCTTATCAGATAAATTGTCAATAAATTGTGAAAGTATGGAATATCATATTTGATTGAAAAAAAGTAATGAGTTGACATTTTGTTTTGCATTAAAAAAAATGTTCTGGCTAATACAAACTTAGGAGTCCAAGTTTCTATTCATGCTGAAAGGAGAAGCTTCGATCAGTGGTTCCTAACCAGTGGTCCACAGGAGTTAAAATATGGTCACCAAACAATTCAAGGCAGATACATTGCCTGTGCCTGCTTGGAGGAGGGGAATTTATTTGCATGTGGTCCCTGCAAACAATACAGAAATTAAAGTGGTCCCTGGTTAAGAAAAGGTTGGGAACCACTGGCTTGGATATTGCCAAGACAGTATAGGTTGAAGTTCGTACAGTAAAGGAATGCATTTTTAAAACTGTTAAAAAATGCTAAATGTAGATTGGAGCCGTAGCAGATTTTAATCTGAGACCTTCTGCCATCATAAATGATACCAACTGACGTTTCTAATTCAAGTTGCATTCAATATGTATGAAAGAAAATGATTTATGTATAAAAGAAAATGTGCTCATATAACACCAGGGAATAAGATTTTTTATCGTAAATCTTGCAAAACTACCTGCATATGCCTTTAATGGTAAGTGGGCACTAACTACGAATCAAAATTAAACTTCATCTCTGACCATTAAGGGTTAAAAACATAATACAAATAGTTTTGCCCTAGGTATATGAATGTAAATTTTGCCTTTGGCGGGTATGTAATCTAATTCTGCGGCCCTAATGAAAAGGGGCATAAGTCATAATATAATAAGGTATAAATTTTATACAGAAACAAAAGGTCATAACTCTTGCTTTGTCATTAGGGCTACAGAATTGATCTGCAGGTAAATAAATCTTCATAACTTCATTGTTAAGTGAATGGTATATGAATAAGCAAACATTATTATGTGTAGGTTGTTGTACACTTCATAATCTTCTAATTCATAATTATTCCTATGATTAGCAGTGTTTCTAATGTTTACAATAAACACCCAGTGGCAGGGGCACCGTTGTACGCTGGCTGATATAATATGGTCTGTGTAGCCCAACATGCCCTAAATTGTTTTTGGATAGGTGCCCACAACCTTTTTAGAGGTCTAGATCAACACCTGTCCAGTGGGGTATATTATTTTTTTTTATTCTATAAAGTACTATAAGTTCTATGAATAAAATATTAATTTTATTATTATTTTATTTATTAATACACTGTACATTTTACTATTGCAATATTTTATAGACAAAAAAAAATAGATAACCATGACATATTATTACTTTGCTAAAAAACGTAGGCTCACCCATTTCTTGCTTCCTACTGGAAAGAGATTGGCAGTATTAACACAATTTAGACTGAAAACCTTTTTTGTCTTCAGAATCATGGAGGTGTCACATTCACTGACCCTGAATGAGACTGCGCTGCAGCAGCTGCCTGATGATAAGAAGCCCCATTTCATCTTTGAGTGGCTTCGTTTCCTTGACAAAGTCCTTGTGGCGGCTCATAAGGTATGCATTATTTTATTAAGAACTAGAAGGCAATGTCAACTTCGTTTGCGTTTTTTTTTTTACCAGAGTTGGTTAAAAAGTATCCTAGGTGAATAACCATTTTTGGATGATACCAGCTACCAGCTGTCTGTATCATAATTGGTTAAAATCTGTCGTTTCAGCGAAGAAAATTTGCTGTGCTACACTGCTGCATCTTGCAGTTAAGGTTTTTTGTGAAAACTTTGAAAGTATGCTGTTTGACTAATAGCAAAATTATGTAATTCATAAGGCAAGGCAGCATCCTTATGACCACTGGGATATTGGAAAGAGACAATGTTTTACCTTCTTATTTTATTTCTACTATTGCTATTTGATTAACATAAAATTGTTAATTAACATTTTAAAGAACTATTTGAACGGGTTGTTAACACAATTTCTTCATATTAGATAGATAAACACTTTCAATAACCTGATTTAAATCCAAAATGTAACAGAACATGTAAGTTCACGCTCTTTTCGTATAATATAGCTAGCTAAAATAATTTCCCAATTTCTAGTCCGACATAAAAAGCTGCCAACAAAAACTAGTAGCGCAGTTGGTCAATCTACTCCGGGAGAACCTGGGCTCCCCAGCCCGCCGGCTGCTCGCGCGATGCCTGGCCACGTTGTTCTCTGTAGGAGACACCTTCCTGCTGTTCGATACCGTCAACAAATGCAATGATATCATTAAAGTGAAGGATGATTCGCCATCCTACTTGCCGACGAGACTGTAAGTATATAATAATAAATTAACCAAAAACATATTTTGACACGCTTTTATTGCCGAATTTACTTTCTTACACACACGTTAATTGCTCATCAAGACTAATCAAAAGAGCCTAAACACGATGGCTTTATCTTAGGAGTTCCTATGGCCACCTTCATCAAAATCAGCTCCAAAATACCAATGTTGTATTGTTACACGGAAAACATGGACAACTACAGTTTTATTTCGATACGACTATAAGAATTAGGTTAAAATATACTTCTGAGGTTTGATTACATAGCTAGTTATAAACAATCTTTGTTATACAAGCGAAGCTAATAAAAAAAAATAAACGCGTGTTATAAATCAGCAACCGTACGGAAGTTGTATTTATCGTTAAAATGATAACGTCTATCACTTACGTGATTCTCTTTCGTCTTTCAATACGTAGGTATATGCGTAAGAAAGTGATGTAGTTATGCGATTTTTGTCTGCCGCGCAATAAACGCGTACGTTAGAGGTCAAGAGTAGCATAACATTTCCTTATTCTGAAACAAAGTCTAGTTGCAAAACTTGTATGTTAACACATGATGAACAAAGAAAAAACGGAAATGAAACAGTAGGTATAGTAGAAATTATCTAAACTAAGCTCATCCACTTACCTGCATTCACAATGGTATTGTGTCTAATACAATCCTGCTTGTGTTCTCGTAACCGCCAACCAGTTACTTACAAAAAAAGGTTAGAACTACATTGCGTGGATATTGAACTTTCAACCTTAGAAATTGAATTTTTAACCTCCTTGTTGAATAGGTTTAAAATGGTTGATGATGAGAGTTCATAGTCCCTTTTCTAGAGAGTACGTTCTTGTTGAGAGTCGGGTGGTTGTAAAATTCCAAAAAAGATGATCGCCATTATTCTGTAGTCTAATGTCCAAGAAAATAGAGTCGATAATCTATATTAACCTTCCAAGGTGGTTACAATCTGCTTTTACTACGAGCTCGTTATCTTAATTTGTGGTAAACCATTCAATAGTATTGAGTTCTTAAGTGGATGAGCTTAGTTTAGAACATTTGTACTATAAGATACCCTTGTTGCATTGACGAAAGATATAATTGACATCCAATTTCAGGGCTGCCATATGCTGCTTGGGGGGAATGTACGAGAAGCTTGGCAGGATGATGGGGCGGTCTTACGAAGAAACAGTGACAACCCTAGTCAGGTCATTGAAGAGTGCCGAATCGCAGACTAGATTGGAAATTATGAATACATTAGAGAAGGTAATGCTGCAACATTATTTTATATGGATTCTGACTGTAATTTAATACATTAGAAGTTGATACAGCTAATAAAATTAGGCACCAAGATTGGCATAGCTTAATATTGTATGAACCAACGTGAATTGAACTCTAACAGCCCAGCTACGACTTTGCACGGCAGCGATGAGCGGTACGTGTGTCTCGTTCAGTCGCTCGCCGAGCCGACTGCCGCCGAAGTTGTGGCATGTCCGTATCTATGGACTCCTTTTGATTAATGAATTAAGTACATAATAGTCATCATCTCGTCTCAACCATAACCAACATTACGAGAGAAAGGCTTGCCCAATTATTTCACAAGATATTTTTGGTCCATAGTTATAATTCTTGGGGCATGCCAATTCTGCGTGTTCAGTTAGTCATTTTCATCATAGATCTCTGTACTGTACACCCCAGACCCCATAATACCAAAATTGAGTTATGAGAAACTATTAGCCTAGTTAATGTTCCGATTAAAAACTTATAAACACAGATACTACAATAAGCAGGGTAGACTGGGTACGGTTGAAACGATTTGGCTTTTATCGTTCATAGTATTGTTGTTTATAAAGCAATTGACGAATATGATATGTCAAATTCAAGAGCGCATTTCTTATTGCGAAATAATCTAGTTCCAGAAGTTTAATATAGAAATAGAAAGTCAACCAAATTTTATGTCGTACTAGTTTCTAGTGAAGTATGAAACAAGGCTTGCCATGACAAAGAACTACTTATGTTTTTATCGGGAAACAAAACTGAAACTCTGATGGTAATGTTGCTTTTCCTGTACTGTTAGTTAAACGACGTTCTGCAATTAGAATTCATTACGATAACGTGTGCGCTGTAAATGTGTCATGGCTACGCCTGTTGCAGTTTTTGTTGTTTTCTAACATTACTAATTGTTTCGTTAGCTGTGTTTACCTTCTAAATAGTAAATACAGTCAAGGGAAAATAGGATCTGTATACTTTGTATTGTCATTTCTTCTTTATTATTATTATTATTTATTATTTCTTCTTTAGTTGGTAGAGAATGATGACAACTGCGAGTTTCTTATCTGGATCGAGTAAGAGCGAGCGAGATAGGTATAAATCGCATTCTGCCTGTTTACGCACTATCAGTTATTTTTACCTCTGAAACATTATACAATGTTACATTAATGTTATGAGAACGCATGTGAAAATAAGGCAGACTTTTAATTAGATAATAACATTGATGATATGGTATGTTCTTTGGCGCTTTATTTTAAGAAAATGGACATTCCAGGAAGACAACCTTTGTCGGGCACGTCTTAAAACACACCAAGAATATACCTACTATCATTACAGAAGCCAAGTTATTAAATATTAACATACCATAAATGGTATTTCTAACTTTGTTAGAAGTATCGACAGAATGGTGTCAGTGTCACGTTCCCAAAATTTAGGTGGAATGCCCCAAAACTTTGTCACCGGTGTATCTTGATAATTGCTGAAGTGTAAATTTCTTTCAAAAATAGGCATCATTTCGGAGACACTAATGGCAATGGCGGTGGGCGATGCCGGCCATGAGTAGCATTTAAACCCTAGGGGCTAAAATACGACTTTAGTCCCGCTCCGCGAAGCTGAAATATCCAACTTTTAAGCAGGAGAAGTGAAAAGATAATTTTCTTAACAGATATGCGTCGGCATGGGCCTAGCCGCGCCCGGCGCCTTACGCGAAGTGTCCCGCGCTGCCCGCGCCGCGCTACTCTCGGACCGCGCGCCCGCCGTCCGCGCCGCGGCCGCCAACGCGCTCCGCCACATGCTGCCGCTCATGAAGCTCACCGCCGCTGACCTGGACGCCATTGCCGCGGCTTGCCTGCGCGCCGCGCAGCCCACAGACTATAATTTAAGGTGATTGTATATCTAGCTGCTCCCGGCGCCTTATGCGAAGTGTCCCGCGCTGTCCGCGCCGCGGCAGCCAACGCGCTCCGCCACATGCTGCCGCTCATGAAGCTCACCGCCGCTGACCTGGACGCCATTGCCGCGGCTTGCCTGCGCGCCGCACAGCCCACAGACTATACTTTAAGGTGATTGTATATCTAGCTGCTCCCGGCGCCTTACGCGAAGTGTCCCGCGCTGTCCGCGCCGCGGCCGCCAACGCGCTCCGCCACATGCTGCCGCTCATGAAGCTCACCGCCGCTGACCTGGACGCCATTGCCGCGGCTTGCCTGCGCGCCGCACAGCCCACAGACTATAATTTAAGGTGATTGTATATATAGCGGCTCCCGGCGCCTTACGCGAAGTGTCCCGCGCTGCCCGCGCCGCGGCCGCCAACGCGCTCCGCCACATGCTGCCGCTCATGAAGCTCACCGCCGCTGACCTGGACGCCATTGCCGCGGCTTGCCTGCGCGCCGCACAGCCCACAGACTATAATTTAAGGTGATTGTATATATAGCGGCTCCCGGCGCCTTACGCGAAGTGTCCCGCGCTGTCCGCGCCGCGGCCGCCAACGCGCTCCGCCACATGCTGCCGCTCATGAAGCTCACCGCCGCTGACCTGGACGCCATCGCCGCGGCTTGCCTGCGCGCCGCGCAGCCCACAGACTATAATTTAAGGTGATTGTATATATAGCGGCTCCCGGCGCCTTACGCGAAGTGTCCCGCGCTGCCCGCGCCGCGGCCGCCAACGCGCTCCGCCACATGCTGCCGCTCATGAAGCTCACAGCCGCAGACCTGGACGCCATTGCCGCGGCTTGCCTGCGCGCCGCACAGCCCACAGACTATACTTTAAGGTGATTGTATATTTATTTATTTTATCACACAAAAGACAAACTTATCGTGCAAAAGGTGGACTTAATGCCATGAGGCAATCTCTACCACTCAACCTAACTAGCCGCTCCCGGCCGTGGCCGCCAACGCCCTCAGCCACATGCTGCCGCTGAAGGTCACGGCGGCAGACCTAGACGCTATCACGGAGGGTATCAGTAACCGGAATGTCTCTGCGCTACAGAATTAATACCGGCCGCACAGCCCACCACCACCCAGACTATACACTGAGGTTTATTGTAAACAATCAATAAAATAAGTTGTCTCCCTTCTTCTTCTTCTTTTGTAAATTTGATTTTACAAGGTTGGTATAGGTTGGATAAATGTTGCAATACGTAATCTTCTATACCTAAATATATTATTCATTTCATTACAGATGTGCGGTATCCGAGTTGTTGGGTGCTTTAATAGCGGCAACACAAGCTGGAGAAACATCTAACTTGAATAGCAAACTTAAAGTCGGCGCACAAGCAGGTACGGCTCATAACTGAGTACTTCATATATTAAGCTTACATAAAAGGCTTGCACTACTAAAATCAATCGCTCTGAACGTTCGTCAGATTGATAGAAATAAAGTAATTACTGAAACTGTACCGCTTGCTACTGAATAACTTCCGTAATCTGTGTTCTATCTCATTTATACATCATCTCATCTGGTTTAGTGCAACAAAGCAAGAAGGATCCGCCGAAGAACGTCGTATCTCTAGACGAAGCTCTTAACCTCCTGATGGGTGCGTTCCTTAGGGGAGGCACGTCGTTCTTAAAAGGAGAGTTGATCAAGTCTGGTTCCGGAGTCAGTCGAGAAGTTCGCGTCTGCGTCACTCACGTAAGTATTGTGCTACAAGGTTAGGACTTATATGTCGTGTTGCTAGAATAACTAAAGTGGGGACCTGACCTGACCGAAGATGAAAATCGAGCACGCATTGTCTAAATCTTCAAGCGATTTTTCTTTTTATTGTGTGTTACACTGAAGCTCTTTAAAAACCTTTAGTTTATACTTTTCTATCTGTACAGCCCGTCTAGCACAACTTCGCGCCTCTTGTCGCGCGACATAACATCGCCCGTCACTCTCACACAGTACTGTGACGATAGAGAAAGATAATATTGCTCGCGTGAGAAAGAGTCGCGTATCATAGTTGTGCTAAAGGTGCAGTACAGCGCTACAGGTGGGGAAGTAACTACTTATGCTAGACTGACTGGACTACAATTGTAACGAACACACTCAATGTTTAATTTATATCTGACCTCTTATACTTATGACCTTTTGAAGTAGCCTTTACTATTTTATTTATAGGCGTACGTGATATTCGTCCAGAACATGGGCGGGGTGTGGCTCGAGCGCAACCTTACTACGTTCCTTACTCATGTGCTTGATTTGGTGGCCAACCCTAAAGCTGCTAGCTCGCACGTTGATGCTGTATATTCTAGGTATGATTAAACTTACTCTTAATTAACTGACCCTTACGCCCTTGGTATGATGTATAGCGTGGGGGAAGAACGCATGCTGCCTGCTACGTCACATACCTCTTTATTACCTAACCACACGCCTCTTTTACCAAAGGCGATATCTCAAAACTCAGTTAAACGACGTACGAGTATCTCTATAATTATTTGTATGTGAATTGTGAAAAGGAAATGTATTTATTCAAACTTTTTATATCGTGGCGCCATCTATGAAACAGGTTTAAAACACGTGTATATTCACCAGGAAATGCATAAACTATATTCTACGGAACACGCTGGGCAAGATGCTGGGTGAGAAGGCGCAGGCGTCGGCGTGCCGCGAGATCATTCAGATCGTCATCAAACAAATGAACAGCATTGACTTCAACCCTGAAAACGCTAAGGATTGTAACCAGGTAAAGAACTCTCATTTAGGTTTTGCGGTTTATATTTATGTTGTTCTAGAAACACTCACACAGAGAGAGATCTGTGGCCTAGATGATATCTTTCTAATTTAAGAAGTTGAAACTTCCACTTGTAACTGGTAGCTTTCTGAAATAGGCCCTTGGACGTTGTTTTACTACGCATCGACAACACTACTTATCAAGTTTTAAGTCAATGTTTAAAGACATCTAGCACCATCTAGTTCTTATCTTGTATAACCTGAGTTTAATTAATTAAAATAGATGGCGCTAGTAGTGCTTGTTTACGCTGTGTTCCATCCGTACACATAAAACCTTTTTATTGGGGGTTACATGAATCATGTAAGATTTGTAGTGACAATAAGTTTTTTTTATAATAATATTTTGTGTTCGTTCGTTTTATTAGGTATTTTAAGACATCTAACGGCATCTATTAGTCGTCGTGTGATATAAGTTAAGTAAATGTGGCAACACCGAGCCACTGTCAACATCTTTCCGCGTAATATAAACAAAATAAAATACAATTACTACGTAAAAGTGTTCAAAAAAGTGTTTAAAGTGATGAATAAACTATAAATATATAAGACAAGTGTGGACAAACGAATCTCTTGCCGATTTAAGTGTAAAAAACTCTAGTGCCAAAACCGTTAACTCACTGGAACAATTTTCGTGTTTTAAAAAAAAAATAAACATTGGTAAATACTTATAAAGTGTTAAAAAGTGTGACACCACGTAAATACTGTTAAACAAACAACCGAAATAAATGCAGTATTACAAGTAACCTTCAAATAAATTACAACATTTACAACTGCCGTAAAACATTCAAAATTCGTACGTTGCGCGCGTCGTGTCACTGAACTCTTTCAATCACGCTCAGGCGCCACGCAGCACCCACCGTCGAGCGCCATCTATGTTTGGCAATCTAAACTACGGGAACGTACCGATACCGAGTCAACGCATTGAATAAATAGTTACAAATTTTGCCACAAGATGTCGAAGTGTGCCGGTTGCCGAATTATCTTACCGGATAGACACCACATGACGTGTTCTAAATGTACAGAAAAGTATGACCTGGAATGCTCTGGTGTATCCATACAGCGTTTTTACAACACCATGACCAAGGAACATAGAGATAATTGGATTTGCCCAGCTTGCTACTGTAAAATGAGAAAAGATGATAATACGAATATAATTGCTAGGACGGCCTTAGCGGAAGCCGAAGCAACCGTAGCGTCAAAAGGGCAGGAGCCTACTTTAAATATGACACTGCGACCGCGTATTTCTCGTAAGCGCTATAAGAATATTGTTAGCAAAAACAACATAGACTCTTCCGACGAGGACGAGCGGTTCCTAAACGACCAAAGTTTAATGGGAAATACAATAAATAGTGCCATGTCACCATCCCACGACCTTAACAGGTCTGCTAATACAATAAGTCTAAATGACTTTGGAACAATGTTGCAAGAAAAATTAGATATCAACAAAGAAACTATAATTAATGAAATGAAAAGTATAATACAATCTGAAATAAGCTCGGCAATAAATAAATTCAAGACAGATATTCTACAACGAACAAACGCCGTAATCACGGAACAGACAGTTATAAAAACAGATATTATACATTTAACGAAAAAAATCCAAACACTTGAAATGGAAAATGTTAAACTTCAAGAGGATCTAAAATATTTGCAAACAAGTTTAAAGAACCATGAAATCTCACCAAATACGTCAGCAAATTGTACCGCCGACACTGGAAAGACGATCGTACTGCACGGTCTTGAAGAGCTACACGGCGAAACAGAAGATGAACTGTACGAGAGAGTGCTGCACATCTTCAGAGATACTATGAACGTGAACTTACACGGGCACGTTGAAGATCTACGCCGGATAGGTAGACGAGGGAATAAGCGGCCATTAGCGATAGAGCTTCTTAGTAAAAGCATGATTAGGTACTTGCTGAAGAATAAAGAATACTTCAAATACTCTGGACTCAACATAACGGAATACCTAGACGAAGATTCCCTGAAAATAAGGCGAAATTTAATGGAAACACTGCGAGAGGCCAGACGTGAGGGAAAACACGCCATAATACATAACAACAAATTGATAATAAATGGAAAAGAACAAATTAACATAAACACAATCCCAAATTACCAAACCTGTGAGCAGAATGAGCCGAAAGAAAGTACTAATAAGCAACGCGAACAGAATGAACCGATTAAATCGGACCGTACATTTCGAAACTAAATTCAACATATTAATACAGAATACACAGAGTCTAAAAAATAAAACCCATATCATTGAAAGTCTCCAACAAAATAAAAAATACCAAGCATTATGTCTAGTAGAAACTTGGATAACAGAAGAGCAAACAGATCTTATAAAAATAAGAAATCACACCATGGCAGCCAGCTTCAACCGCAGCGAGCACCGCGGCGGCGGCGCCGCCATCCTGCTGCGAGACGACGTGCCGTACAGCGCGTGGCCGGACATCGCGGACCTATCCGTGGAATGCGTGATTGAGTGTTGTGCTGTGGAAATAAGACCAGATGTCATTCTCATTACGATATATAGACCAGACCGAGATATTGAAACCTTTTTTACAACATTAATTAAGATACTAGAAAAAGTTAAAGCAAAGAGCCAGAAACACATTATAATTACAGGTGACTTTAATATAAATAAATTAGAAAATTGTACTAACTACCTCAGATTAATGAATACTATGCTTGAATATAACCTCCATCAGATAGTAAACCAGGCGACTAGGGAAACTAATATAAGCTCAACCTGTATCGACTTAATTTTTACTAACAACAAGCATTTTGATATCGTAATAGAAGACTTGGGCATTTCTGACCATAAAAGTTTATTGTATACATTTGAGTTAAATCCTCCTCCTAGTAAATTGCCGCAAAAACAAAAGAGACATTTTAATTCAACAAATATAAAGTCATTCCAATCTGCTTTAGCTGAAGTAAACTGGGATGAAACTCTTGTAGATACAAATAGCTTAAATAATAACTATAATTTATTTGACAACACACTATCCCAAATACTAAATATACACATCCCACTTAAAAAAACTAAACAGAAAAACAGAGTTCCTAAAACTTGGCTCACAACTGGCTTGAAAATTGCATGCAAACATAAAAGACAATTAAAAATTCTTACTAATCAGACAAATAATACTGCCTTAAAAAAACATTACGCTCGGTATACAAAAATCCTTAAAAAATGTGTAAATAAATCAAAAAAACTTACCTTCTCTCAGGAACTGATGCAATCTAAAAATAAAAACAAAACTATGTGGAACATTGTAAAACATGTAACAAGAAAAAATTATCAAACAAGCCCACAAAATATAACTATAAAAGTAGACAATAAAGTTGAGAGTTGTCCTGAAAAACTTGTAAATTTATTCAATGAATACTATGCTTCAGTTGGCAAATCTCCGCTAGGTGGCAGCAGTGACCCCGCGCCTCCGACTGGGCGGCCCGCCATACAAACCTCTATCAACTCCATTTTTTTACATACTGTTACTGAAAAGGAAGTTCGTGGTATAATACGACAATTGCCCAATAAATATAGTTGCGGTATAGACGAGATCCCCTCCATCCTGATAAAAGCATGTATAGATGAACTTGCCCATCCTATTACTAAATTAATCAATCAATCTTTTGACCAATGCAGCTTCCCAGATAAATTAAAAATAGCAAAGATTAAACCCATATTAAAAAAAGGTGGAAAACCTGATAATCCTTCTCAATATAGACCGATAGCACTCCTCCCTGTAATATCCAAAATATTTGAGAAATGTATGTCAAATCGTATTTTCAGTTTTTTAGAGAAATATCATCTATTGGATGATAATCAATATGCATTCCGAAAAAAACACTCTACATGCCTTGCAGTTTACAGTTATGTCCAAACAATAGTAGAGTACCTAAGAGATAGGAAATATGCAGTGGGACTACTGCTAGATATGTCGAAGGCATATGACAGAGTATCACATAACATTTTACTACATAAATTGAATTCAATCGGCATACGCGGCAAGGCTCTAAATTGGATGAAATCCTACTTGACATCTCGGCGACAATACGTAGAAATAGAACACCTTAATGACCATTCCATACTACAGTCTTATAAATCTAGCATACAGTATTCTGATAATTCAATCCCACAAGGTAGTGTTTTAGGATGTGTCCTATTTCTTATCTATATAAACGACCTCCCAAAAATCACCCCCCATAAAGTTGTAATGTTCGCAGACGACGTATCACTTTTATTTCAATGCCCAAATGATAACTATAGCAACACACACATCGAACAAACTTTTAATTCAGTAACACGCTGGCTACATGATCACAATCTAATAATCAATAATGATAAAACTAAACTAATCCAATTTAGACCGCGACAAAAACAACTACTTAACTTAAATACAGTATCAAACCACCTAAACATAAAAGAAGTAACTGAATGTACACTTTTGGGTCTTAAATTAGATACTCATTTAAACTGGAAAGCACACATCGAATCAGTAAAAAATAAACTGTCCAGATTCGTATACGCACTGAGCATATTGAAGAGCAACACTAGCATGGAGTGCGCGCTGACCGCGTATCACACGCAGGCGGTCGCGTGGCTACGCTACGGGCTCCTGCTGTGGGGCCACAGCCCAGATGCGCACCAGCTCTTCATTATGCAAAAGAAGTGTGTACGAATCCTGGCCAACATCCGCCAACCAAATAGCTGTAAACCTGAATTTAAAAACCTGAAACTATTAACTCTCCCCTCCCTCTATATCCTAGAAATTGCCACGTTTGTACGAAAAAATTTGCATCTCTTTAAATTCAATCAAAACACTCGACGCCAACAAAATCTTGAACTCCCGGAACCCAAACTAGAAATATACAAAAATGGACCATACTACAGAGCAATTAAAATATATAATAAAATCCCTCCTAAAATAAAAAACACACTAAAAGACTCATCCTTTATAAACAATCTAAAACGAACACTTATAGATAAGTGCTACTACACAATTACGGAATTCATGGACGATAAAAATATTTAAATACTGTGTAGGTACAAATTGTCTGCACAATGCAATGTACCTAACTTATGCAATGTATATAAGTAAAAGATGCTTGTTTAAAATTTGAAATGTAAAAGTAACATTGAATGTTGTTATTTTTCTATGTAAAATACTAGTACTAAGTTTATATTAAGTTTGGTAAACCAGACTACATAACAAAATGTTAACTTTTTGCTACACCCTGACAGGGTCCCTGTACCTAGTTATAAGTACTTGGATGCAATAAATATTATTATTTGTTTTTACATTTTTATTTCTCAGCCTGAGCTGGTGATTTATGTTATCTACGGGACAATGCCAAGTAGATAACAAAATATTTTCGTAGCTTAATTTTCGTCAACTTGTAAAAACTTTCGTACTATTCGGCAAGTATTAAGTATAGCAGCCTTCTGTAGCTGCATGTATGTACTCTGTTTCAGGTCAATGAGTTTCAGACTGTGATGGAGGTGTTTAGGAATGACGCCTGTGGTTGATAAGACTATTGGGACAATATAAACTTTTTCTTGTTTCCAGATTCTGATTACTTCATCTTTAAGGTCAGTATATTTATGAAGTTTTTCAGTTATAGTTTTTTGTAGGTTATGAGTATTTGGGACAGCAATATCGATAAGGTAAGTGGTTTTGTTTAATTTGTCTGTCAAAGTTATATCAGGGCGGTTGAAATGTGTGGTCCTGTCAGTTAGTATTGCGCGGTCAAAGTACATTTTATGGGTGTTGTTTTCTAGAACAGGATTTGGACAATATTTGTAGTATGGTGTATTAGTATTTGGTATGAGTTTATGTTTAACTGCTAGTCTTTGATGTATGATGTTTGCTACCTGATTGTGTCTATGTGTGTAATCTGTTTGTGCAAGACTAGGGCACGCTCCTGTGATATGCTGAATAGTTTCGGAATGGCTGTGGCATTTTCTGCATTTATCATCTGTAATTTTTGGATCCTTGATTATATGTTTCCTGTAATTTTTGGTGTTTATGACTTGATCTTGAATCGCTATAATAAATCCTTCCGTTTCTGGAAATAGACTCCCAAGAGTGAGCCATTTGTTAGACGCTATGGGATCAATATGTGATTGTGCTAAATCATGTGGGTGTCTTCCGTGTAAAACCTTTTTCTTCCACTGTTCTAACCTTGAAATTTCCGAGTCATTTTCATTGGTGAGTAATTGGCTTTCAGTTAGGTTTAGTGGAGTGTAATTCGCGTCATTATAAACTATTGCTTTATGTATGTCACTGTCATTAGCTTTGTGGAAGAAAAATGTTTTAAGACTATTAATTTGTTTTGTCCATAGATTGTGTATGTTTATTAAGCCCCTCCCTCCATTTTCTCTTTTAATTGTTGTTCGTTCTATGGCTGATTTAGGATGATGGTTATTGTGTCTAGTAAATATGGTTCGTGTGGCTATTTCAATATGACGGATATCAGTTTTGGTCCATTTAATAATCCCGAATGAATAAGTTAAAATTGGTATTGCATATGTGTTGACTGCTTTTATGAGATGTTTCGCTGTTAATTGGCTTTTGGATATAGAATTAACCCGCTTTTTGTATTCATCTATTAAGGTTTTTTTAATTGAAATGTGATCTAGCCCTTTCGATTGCTGATATCCTAGGTATTTGTATAGGTCGTCCGGTTCCATTGCTGTTATTGTATCTGTTTCATTTATTGGGTAATCACCAGGTCGAATTTTGCCTTTAACAATATGAATGGTTTTACATTTGTCAATTCCAAACTGCATGTTAATATCATTACTAAATTCTGTTGTAGTATCTACTAGTATTTTCATTTCTCGTTCTGTTTTAGAATATAACTTTATGTCGTCCATATAAATTAAATGAGATATGCGTGTCTCTTCATTTTCATGTTTCAGGCAATATCCGGCTCGGCGTTCTCGGAGCATGTGAGAGATTGGGTTGAGGGCGAGGCAGAACCATAAGGGGCTCAAGGAGTCACCTTGATAAATACCTTTCTTTATTACTATTTCTCTAGTTTTTATATGGCTAAGATGCAGATTAGTTTTCCATAGTTTCATTGTATTTTTCAGAAAGCATATTAGTATCGGATCTATTTTATATATCTGTAGTATACGTATTAACCAAGAGTGGGGGATGCTATCAAACGCTTTTTTATAATCTATATATGTACAGTGTAGGTTTCTTTTATGAGTAGTCGCATGTCTATGTATCAATGAATCTATTATTAACTGTTCCTTGCACCCCATGTGGTTTTGCCTACACCCTTTCTGTTCTTCGGCAAGTATATTATTTTGTTCTACGTACGTGGTCATTTTTCTTGTAATTGCAGAGGTCAGGATTTTATAAATGGTAGGAAGACACGTGATCGGTCTGTATTGAGATGGTTGTGTTGTGTACTTACCTTTTGGTAGCATGTAGGTTATACCTTTTGCAATAAATTCTGGAGTGTGTTGCTGGCCTTTTATTATTTCTGTTAGAGCTTTAGCTATTATTTTATGGAGAACATGAAATTTTTTATACCAGAAATTGTGTATCCTGTCTATTCCCGGGGATTTCCAGTTATGTAACTTACTGGTCACACCTTCTATATCGCTTTCTGTTAGTTCTTCAAATTCCATTTCCTCCATCGCTTCCCATCTCTTTTCTTCCTCTTCTATCCACTTAGCTGTTTCATTGTACTCAAGTTCAGTCTCCCAAATACCCGCCCAAAATTGCTCTAATTCACTTACCTCAGGTACATCTTTGTCATTTGGTGGTGCATTATCTTCAGGGCTATTAAGCTGTCTATAAAATATTTTTTCGTTGATGCTAAACAATCGATTATCCTTTCTCCGTTTCAGTGCTTTATTATATCTCTTAAGTCGATGCGCTTTTAAGGATAACTTTTGTTTTAGCGTGTCAAGATACTCTTCGGGTCTCTTATTATTATTTTCATGACTACTGTGTACACTAAAATTTCTGAAGATTTCGTTAACTCTATCTACTACCTTCTTTGACCTGTTATTATTAATATATTGGGTTAGTCTACCTATATCTGATCTCAATTGCGCTATGTCTTTTTCAAGCCTAAATAACCAAGCGGGTTTTCTATCTTTACTGTTTCGTGGTTGCAGATGATCGCCATCCCTAATTTTATATCCTAGTTCCTGTGATATTACTAAAGCACTACAGTATACGAGGGAGTGAATATCAATTAACTGTGCATCTTCCGGTATAAACTGATTTAGGATTTTTGCGTTGAATAAAAGTGTGAGCTGGCTGAGTTGTGGGCTATATTTTAATTTAGGTAGTTTTGGTCTAAGTGTAGGGTCTGTTCCAGCATATTCAGTTAAAGTACTTTGTAGGTTTTCGTAGAGCCTTTGTTCCGTAGCCTCAGATATGCCTATGTGGTGTAAAGATTCAGTATCTGTTCTTATGTTTGTTGTCTCTGTTGGTACTGATAAATTATAGTTTGGTGTGAGTCCAAACTGTGCTGTCTGTGAAAGTGTTACCGGCAAGGTTGCTGAGAGAGTTTGGTTTGATGTATCTAGTTGATCTATATTTGGGGTTTGTGGTGATGGTGTCATGTCTATTTGTTCTAACTCTACTCTAATCTCTTCTTTTATTTGTTCCAGTACTTGATCAGAAATCATTTTGTTGCGTATTATTGTTCGCCTTTGGTCTGAAACTCTTTGTTCTGAAACGTTTACTCCTGGATATTGTCTAGTAAAATGCTCATGTAGCAGTTTACGGTACATAGTAATATCGGTTTCTAATTTTGTAAGTCTGTAATATGTACGCATGATAAATAGGTTTACATCATTACTCCATTTCATGCGTACTCGAGGTTTACCAGCCTTGGTGGACACAGGTTGGAAAGCATCAGCTTCCTGGGTAGCACTCAAGGTTGGCGTTACTAAGTTGGGTCGTGAAATATCAATGGACTCCGACAGCGAAGAAATGACTGTTCTACTCCCAGATTCCCGCCTACTCGACACCCCATCGCCGTTATCTACGGCACGAGACCGTTTGTTGCGCATTTTTTTCTTTGCCGCAGTGGGTACAGGTTTGTTGGTGGTGCTTGCCTCCTGTACAACGTCCTCGGCTGTATAAAGAGAAATCGAAGGTGATGTTCGCGCTGATGATGAATTCGACTCTATGAAGTTTAAGTAAGATGCTGGCGACGACGGAAGTGAAGAAAATAAAGACGCTGGCGACGACGGACTTGAGGAAATTAACGAGGTAGACAGACGTTCACGTGCTGCGGTGTTGTCGGCTGTAGTACACTGTTCGATGGGAGCCCGCCTGCTCAACTCCACATCGCCGTTGGTCCGCATGCTGTAGCATCCAGCAACGGCTCCAGATGCGCCCCGACGATCGCCCTCGGGTAGCGACTCGACTTCGGCTGTAACAGATTGTTCGATGGGAGCCCGCCTGCTCAACTCCTCATCGCCGCTGGTTCGCATGCTGCGAGCGCAACCTAAGTGTTACTGTTTGTAAGAGATGGCGCTAGTAGTACGTATTTATGTTACCTTCTCGTCATCAGTTTGACTCGCATAACATGAAAGACGCAGGTAACACTTGTGACATAAATATTATTTTTTATGTTACAGGAGACACTATTTAGCCAGCATCTGCTAGTATGTGCGTTGATGGAAGCGGGCGAGCTTACATTGCAACTGGGCACTTCGGTACAAAACCTCGTATCAGATACGTCGTTGAACATGATCGATGCCATATTTGCGGTAAGTGAATAATTGAAAACTAATAATTTAGATATATTGTAACAATCGACCTGGCCTGAACTGACCTGTTCTGCAGCTTGAATTTTATTTTAACCAATTTTAATTTAGCAATCGTCTCCTGACGATTACTTACAGAATTTTAACTAGGTTCATTTCACGGTTATTTATTTATTTATTTAAAGTTTATTGCACAAAACAAAAGTCAGTACAAATGGCGGACTTAATGCCAAATGGCATTCTCTACCAGTCACCCATAGGGCCAAACAGAGATACTAGAAGTGGGTGCAAATCAGAAATCTGACAGTACAGAGAGGATCTAGAGTACAAGTAAATACAAAATATAATATTACTGTTTATACAAAAATACATATTTACACACTATAATATAATATATATGATGAGATGGTTATGTATGAGATTTATAAAAAAAAAATAATGCAGTTCCTATAAAATCTAATCGACGCCATGGTTCCTAAGAACAGATTTCCCTATCTCTTATAGTTTTCGTTTTCTCCCTACTGATCCATTTGGATTGATCACTCTGCGGAGCTAGCATTATAATGACGCAACTTACTAGTCGCGCGACTTAGCATCACCTGTCTTGCTCGCACAGTATTGACAGGAAAGTGACAGGTAGTATTTGTCGCGCGACAAAGTCGCGTGTCAAAGTTATGCTAGACGTACTGTATATGTTGTGTTAGAAATATTACTTCATGTTTAGGTTTTGGAGCATCCGTGCGTGGCGGCACGGCTGGCCGGGGCGTGGTGCGTGCGGTGCATATGCGTCGCATTGCCTTCGCAGATCACGCCGCTACTGGATAAGTGCGTGGACGCGTTGGACGCGCCGCGGTCGTCTCCCACTCCCCACCATATATCTGGTAACTGATTTTGTTTTTTATTTATTAATCTGAATATGTGTAATAATTATGTGGTACATTTTTCAATATATCCATGAAACATGCGTTTATTGCCGATTACTGTACTCACTTTTATATAACTACATATATATATTTAGACATTGTCACTGTCCCTACCATGTGACCATTATAAATTTCATTTGTCGAACTCTTTTTAGTGAAATGGGAGAGTGTTTAATGCAAACATCTCTCAAAACATACCAAAAAGTCACACAATCTGATTATGATTGATATGATCAATTGCAGATATCAAGACAGAAAAAAAATGTCGTACTGTCTACTTTTCTAAATATTTTGATTTGATGTTCTGATACCTAAGTGCGTTTAAAAACTGCGCCCACAAGCTACCATTCCACCATTACATATCCAATCACGGCTTCTGCCAGTGCATGATGTTCCATACAGAGTATTCTATGGTTTACCTATCACAAACTTACAATGTCAAAGTATTGATCTCAATTAATTACACAGTGTGTCTATATGCTTTCAACATTTGTGCTTTGCGGAGCGGATATCCTAGCCGGCACGTGGTGTCTTTTTTTGATTTATGCTTTGCGGAGCGGATAGCTGGCACGTGGTGCCTTTACATAGTAGGTGAATTGAGTTATCGCTCCCGATAAGAGAGGCGAGGAGCGCTCAAAACCCTGTTAAAGTAGGGTAAGGGAATTCCCGTGACTATATATGTATAGACGCGTAGTTAAACGGTTCCCTCATAGTTTTGCAAGCAATCGAAAGTAGGTACTAATTAAATATGACTAAATGAATAGTGTTTAAGAGGCCTTATTCCTTTAAAAAAAATTTTTTTTTCATATTATGACAAATATATGGATAATTTCAACCAACTTTTTGAAGTGAATAATACTTTTCCCCGAGTTTTAGGTAGTAACATAGCTATTACATGCTTTTATTGCGTGCAGTCGAAAATAAGTTGTAAAAACTAATTTTCCGCGTGAAAATTGTCAATTTCGAGTAGTTTTTGATACAAAAATTATCAATGAAAAATTCAAACTTTAGGTTTCGAATATATACCAATACATCCCAATAGCCCTGTTCTAGGTAGTAACAGCAATAATATGTTAAGAAACATGTTTGATCATAGATAAAAATGTCTAAACAATCAGCATTTTAAAAGGAATAAGGCCTCTTAAGGATAGGGTTTTTTACTAGCTCCATATGTTTTCAACAGGATATTCGGCAGCCCTAGCAGCGGTGCTGGGCTCGGTTCGTCTGTCCCCTCTAGGAGTACCGCACGGGCGAGGGAAAGTGGCCTTCAATGCCGCGGAACAACTGCTGAGATCAGCCGGCCAGAGCAGCAGGCTGACGGCAGCTAGGACCAATGCTGGCTGGCTCATCGTGGGTGCTATCTGTACTTTAGGTGAGACGGTAGTGTGGTATAGGTGTAGCCACTAGAGTTGTGGTAACTCACACAACATAGGTTTAAGTCCTGTAAAGATAGCTGTAAGTGTGGGAAATAAATAAATAAATAAACATGTCGTAAAGAGAGCGACATTTTGAAATTACTGGTTTTATTCGGATCGATAGCAAGTTGAACAGCAAGTTGCGAGATTAATTAAGTTTGTTGAGTGTATTTTGTAATATAAATAATGATTATTTATAAAAATACGTGTGATATAAATGAAATTGATAACGATTTAATATACGCGATAATATTGATGATATACCAGACTACTTTTATCCGAGAAACTAGATTCAACACGACGTCGAAAATAGGGGTTTCCCTATTTATTTTATACTAGTCTTAATTTTTTAGAATGAATGTTTAACTGATTTAAAAAAACATTTGTAGGTGTCCCTGTGGTGCGTGGATTGCTGCCTAGAATGCTGTTGTTATGGCGGAATAGTTTCCCAAGATCTGCCAAGGAGATGGAGTCTGAGAAAGCCAGAGGCGATGCATTCACTTGGCAGGTTGGTACACGTATATTAAAAAGATTTACGTATGTAAATCTGATAGAATTTCCATGAATTATGAATGGTAGAAGTAAATAAATAAAATAATAAATCTCTCTTGCGAATAGAATATCGAAAGCAGCTTTTTAATCAAGACCAATCAACCGAACTATTAACTCGATGGAACTGCATGTGATGTGAAACACAATATTTCACCAGTTCAACAAGAGTTAGCAAATTCCACCAGCTGTGGAAAAAAAATAGAATTAAAACTTTCGGTCCCGGTACCTCTCACTTTTAACATTGATCTGTGAAACATTATTGTGCTTTATTAGAACAACTATATAAACACGATGCATTTTTTTGAAGATCAAGGTCGATTTACAATTAGTCTGACGGAGAAATTGTAACAATTTATCGTACCTCAGATTTTTGGAGCGGAGCGAGCGAAGCGAGCGAAGCTCCCATGGATCGACTCGAATGGACTTTGTAACAATGCGCAGATCTCAGCGAGTTCTCAACCGATTTAGGAAATTTTTGTTTTAAAATGCACAAATTAAATTTCGCTAGGTCGTGACGAAGAGAAAATTTCAAAAAAAAAAAAAAAAAAACTCCGCTCCAATCTATGGTGCAAGCTTAGCCGGTGGCTGACTCTGCATCGACCTAGTATTTAATTGAATACTATAATTTGTGAGCTAGAGGTAATTTATTAATTTGGTTCCGATAACGCCTTTGTAATTGCTCGACGATAACGCTTGCAATTATTATCTGGTTTGCTCAGGTGACACTGGAAGGTCGCGCTGGGGCGTTATCGGCCCTCCACAGCATGCTGATTCACTGCCCTTCCTTAGTCAACAACGACGACACCGCAAAACGGTTGACGCAACCGATAGATGGCGCTATCGCTGTTCTTACCAAGTAAGTATAATATTGGAACCATTTCAAAAAGTATCCAAACAGGAATAATTGAAAACCTTTGGACACAATTTTTCTAAGGAATTTATGTATACGCTCATCATTGCAACTGATGTCACGTATGATTTGAGTGATGTCTACAGAGAGCCTATTTCTTTAAGACTCGGTTGGCAAAATAAGTTATTTCTGAAGCCAAACGGAGTGTACAATATTTTGATGAAAACTGTTTATATGGCGCTGTTGAATTGTATGAATTGCTCAGTGCTGTAATGATAAATGTTTGCTCATCAGTAGTAGTAGACAATTTTATTAACTAATTTTAATTTTTTATTATTAACGAACATTAAATCCCTCATAAATTTTCGCATACCTGTACTGGGTTGAACATATCATGGGAAATATTTATAGTAAGATCTTTATGTAACCGTATGTTCCAGTGAATAAACGCTTCATTCATTCATTCATTCAGTGTCGGAGGCGTCCTCCGAAATTACGGAGGTTCCCTCAAAGCTCCCGCGGCGCTGCTGCGTCTGCGGCTGTACCAGGCGTGCGCGGCGCTGGGCCCGGGGGCGCAGCCGGCGGCGCCGCTCCTGCGGCTGCTCGCCGGCGAGCTAGCCGGCACGCCCGACCCGAGCTGCGCCAACCTCGCCACCGGTCCGTATAAATAAATAAATAAATATTAAGGGACAATCATACACAAATCGACCTAGTCCCAAACTAAGCAAAGCTTGTACTATGGGTACTAGACGACGATATACATAATATATAAATACATATATGGGTCAGGACCAAAAAGTTGGATGAAATTAAGTCGTAGTTAGCGAGGAATTAAAAACAATTGAGAAAGTTCCGTTGTGCGACAAAAAATAACGATACAATAAGGAACCTTAAAATAGAACATTAAGGTACATTATTGAAAGGTTAACTGTCGTCGCACAATGGAGACTTTGACACTAATATTATTGAGTTATTATTGAGTGAGTTAAGGGTGAGTTAATGTTGCAAACTTTTTGGTCTTCACCCATATAGATAACATCCATGACCCAAGAACAAATATTTTGCACAAATATTTGCCCCGGCCGGGATTCGAACCCGGGACCGCCGACTCAGTAGGCAGGTGTCTACAAACCGAGCCAAACGCGTCGTCAACACACATACACTCATTATCATTGTCGTCATAGTCCTTTCCGCCTTCGACGATTTATGGTATTAAGTCTGAAGTCGTTGGTCGTGGTTTGATGTTCTGCCTCTTGTCAACCACTACACTGGATCAAGGCATGAAACCAATGCTCTTAGGACCTGTACCTCAAGGCGCTAACGGTTGCAGGTAATAGTAGAATTTGGAATCTATGATCAGTAAGCATGTATGTCGCACACGCTCACGGGGCAATAATGTCCCGAACCTTTGGGAATCATGCGCGGAGCCAAAGTCAACACGTAGAGGCCCTTTTAACAATTTAATGGAATGTAAGGTGTACCTACATCGCTATTATTCATATTCTTATTAGTTTACAATACCACATTTTCAGCTATGATGATATACATGCTTCTTATATTGGTATTTATGAAACTTTATTCTTTGTTCAGGCATGCTGAGGAGTGCTATGCATCCCCACGATACTATTTTGCTCGGAGACGAAGGATGGATATACGATACAGATCATGCTGAAATTGAAGAGCAGGTATGACCACTTGAATGTATTACAATAATTTTATTTTGCATCAGAACTTTATGGATTATTGTAAGACTGAGAAATTATTTGTGTCAACATATTTTTTTTCCTCATTTTATTCCTTTACCTGTTAGTGTCAAATATAGTGTGTGTTTGATAATTATTTAATTTTGCAGTTAATTTCGCCGTTGAGCGCGAGCGGCTCTGGGGCGTTGGAACACGACCCGTGTTGTCTGTACCGCGGAGGGGCGGGCGCGCAGCCACTCGGTGTCGCAGTTATAGATGCTTGCGTCACGCTGTTCCCGCATACGTTCGCTAGGGCTGCCAACAAACACAGGTATATTTATTTATTTATTTAATCTTTATTGCACAAAAGAAAACTTATCGTACAAAAGGCGGACTTAATGCCATGAGGCATTCTCTACCAGTCAACCTTCGGGCAAAGCAGAGAAATTGTGGGCGGTGCAACTAAAACAAGTTTTAATAAATAAATATTTAGATAAATACATATATATTCATATAATATATACAGATATAAATAAATACAGATGAAACATACTAATCAGATAACCTAAGAATTCTCAACTCTGCTATATTCACAGTTTTTTTTTTTCATTATTTACAGTTTTTTTACAATATGTTATAAATAGAAATATTTGCTACTATTGGAAACCTGGGTGATTAATGTATCAGTTCGGTCCGCATCACAATTAATGTATATATGTAGTTAGTTAGGGCTGAGTACATCGAAGACACCAGTACAATCAAGTGAATAACAGAGGTTAAGATGCTATTTTAGATTAAGGATGCGCTATTTAGTTAACTGAATCGGCTTGTGATGGACGCGTTTATCACGTTCGTTGCTTTCCCACACGTAAGTGCTAGACACGCTCATTGCCCGATGCAACTATGATAGGACCACATAAAAGCTTAGTATAACAGTAAAGCATCGACAGATAATTTGTGTCACTCCTCTATAGTTGCTTATGAATAATACTTATCTTTGCTTACAGGCAACAAATGCTAGAGCACTTCACAGAGTGTATCAAGATGTCCAAAGGCGCGCGTCAGGAGGCCATACAAGTGAACGTGTACACCGCATTGCTACTGGCTTTAAGGACGCTCGCAGAGCAAAAGGCCTCGCTGGGACAGGACGCCGTCAAGACTGCTGCGACTGAGCTTATTATTGTGAGTATAATCATGCCCTTCTGAGCTAAGATTTTACTTATTCTACATATCTCTCGTCGTAAACCTGTCATCTAAAACTTGAAACACCATCTGTAGTTCTAAAATCACTATCGTGTTGAGTCTCGTCCGGGTGCGATCTAAATCCGAGAATAGGGATGTAACGAACGCGTATTGATCGGAAAAACTGCACGCTTCAGCAGCTCCGACTTTCTTGGCTGTGTTTCAATTCTTGAATTCGGATCCGATTCAGCACGCAAGTAATAACTAGTAATAAGAATGACAATTGTTTCACAGTCGGGTCTATCATCGACTAGCATCCCAGTCCGCGCGGCGGCGGCCTCTTGCGCTGGCCGCCTCTGCGGTTGCGTCACCGAAGCCGAAAGCCAAGCGGTCAGCGAGCGAGTGCTAGCCCTGACTCGGTCTACTGTACGAACGACTAGGGCTGCCGCCGCCGCTGCTGTGGGGGCCGTGCAGAGAGCTAGGGGTGGCAGTTCGGCGGCTGCGCTGCCGGCGTTGAGAGCGATGGCGCAGGACGCGAGCGGGCAAGAGGCTCAAGTCAGTACTCATATTGATTGAAGTTTTAGACATAATACAAGACGTATCTAAGGTTTAAGGTTTAAGATCATTTAATCTCATAAGAATTCATTTACAATTCACTTATATGAGACATAAAATTATCCTAAGTTACAAACTATTGAGCGCAAGCTTATTAAATAAGTAAAAATAAAGGGTACAATAACAATTTACAATGCGCTGCCCGAGCGCAGTACGCGCAGCGTTATCTTAAATCTATTCAAAACTAAATACACGGAACAGTTACATCTAGATACGGCATGCGTTGAGAATGAGCGTAGTTGTGTAAGATACAACCAATGCAATTTAGTTGCGCCTAAACGCGTTAAAACTAATATTTAAATTATACATTTATATAAATGTTTAATGGTAATTCCCTTTTTTTTTCAAAAATATATATATATAATATCTATATTGTGTGTGTGTTTGTGTTTGTATGTATTATTATCTTAATTATGTGACTCTTATGTTTTTATAAAAAATATTAATTATTATTATTTGACGGATGTTCACCGACTATGTATGTTTTATATTTATTGGTGTTATCTTAATTTTAAAGTTTTTTTTTTATGTTTTCAAGTTCATATCTAGTAGATAAAACTTCTAGAAGTTTTGGACCTTGGTTCTTTAACCCAGAAATTCGATTCCCCTTTTAATTCTCCAGGTCTGGGCCCTACACGCCCTCTCTGTGCTCGCCGACGCCTCGGGACCCATGTTCCGTAGCCACGTGGAGTCCACGCTCAATGTAGCTTTGAAGCTGTTGTTCACCGCGCCGCCGTTCCAGGAAGACCTGCATCGCAGCGTCGGCAGGCTGCTGTCTGCTTTGATCACCGTCGTTGGACCCGAGTTGCAGGGTAAGCCGTTGGTTTGTAAAGACCATGGCAGTGGCGGATTAAGGGTCGAGAGCGCTCTAGGCAAAAACCTCATCGGCGCCCCTTTGCGGCCCTTTGCGCTCCTTTGCGGCCCTTTGCGCCCCTTTGCGGCCCTTTGCGCCCCCTTGCGGGCTTGCGCCACTAGGCACGTACCTACTTTGCCTTAGGGATAATCCGCCACTGAACCATGGCTTCGAGGCTTTTGAAAACTTCCTTTCCAAAAATGAAATGCCTGTCAATGTACCCCTTTTGAATAGAAAAAGTGAAGTATCTGAATGACAGCCTTTAGTTTAGACGGTGGGATACAGACATAGTTTAAAAACTCCGGACCTATATGAAAAGCAACCGGTCATGATTCATGATTTATTTTTTAACTAGCTTTTGCCCGCGACTACGTCCGCGTGGAACTTGGAAGTATGGAAGCAACCTCGTACAACACGATAGATATCCACCTAATCACCTTAATTAATAAAAGGGGGCGCCTAAGCAAATGTAAGAGCAATTGTGCTTTTGGTCTAATCATTACATTCTACAGGGTCATCAATGTCATCATGAATTACTTACTCACTTTTCAATCTTTTTAGAGCCTTATCACACTTGCGATTTGCGAGCGTATTTTATATGAAGGCGATCGCGCAGCGTGTTCGCCGCGTCACTTATTTGTATAGAAAATACGCGCGCAAATCGCAAGTGTGATAAGGCCCTTTGGGATAATTTCCAGGATGAAAACTATCCTATGTCCTTCCTCGGATCTTAAGCTATCTCCATGCCAAATTTCAACAAAATCGATTCAGCGGTTTAAGCGTGAAGAGGTAACAGACAGACAGACAGACACACTCGCATTTATAATATTAGTATGGATTACATTGTAGGCAGTGCTGGTGCCACCGTGGGCCGCTTCCTGTGCGCGTGCGCGGCGCTGAACGAGTGCGGCGGCGGCGGCGCGCGCGCCGAGGGCATCGGCTGCCTGCAGCAGCTGCAGATGTTCTCCCCTCGCCACGTCAGCGCGCATATGCTGGTTCCAGCACTCGCTGTAAGTGTGATCAAGCCTGTATAAGCGGGGTCGGTCAAACACAGATTTCACTTGATAGTAGTTTATTAATTTATTAAACTTCATACATTTGAATAAATCTCCACAGCACTTGTATATTTTAGTTTTAAGTTGTCTGCTCGACTGTCACCAAGGGACTGGCTGTTACGTTACGGTGGCTCGTGGCTTTCCCCAGCTGTTAGATTCCCCTCCACTCGGAAAGTCACGTGACTACCGGAACTACTCAACTGATAGACTTATTTAGCTAGTTCCTACACTTATTTAATACTTGTGATAAAAATAACACGTTATCTATTGATGCAATTAATAATAACCCAACACCTGGTTAACCATCCTGGTCGTGCCATTCATCGAGACATGTATGAGCATTTCTCAAAAAGTTTGTACACAATTAAGACACAAAATTAAAGTCCAATATAATTTTCCTATTTTGTTACCAATGACGACGCGTTTGGCTCGGTTTGTAGACACCTGCCTACTGAGTCGGCGGTCCCGGGTTCGAATCCCGGCCGGGGCAAATATTTGTGCAAATATTTGTTCTTGGGTCATGGATGTTATCTATATATGTATTTATATATTACTAGCTGTGCCCCGCGGTGTTACCCACTCATCCCACGGGAACACTAAATTTATTCGGGATGAAAAGTATCCTATGTCCTTCCCCGGGACTGAAACTATCTATATACCAAATTTCATCTAAATCGGTTCAGCGGTTTAAGCGTGAAGAGGTAACAGACAGACACACTTTCGCGTTTATAATATTAGTATGGATGTATATCGTCGTCTAGTACCCATAGTACAAGCTTTGCTTAGTTTGGGACTAGGTCGATTTGTGTATGATTGTCCCTTAATATTTATTTATTTATTTAATTATTTTAGTAATTTTATATCAATGTTATGGTTATGTTCGGTAATTCAGGTTCTGTTATGCTTATACTTTTTTAATTATACATAATCTGATATTAATGTATTGGAAATCACAATAAAAAATGGTAACAAAATAGGAAAATTATATTTGACTTTCATTTTCTGTCTTAATTGTGTACAAACTTTTAAAGAAATGCTCGAATGATAGAGAACCCGTTGGGCAAGTCAAGTAGGTACTCTGTTCGTTCGACTCTAAAGACCGAAGTTGAAGTTTCGCTGTACAAGTTTTCCGTCCACTCTATTTCGGTATAAGTTGCGATAGAACAGATAATTTTCTTTCTACTTGAACTTTATATAGAATGCTATAAACCGTTGTAAATCTTCATGATGTACTTTAGCGCGATCTCTCGAGCTCGGAGCTAGCAGTACGCCGAGCAGCGCTGTGTTGCCTGCGTCAACTGTCTCAGAAGGAAGCCGCGGAGGTGTGCCGATACGCCTTACTTGCCAAGGACCATGTGCCCGCAAGACCTTACTGTGGTGAGAAACTTTTATTTTTATCGTAATTTTTTTTTTTTTTAATGTATTCATCAATATTAGCACATACTTAATTTATTTATTTGTTTATTTATTTATTTAAACTTAATTGCTTAAAACAAAAGTCAGTACAAATGGCGGATTTAATGCCAAATGGAATTCTCTGCCAGGCAACCATAGGGCCAAACAGAGATACTAGAAGTTGGTGTAAATCAAAAATATATGATTACTGTTTATACAAAAATACAGACCTATATTTACCTATAAATATATACAAATAATGAATAAAAATATATACGGTAGTCTACAACATGGGATGATGGATGGACTATTCCTCATTCAGGTTTATATACATGTGAAATAGCCTCTTTCAGAGTTTACAAGTCCGTAAGAGCTCAATCAGTTTCATAGCGCCAGTGTTAGGTCGCATTGTAATACAATGTCAATCTTAACACAATCTCTGGCGACTCAGACTTCTTCTCAGGCGACATCTTAAATTATCCACATGTGTACGGTTTTAGTGTGTGGGTCATACGGAAAGATGGTATATGTCGCACGAAAGGTACAGTTGCTTGTTTAGTTGTTTTCGTTGCGCAGTAATAGCCCGTCTGTCTTCCACCAGCACAGTGCATTACAATTTGTTGCAGGTGTGGTGATCACTGACACGGGATTGCCGGGAGCATTATTCGCTTTCCTAGATATGGAGCGCGACGAAACTGCTTTGTCTTATGCGCGAGACACTTTGACGTGTTGCCTTTTGGCCGCCGCTGCCGCCCGCGCCGTCCGTGACTGGCTGTCGCTCGCTAAGCGCGTGCTCACCATTAGACTAGGTAACTACTTTTTTAGGGTTCCGTACCCAAGGGGTAAAAACGGGACCCTATTACTGAGACTTCGCCGTCCATCCGTCCGTCCGTCCGTCCGTCCGTCCGTCCGTACGTCCGTCTGTCACCAGGCTGTATCTCAACAACGGTGATAGCTAGACAGTTGAAATTTTCACAGATGATGTATTTCTATTGCCGCTATAACAACAAATACTAAAAATAAAATAAAATAAATATTTAAGGGGGGCTCCCATACAACAAACTTGTTATAGATTATATATATGTATAGGTACGGAACCCTTCATGCGCGAGTCGGGCTCGCACTTGCCCAATTTTTTTTAAATCGAATTAAGGTAAATTCGTCTTAAAGGCTTTAAGATTCTGGATTCTATGTAGATTAAGTTAATCGTTTTCGTGGGCTTATTTTTTGCAACTCGACGTCTTATTCTGTGCTTTCAATAACTCAAAAGGTTCCCCTTGCGGTCCTGCGGTAGTGTTTTTGTTATTATTTTTTGTAATCGTATTGTAACACCTCCGCCCTAGAAACAAAGATAAATAGGTGCAACGCATATACAATAAATATTCGTATTTCTCAGAGGACAGTAACAACCCAGACACAGATTTCGACGGGGAAGGCGACGACGACCAAGTCGAATTTCACGCTGACACAGACGAGTCAACGCACCCCGCAGTTCAATCAAGATGGCCGACGAGGGTAAGCATAGTTCCTTTCTCTTGTAACAAGCATACATCCCAGATGCGTATGTATATATATTACATAATACATGATAATACATAGAGGTTCAGAAGTGATCATACAAGCTTTTTGACAGGTATTTGCAATGGAATGCGTCCAAAAGATAATGGGCGCGTGTGAAGCAACAGGGGACCCCGCGCACTTTGACCTCGTCAAAGCCAAAGAAAAACAACAAACTGATCCCGACAGTAAGTTGTACAAATTAACAGTTTATAAAGTTCCTTGTCAACTTTTCTTTATCTTTCGATCTTAAACGATTTAGTAAAAAAAAAACGATAACCGCAGTATTATTGTTATGCTTTGCTGTCAACACCTTGATTTATAATTGAGAAATTGGGCCACTGCATAACTTTTAATACTGCTACCACTAGCTTAACTAATACCACTTACATCAATTCCCCGGATAAGATAGATAGTATGAAATAGGTCACATTTACCTTTTGAGCGCTAAGAACGGCAAAACACGACGGAAAGCTGTGCCATAGACGCCACGACGTCATTTGCCGCCATACAATTTCATACTATCTACTGCCAGCTTGGCGTCAGGGTCACAGTTTTCCGTCGACTAGCTGATCCGTCGATAGGTTAAACAGGGCAATATCTTTTTATTTTATTACCCAGGTGACTACCTATCGTTCCATCTATCCGACTTGGTCCGCATGGCGTTTGTCGGTGCTACTGGCGAGGCGGACGCGCTGCGGCTGTGCGGGCTGGGCACTCTGCAGCTCATCGTGCAACAGTTCGCGCGCGCGCCCGAGCCCGACTTCCCGGGCCATCTGTTGCTGGAGCAGTACCAGGCGCAGGTATCACTGATGTTATATTTCTCTAACTCTTATCACTCCATCGATCTGACTTAGTCCGCATGGCGTTCGTGGTCGACACTGGCGAGGCAAACGCACGATGCCTGCGCGTGTTGGGCGGTGCGACTGTGACTGAAATTCGTTTGGGTGTTAGAATTATGGTCTAAGTGTACGTGACTGATCTGACAAACAGCGCTGTTTTAACTTGTTGTATCATATCTTCGTTACTATGTGCTTTAAAGGAACCAAATATATATTTCAGGTGGGAGCAGCATTGAGACCTGCGTTCTCCGGCGACACGGCGTCGCACGTGACGGCGGCGGCTTGCGACGTATGTTCTGCCTGGATCGGCTGCGGCGTCGCTAGGGACATCAACGACTTAAGAAGGTATATTTATGTGGAATTGAGTGGCCTTGTAATGTCGATCTCTTCGTTTTCCTACGTGCTCATTTTTATTTGCGTTCCAAAACAAAATGAGGACCCTGATTTGGTTTCTTAATTACTCCAATAGGTAGGACCTTGGGCCCTAGGTTGGCGCCTTGGGTTTAGGTCGTGGCCGGGCCCTCCATCTGATGTGAAATAGGATTTATTGCTTGCTTGATATAATAAACGTATTTTTTTCTTAAAGGGTGCATCAGTTACTTGTATCGAGCTTGGACAAGTTGAACACAAAAGGCAACACAACTCTAATTTACAACGAAAGCATGGCTACGCTTGAAAAATTGTCTATCCTGAAAGCTTGGGCCGAAGTGAGTATTATTATTTGTTACAGTTGAAATATGGATGTAAGGAAAGCATTAGCATCTATTTACAAAAAAAAATAACAGCAACTTAACAATTCCTTTCGAAAATAAAAGGAGCAATCAATCCAATAAAACACCACATCAGATATGTACTTATTTTTACATCATTCGTTATTTTCAGGTTTATATTGTAGCAATGGTAAGCAACGGCAGCGCACCAGGCAGCTACATAAAACAACTAGACAGCAAACCGATCAACAACCGCGCGGAGATCGCAAAATGGCGGAACCAGCTCACGAGAACCAACAGCCAAGTCGAAGACGTGACGCCAGACAACGACGACGAGTATGGAGACTTTGAGTCTAAAGGGGAGAGCCTGTTGAAACTTGTTGAGCCGGAGTTGGAGAGTTTGGGGGAGAATTGGATCGCGGCGTTGAAGGACCATGCGCTGTTGAGTTTGCCGCCAGGTAATTTCCACTTTAGTTTGAGAATGAATGAAGTGTGGTTTGAAATTTCAGATTCGCTATTCTCCTCTCTGTTCTTTTAAATTATCTAAGTATTGTTTCTTTTGTTATCTGAAATAACATACCATACGAATAATAATAATAATCTAAGTATACAAAGTATAGTGTTGTCCGTTTTTTTGGCCTCAACAGCACGACAACTGTTTGCACAATTTAACTAGCAAGGTCGTGGTCAACCAACTGAAATTCATTTCGAGGCACAAAAACGTTAAATATTGTATTTTTTTTCTTAATGTAATAACAGATTCAATAATAATTTACAGCATGAATATATAATAAAAAATGAGTCATAATCGTCGCTTGTTAGAACGCTGATTATGATCGTAAATTACCTAACACTTCGCTTCGCTCGTCGTCGTTCCTGCTCGGTGTAAAAAGCTTCAGTTATTTCCTTTATTGGGAACTAATATTGAGTGTGAATATTGCAGAGTTCGCGTCGCAGCTACCGCATGGAGGCGGTGCGTTCTATTCTGCAGAGACGGCTGAAGCATCACGCGCGCATTACGCCCGCGCTTGGCCGTCGCTTCTGTACGCGGCCGCCCTACGGTACAATGCCAACGTGGACAAGCCTGTGCCTACTACAGGTTGGGCCTTTCTTTTTATTTTTTATTCATACCTTACTACAAGTATACGCTTTCAAATAAATATTAGACAAAAAAAAAGTGTAATCGTGACTGTACTTTGCTTTGATACACAAATCGAATTGTAGAAATCAGGACTCAATCCCAAAAGAATAAAAATTTATATGTGTAATGATGAGTATGTTTCGGTACGGTAACAGATTTTTATTTTGCAGATAAATCGGAAAATACGTTAGACAACAGAGCAAATAAGACTGAAAATGGCAACTTCGAATTCTTCGAACCAGTTGACGAGAGATTCCATCTTCTATTCGGTAAAGCATAATTTGTATTGTAATGTATAATTTAATACTAGCCAAACACGTTATAATATTGAGTATGTTTTCTTTAAATCTTTAGGCATATGTATGGAAGCGCTTTGCGCCCAACGGGACATGACTATCGACAATACCATCTCCGTCCTGCTGTCTATCGTTACCCTGTTGGATGCGCCCGAAAACAGGGCGAGGCTGCTGAAAGACAGGTAATGGTTGTTAGATTGTGACGCCCGTACGCTTTTCAAATGGATCTCTATTATTTAGTAGTGCTACGATGATTAAATAACAGATTATAGTAAATATAATAGGTGAATATATTGTCCTTGACTGGCTAGTGTTGTTCTTTTAATGGTTACAACTTGAGTACTGGGTGAAACGTAACTATACAATTATTAATGAGTAACTCAACCACGTTCAAAAGATTTTCGCTCTGCCAATTGTTCTAAGATTGCCGTATTTAAAGTAATATCTTAGTTTAAAAAAATAGGATGTCATACATTAACTAACCAACTAATACGCAATTAATGAATAGGCTGTGATTATGGGTTCTTATTTTAGGGCATTGGCAATAGAGTTGTGCCAAATAGTCCACCGCACGGCACTGACGCTGGAGAGCGTAGAGGCCCTGCTACTGGTGGCCGATGTGTTGAAGCTGATCATCACGGGCGCTCGCGAGCAACTGCAGGCCAACATGCAGGCCAAGATCAAAGGTAACTGGTGATACTGCTTCCAGGGATCGGATACCATCGATATAACGATGTTCGTTTGGCTAATTCCAAAGTTCTATATCAATACCTATTTTATATTAAAATAGTTGCGCCCCGCGGTGTTACCCGTTCATCCGACGGGAACACTAAATTTTTTCAGGATGAAAAGTAGCATATGTGTTAATCTTAGGTGTCAGCTACCACGATACCAAATTTTATCAAAATTGGTCCAGCCGATTGAGCGTGAAGAAGTAACAAACATACAAACAAACACATAAACACACAAATGTTCGCCTTTATAATATTAGTGTGATAGCAATTGGAAAAAAAAACGCGAAATGTTTTAATTAATACCTTTATCGATCCCTGACTCCTTGTATAACAGGTTGAGGTTGAGACCTGACGAACTGGATGACCTGTTAAACATTCCCATGATCCATGCCCATGACCGCATTCTACCTCGATTTTATTAATAGACACGCAATATCGTTTAAGGGTAGTGGTGTGATTTGTGATCCCATTACATCTCAATTTTTTTTACAGAACTAGCACCAAACGAGCCAACCAACAACATCCCCCAATCAGTCCTCGAAGTAGTCCACACCCTAGGCGAGGGCGGACCAACGGGCGACCTGCCTCCTGGCAAATCGCTCGTATTCGCCTGCCTCGAAGTGTGCGTGTGCCTCGCAGTACGCCGCCTCCCCGGCCTCAACCCGCGCAAGCAGGAGGGCGCCGTGGGTGTGATCGGGGTGCCGCGGGGATTGGGGGTCCATGGGGATGCTTTGCTGGTCAGCACACTGGCTGCTATGGGAGATTTGACATCGCTGACAAGTCCGCAAGGTGGGTTTCTGTTGTTTCGGTTTCGACACTGGCCTTTATTAAGGCGACGGGTAATGGGAAACTAGCGCCACTTTCGATATTTTTCTTATACCTTCATAATCTGATATTTTTTTAGAAATAGCTGAAGTCTAGGAGCTAGCAAAACACCTTGAATATATATTAAACCACTATATACAATTTGTTCACTGTAGTTAACCTTACAAAACTTGTTCACGTCAAAAGTTACGACAATAGTTTTGGGCAAGTTTTTAGAGACAACTAAAGAACAAGAAATTGTGTGTAATGATTTAATAAACACTAACGGTGTTTTTCCAGCTCCTAATATCTTGCAATTACTGAAAATTGATCTGGTTTGGAAGATATAATAAAAAGTCGTAAGTGGCGCTAGTTTCGCATTACCCGTCCCCTTAAAGAGTGCATTGCTCATTTAGCATTCAACTGTTTTACTGATTTTGATTTCACTAGCGTGGGTCAAAAACTACTAAACTGATACGTGTCACACACAACACACATACAACGAGTATGTACATTTTCCCATACAAGTTTGAGGAACGCCTGTGGCTATTAGCGGGTTATACTCTCACACAAAGTCAGACTACTGGTAGTGAGGGCTAACCAGCCCTGATGCAATTCAAGTCATGTTTTTAAAAAAAACCCGCCTGTTAATAATATACTTTTTTCAGGTGCTCTATCCCTTCTACCAACGATCCTGTACCTTGCGCTGGGCGTGCTCAGTTCCTGCTCAGACGCTATACTAGCTGACGCGGCCGTACTGCTACTGCAACAAGCCTGCGCAGCGCCTGCGCCGCGGCTGCTAGCTCATACTCGCGAACAGCACGCTCGTCTCTTACACTCTGCGCTACACAAGTTGCTGGAAGCAGTCAAGAGCGGTGAGCGATATTTTGTATTGGCTAAATATTTGTTTTGCACCTCTTTTGTTTTCTGTGCCAAACGAAAGAGATAACTAAAATTACTAAACTGTAAAGCAAAATGACTAAATTGATAGAAAAAAGAAGCCAAGGTGTGATATTATAGCGCTAACGAGCGCTGGGATCGATCTATGTTCGCTTAATCTGATTACCGATTTTAGCTGTCAGAGTAAGATGATCAAGTCTTATTGTTGTTTTTTCCCATAACGTAATTCGTGTCGCTATAAAGTAAGCTCAATAAACGTCTTGTATGATGTTGAACGAATTAATCATTATATTTAAATTATGTTTAGATGAGGCAGAGCAGCGCATCGACCCAATCATCGGCGCACGAGCGATGGCGGTGCTACTAAACAACTCGGAGCCCACGCCGCCGCTGCACTACCCGTGCATCAACCACTTCCGCCAGTGCCTCGAGACCAGAGACAACGAGGTATCTCCCGACTTGATGAGAGTACATTGAGATTGTCTTTCGGCGTCTTTTCCTTTCAAAAGGCGTCATAGAAATTTAGTTTTTCGCTCTTTTGGTGTAATTTAGCCATATAAATCCTAAATTGTCAACTGCACTCATTCTATTCTTGATTTAGCGTAATTTCAAATTCAAAATTCAAAACTTTATTCTGCAAGTAGGCTACAAGAGCTCTTACAAGTCCGATTCTAAGTTCATATAAAAAATATACAATTTACAATAATAATATCATAGTAGTATTGCAACAGACCAACCACTCTGCATATTTTACAGGGAGATGTATAATATTGTCTCCGGCTCTATTGAATTACAATAAACTTAACCTATTCTTTCTAGATGTTAACGGTCTTAGGCCTCAAGATTAAAATAAAATAAAAATAAGCTTCTTACTAAGTTTAATGGAGATGTAGAGAGTCTCCGTGGTCAACAAATTGAATTCGCAGATGTACAAGGTCTCGACAGTCATTTTGCAATTGTAAAGCGTCTCCAAACTTTGAAGTGCTAGAACTCTTGACATGTAAAGAAACTATTTGAGTTTTCATCGCAGGAGTTCGCGGCATGCTGCTCCGTGATCCGCACGGTGTGGGCGCAGGCGGCGCCCTCGTGCGTGTCGTGGTGGGCGCGCGCGCTCGCGGCGCGGGTGGTGGCGCGCGCGGCCGACGCCAGGCGCCCGAGCGACATGGCTCACACCAGGGCTGCCATAGCCGCCGTGACTGCTACTGACGACCTGCTGAACGCCGCTCCCGAGCGCGCGCGTGAGTATCCCTAGAGCACAGCCCTAGAGTGTAGCGTTTCACCGTGGAGCGGGCGCAACGTCTCGATCGTGGCGCCCCAGCGACATGGCTCACACCAGGGCTGCCATAGCCGCCGTGACTGCTACTGACGACCTGCTGAACGCCGCTCCCGAGCGCGCGCGTGAGTATCCCTAGTGTAGCGTTTCACCGTGGAGCGGGCGCAACGTCTCGACCGTGGCGCCCCAGCGATATGGCACACACCAGGGCTGCCATAGCCGCCGTGACGGCTACTGACGACCTGCTGAACGCCGCTCCCGAGCGCGCGCGTGAGTATCCCTAGTGTAGCGTTTCACCGTGGAGCGGGCGCAACGTCTCGACCGTGGCGCCCCAGCGATATGGCTCACACCAGGGCTGCCATAGCCGCCGTGACGGCTACTGACGACCTGCTGAACAACACTCGAACGACAATCGCAACGCACTATAATGACCTCAGTTTAAATACCTGTCAGTTCCTATGGTAACCTCGTAATATTATTTTAATGGAATGCACTCTTTTGCCGACTGTTTTTTGTGTAGTAGACACGTGTACACTTTATTTATAATATCACGTTCACGACTGTTAATGGTTTTCGGCATTTTCTTTGGGTATTTTTCAATATTTTGTCTTTTAAAGAAACCAGCACTAATGACATTGACATTGATGACAACCATCATAAAACCATTGCCAGTGTTAGAAATTAGTTCCAGTGAAATTCCGCAATATGGCGCATCCTAATATATTTCTGGTCAGGCTTTATGTGTTTTCAAACATGAAGTTTAATGATAGTGCGGATTTTTTTAAAGGATTGAAAATATATGAACGTTAAAACTGTTAGTGATTGATTAACTTACTAATTTTACACAACGACCCAAACAAGATTTTGGTCTCTATGACACTTAAACCGGTATAAAAATAATACTGAAATATAATTTTTTATTTTTACTGCTGCTACAGAGGATCCACATCAAGGTAGGGATTGATGTTTTGTCCTTTGTTCACTGGTTTTATTTGCTTATGTGACAGCTGTTTACTATTGTAGGACATAGTAATCGGAAGTTCAAACCTTTCAGCGAGACTGGTGTGCCATGGCACTCACTTTTTAACCGACTTCAAAAAGGAGGGGGTTCTCAGTTCGGTTGTATGTTTTTTTTTTTATGTTTGTTACCTCAGAACTCCGTAATTTATGAGTCGATTTGGAAAATTCTTTTTAGGTTCATGAATAAACATCTCAAGGTTGGTCCCATAAAATTTTGGTGAAGATCGGATGACGAGATCCATGAGGAATCGAAGGAATTCCTGAAATTTTATAGGCACTCATAATATTTTTCATATATTTTCTAAAACTATTTAAGTATTTGCATATGGTAGTCATCATCTTCCAATGCTGAGCTGATGATGGAAGGTACAACTCCTTAACGGTTAGGCCTTTAAGACCTCCCTGATCACCCCGCCATAAGTATTTTATATGAATCACTAAAAAGTAAAAAAAAAAAAAATTACAAAAAAAGAAACGACTTCAGTAAAAAAAAAATTCTCAAACATGCAATGAAATATTGTCTTTGTGTTCCTTATAATAGGCTCGGAAGTATCGGTTTTTGGGCGCAACAACTCGAGAGGACTGTAAAGGGATTTCATACTGCTTTTCAGGCCTAGGCCTGCAAAGTAACTTTTTTTGTTTCAACAACAAGGTCATTCACACAGCTGGCTGGTTTGACATAAAGCAGGTTTTGTTTTTAAAGGTTGGTTGTTAGACACTTGTGGAAAAAAACATTCGAGATGGCGACTTTTTTTTTTTTCAAAATTTCAAATTGGTGCTAGGCGGCTAAAACTCGGTATCGGGGGGCTCTCGGGGCTCAAAAATATGAATCTGAAATCTTGTCCGAAAATTCGGTCAAATTCGGAAAATATCGAAAAAAAAAACGATTTTTTTTTTCAAATTTTCAAATTGTTGCTCGGCGGCTAAAACTCGGTATCGGGGGGCTCTCGGGGCTCAAAAATATGAATCTGAAATCTCGTCCGAAAATTCGGTCAAATTCGGAAAATATCGAAAGAAAACGATTTGTATGGAGAAAATTTCAAATTGGTCCTAGGAGGCTGAAATTCGGTATCCGGGGGTTTTGGGGCTCCTGAGTCAGAATCTGAAATCGGATTTTTAAAATTCGGTCAAATTCGGAAAATATCGGACAAACAATATTAAGTGTTATTCTTTGAAGTATATTTTTTTATTTCATTGTATGTTTGAGAAAAGCACTATACATGCCTCGTCGTGAAAACGGATTCCCGGCCTCGTATCACTATCCGGCCTCGCTCGCGCGCTCGCTCGGCCGTATATACCTACTTGGCCGGAAATCCTCATTTTCCCGGCCTCTGATGTAATGTACTATTTTAACCAAAACTTTCAGGAATCCAGTTGCTGTGGCTACTAGTGCCCATCGTGATCTCATACCTGCGCTCGGGCGCCGAGCTGGCGCGCGCGCCGCCGCACGCCCGCGCGCTGCACGACTTCGCGCTCCAGTGGCTCACCCGTGTCGGACCCAAGCATCCACAGGTACAAAAACAATGCCTCTTCCCAGAATTGACAACATTTCATATTTATAACACGTGGAAATTAATATAGAGATCGACATGGCTTTATGTCGTGTACCTTAAAAAAAATTGAATTTATTCTTCTGTATTTAAAGAAATATAAGAAAATACATCAAATAGCTGCAATCTAAGACAATACGGGCTGAATAGGGTTGTTGTCTAAACCTAAGAGCGAAAAAAAATATATATTTTTTATTTGACGTTGACAGATGACAGATGCATACCGAGTTTTATTAAGTTTTTTTTTAATAAGAAAACCGACTAAAGTAACCGTTCCATTAAGTTCTGGTTTTGGTGTTGCCACATTTTAAAATGAGTATGTTTTTATAAATTAATAATAAAATAAATAATCATCTCAGAAAATAAATAAAAACAGAGATTACTTCATCTTTTTAAGCAGAATTCAGAAAAGTAATAAAATAATAGTCTTGAAAATATGAAATGTCAATTCTACGGCTCCGGCAATCCGCAGAAATCCCTCGAATTGTTCTTAGACCCCGTACGCGTTCCCTGAAGGGGTACTCCGATGCTCGAAATTCGACCGTCGAATCGTGCCGTCCCTCTCGATCTCCTGTCAAAATATATTTGAGTGAGCGGGACGGCACTATACGGCGGTCGAATGTCGAACATCGGAGTAGCCCTTCTGTTGTCAGTGCCAGCGGCTTGCGCCGAGTCGCTTAGCCTCTACGAACTTCTTTCTGAACTTCAATTTGCACCCTGACGCTACTAAATGCGTTTCTCGTATTTACATCGGAGTGTGACCTGCCAGCCTACGCGGAATTATTTCGTTTTGTCGCTAGATAGAGCACGCGTCACTCTAGCACTTCAGTATTTGTCAGCGAATATCAGATGTTTTAATCCATGGATAAGACGAAATCAGTAGAGGCCGGTTGCATCTTTTTCACTGGTGACCTAATCTTAATCGTCGTGTAACGGGTGATAACAAAAAAATGAGAATAACTTTCTATGGACCTCAAAACAAGACTATTCACTTAGACAAAAAACTTTGTTTATGAAGTTGTTACTACTTCTTTTGAGGTTCTTAAACTTCATTTGATTTTGTTTTTCAAGCATTAATATTTGTCAAAATGGTGTCGAAACAAGAAACGCTGCGAAAACGGTTGAACATTTTTATAATTCAAACTATAACTGGGGGAAAAAGTCTACTGTAGATAATTTTAGTAAAGAATATGTACTTAGTCTCCACTATTAATAGAATTCTTGCATCCTTGACGATAGATCACAAAAGTGGTAGCCGGCGACCAGCGAAGATAATGACCAAGAGAAGGATGAACCTACACCATAGCACTTTTAACGATAATAATCCTATGAGCCAACGAGATGCCGCGAGAAAAAATAAAGTGTTCCCAACCGTGCACTTGTTCGTTCTTGAAAAAGATAGGTCTGAAATGCCGCAAGAAGGTGAGAGCACCGGAATACACTGAACAGCAAAAACTGACTATTATATCACAGTGTCGCTGGATGATCCGAAATTACAAAGGAAAATCATTCATTTTGGACGATAAAAGTTATTTTCCTTTGAGTAAAACACATATACCTGGAAATGACCGATACTACACCAGCAATAATTTTACAACACCAGACGATATAAAACACAAGTATAAGCACAAGTTTGAGCAGAAAGTTATGCTTTATGTGGCTATATCCGACAAAGGTCTTTCGAAACTGTCGTTCTAACCGAGTGGTTTAGCGGTCAACCAAAAAGTGTAAGAGAGCGAATGCTTGAAAAAAATACTGATAGCATTTATTCGCAAACATCACTCAGATGGAGAATATGTTCTGGTCGGATAAAGCATCGTCGCATTATGCCAAAAAAACGACGCGTTTCCTAGACGCTAATAATATACCATTTGTACCGAAAATCCGAAACCCCATAAACCTTGCACAATGTCGGCCGATTGAAGATATCTTAGGTTATTTGAGCAGTTTAGTATACAAAAATAATTGGAGAGCTGAAAATTGTACCCAACTGATATAAATAATTAAAACATGTGTGCGGAAAATGGACAAGAATTCCGTCCAAGAGTCTTGTTCCAACGTCATGTCTATACTGAGTGGAACAGCTGACCACGAGTCCTATTCTAATGTGCATTGATGATTTTGTAAATAGTTTCTATGTACATATTTTCCAATAATATCAAATTGTGCTAAAAAGATACACGAGTATTTTTTTACACCTCTGAACGAATTCTCATTTTTTTGTTATCACCCGTTATTTGCGAGGGACCAACTTCATCCTGAGGGTCTCGCTACAGAGTGAACTTTATTTTAAATGTGGTGAGGACGCCAACTGTCAAGCAGTCGACCTTCAAGGAATTAATTATTAGGAATTATTAATTGGTTCTGATTAAACCAATATCTCTACGTAAAGATATGTACGGCCTACCGTTGCCTTAAAATAAACGAATGTATTTGAATTTGATAAATGAAGGGAGAGAAGTTATATGGATTTTTTATGTTACAGGAGTTCAAAACTATGATGTCCCAATCTGCCGAACTGCGTAGCAAGCTCGAAGGTGCCGTGAAGTCGAGCCAGGCCGGCGCCCGCGGCCGCACCGCTCCTCGACCAGTGTTCGAGTCGCGCCCTGCCAAGCCCACCATACAACTCAAGACCGACTTCAGCGATTTTAGATAGAGCGAGCTGTCACAATTGGCCGTGAACTCGCTTGTTGCAACAGCGTCATAGAATATCTCGCTCTGTACTGTATGGTACAAGATAGACAATATTTCTGGAAGTACTGATATAGCTGTCATAGTAATCGGAATATACATGGAATGTTGAGCAGTCTTATTCGCAAACAAAATTTATAAATACAGTCCAACTTATTTATCGGTTAAAGGGACATAAAATCAGTCGATGTCAACAATTGAAGCTTGATGCATATAAACAGTGAACGGTCGCGACTCATGAATTCTTTGAGATTGCAATTATTATTTTTGAGGTAAAAGTGTAGAAGCGACGTTTAGACAAAAGTCAGGAATGAGGATCATAGTTAAATAGTCGAAGACGAACTTATCAGAAGATCATCCTTTATTAATATATAGTACGCAAATAGAAATTGAAGCTTTTTTACTATAATATTATTAAATATTAAAAAATATGGTACTTTACGGAGAAAAATATTTTTTGTCTTCAATGAAATTAGTAAAAATAATTTAGCAAATGCTGTAATGTAACTTAAAAAATGTATTAATCCGGCGTAGGGTGCGTTAATTATTCCGAGTGAGGAGATTTTGATAACAAATAGTACACTGACAGAATTTAACTGTCAATATAATTTGGCAGCTCCTTGAAATAGTGTATGGATAGGTATAGGTAAATCAAGGAAATTTGCATATGAAAGGACCACGAAAAATGCTGTATCATTGATTTAAAGATGTTGGAGGATATGACGAGAAACTTCTCAGTAGACTGGATTGAGTAGAAATAATCATACACGCTGACTGGCTATTCTTAAATGACTTATTAGACTAATACTCGTAGAAACTGAAAGCCAGGACTTTAGACAAAATGTTAATTTGGACAGTGATTATTAATAGTCGCGAAAATAATACCAACAACAATAAATTTAGGAGTATTTAATGAAATAAATATGCAAGCATGATATTATCGTAGCAATTAAGATTTAAGATCTCTTGTTTTTAGTATTTGAGAATTCATCGACAATGAAATGAAATTATTTATATAAGTTCATTTATGCGCAATTTAGTGTCTATTATACGACGACGAGCTGACGGCATGGTTTGGAGAACAAAGGTGCAAAGATATATGGATCAAAGCCAAGTAGATGTAATCATGGATCCACTATGTCTCTAGACAGAACTGACATAAATAATTTTCAAGTCAGTGTAGACTTTATCATATAAGGTAAACGTCCCTGTGCTCGACACTGTCCCAATAGTTGTCACCGTGAATGTTATGGTATTAGAAATAGAGGTGACATCATGGTGTCAACTATTAGGCATTAGCGTGTCGAGCACAGGGACGTTTACCTTATATATGTCGCTTTGTCTAATATAATAATTATTTTAAGTAAAATTGAGGCTAGCAATACTAACAATTTGGCCTATCGTAGTATAAATTAAATTTATTTAATGCATTATGCAAAAACAGAGTGACAGACAATATTTACATATAAACATTCCAACCAGTTCAAGCGTTAATAAATCATTTTACTTGTACGGTTTATTATAATTTTGCTGAAGCAATATACAGATTTTTATTCCTTGGTGTCAATTTATGTACGTACATGTACTCAGAGATTATTTCGACCTATACAAAATGCATGCTTTGCTTTATTTATAACTTTATTGTAATAGTCGTATATTATAATAAATGAACTATCAATATTATAACTATTACTCATTTAGTGCAGATTCCTTATAGATTATATTTAACTGTTGATTTTAAGGAGTGTATTGAATGTTGGCCGTTATTTAAAAGTCGAGATGTGTGTCAATATTTTAACAAAACTAATCAATCGAATGTGACCAATGCAGGACAAAATCGACATATGTTCATATTTTTACGGATTAAGGCAGATGGTAAAAATGGTCATAGTTACTAAAATGGTACCCAGTTAAATACAGTGCGTGAGCTGTTAGAATGCGATTCGCGTTTTATACCTGTCTCGCTCGCTTACGCGATCCAAATAAGAACCCCTGAATTTCACCCAAACCCAAATCACAATCTAAGAGCTCCTGGACTATATATGCTATTGGACGCTTAGTACATACTGCTAGTAGCGCATGAGAAATCGGATAGATATAGGGGAAAACTTTTCTGTATATGCCATTTTATATCTGATTTTTTTTTTATGAAATGAGGCAGAAAGCTGGATGAATTAATAGTGTCAAAGTTTATGTAAGTGGATGTCTAAAACAGCTAGTCGATTAGATGGTTTTATAAAAATGGTTTAATTTTTTTTATTGTCGTTCACTCTTCATCATATACTATGCTTTTACTAGTGGCGCCATCTAGTTTCAGAGGTACAAATAATTATTTAATTTGAACAAAGAGCTTTGGAGTACAACACTTGTGCTCACTGCTTATGTAATCGTTTGTTTCCACCAGTTTTTTAACACTTTCGCTACCAGGAACCCGCCTGGTAGGCACTCGTAATCGTTGCTCAGATGCCGGTCACGTATTTTTGCTTAAAGAGCTACCCACCTAGCGGGCTCTCGGTTTCTGGGGTAGGGTTAAATTTTATATGTGGTTGTAAAAGTGTTAAGAGGCCTTATTCCTTTTAAAATGCTGATTGTTTTCGAAATTTTTCTCTATTATCAAACATGTTTCTTAACATATTATTGATGTTACTACCTAGAACAGGGCTATTGGGATTTATTAGTATATATTTGAATCCTAAGTTTTTGAATTTTTCTTTGAAATTTTTTGTTTGAAAAACTACTCGAAATTGACAAAATTTACGCGGAAAATTAGTTTTTTCAACTTATTTTCGACTCCACGCAATAAAAACCTGAAATAGCTATGTTACTACCTAGAACTCGGAGAAAAGTATTGTTCACTTCAAAAAGTTGGTTGAAATTATCAATATATTTGTTATAATATGAAAAAAACATTTTTTTAAAGGAATAAGGCCTCTTAAATTTCATGTGGTGTGCTAAAGAAAAAATACAACAACTTCACTAGCAAAGTTGACGAAAGTGCCTGCTGTGATAATAATTTGGACACTGCCTTTTTATTTCCAATAATATCTTGACTATCGACTGTGAAATCTCGTGTATTTTATTGTGTAAGTTTTAATGTGTTTATGATATTATCTATTCAGACGTAGACAACAGTCAATAATCTATTTTTAGGCTTTTTATTTAAATATATTATTTACCTAACAAAAAACTGTCTTTTATTGCGAGTATGGCGACAATATTTTGAAACCTGACACGGGTGATTATTTTCTCATGTACATTTTCTTAACATTTGTTATTAATTCCACCACTTTTCCATTGGATGTGACTATGAGTAGAATAAAGTTCTAATTAATACAATAATTTGAAAACAGTAATACAAAAAAAGAAAAAAACGAATAAGCCAGCGACATAATTTATTTTATTAATAAAATTTACTGTGCTACGGAACATGGTTCTGAGACTTCCATGATTTCATCGTTTCCTGATTGTTCAATGTTGGTTGTTTCTGGTTTTGATTTCTTATCTGAAAAACACATAATATTCTAGTAATTAATGATTCTTGCAAATGTGTTAAAGGTGAAAGATAGTGAAGTTGTTTAAATGTTATTCAAATTTCAATAACACACACAGAATTGATAAATAACTCGCAGAATACTAAAAAAACGACTGGGGCGAAGCACCCAGCATGTAAATGCTTAAAGAGTATTTGTGTAAATTAAATGAAATTTGACTTTTTAGACTCCATGTTATTCCAATGAAAGTGGCACCGCCCCAGTGCGGTACAGCAATACTAATAACGCAAACGCTAAATAACTTAGACGAAATTCAGATTATTCTTAAAGTATTTTATTATCATAGGTTCGTCTATTCAGCTTTGCGCTACTAACGCCATCTATTCAGTTTGGAGTTAATGTCACCCTCTCCTAGCTGCATAACTTTACAAAAATTGTATAATTTATTCGATTCACGTAATTCAGTACACAATCTACTATGAAGAGAGGAGGCAGTGTCGCAGCGGTGAAGTTGCTTTAGACGCATTAGGTTCAATTGAACACTACTAACGCCATCTATTGTGCTTGATTAGTGATGTGTTGTGGTGAGTTAAATGAACTGTAAAACCATACAAGCCGACTCACTTTGTATTGTTTGACAGTTCATTTGCTAGGAAAAGTTAGCTTGGTTTGTCTCTATCTAGTTTTCTTTATGTTTCATGATTAGTAAAATTTACCTCTTAGGAATAAAGGGGGCAGTGTTGCAACGGTGAGGTAGCCAGTATGGCCCGGCGAGCTAGCGGGCCATGCGCCGACCACGTAGTTCGTGTCTGATGTCGGCTTCTCCTCTACTGGATTCTCTGCACCCTGGATAAAATATTCACGTTATCAAAACTGCGTATAAAATTGGAGACTATAGTTCAGTTACAGAGATACCTTTTATCCAAAAAGCGGTATAAAATGTATGTTGTTATACGATAAGTCTGCTGTACGCTGGTAATAGTACATTACTGCAGAGGCCACGAACTAAGGGATTGCTGGACGAGTTTGATATAGACGCCTAAAACAATAGTAAGCACTATACAAGCCTCGGCCGAACTTCTCAAACAATGCGAGGAAATATTTAACAAAATAATAATTTCTTATTAACAATAACAATGTAACTAACTACATTAGATCATTGAATACATTACAAAGCCTACAGTGTTTATGGCATTTTTTAAAGATTTCCATTAAATTTCGCAAATATGCTTACAGAATTTAGGAGTTGGTTGGCTGTATGTAATTTTTCCTTGGTCAGTATTATGTTAGTAAGATTTAAAAACAATTAAAGAGTTGCAGCAGCGGATTTAGAGATCTATACTAACTTTCCTAACCTAGGCCAGGAAAGTAATGCAGGTGCCACAAATGAGGAATGTTGTGTCTTCATTTCATGTCAAGAGCGCATACATTTGAGATCATGTTTGAGAAAAAAAAAACATGCCATTACTATCACAAGACGTGATTATGAGCAGATACAATCTCGTACAGTAGGTAATAGTTTTGTATTTGATAAAATCGGATCTGGACTGATAAACAAGCAAAATAAATAGCCGGTAAGAGGTACTACTAGCGCCATCTATTGACGCGTGGGTAAACGAATCTCTATAAAATTTTAAAATTCCAATCTTAGTATTTAGCCATTAGGACGCCCAGTCCGCTGACTAAAAAAGTTGAACGCCAGGGAAGAAATCTGAAGTAGGTAGCAAGCATTTCCTGCCGCGACTTCGCTTGTATATAGGTAAGGTGCCCTAAGGTAGGTATACCGTATACCAGATATTATAACTTAGAGTGCCTATTTATGGTTCCTAAATCCTACCCTCCTATGATGATGAGTGTATAATAAAACCTATAAAAATTTAAGATCCAATAAAAAACCACCATCCGGTTAGGATGTTAATCTTAACTGTTAATGTCGTAATTCTCCGCAAATAGCCTTATGATATGTTTGTATAATAACAACCATGGGTGTGCCAATTTTGAAGACGGTAACTGACAGGCGTGCATAATTTACGCTGTTAATTAGGATGAGATGCTAGCACGGAGCGTTTGAACTCTAAACTTCGATTAAAATTGCGTAACGAAAATATTACTAGCATTACTAGGCTGTAGAAAGAGACAGCAGTGGTGTACGTAAATAAAAAATGGGTAAATATTGAATAAGAACAATTTTAAATATGAATTTATTCAGTAAGTCCTAATAGGGGAGAGTAACCTATATTGAACCGGCGCTTAAATTGGACCACCTGTATTTCTACCAAATAACACAATTTATTTATTACACCAAATTGGTGGACTGATTATGGCGCTGTCGTCGCTTCATTTTTTGTTGCCAGTGTAAATAAATTGTGTTATTTGGTAGAAATACTTCTAGTGGTCCAATTTAAGCGCCGGTTCAATATAGGTTACTCTCCCCTATCCTAATTTAATGAAACGTTTACCATTTTAAGTCTACCGACATTTCCCCAGAGAAGACCCCTGTTGAGAAGAACGCCGAAAGAAACTCAGTCATATTTTTTCATAAATAGGTTATAACTTATAACACAAATTAAATGTTTTTAAACATTAATTTAAGAAAGTTTGTAAGAAAGAACAGATGAATCAGAACTAAACTTTCTCAATATTTGTATGCCTATCTACACACACGCACACAAAAGTTGGATTGTCATTTTTTTCATGCAAGACTACGTACTAATCATTTTCATGGAAAACTAAAGAAATAATGGATTTGTCTCATATCGAGGAATTCGAACTGATCATGCTAGTGGCACATTCCAGCAGTAAATTTGCTATGTTGCTAAACGGGTGATGAGGTATGAGCTGACGCGTCACTGCTAAACGTGTAAGACCAACAGACGGTGAATTACCGATACGCCATTATAGCGGCTGTCGACCGAATACGTGCTTGATGGTAAGGTATAGTCGCGTAGAATATGTTTCTGTTTTAATATGAATCAATCATGCAAGAAGACGGCCAACCTATGGAAAAACTATGGACTTCGGGCTCTGATATGGCTAGCTATACTGAATTAGTTTTAAATTCTCTTTTGCCCGTGTCACAGAGCTTTTGACAGTCGAATTCTTCGTGTATATATCGCGTTATTTTTTTCTTATAACTTTATTTCACATAATATATATAACACAACAAATTAACAATAACCCAATAATTAAATTGGCGTAATTGGCGTTCAACATAAAAAATATATATCACTAGCTGTGCACCGCGGTGTTACCTGCTCATCCCATGGGAACACTAAATTTATTCGGGATGAAAAGTATCCTATGTCCTTTCCCGGGTCTCAAACTATCTCCATATCAAATTTCATCTAAATCGGTTCAGCGGTTTAAGCGTGAAGAGGTAACAGACAGACAGACAGACAGACAGACAGACAGACAGACAGACAGACAGACAGACACACTTTCGCATTTATAATATTAGTATGGATAGTATGGATTAAATGATGTTAGAAGCGAGATCGATGGAACGCGACTCTTTCGTAGACATCAAGAATAAGTATCTTCTGTGGTAGAAAGGACACGCTTCACCAAAGATGTCGCTGATGGCCTGGGGCGCTTCAGCGGCTCCCATTTCATAAAACAACATATCTATCAGTAGTATGAGCGGCTATTATAATTAGAACCTAAGATTTATCACCACTTGTGTATCCGCCGATACTATACAAGGGGGTCAGGGTGCGGAACGTAATTATCGATGTCACGGGATTTGCGGTGACCTTCGACGTTCCACACTCCATATTGATCATGGGAATCAAACAAATTTTGCTACAACTGATGTCCTAGCAGTAGATAGGTAATTTAATTTTTAGAGGCCACCTTTGTGTTTGTGTCCTTATTGTGTTCCATTTGCGGTGCTCCAGTGAGGGTGGAGCTGACACTTGTTGAGAATTGATGTGTTCCGAAAAATATTCGATAGCCTGTTGTACCCGTTATGGTCCTCAGACTGAATAGTTGAAAATGTGAGGTGCTACTCGTAGCCACCCTCCTCAAGTTTTTTTCCTATTACTTCCATATTTAAATTTCTTACCCCTAATCATGTTACCAGAAGTATCTAGCAGAAGAGCATGAAATCTTTTCCTTAAAACAAATTTAATTTTTCTAGCAATATTTAGAGTTATATACAGATAGGTTCCCTCTATGAAGCCACAATGAAAACATTGCACCAGCTCAGAATTAATCCATGCAAAGGCAGCATTTAACGGTCCTGTTATATTTTAAATGACAGCGCGCGGTGGCGCCTCTAATGACAGAGCGGAGATGTCCTCTCATCTCGTGGATTACTAAATGTACTACATTACATGGGGTGTATTGCACAGCTTTTGTTTGTAAAACCTTGGATGGAGTGAAAGTAATGTCGCATTCGGTCTTTGATGCTACAAGTATTGTAGAAGTTTGTACCTAAACTAATGTTTATTGATATATTGCTTTTGTGACGGCCGCAAACTGCTCGAGTTCTGTATAAATAGGTTTACAGAACTGGAGCAATTTGTGGCGAATAAAAGAGATATACAATGACATCCCTAGGATATTTAAAAAAGTATAATTATATGTAATTCTTAAAGAGACTTGTTGTTTGTGTGGTTAACAAGCGTCAGCAACAAAAATAGCTATCGAAAGTCCTTATAATGTCCGTGTATCCAACACATGACATTTCACAGAAGCGTTATCAACTTAATAAACAGTTTGTGCCAAGCTACGGTACCATTTGTTCACATGGCAGGCTTTTTGTTCAGTAATCATTACATATTAACTTTTTTGCCATCATAATTTCGAAACAATACGGAACAAATTATGACTTCAAACAGCCACTTAGCGCTGATCTTTAAATGACTAATAAAAACATTTGTTCGGATTTCCTCTTTCTATTGACGTTTGATTACAGCAAAAACTTATAAAGATAACTTCCTCTAATGTACAAAGGAGCATAGAGTACGAACGAATACCTAAGTACCGTCCTAATAGTGATGGCGGACCTTGACAGAGTTGTGGTGAAGATTGCTCACTAATTGAGCAAAGCTTGTATCCGTACGACCGCAGTTTGAACTTAGCCGACCTTGGCCTGGTGGTAGCTAAAAATGTTACATCTATAAAAATTTGCTGCGAGGAAGAAGCTAGATTTGCTTTGTTGGTAGCTTCGTTGTGTTGGATAATTGTAAGAAGATGATGTTGAAGGAAGGAAGAAAGACAATCATTGAAAGAGTAGGTATGAGTGTAGTAGTGTTCTTGACTGGGGGTAGTGCAAGTAAAAGAGGAAAATGAAATTGTGGTTAGCCATTCTAAGATAGTAGAAGTAGATACATTAAATTGCATGTTGACAATCCAGGAGTATTACAATCAGCAATTTTCCCTCAAGAAAATAAATCATTGTAAAACAACATAATAAGCGAAATCATCGCAATGTGCGCATACGCACCGCAATTACGTAACATAAATCCGAACTGCGTGATCGATGGACGATGGTAGGAAAATGCAACCACACCTCGCCCGGCCAGTTCAAGCGCATTGATCAATTGCTTCTAATTTATTTAAAAGTCACAACTCCAATTGATACGTTGAATAAAATTTGATAAGCACAGAAACTAGCCGATAAAATATTCATTTACTGACACAACTAAGTACAAATCTGATACGAATTAATAGAACCCAACTACAACCGCCTAATACTGCCGATCGATCCAACATTAAGTCGAGATTAAAACATTAAACCTTCGTGCTGTCAACACAGAATTTAACCTCACCACTGGATGACAAGTTGAAAAAGAATAAAAAAGAATAACGAGCAAAGAGGCGCATTAAGAATTGAGATAAGAGAGACGAACGAGCACTCAAGACGCACGCGGCCACTTTATTATTTATTGACACTCAGAATAATTACTTGTTGGTTGGCCCGTGCCGAAATGTGGCCGGACTTCGGGTGTCAAAGACCCTAATGCCATCAATCCAGGAAGATTGACTCCGATTTGATACTGGCTAAAACTATTGTTTTTAAGTTTTTCGATGCTTGCTATTTTGTTTTCGTGACAAATTTTGATCAATTCTAGAATTTTAAGTACCTAAATATTGAATGTTGAATAAAATTCTCATCTAACGAGTTTGTTTGTTCCTAATGGTTAGTTAGAGCCTTAGAATATGATGAGCGTCCGTTGAAATAGAAAGTCTTAGTAGATATAAACTATTCAACTATTGGGGTACTTACAAAGCAAAGAAAATTGAAAAATTGTATTGAAAAATGCAATATGCAGGCTAGTCCTACAGCCTTGATATGTATTTAACAAACTTTGAGACACAATGTTTTTATTAGGAGAATCTTTAAGTCTTATCTTGACCTATAGACTATGAAATCTTTTTAAATTTGCAAATATGGCGTTCATGCTTGGTAGCAATAAAGTATTGGGCAGTTGGAATATGGAAATAAAAAAAAAATTGGACATTGGACAATGCAAATTGTAGGACCAATGTGGGTACTTAACATAAACAAAAAGCTGTTGCAAAGCAAAACACATAAATTATCCTTAATAAATCTCGCCCCGAAAATGTTTAAAAAATAATAAATGAGCACAAAACGACGCAGCTGCCAAACACTTGCATCGAGTCTTATCGCAGCCATGTTGGTGTCTCCATAACTGTCGGGGAGTGATAAATACTCGTTTGAATTTAGACGTCCATATTGGAGAAAAAGAAATAATGGATAAAAAGCGTCGGTAGCAGTCAATACATGTATGAGATAAGAGACACGCGAGGATCAGATGAGTCAGGACTTGGTTTAGGTATGTGGATGTATACAATATAGGGAATCGCTTAAAATTGTTGTTAACATCTTCTCTAATTTTAAGCGACTTGAAAAAAACTCAGTTCTTTGGATCTTTTTTGTATATTCCCTGGACCGATTAGGAATTTTATATTTTTTGGTTAGAAATGGTATATGTACTTTCTAATTGGTCTCGGTGTCATCAAAATCGAGAAATAGCAAAATATGATGAAATATTATTATTCTCTTAAACAATAACAACACAATGCACGATCCATAGGTACTATACTGAAACTTTAAAAAGATCAACACGAGAAGCCGAAGGATACGGATCGATGCGCGGGCCGACGGATCGATTGCGCAAGAGTCGATTAAACGGCGCGTATATCAATCGCCATTACCGCCGCCTGTCAATAATGGGATCGCATGAATCACGCGCCGCCGCCGTGGTGAAATATTCCAGCTTTTGTTTTAAATGCTTTTAGTGTTTGGTGTTTAAGGCTCTTATAATTGATTTCAAAATATTAATGTTTTGATCAGCACAATAAGATTAATCCAATTTATCTTTTAAACTTACAGGGAGGTCGTATTTCGACGTTTTCACTTTTTCAGTTAATTGACATCTACATAGAAGCCACATTACACGATTTAATTTGTTTATGACAAATTTTACTGTAAGCTTTAATTTAATGATCTAAGCAAATTTTCTTCAAAATGTGCAAACCATATTTCAAGTTTTTAGTAACGCCATCTAATGAGATTTTCCCATAAGCACATATCTTTTTTAGATTGTGTACTGATGCAGAAAGTTTTGTATGTATGTACACCTCCCTACTGTTATCTGTTTTACCGCTGTTTATATTCAATGATGCACTAAGCACATACTATTTAAAAGTGATAAATATCTTTGTATAATAAAAGAGAATAAGAAATGAAGCCGTGCGTGAAGCATCCCTATAAGCCGCAGAACAATGGAAGTGCAAATCATCAGCGGCAGTAAAAAGCGGCAATTTCACGGGTGTTCAGCGCACGTGGCGGTGTGACATTCCGTGCGTGTTTGTTCCACAAGGGAACGTTGTATCGCTCTTCTTGAGCCTTTTATGTTAAATTTATAGAATACTAGCTGACTTTTCTCTCAGAACCCCAGTTTGTTTGAAAGAACGAAACTTAGTGATTTTCTTTCTATTCATATTCATAAGGAAACTTTCTCGAGCTTCAATGACATTAAAAACCCTAGTTATTTTTATAACAATACATCAGGAACACGTTGGAAGAGAAAATTGTATGTTTGAGACCCATATTTAAAAAAAGTGGTACTCGCACAGAAAATACTAATAAAACGACAAAACTGTCGGAGATGCAATCGTGTCACTCATATTCGGCGAAGGCTATTAGTATTAATTCCACATAACACAGTTAATAAGAATTATCTCGTCACGGTGGCGTCGTTGGCATCCGATTAAAAAAAACTGCATTAAATCCGGTTTATCCGTTTGGGAGCTACGATGCTATGTTATATTACATACCTAGGGCGGTAAATTCGTGAATGTCCCAGATCGCAGGTGTTCTAACCTTTGGTTTGGGCCATAAATATGCGATCGGGGCGTTTACGAATTACTGCCCGTGGTTTGTCTAAAGTTTTACGTGTTGACTTTTCCAGGAAGTAAGATTTTCCCCCTTTGTCTCTCCTTACGGCCCAGGGTGACGTAAAACTTATAACACCGCTCGTATCGCGTCGGTGGTTAAAACTATAATACCTTAAGGAAAAGTGTGCAGTGCATTGCAGCAGCGACAAATATCGCATTACATACGAGACGCGTGCCTTGAGGTGACATTCAGGGTATTTAATACTGTTCTCTTGAGTGGAAATATTCTTCTTGGGTCTTTCTTATTTGCACATAGATTCACACACTTTGGTATGGCTCTAAAAATTACATTGTCGAATAGTGTAAGACTAAAATTATATGACAGGGATTTTCGGATACCCAATTATTACTGTCTATTCTATACACATAATCGATCGAACTCTTATAAAAATAATCTATGAAAACGATACTAATATTTGTAACTAAGTTAGTCCTGCTATAAAATTGCCTATAAAATACAAATTCTGGCTTATACGTAGAATATAGGACATTATTATTTCGAAACGCACAGTTTCTTTTTTATACTACGACGGTGGCAAACAGGCATGCGCCCCGCCTGATCTTAAGCAGTTACCGCCGCCTATGGACGCATGCGACGCCAGGAGCATCACACGCGCGTTGCCGACTTAAGAACCTTTCTACTCCCCGCTTGAAGAACCGCATACTGTAGCCCCCGGGGAAAACCTCGGCAAGGAGCTCATTCCACATTCGGAGCGTTCGCGGTAGGAAATTCCTCTATTACAGTTCTCGACCATTTAGGCTCCAGTGTGAGAGGCTGAACAAGTGAACACCTTGCCGATGGCGAGCAGTGCGATGGTAGAAAGTAGCCGTGGGCATAATGTCAAACAAACGGTTGCAAAGGATAAGCCAAATAACCATGTGATTTTCACCTTAGTCGAGTAATGTATCGTAACAAAATAAATTAATTGCATTATTTAAAATAGACACGTTTTCTTTTGGAAAATATTGTGCAGTTATCGAATTAATAACCGCCACTAAACGAAGTAAACGATTACTTTACTGCACAATTAAAACTAGAATGTATACCTAGATTACCATTTGCACCAGATTATGCGTAGTAGGTACTGTTACTGTGACTAACTTTATTGATTATTTGAAATCTAATAAATACAGTTTGCTGGGAAATATAAAACAAAGTCTGCGTAGATAAAATAAGCTGTTTATTTCTGTCAAACATTTGGACAGCGAAGACAATTTATTCACATTGTGTCGAACATTATGTAGATACAAACTAAAACAGTTAAATATTGTGATTAATTCTTGTTTTCTAGGAAACAAACCCAATATTGATCTACGCGTAACATTAATACAAAAAACATTGATACGAACAAGATTAATTGTTGTAATAATAACTGCGATGTTGAATATACTAGATTTAGAAAACCCTACTTAGTTGAAGTAAGCATATTACTTAGTAGGAGGTACCTTATTTACATTTTTCAAAATGCAACCTCAGAATAAAGGGTTTTATTGGTATTATTATATATTTAACTGACATGGCTTCGAACTCATTTTTGGTATTCGTAGAGCAGAATCACGTTTAGCTCAATTTATTGTCGGAACCAACGTTTTGTATACTTCGTTACTAGATGAGTACATACCCGAGATCGTGATGAGTTAAATCAAATATGTCAGTTTTGCAATTCAGACAAATATTCAGATACTATGTACTATGGGGCTGCACAAATGCATGATTTAATTCATAAATGGGCCTTGCAATTCTGTAGCTCACTGTCACTGTACTTTAGAGGGGTAAATTCAAAGGTAACAATAAGAACCGGTCAGTTTGCCAAACCGGCCACTCTGCGCCCCTTATCTCGCCACTCCGACCAGCCCAAATCTTAAATGATCCATGTATGAAAGCTTATAATAATATGCGTTTAAATGTGCATTTAAACCCTTTCAGCTAAATAGCATTAAACAGCTTGCGGCTGTGACAAAATTATCTTGAAAGGGTTCAATGTCGAATTTGAAGAGGATATATTATTGAAACGAGATCCTTTGGTTATTTATGTGTAACTATATAAACATATAAACATCATTTGTATTAAGGTATGTATTTTTATCTATAAATAAATAAATAAATATCGGACAACCTCACACAAATCGATCTAGTCCCAAATTAAGCTCAAGAAGGCTTGTGTTATGGGTACTAGACGACGATATACGTACTTATATAGATAAATATATACTTAAATACATAGAACAACCATGACCCAAGCACAAATATTCGAGTTCATCACACAAATATTTGCCCTGGCCGGGATTCGAACCCGGGACCTCTGGCTCAGTAGGCAGGTGTCTACGAACCGAGCCAAACGCGTAGTCAAATCTCTATACAAGTATAATCTATACAAGTATGTTTATCGTCGTCTAGTGTCCATTACACAAGCCTACTAGAGCTTACTGTAAGAGAAATTGATTTGTGTAAGGTTATCCAATATTTATTTATTTATCATGATGTAGTAATACGGTAACTCTTATCTGTTTCGATTTTTGTTTTTATCTAGGAGTAAACAACGTAAACTGACGACACTAGTTACAATATTATGTAATTTGTTTTTAATAGGGTAAATCGCCAATAATTGGCCACCGTTCAATAACTGGCCACCTCAAACTAAAAATTAACTTTGTTCACCTATAAATATAATTCATTTTAGTATAAGCTGTTAATTACTGGCCGCCCTTCAATAACTGGCCACGATATACTAAAATGAATTCAGTTTGGGTAAATCGCCAATAATTGGCCACCGTTCAATAACTGGCCACCTCAAACTAAAAATGAACTCTGTTCACCAACAAACTGAATTCATTTTAGTATATCGTGGCCAGTTATTGAAGGGCGGCCAGTAATTAACAGCTTATACTAAAATGAATTATATTTATAGGTGAACAAAGTTAATTTTTAGTTTGAGGTGGCCAGTTATTGAACGGTGGCCAATTATTGGCGATTTACCCTTGTTGGTGAACAGAGTTCATTTTTAGTTTGAGGTGGCCAGTTATTGAACGGTGGCCAATTATTGGCGATTTACCCTACGTAGAATGAAAATGAATATGTTCCAGGAATTATTGTCAAATCTTTGTTTATGAACTTCTAAACCAACTTATCTATTCAGGCTGATATGTATACATTATGATCTAAATAGCTACAACTACGGATAATACCTACAATACACGGAGATGCGTCGCCGCCAAATGAAATTGGTTGGTTGTTGGTAGGTTAATAATGCTGTAATATGTTTTATTAGAAGAATCTTAGTTTCCAACAGCGAATGCATCGATGGAACCCTGGACTAGAGTATATTGAAAACACTCACCGTATCAAAAATCGTGGGCATTTCGTCCTTAGCTTCCGATGCTTAAGGTTAAGTAAAGGTTTGATTGATTCTGGTTTCGACATTTACATTTCGTCTTAACAAATTCAAGTTTCCGCTCTAAACCTCATACGAAATATGTGTATGTTTGAAAAGTACACAGTAAACGCTTGGCTTAAAGTTGTTTTATCAATAGCATGATTTGATCAGATGGTAGTTTGTGAGAGTTATAGTTGTTTTGCATTTAACAGTGCATATTGGCCAATGTATGTCTCGTAACAAATTGACTGTCAAACTTCACATGGGTTCGAGGAAAGAATTGATTGTAATTAATCGGCGTTGTCAATTTGTTTTGATCAGTTAAAGGGAAATGATGTCATCGCACCTTGACTTTATAACCCTATCAGGTGTGCCTAATCGTAATATTAGAGGATGTAACATGTTCACAGATTAATGAATGATAAGACATATTACATCAATGTAACCACTCCAATTATTAATTATTAGGGTTTCATACCTCCGAATTTAAAACGAAACCCATATAGGAGAACTCCGTAGTCTGTCCTATACGACTGTCTAAGTCATTCTATTTTATAGTAAAAGTACTCATAATGAAGTCCTTAACGAAAAACTGACTATTGAGTTTCTTTCGGCGTTTCTTCTAAACAGTGAATGCTGGTAGACTCAAACATATTACATTATGAAACATTTGGTATTTGATTTTCTAAATTGTAAAATTTTATATTCACTAAGGGTATCTTTGTTACCTACCACAGTGGTACAAAGTGATCGTCTTAAATTATTCTTATAGTTCTCCCCATTAACAAACGAATAAATAAACACTCGATTAACACCCAACGAGTCAATAAAACGGCACATGAGACCCCCCGCGCACCGATAATGCGATTATACGAGCAATGTATCGATTATTCATCATCCGTACCGATTATCGGCCGCTTTCACCACAGTGTGGATGTCAAACCCTGACGCTATTAAAGTGTACCTACCGAGCGTAATCGCGTCAAGTTTTGTTCTTTATTAATCCCTTTTGTAACAGACTGGTTTAAGCCTCTGTGATGGTTAATGAAATTGAACAGTGTGAACGTTAAGTACCTAATAATGTTTTTTAAATGTTGTACTTATATGAAAATGAAATATACCTACATCTACATACCTAGAGTAAAATAGGCTACCTTTTTATCTGAAGGTCCCATCATCGAAAAATATTTTTATCGTATTTGGATGTTCGTATGTCCGTTCTGTTTATCAAATATTTCTCCTGTTTCTGAAAGCTAAGTATTTTCAAGATTATATTTTTTTACATCACGTTGATGGCGTGCAAGCGTACTGAGCCACCCGAAGTTAAGTGGTTACCGTAGTCAATGGAATGATTTGTCATCTCAAATCTAATTTCAGATATCTAGAACGTTTAAAAACACATGTGACTTAGATGTTTTATACCAAAGAATATAGTAAGTATCAAGAGTTCTAGACATTAGGTAAGTGGATAGTCTTGGAGTTTATTTCATTATGTTTACTATAAGCATCCAGTTTTTCAATACGTCACTGGCCCATAATACTGTGGGTTAATTTTATCTTTATAACGTAACAATATTCCAATAGTACAATAAAAATAAAGTGTCTAAATTAATCATTGAACAGTTATGCTCGTTGCTACCGCTGGCCGGAGCCAATCTAATGGTTTTCACATTGTAATAACAACATGCCAAATTGGCAAAAACTATTTGTCATGAGTTCCAAGAACGAGGAGTTGGTTGAACGATGTATTAAACCGATTCACAGAAATTTCATTTTAAAAAAGAAGGTACAAATAAATGATTTCATGTCGGCTCACAGATGAGTCAACTTTTTATTTCAGTTGAATTATTATGTAGTGCATAATTAGTTGGCTTTTAAATTAGACATAGCGTACCGAAATGGACTATAATCGAGGCTATTAATATCGGGTCTGTAGTACGAGTAAGTAAAAGTCCTATAGAAATGATGTGACAAATTGTTTAATTTCTGTATTTTAAAAGCATTTATTTAACTTGCAATGTATCTAAGTATGTTTGTTCGGGTGAAATCTTGCAACTCAATTTTGAAGCAGATATCGTCAACTGATTGAGCTGAAATTTTGCATACTTACTTTGATGACAATACAATAACATGGTACCATGGGGCTGATCTGATGATGGAGCCGGAAGGTGACCATAGGAACTCTATAATAGAAATACCGGCCAAGTGCGAGTCGGACTCACGCACCGAGAGTTCCGTACAAACACTTTCCATCCCTAAGTGGTTAAGTTAGTTGGTAGTTTTTATAGTAATGTACATCATTTATGTTTTTTTTTTTATTTTTCATTTTCTTATTTTAGAAGTTCAAGGGGGGGGGGGGGGGGGGGCAACTTTTTTCCACTTTGGAAGCGTCTGTCACGCAAACTATTCGGTTTAGAAAAAAAATATTTTAGAAACCTCGATATCATTTTTGAAGACATAGATACCCCAAACGTATGTGTTTGATTAAAAAAAAATTTGGAGTTCCAGTTCTAAGTATGGGGAGCCCACAATATTTATTATTATTTTTTTTATTTTTGCATCAAAATCTTAATGCGGTTCATAGAATACATCTACCTACCAAGTTTCAACAGTATAGCTCTTATAGTTTCGGAAAAAAATGGCTGTGACATACGGACGGACAGACAGACATGACGAATCTATAAGGGTTCCGTTTTTTGCCATTTGACTACGGAACCCTAAAAAGCAATCCTACCGAGCTCAGTGAGCATTTGATGAATATCCAAAGAAAAGTACAGTCGGCTATAAAAGCTTGCCACTAAAATGACATTTTTGAGCCGAGATAAAGGATTCAGTCTCAATCTCAACAACTACATAGAGCTTTTTATATTAGTATCACGTCAATAGACGGAGTCAGTGGAGCTAGCTGTGGGAGCTAGTTATCAATGAGTATTTGAGGCCTTAACGGCCATTCAAAAATTGCCATAGCGGACGGTATTTCACGTCCACACGGCGGGGTATTGGTAAAGTTTTCAACTAGCAATAATCGCACCTCGGATTAACCTCATTGGTTACGATATTGCCTCTGCGCAAAGTTAACATGAAATTGAACGTCGGCCACCCCATGAAACTACGTCGAACAAACGATAGCGCGATCTAACTCGACGACAGCGCCATCTGTTGGCGAATAGTGGAATTAATTTTGCGGTCTAACATAATTTTGTAAGTTATGGATCAATTGTGTAATTTCCAGTGTTTACCTATATATCAAAATAAATAACTTCGTACATAATAGAGGTACAAGTACGTCGCACATATCTACGACCAAAAGCTAAAAAAGCTAACACGTAGTAAACGCTAAGAGATTTCATTGCGTTAACTAAGTTTCCAATTTTTGCAATCGAATTATAACTTAAACTAAAGTTTTAACGCATTTATGTTACAAATATTTTTTATTTGATATACTGAACAAATTATTATGATTTTAAAACGAATTAAGACTTTTTTTAGTTTTACTCAATTCATCAGCCTGCAGTAAATATGAAGTGACGGGAGCGTGCCAGACCGAACCTCAATTCATTAATCCTTTTTTTATTAATTATTAGCATTAATAAATAACGGTATTCATGCTTTTAAGCAGGTATAAATACCCCAAATAATTATATATATACATATATATAAAGATGGTCAATCAAATACTACTCGTCAGTTAAGCCGATTTCGTCTCGTTGCGGGCTAAGGAATGGTACAGTGACTAATCAAAATTTCCCTTGAATCGTCTCGGCCAGCTGTGCTGGGAGACCGCGAAAATGCTTGCACGTAGCGTTTTCTCAGAGGACGTTATGAATGGGGCAGCCGCGGTCACGACCGCGTATTGTGGGTTTTTGTCCCGGGCCTTCCGTGTCGGAGGTCGGCTGACCGGGCGCTTGTCCAATGTTTACGGAATTTACGAATCAATTTGTACTTTAAAAAATCGTTTACTTATTTAAAAGTTCAGGCAATTCAAAGGAAAATGTGTATTTTCCTCTGGCAAGGAGAATAATACGTATAACGTAAAACTAAATAATATGTATTAGGGGACAATCTTTCACACATCGAGCTAGCCCCAAATTAAGCAATGCTTATACTACATATTGTACTATACACTACCAGAAATTACTGGGATATTTGCCTATACTAATCAGTGGAACTACTGTCAAAATATTAAAATAACGGGAGGATACTAAACTTGTACCCAGCAGTGCAACATTACAGGCTCCCAACAGCAACATTTATTGTACGTTCTAGACTTCTAGATAAGTAAGTTCTCATTTCAAAACTCGTTGAGACACACACGTGCCACTAAGGTGTTCAAAGGGACGTTTCCTATTATAGGTTGAAGGGATAATTAATTGTAACTTAAGTAACAATTATTTTTATTTAATAAAATGGTGATTGTTTTCATAATTTTGCTGATTTGCAAAACTATAAAAGAAAACAACTGAAATTATCGATATAAGGCAGTTTGGTACATTTGATAACACATTGTAATTGCTAATAACTAATAGTGTATTTTTTTCCGACACAGGTCCCAGTGGCCAACGCCGGGTCGTCGGTCATCAGTCGTGACCCGATGCGCTCCATCGGTCACGATGTCAGTCCGTCTATCTGTTCCCAACTACTGAATGAGACAGTTACCCTCCACAAAAAAACATTTCCAATTCACAAAAGAAAGACGAAAACGTTGTTAGTTAACCGTGCAATCACGATTCTACGTAATTTTAGTTATTTATAGACTAAATTGTTATTTTTTTGTTGATTGCGTTTAGGGAAAATATGACAATTGGTTTGAATTTAACAAAAAGATTTTACGAACAAAAGGCAAAAGGAAGTCGCTTATTATATTATATATTGACGACGCGGTTGGCGCAGTGGTTAAGCAACTGCCTACTGAGCCGACGGTCCCGGGTTCGAATCCCGGCAAGGGCAAATATTTGTGTGATGAACACGAATATTTGTGCCTGGGTCATGGATGTTCTATGTATTTAAGTATTTATTTATCTATATAAGTATGTATATCGTCGCCTAGTACCCATAACACAAGCCTTCTTGAGCTTAATTTGGGACTAGGTTGATTTGTGTAAGGTTGTCTGATATTAAAAAAAAAATATATGTATCACAATTTGTTTGTTTAAGTAAGTTACATAAAAGTTAATACAAGGTACAATGGCAACCCAAAACATCCTAAAAGGATCTCATTCAGTTAACCTCAACCAGACAAAGCGAACTTTACCTACCCGTAAAAAATAAAAATAAACAGAAACAAAATCTGCCCCTACATCAGTAATCCCGACTCACATGACCATGGCCTCTACAATTAGATAGTAAGTTCTAGTTCCATGTCTTGGCCCTGACACGTAATCGTAATCAATAGAATGATAGCAATCTTCATCCTTGAGCTACACGTCCCGACAATTAATGCGGGTCGGGTGCTTGAGACAATGCCGCCCAAATGAACTGATTTGGTTGCGTAAGTGCACAAGTCGTCGGTCATTATCAGACATCGTAAATTAGGTAGCATTTTCATTGCATTGAAAAATGCCATAGGCGGTAGGTGTGAACCATTAACATTAAACGATTATTTAGGGTTGGTATAACGTTTAAATTATACTAATAATTATTCATGTCTATTGAAACTTTCCACACACATGGCACTATAGCAGAATGCCCGCAAGAAAAATGATACCAAATGTCTGTTATCGGTCAAGCACGCTCCATATAATGAAGTGCAAATTTTATATAGTTATTTATTAATAAAATTAGACAGTATTACAGATAACTTCAGTCGGGCAGTTATTTAAAAGTTGCATTTTATTTTTATAAAGAAACTATTAATATGGAATACTCTTGTCAACTCGTGAGACGGTGAAGGGTTGCTGTTGTTAATCCGATTTAGATAGTTTCCGAATTTCGGGTTTCCTCCGGTGTGTGGTAGTCGTTGAATGAATGGGTTTGATCACCCAAATTTCACAACAATGAGCACACAACTGAACCACTAGCGCCATCTGTCGGCGTTTGTAGTGAAAACAGCCCCTTTACAGCACAGCACAGATGAAGACAAAGGAAAAAGATATAAAGATACCCCTTTTTTTGGTCAACTGCAGTGTGTTAGTTTCTTTTAAATAATCCGTTCAGGTTAAAGGTTTTTTTTAAGGCTACAGCCTTACATTTCACGACTAACGCGGTCGTAATGTGAAGAAATACATATTGTACAAGTAGTTTTGCTTTTACGAATTGATTGGAGATCAGCGAGGGAATAAATTACATAAAATAAATAATATTCCGTGCAAAGATGGATTAATGTGCTAACGAGAAATCTTACCATAGGGCATACGCGTGTTTTTGTATAATAAACAAATGCTCATAAAACCTCATGAATGTCGGAATAATAAAAACATCGGCCTGTCAACTTCATCAGGCTTTTAAATTGGAAGTTGATTAAAAATACGTATCAAATTGCAAATAAAAAACGCATGCAATAAATATTGCTGTGCGTAGCAATTATAATAAACAACTTACATGAACATTTTTAGACCCAGAATGCATTAAGTATGTGACTTGACCCGTAGCAAGTTGAACCAAGTAGCTACTAGTTGAAGTTTCGATCTGGCGGGGTTAGGGTTGGTGTATTCGGTATTTCGGTTGTTCGGCGGTTGAGGAGCGGCGCACGCGCAGTAAACTGGGCGTCATATCCGCGTGCGCGCGTAGGCTGTCACAGCGACACATTTCAATTGCGGGAGCATTATCTGAGATAGCGCTAGCAGTTGTTTGCAGTGCAAGTTACAAGAGCAGGACATTTAATAGACTTTTTGCCTTGATATCCTCCTCAATGTTCTTGCACGTTTTCCTACATAACGAAGGTGCTGACATCTGGTGCGGCTAATCTGAATCTCCTAGTGACTAGTGGCGTCTTAGCTCGACTGACGACGTGTGGGACCGATGTCGGCGTAGGTGGAAAAAAACTCAAGCCTTGCGGTCCGGCTACGACGTCAGCAGCAAGCGGCAGCGGCGAGCGGGGGCTATATGAGTGAGCGAGACACCACAAACCTTCACGCTCGGACCTTTAGCTCCCACCAAATTCGTGGCCGGGGCGTTAGGACGTAAAAGACGGTTAAATCCGCAGCGATATATCGTCCCCATAGTGATGCTTTTTTTTTTATATAATGTAAGATCAGCAATTTCATTAATGGCATAATTATGTAAAATATCATACAAAAATAGTTAGCTTCTTTTGACGCTGACTGTACATTAATTTCAAGTTTTCTCAATATACTTCATAGATGGCGCTAGTGGCAGTAGTACTGCATATATCACGCTTCATCCTCATAAAAAAAAACCGCACAATATATCTTAGCTTTCCGCCAATACAAAATAATTGTAAACATTGTACCATACCCGAAAACAAGAGACAATAGCAACCAGATCGGGGCCGGGGCGGGTCACGAGCCCACATGGCCCAGATTTGGGGTCAGCGGCTACCTAGCGACGCAACGTGTGGGTCATAGGTTTCATAAGGGCCTGTGGCGCAACTGATATTTATTGCTCTATTTGTCAAATTTATTATATTACGTGTTTGCACGTAATGTTTAATTAATGCTAAGGTAAACCAATGAGTATTGAAAAATTTATTGAATCAGGCGTTACTTTCCGGAAATCCAAATTAACTAAAACAATAATATCTGCGTTGTAATAACATGTTAGTCAATTAGTGCTAACCCGTTATACTATTAGCGTATTTTTCATGCATTCGTGCATTAAATGTTAACACGCTCCCACCGCCAAAAGAGAAATAAATAAAAACTTACCCACTCGAAACTCACCAGTGTCATCGTTTGTCATACTCACAGTAAATATTTACCCTTGCTGGGATTCGAACCCAGGACCGCCGACTCAGTAGGCAGCCGGACTACAAACTGCGCCAACAGTGTCGTCAAAAATGCATGAATGCATGAAAAAATACTCAAATAGGTACAACGAGTTAGCACTAATTGGCTAGCCCATTATGATATCGCAGATTAGCAAAGCAATATTATTGCTTTAGTCAATGAGGATTGATTTGGCATTTATACTTAATGATCCGAAAATTAAAACGAAAAGTTCTGAAGAGTTTACGGCTTTTCTATTTTAGAAGCATTCTCTTATGTCTAATAAAATAACACCATTAAAAATTCAACCAATAAAATCAAATCGAGAAGTCCAAAGACGTCGAGCAGTGTAAAACGATATTATTCTTCCTCATTTTTTTGAAAACGGTACTACACACAAATGATAGCAGCAACTAATAATTTATTCTACTTATAAAATATAAATACAATATGCCACAATGTAAATGACCCGGAAAGTGGCAATTAATGGTGCTTTACTAGCGCCATCTATTGAGCAAATTAACTGTAAACTAAAGTGACTTTTTTATCAAGTAAACATGTTAGAGTAAGAAAAGCGGGTGTGTAGACAGATCAATATTACTGCAACTAATATTATCGAATGCAAACCTAGACAGTAATTGCTTTGTGAATTACGGGAAGTAAAGTGAAAATTTGTTTAGTGATATGATAATTGATTATTATTTTAGAAAAATATAATATATTTGATACAAAAATTATTACTCAAATTAAGGGATAAATTATAACGTACATTTTATTGTTTATGAGTGACATGATGTACCTATGTAACAAAAACGGATAAAGTAATGCAAGTATGAAGGACTACTAGCGCCATCTAGTAAACATAACAACCAACGGTCGGTCCTGAACGGGCAGAAAAGATGTGGAAGCCATATGTAGAACGACTCAGAATAGTTTATTAACTTAAACTTTATTGCGAAATATAAACTATTACAAAATGGCGGACTTAACGCTATGAGGTATCCTCTACCAGTCAACCTTAAGACCAAACATAAATAAGCTGTTGGTGTAGGGTCATCAAAAAACCGTGAATGTCGTGATAAAAAAAAACAAGTAAAATATCAAGTTAGATTATTTACATATCGATGGCAAAAAGCGAGAACGTAGTAACCGCCAAAATGCAAACTTTACACCAGAGCCAAAAAACTTTTCGATTTCGAGAAAAAAAATCATAACTCTTTCATTTATGAACGAAAGTGCTTGATATTTGGACCTAATTCATAACTTATGGTTTTCTTTCAACTGGCATATTTAATATTTAACAAACAAGACTGGTTTAAGACTTAGTGGCGGTTACGACAATTGAACTCTTTTTTTCGTTACGCGAAAACGCTGTAAACGTCAGAAGTCAATGTACTAAAATGGTGAAACGAGTATTATTTCCATAAAGCATAAATGCTGTAACCAGATGCATATTTATTTTAAGATTCAATAATTTTGACGTAAATGTCATTACGTTCTTTATAGGACTAACTGAAATGTGGTAAGTGCCCACCGGCAAAAAGAAACTGTGAAAATAAAACGACTTAAGTATCAATCAACTTTTATCAACATACTTTTTTAAAATGTTTCCAAATTTTAAATGCAGGTTTCTTACAAATTAAAAGCTCAGAAGCAACAATTACCGTCTTAACATATCAAATACCTAGTCTCAATTTCTCTGTATAAAAACATTACGAAAGTTACTTAAAACCGCTCCGTTGATTGTAACATTTCAAAAGGCTAATAAAATCTCTCATATTATAAAATCACAACCTTGTACTTATCGTGCTAAAAACAAACATAAATATTCTTAGGGTTATACTCATACTCATTCATTTATTAATAAAATGTTAATCAGACTATAATATTGTTATCCGCTAAAACTAAATATTATAGGTAATGAGGTTTAATATTCCCGTGAAAACTTTAAAACTCTCTACATTTTATCTTCAGTTTTGGCATTCAATTGTCTTTTAAGTAACTTTTATCGATATAAAACTCACTACCTATTAAGCCCACTAACTATAAAAGATGTTTTGAATGTAAGTATTACTTATTATATAAGTTTTCAACATAATTCTTAAACAATTGTTTGAACAACTATCACCTCAATTATAAAAATATTTCTTTGAACTAATCTCACTGAACCATTAATATTTAACTTTAATAACTAGACGTATCACTATGGTACCGTACAAATTAAAATTGTTATTATTTATTTAAATAAAAACTCGGAGTCATTTTTCTTAGGCAGAATATCAATTGACATTAAAATAGGAACCTAAAATTTGCATTCCAATGGAATTCGTTTTCATAATAACATAATTAAAATAACTGTTCTTAAAAAAATACTAAAAATTCCACTCTAAAATGCATTGTTTTATAATAACACTCCTCAAAATGTTTGTCATAATTAACTCAAAAATCACCCCTCTAAAGTAATGAAAATTAGTGCAATAGTGACTGATGGACATGTGCATTCTTCCAATCCTGACCTACGGAGCGCAGACTTGGTCTTTGACAAAAGTTCAGAAGTCCACCCTCAAGGTTTGTCAAAGAGCCATGGAACGCAGTATTCTGGGCGAAAAACTAACTGACAGAATTAAGAACACAGCTGATGTAGCTCAAGCGGTTACGTATTTGAATATCGAAAATTGAAATATCGACATACAAAATATCGACGGTTAAAATATCGAAAATTAGAATATCGAAGGATCATAACGTCGAAATTCAAAATATCGAAAGTATACATTATCGAATGGTACAATTATCGAATGCTTAAATTTCGAAAATCTGAATATCGACATATAAAATATCGAAAATTGAGACTTCGAACGATTCTAAGGTCGACATACTAAATATCGAATATCTATATTACCGATAGGTTCAAAAGTCGAACACTGAAATGTCGAAAATTTGAATATCTACAAGTGAAATATCGAAATATTATTACGTCGAATGTATGTTATATCGAAAGTATTTCGAATGCTTTTAAATAATATTTGTTCCTAAAAATAGTAGAGCTATCTATCGCCTTACATATTCTGGGAGCCTAATGGCTGAGAAAGTCCGAATCTAGGGCTCTCGCTGGTTAGGACGCGTGCCGACACAGAGCACCCTAGAGTGTTTTTGTAAAGCCGGAGGCGCGGAGGGAGTGCAGCCCTCGCCCGCCGTGACAAAGCTCGGGAGCCGTGCGAAGCGGAGCGGCTGAGGCTGGTCGCCGAAGGCGACCAACAAGCCGAAGCTGCGGAGTGGAGTACAGGCGACCGCGATTTGCCACGCAAGGGCGCAAGGGCTGCTCTCCCCGCAGCGCCGGAGCTAAGGCAGAGTCAGTTTTGCTCGATTTTATACTCGAGGTTGACCTAAATTTACTTAAAATTATTTAGGAAAATAATATAAATTATCAAATAATTCAACTGAAATTTGACGATAATGAATAACACTACCATAGGTTTTATAATATGTACTTCATTAATTTAAACATTGCACTGGGTCAACCTAGAGTCTTTAGGTCAACCTGGAGTCTAAATCGAGCAAAACTGACTCTGCCTTAGCTCCGACGCTGCGGGGAGAGCAGCCCTTCCGCCCTTGCGTGGCAAATCGCGGTCGCCTGTACTCCACTCCGCAGCTTCGGCTTGTTGGTCGCCTTCGGCGACCAGCCTCAGCCGCTCCGCTTCGCACGGCTCCCGAGCTTTGTCACGGCGGGCGAGAGCTGCACTCCCTCCGCGCCTCCGGCTTTACAAAAACACTCTAGGGTGCTCTGTGTCGGCACGCGTCCTAACCAGCGAGAGCCCTAGATTCGGACTTTCACACACAGCTCATTATTATTTCGCATCTACCCTCCTATTTTGTCCACGTGCAATTTAATTACCGTTCGGTATTTGGGCTTTCGGAATTTCAGCCGTCGATATAATGACTGTAGATATTAAGATCGTTCGCTATTTCAATTTTCGATATTTTAAACGTTGGCTTTTTGATGGTTGATATTTTGGGTTTCGATATTAACATATATCGATAATTTGACTGTAGATATTTTGAACTTTCGATATTTTTAGCAATTCGGTATTTGACTTTTAGGTATTCCAAACGTCGATATTATGATAGTAGATATTTAGATCGTTCGATATTTTAACTTTCGATATATTGACCGTCGACTTTTTAACGTTAGATATATTAGCTTTCGATATTCAAATACGTAACCGCTCAAGCAGCCGCAAAGCTGTATATTATGTCCATGATAAAACGAATCACGACAGTTGTCGCAGTGGTTTAAGCAGCTGCCTACTGAGCCGACGGTCCTGGGTTCGAATCCCGGCAAGGGCAAATATTTGTGTGATGAACTCGAATATTTGTCGAATAATATATTTGTGCCTGGGTCATGGATGTTATTTGTATTTAAGTATGTATTTATCTTTACCAGTATGTTCACTTGTGTCCAGAACACAAGCCTCCTAGAACTTACTGTGGTACTTGATTAATTTGTGTGAGGTTGCCCGATTATGCCATGCGTATGGTTATTGTGAAAATATTAATCGAATCAGGCACCAGTTAACCGGTAAATTTTAAATACCGTACAGTTGTTTATCAACCGCAGCTCAACAAATTTAGTGCTTATCCTGATTCTAGCCCTTGGACAATAAAAATGCGGACGTGACACCCCAAACTAGTTTGATCCGGCTTGAGTCAGCTTTTTAGGGGTTAGACCAATTAACTCTTAATGGTTGTAGTGAAACGTAGTAGATTACAGCAAATCTTTCTTCTAGCGATTACAACCGTAAACTAGATATACATATATTATTATACTAATAAAAAAAAAAAACATTATTTTAAATCGAAATCAAAATTGAAATGTAGGTATACCTATTCTGTAAGTAGGCCACTTTACATGTCTGAATCTGAATTTATCGGCATTTCACAAGAGGAGGCCGCTGTCGAGAAGAAAGCCGAAAAAAGTAAATATTTTTTGTATTTTTTTTAATCATTATGCGAGCGTTTGCTCGTATCTTTTGATTGCCTTGAAGCTGAAGATAAGCAGACCTTTGATGATATTTGATGTTAATTCCAGCTTTATACCTCCACGCGTTCCTGAGAAAAAGGTCTCGACAAATAGTTAGATAGACAGGCACAAAAGTGATCCTATTTAAGTTTAGTTTTTGGCGATTGAGGCACGGAACTCTCAAAGCTGCCGCGTCCCGCGCCCCAACATCGTTATTTTCTTCCAACAAAATGTAATAAAAACATTTTTGCTGTCCTTTCAATATTAATAAAGCAAATAAATATGCTAGTTATGTTTTATCCCAATATTCATATTTTCCATTAAACCCGCAACATATTTTTACATCCAAAAAAGGCATGTACACAGACTACGCACACCCACTCGCTCCGGCGATCGCCGATAGACTAAATCACAGGTCGTATTCACGAGCCACATCGCCGCGAGCGCACATTTTTATTGCTGTATCTTCAAGCACTACCCACTTCACGTTGTGTTTCAAATGTCGTTACTGTAGCTTGCTGTTAATTCATTTTCGAATGAAATGTAGTAAGCGTCAATCATAGATAATTTATTTTAGGATAATTGCAGTAAGCTTGGTTCGTAATTTTTTCACTACATGCATAAATGCTGCAACCGCCACGGAACAAAATTTCGGCAACGCTGTAACTGGCACACCCTTTGATTTATGAAAGAACAAAATTAGCGTAAATGTACTCGTTTAGAAAATTGCTACTATTTGGGTGTTTACAGCAATTAGATGTGGGCATCGTCAAAAAAATACATTCGTTTTGCAACGTAGTCCAGTTTTTTCTAAGCGTCGTAGAGCCATGGGACCCAGACCAGTCGACGCAGAAAAATTCGCTGATTCCGAATATGCAAAAAAAAATTTTTTGACCAAGTGGCGGTTACTACGTTCTCGCTTTTTGCCATCGATATGGCAACATACATACGCATAGGTGTATATTAGTTTAGATAGATAGATAGATAGATCTTTATTGCTTTCATATAGTGTACAGATGTCTTAATTCTAAAGAGTATCTATACCTAACATGACACCCTGTAAGGGCATTGCAATCTTCATGCAATGTTTTGCAGAATCAGCTTAATATCTAATAAAAACTATGCTACTCAAAATCAAGATAAAGTACACATGCAATTTTTTTAAACTTAATACCTTAACTTTAATGAATTACAACGTTTAACTTTACCACTTTATATTAACAATGTAGTAGTATTTACTTAACTAAAAAAAGAAAAACATAACAATAAAACAATAAAACTACATATTCATATTTACACGAAAGAAATACCAGGTATATTATTTATAATATTTATTTTCTTCCAGGTATTCCTGAACATTATAAAAGCTGTGTTCAATAAGATATTTCTTCAATTTTAGTGTAAATGTGTTATATTTCATTTCTCCTGCTATTTCTTTTGGTAAACTATTGTAAATTCGAATTGTCATAGCATGGGGACTCTTATTGCTCATTTGAAGATTACTTGCAGGTATATCTATTTTATTTTTGTGGCGTAGGTTTAATGTACAAGTGTAACGTTCGTCCGCTTTAGTGTATAAAGATGGGTGTCTTCGGACAAACTTACAGGCTTCTAATATGTACAGGGATGGCAAGGTTAATATGTTCAATTTTATAAAATATGGTCTGCAGCTATCATATCTTTTTATATTTGAGAGAATTCTGATGCATCTTTTTTGCAGTAAAAATAGGTCTGACCAGTCTGTACTATTACCCCATAAAATGATCCCGGATTGAATCCAGGTTTGTGTAAAAGCGTAATAGGCACTTACTGCAGTTTTTAAATCTGTGGTCTTTCTGATGTTTCTAAGGGCATAAGCAAATCGAGATAGTTTTGTACAAATATTTTCAATATGTGTCTTCCAATTAATGTTTTCGTCAATGTGTATGCCTAATAGCCGACAATTATTGGTTTGTTGAATTGGATTATTTAAATATTTATAGTTAATAGCTAACGGCTGTCTTTGATGGGGTCTGAACTGAATTAAGTTAGTTTTCTTTAGGTTTAGTTTTAGATTATGATCTGCAAGCCAATTTAGCAAAGTATCAAGTAAAGCGTCTAGTTTGAGCTTCAGTTTTTCGCTATTCTGACTCGGAATTACTATAGATATGTCGTCTGCATATAGGAAGCACTTAGTATTTTCTGTATTTAGTATGTTTGGCAAATCATTAATATAAATAAGAAATAAAATACATCCTAGAACACTACCCTGTGGTATTGAGCACGTGGGTTGTTTTCTCTGTGAATGTACTTTAGTTACTGTATTGGTATTTTTATCGTAGTAGTCTATTTCAACAAATTGTACTCTGTTTCCTAAATAGGATTTAAACCAATCGTGTGCGAGACCGCGTATTCCTACACCATATAGTTTATTTAAAAGGAGATTATGCTGAACCCTGAAAAGGAGATTATGCTGAACCTTTATTCAATCATACCATTAAAATTGTTACAATTGAGTTGTCATCAAGCTTATTGAATGAACGGCCTCTGAGATACGGCACCTATAAAACAATAGCGATTCAATTCCTTTCCCAATCTTCAGATAACAGTTGACGGTCGCGATAATGGCTTCCAAAATTGAATGATTAATTCAGTAATTATCAAAGTGCCTGTGTAAACATAAATATTGCTCCACTTTCGTATCGTGATCAATGGATATATATATCAGTAATTTCTATCCGGTCTGTCTGTCCGAGCTCTATTGTTTTCTCGAGTCTATCAATCACAATTACGGATGTGGCTTAATCACGTTTATACTATTAATTGATTTTAATACGTCCAAGGTTAAGAAGTTTATTTCCATGTTGTTCGGTATGCTGAGAATTTTTGCAGATCCGTGAATGGGTCCCAGGGGATTTTATTGGCTTCTAGGAGGTCAAGATGTAAATTTAATGCAAATTGTCCATTCTTCAGCCCATAGTCCACATTATGTTATATATTAACAGTTAAGTATAACCCGGTGCCATTAAATCTGCAACTGTTGTCCATACCTTTGTATACAAATAAGTTGCGCATTAAAAATAGTAGGGTATAATTCTCACTTTACCCGACATTATGTAGGTATAGAAGCCATAAATGTCACGTTATCATGATGTTGATATTGTTGCAGTTATGGTGTCTGATAGATAGTATCTGTAAAGCTAGGCGCTGCCTAACGTTACAAATAGTTTGGTGCATAAAATACACAGTTGCAACACGTTATTTCAGGAAACAACAAAGTAAACAATCTGAATATTACTTATACCTACTGTTATTGCGCTATCCACATGGTCGTTGGTCTGCCCTAAAGGGGACTTGACCATGTACCCACACTGCGAATTACCAATATTATTATTACCATGAACCAATAGCAAAAGTCATGTGCCATCGACCTATTAAAATGAAATGATGGAAACTGAAACCTTTCTAGGTGCCGTACTAGCTATCATCGATCCATGAAATGCTATTTCATATGGCTACTGGCAGCTTAATTCAATTTTGTTTGTTATTGGTTCCAAAATTATGGTCTTTTCGTCTTGTCCTTATACAATCGCCTCTGTGCCAATTTTAGATTTAAAGAAAACATATATATTAGATTCAATTAACAAACAATTTAAGACACAATTAGGATGCACCATAGACGACGCTTCTATTGACGATTGCCGTCACATCAAAAAGGGTGTATATGCCGTTAAGACTCTTAAGGCATTTTGTCGTTTCTAGCAAGTTCATGGCATAGCATCACTTCCAAAGAGAAACGGAATGGGCCAATCGATTGCGTGTATTTATTAGACCTTTTAGAAACGCTATAGAGGCAGTTTAAGGGGTATTAGCGATTGGCAGTAATTCGAAGATTATTCCATTAGAGTTTGGATTTATCTGATAGCGGCGTTGCGTTTCTTGCACTTGGGCTTGGAAGTATTATTCTGATATGGTAATGTAATTGATACTTTAAAGGTCCCGATGAGCATGCTGAAAGTTTACGAGCCTACCGGTGTGCTTGGTTATGGTTTGATACATTTCTAATTTTATTACAAAATCGCACAATAAATTACATCGATAATAAATGGTTATTTTACTCGTAGGTATGCATAGGTTTTATAGCATGAAATGACTAGATATAACATTTTACAAGTTTGAAAATATGTTTAGAAAACCCAATGAACGATTTATCGCTAATGAGCGATCGTTTGTGAAGACAAAAACTCGAACAATTTTTTCATCGTGATTTTATTTGTCTATAACTGTTGGGAGATTCAATATCAGTAATTATAGCAGAACTGAGCAGTATGTTCAGGTTTAGCTTTTGGATATTTCAATTTTTTACTCTACGAGGGTAGCACTAATTTATTAGATAAGTAATCGTCATTATGTTCGTCGACTAAAAATAATGTTCACGAGAAAAGAATCGAATCTATAACATCACTGCGCCTACTTTTAAAGCCACTTTCTCAGGGTCGAAAAGTCTTGTCTAATTTACTGCAGCTACCAAGAAAATGACAACCCTAATTGCTTTAAAGAAGATCAGTGTTGCAAGATTAATGTCCGCGTGTAACCAAATACAAAATTAAAACGCTCTGCAAACAAACACAAACCAAGTGTGAACGAGTGACAGCTTACAAAACGCAACGAATGTCACACAGGCGAAATAAATCGAGTAAGGGAATAATGCATTTCAACTGGTTTCCTTCCAGGATTCCTTTCTCCCATACATCGATTTCACATTTGAACGTTATATGATTTTAGACAGGGTTGGTTTTAGTATAGTATATTTAAATGAGATGCGAGGTTTAGAAAGCAACGAGTAGATTTCGCTCGTCCCCGTTTTCGACTCGGTGTTCTAGGGCGCTGCATCTTGATACGGTTTCGTTTCGTGGGAACACTTTGAACATTCGAGTTCTAATTTATGGTCTAGCCGTGGTACAGGCGACTGACGACTCTATCCGTGCAGAAATGAAAACGCCTAAATCTAGTGCGATGTGTCTTGCGTTGGAATGTGGACTGTTTTTATTAGTAAAGCTTTCCTGATTTGGTGTATTTGTTTTTCGATATATATGTATCATGACATCTTTTGTTACGTAAAAATAGAGAACAATAAATTATAATTAACGTCTGCTATTCGGGCCTGCATTTCAGTACTTTGCCTTGTTGCAACTTTGTATTCGTAGCAGAAAATATTAGAGGATAGGGCAATACCTACTGTTGGGCGCGATCTAAGATTCGCGTGAAACTGCGCAACGCTGCAGAATATCGTGTCATTTATTTCATTCACACGGCGCATATCAGTAAATCAGATTACTAAATCGTCTAACCCTCGCTTACTAGCTTCGGTGGCATAAATAAATGCGAACGTGCCAAAAGCGGCACGACCTGCAGCACTCTAGTTAATTTAAACGACAGTTGCATCGTCAAAGTGCTTGCCAAAATCACGCAAACTAGCCTTCCTACGACGTGGTATTAGAAGCTATATTTGAATGATGTCGTCCAGACCTCATTGAGTTAGATTTAAGCGACACTTTACAAGTGTTTAGTCGGCGATTTTAGATAGTGCTGGAAGTGCGATCTTTAGCAATTTCATTAAAATAGATTAATTTAATGTGTAAAATTGCTTTGATTTGCCAAACCAAAAACAAAGTTCATATAGCAACGAATCGTCCTATACTAGAAAACGCTCGCATAAGAGATATATTTCCTCTACTCAAACACAAATTGATTCGTCCGCCCGGTGCGGTGTGCCGACAAGCAACGTTCGTTCGCGCTCGGACTTGCTTGTAGCATGTAAGACATTCTGACCGGCTGATTCATGGTTCATTCAGCATGTGCCATTCATGTCCGACATACTCCATCCTCGCCTAGCCGTGCTACATGTTGCGAGAATGGACAATATACCTGACCTTTTAAACATAGAATACTCGTTAGTCTTACAAGTACCGCAGATGACGTATAGTCGACTTCAATCTAAATACGAGATCAAATTAACCATCGATTTTTTGTCTCATACCACTGGACATTGAACATATTCAAATAACATTTTATAATTTAAAAAACATGATCCAAATTACCCATAGTCTATACAGAACTTTTCTAGTGTTATAACGTGAACGGACCAGAACTTGATGAACACGTTTAAAAAGTAATTAAGTATATTTCCTAAAAATTAAAAGGTGTGCCTTAAAGGACGGTAAGAATAAGAACAAATTAAGACAAAATGTTTAACGATGAAAATACCCAACCGAATTTAAATGTATACGGGTAAAGATAGTAGGAAAACGTAAAATGAAATGGTTAACCGAAGATTTTATATTATATCTACTGAAGCATTATGCATAATGCACTGCAAATAAAATAGTAAACTTTCGCTTTTGATGCGATTAACATCGGATGTACAAGCATATTCTTGAATTAAAAATTCTTAACGATTATTTTAATGCAAATTGATGCCTGAGAATATATAAGATTCAGTTTTAGGAATTGTGACTATTTCAGCAGCTAAATATTTTTGCTAATGCTATTTTATGATAAATTCTTGAAAGTACACTTTAATTCTGGTAACGATAACGGTCGAATCTTGCATAATCTTGGAATGTCAAACGTTGAATTAAGGGCCTAGATTAGTCTATAAAATCACGACCACCAATGGTCTGGTTCTAGAAAATTCTATTTTTGTAGATGCTTCTTCAAGATAATGTTCACGAGGCCCTATCGCGATGTAATCTAGCACGACCGATAAATATACTGACTAGGGCTTCTATTCCACAATGTCAAACTTATACAGAAGTCAAGCTAAATCGAGTGATACAGCTGTCTCGGATTATTGATATATCTTCGGCCAATAAACGTCAAATTATAAAGACGAAAGTCAGATCATTGAACATTACACTTGCCCACTAATGATCCAATTCACTTTTAGTATCACTTTAACTGCAAACAAGCTAATTATTTAGTAAGTTCCTTTATCATTTGCTAGTCGTTCTACCTTGACGTATTTTTTCTCAACGATAGGTTGTCTGTTTAATTTCCCAACTCACGCTTTTCTCCAAAACAAAAATTTTCCCGTTTTTTTAACGTTATAATAGACATCGAATGGGATCCAGTTAGGTTTGTCTAATAAAACGTCCAAAAGGTTTACAGTATGCAGAGAACTCATCTCGTCGAATGAAGCAATTTGTAGGTTATGTGCACGACTGCAGCGCCGCCTAGCGTTTACAACTAGAAGTGACTGTCAAATAATGCAATCACTAAGAAATACCTAACCAATTTCGACAATGACAAGAACTTCTGACTTCTCGTAAGTAACTTTTTTTTTAGCACTGCATGCGAAGCGATCGTTTACCATGCACTTCACACATAGGCCATTGATTATAGCACCGTGATACAGATACCAAGTTAAATCTCTAGGACATAATTTAAAAGGACTTGCATATCTATATTCAGAGCACCACGTCATAAATAAATACACGCGATTGCGTAATTAAAACAAGAATTTATATTCAAGACGCAACGATATATCATGGCTGGTGTAAATGTCTACATTATGGATATATCATTATGGAATTATGGAATAGCGACATGGCCAATTCAATCAGTAATATATAGGTGGATAAATATTATTATCTGATGTTTAAGACCTTGACACATTAAAAAAGGAAAGAAACATTTAATTCCATCAGTACAATCAATACTACGAGGATTGATGTTAACTTCATTGGATGTTTCATTTTTTGCTAGATAGAAAAAAAATATTAGATAGTATACTATCGTTGCCTGTGTCGCTAGAAAGCGTTTAAGAGCAAAGGCCATTTATCAGGGACCTTTAAAGTACAGTTTAACTAGTTGGAAATTTCTATTACAAGCTGGAAGGCTGTATTAAGGTATCTGATTGAGAAGAGTAGATTCAATATATCTTTCCGGGCGTTAATAGCGTGGAAGTATCGACTCCCCTATTATTTTGTCAAGGTGCGAATTTATAGATGGCAGTTGTAACGGTAAACTGTGTTGCTAAAGGAATGGGCCGTGTTATATAGGGCGTTTGTTCATACGACGGAGCGCTGTTCGATATTATCGGATCACAAGCTTTGGATAAGCAAAGAGTGTTCATATTTTATAGAGCCGTCACAACACATTAGAATCTAAATCAGTTGATAGCGAGATCTTTTAAGATATAAGGAAATGTTCACTAATACCCACTTGTAGTATTTGTGCATTTTAACCGGAGCATTGTCGATCGAATTTGTTAACAAAAATAACTCTGAAATATCGTCAAACCTAGCGCAGCTCATGGTATTGCGGTTCCGTGCATTCTTTTTGCATATTTACGACCACAAAAGGTTACAGTTTAAGACACCGGTTGTGCAGATAAGGGCCTGTTCACACTTGAGCGATTTGCAAGCGATTTGCCAGCGATTTCTATACAAAACTTGAACGCGGCGATCGAATTTGTATAGAAATCGCTGGCAAATCGCTCAAGTGTGGACAGGCCCTAAGGGCAACCCTCGGCAAAGCGTTGGTCTATTTTGTTGAGGCCTTTTTCATCATTGATTAGGAAAGTATTTAACAATATTTGTTACACATCTTATTAGTTGCGCTTCCCCAAAAGTCCTAATATGACTCGCGAACGGAGACAAAGTGCATTGTTTAAAATACCCGAGTTTTTCTTCCGAACTCCTGGGGGCCTATGATGGCTGCGTTTATCACGCGATAGATAAGTGACAATAAAGCATCCGTCACGTTTTGACAAAATGCGAGTATGAGGCCCTCAGAACCCTGAAAATAAATACATCTACTTACATAGCTAATGAATCAATAAACCAGATCGTATCCGCTTGCATCATAATAAATATAGAATAGCACCGATATTAACGCCATAAACATCGGGATGTTACCTTTGAAGGTGTTACACAACGCACTACCACTCGCACATAAATCCGTTCCAACATGCCCTAACCCAAATACACCCTTCAATGCGGGCTATTAACACGTCATTATGTTATGGCAACAATAAATTATACGAAATTACCTGTTCATGAGCGTATTTCATAGTTAAAGGGGTTAATGTGACGAACGAAACGTTGGATCGGATCGTATTTCAATTACTTTCAAGTGTGGGATCAAAATGTTACGATAAGAGTTTGTGCCAATGTACGTGCTAATCATTGACATAGGTATCTCTAATGTAAATTGTTTTTCTTGGCGAATAGTTACTAATAGCTCAAGCTCGATTGTCCAAACTAAAAATGTGTAATGCCATAGCCAAACAGGTTAAAAAGTGATTTTGTTATTTTGACGATAGCATTTTGCTTCATCATCATATATTTAAGAGCTAAGCTCTTGTCGGTGGAGTAATTTCCAGCTTATTCTACATTCCGCCTTCTTTTTTACATCTTTATACAATGAAACATTTTGCTTGTTTGCTATTAATGTTTTACGAATTGTAGATTATCTCGTTTACGTTTTTTAAGAATTCAAGGGGAGGAGGTTGCTGGATAGCATTGCTTGATCTCACAAAAAGAAATAATTTTGGGAATTGTACTAACATAAGCTAACAGGACACCTTCCTTCACCTCACCGCCTACTACCTACTACCTACTACCATCGGTTTGTTCATTTTTGATGGGTCCTTACTGGCTTACCAAAAATATTTTCTTTCGAAAGTCAGCCGAAGCTTAACACCATCATAAGGAGTCGTAAAGTGACAAACATTTTCGTTCTCCGGCTATAAATAACGGGTTCGTAAAAAAAATGCAATTTGGGAAAATTTATACTTTTGGGGTCATTTTTTTAAATTACGCTGCCCACAAATTGTTGCCCCTTAATGTAAAAACCCGACCGGACTTGTAATAATAAAACTAACTATTCAAAGTTGCAACTGTCTTAATCCAATAATATTTACAAACGCTAGAGCGCATACAAATCAAAGAACAAAGAGATTTAGGGCAGTGTAACACGATCCGCCATATTGTTGGTCGTGTGACGCAACAAATCTGTCGCATGGTCGCAAGATGGCGTCGTGATCGAGGGCCGACAGCCGTGGCGAAAGGATGCGCGTGTGCCGTGAAATCGCTCGTTACTCGTTAGGCTTGTGGCAATGTGAGGACTTATGGCCTGCGGTCGGTGCGATGCTCAATGTTTGATTAACACTCAGAATTATACGTCAATGGGACTCTTTAGGGTTTGGTACAGGCGCAACGCAGTATCGCTTTTTTTCTCTTATTGAAATGTGCAAATGTAAGTTACATAAAATTTTACATCAATCAACATAGTTAGGTGGGATATTATAAGTTATTCATACCGCTCTAAAGTTTTTGATTGCGCATTTTCTAGCAGTGAACCTTGGGAAAAACAGAAGTTTTTTAAACTGTGCTCATAAAGGGAGAACTCTGAAAATGGTTAGTTCATGTATTTTAGGTAGGTAAGTATAAATCATGCGGATTATTTTAAATTACAAACCAAATATCTCAAAAAAAAAATATGTTAAACATTTTACATTCCGCTCGCAGCTTCAGATTTGCAGAGCCTTTGATTTACTAAAATCTCATCCCGACACAGTTCAACTTACAGTGGCGAAATTTATAGTTTAGACAATTACAAGCAGAACTTTTCAAAAACATAAAACATAGGATATTGAATCCTAAAAATGTTACAAACCTTTTGGTATTCATCTCTAACTTCCAATGTATGTGTGTGTATCTACTAAAACTTCCTTGAAACTCAGCTCAATTTACACTGGTCGCACTTACAAGCCGCGCGATGTTTGGACACGGGACGCAGCGACAATGGCGAGATAAGATCGACGCACGCGCCGCTCCGAATTATACAGTTAATGGCCACTGAATTGATTATAGGGAAATTATGGGAGCAACCTTGATTGAGTGCTTGTATGAATAGCTGGATTAACGTTTACAATGACGTAGCGCGCGGCACCGGGATCTTAGTATGTCATGTGGTTTTAAAGTTTCGTACATGTACAAGAAATACCCATTTTGTGATACGTAGGTAAAAAACAAAGGTTCAAACTTATCGTAACCGGGTAGAATACTAGCTGATTATCTTTGCGTTTCGTAGTATTATTGTTTTGTAGCGGCACGCAATCATCGCTGCGGGAATCCTTCATAGCGATATATTATAGATACGAGAGAGACATAGCTACTTTTATCCCGTAGATACCACTATAAATACTCATAGATATTAGCTACATCGAGAAAAACCACGAAGAAAAAAATCACTGTACAAATAAAGATATTGTCACTCACAATACTTGAAAATATCTAAACAGGTATCATGTCAAAGCCCCAAGAACCGCCATGACTGGTCATTGTCAGTTAAAGTGACGGTAGATGCGATACAATCCATTCAACCGACTATCTAACGACCAATCTGACCGATTCTATTGATTCTTACGGGTTGAGATTAGACGAATTTGGAGAGGTCAATAGTTTTAGATAGTACTGGCACTTGACAGTCTGACAGTGGCAAAGACATAGAGCAAATAAAAGATAATTTAGAAGTACAAGGCCTTATTTACTATGTTTGTATAGATTGCCGCTACTACAGGTAATTACATATTTTATTACTTTTATATCCTAATCTATTTATTTACATCAGCAAATACCGCAAAGGTTTACCAAAATCCAAAAGAAAATGTTTATATTGTTGGATTTTTACCTCGCACACTGTTTAGCTACCTCTCGCAGTGTTGTTGATCATGTAGCCTTACACATGCGTCGTCAGTTCAAGGATTAAAATGTCTAAAGGTGATAGCACCATAACAGACCCATAAGAGTGCTTCCTCACCGCAAAGGCATGCGATTTGTTTTTTTTTTATTACATTATACGCGAATGCTCGCGATGAAGCACTCTCCTGGCCTAATGACATTGGGTCTCTGCCAGTTACCTAAACAGGCATGAAAATAAAACATTTATACACTTGCTCAAATTCCACACACTACCAGTCAGCGCCGCTATATTTAAAGCACAGCACACCTTGGGGTCAAAGACAAACGAAATGCGATGGATGAACTTGCATTTTGCAACTTTTTATTAATGTTTTTATTTTTGTGTAAATGCTATTTTAATCGAATTAAAATAAAAAGGGGAATTTGGCTGTACGTTGGATTATTCGCCTTTTTAATGTAAGTATTGGGAAATACATTAAAATGGTTACTCATAAAAACTGTTAGACCGATTTGAAAAAAATATTTACAGGGTATACTTTATATTTGGTCCTACTGTCTTAAGGTCAGATTATTAGATTATCTTTCGACTTGGGTGAAATTACTAATCATTTATTCAAGTGGTCGGAATTTACGCGCCAGTGGAACAGTGCAAAATAATGTAATGTGATATTGATTTCCAATTGATAAATGTTTCCCTGTGACTTTGACTTCAGAGACACAAACTTTAATGACAATAACGAAGTCATAGTCCATACGTTCAGTGTCGTTCAGCAGTCTATAAGTCATTTCGGTAAGTAATGTGGGAATGCGCACACGGCTTTGTCCGCGCAGCTGCGTCGGCGCAAGATATAAATCATTTTCATAACTATAATGGACGATCTAAATTAGGATAGATGCTTGTTTAGATCGTAATTAAGAAGTGTTGGACGAATTTTCGGCACGAGGTAGGTACATGAGCCATTTGAACTGTCAACTATGATAAAACTCTGTTATTAAAATCAAAGAGATCCCTTAAAGGGATTCGCTCGCGTATTGTTTAGTGTTGTAGCGTATTAAAACGTCTAATCAAGCAAGCAAACAAATAAATTTTACTAAGAGAGTTTATTCAATATGGAATAAGTATATCGGAGCTGGATGAGGAGAGTCTAAGTTGTGAGAAAAGCCTTGGCTGTGCCAGAGAAGAAGAGGGGCAGATTGCGACCACAGGCACCGTGCTGGACAATCGTTGCCATGGAACGGGCACAAATCGAAGAAAAGTCAACCGAAAATAGAACATAACTGTCGTACTTGTCACATTAAAACGAGGAGGGCCGACCCCAAAAATTAAAAGGGATAAGGCACGGAAGAGGAAGAAGAGAGTTATAAAGAAATCTCAATGATCTTGGAAACAAAACTTATCAAAATGCAACATATCATCAAATAGAATACATGCATTGTGTTATAATAATATCATGATTCCTCATTTAAAGTAACGTGGTAGTAGAATGGCGTTTACACATAACATTAACAAGGACATCGTACCCTCGGCATACCCATAAAATCTGACGCTATCTATGCGGGTCAATAATATTCAAATGAAAAACATTCCTCTTTTAGCGCCGCAGTAGCATACGCGGACCGGATTTGGCACACCGGGCACATACACTACGCGTTACAAGCACCTTTCCCATAGCAGTGACAGCACTATTAGCTACTCGTTATGATTTGCTGCCCTCCGCTCTGAACTTAGACTCGCAAATGGTCCGATGAAGCCTTATTCGGTTAGTTAATGTCTTGATAGAGGTTGGCTCTAATGGGCTTGTTTGCTATTCAAGTGCATTAAATATGGCGCAGTTTTGCACACACTTGCGGGGCGGTCTTGTAGGTCTACAATCAAATATACTTTTGACAATGTTGCGTAGCATAGAATTTATTATAATTGTATAACAATGAGAATTGAGAGTTGAAAGAAGAAGGAATTTAGATATGTTGGTTAAAAATATAAAACAATTTGTAGGGAAAATAGTGACAATCTATTAAACAACCCTTCAGGGACCATCACAGCGATACTTTGACAATGGAGGAATCTATTTATAAGTATATAATATAGGTAGTTTAATAGTAATCAAACACACTAAGGCTGTATTCGACCTTTTATTCTAAGAACAACGCTTATTCTCGGACAGTATTGTCAAAACCCCATAATAGTTTGACATTACTATATGAGAGTTAGCGTTATTCTCGTAATAAAAATTTGGTTGAATCAAGACTAAGCGTACTAAAAATATAGTCCTATTTAGACCTGAATGGTAAAAAAAAACACTTACCTATAATGAAATCTCAACCTACTTTGTTCAATTGCAATGTACATATTAGGTATTTCGTGTCAGATTAAATATAAGTGAAAATGTCATATTTATAAAGTGCGAAAACTTATGACAAGTGTGACTAAGTTAGCAATTATTTCCTTAAACGGAGAGTTGTGCGCTGTCAATAAATTGTACAAGTCAGTAATACATACAATAGTTCACTATTATGGGAAATAGTTATTGAAACTTAACTAGCTGCTAGCCATAATTGGGCATAGTTAACGCTTAAGCGATTGTATTAGAGGAAAAAATGGGTTATGTGAAAAAGAAACCAAAAGTTACTGTCCGTAATGTTTTTGTGGCTAGGGTATTTTACGATTTTTGTGTTAAAAAGTGCAATAAGCCGATGCACTGACAATAAGCAAAAGCAACATTATGATCATAATAGGTGCTGCTGGTTGCATAAAGGAGTTTTAAGGAAATGTTTACGAGTATAATGTCTCCACGTTTTTCCGGGCCAGGCGGTCGAACTACTAATTGTTCTATCAAAGACACTAGATAAAGCATCGATTTTTCAACCAGTTGCTTTATTTCTTATATGCCTTATGCCAACGAAGTTGTGGAGAACTTTTAAGATAAAGAAATCACAAGTCTTCCTTTTGGGTGTGAAAAAAGACTAGAGGAAAAATTCAAAACGAAATAAGTTCAGAATCCGCTCCGGAGATGAAGTTTCGAGACCTTTGAGCGAAATATGCTGGGACCGTACGTTCCGGCTTGTTGGAAATCCATTGGCGAAGGTTTATGGATAGCACTAATGACTTCTATTTATGAATTGCAGCGCCGAAGCGATATATGATTTAGGAAAGGGGAGAATATGCAAATTCGACTAAGTGTCTACTGCGAGGCTCTCATGGGAACATATATTTAGCTTAACTACTTTAAATGGAATTAAGTAAATTAGCTAAAATGTGCTAATAATTCTCAATAATTTGGTAAAAGATCATTTAATTTAAAGGTTCTTTATTTTTATCTTTATTTTAACTTGGAATACACCGTAACAGTAAAGTTTTAATGTAACGTACATGCTTAAGTAGCTGGCTGTAATACAAATTGAAGAGGTCTTCTTATCTTTGAACATTAATATACTGTAGATATGGCCGCGAAGCGTTTCAAACGTCTCGTAGGTTACTAAATATTCATATATATTATAAAAGGTATAAATTTTTGAGGAATGTGGATAATTATAATATTAGTGGATTTTCTTTTTTAATTTACATTTGTATCGTATGTATGAATATTTGGTAACTTACGCGAAAAGGACGCTCTGCGACCATACCTAGGTACGATAAAGCAAACTGAAACTCGCCTTTTAGCCTTTTTAACTCTTATTGTTATAGTGACAATAAGTAGCGAAACAGCAGGCTTCATAACCTACAATATTATTAATTTTTAATCGAATATTCGACAGCTGAGTTATTTACAGACATATTATCACGAGCTATATTGATATCTTATATCATGGACAATAAGTCGTATATATCGATGTTTGCTATTTGGGCTACATTTAGAAGTCAATAGAGTACAGCTAAGGTAGACACACAGTCCGTGAGCTCTCAGATTGCTATTCGGGTCTGGGTAAAAAATGGGAGGTTCTTATCTGGATCGCATTAGAGCGAGCGAGACAGGTAAAAAATACGAATTGCATTCTGACAGCTCACGCACTGTAATAACTATAGTGGTTATAATCTAAGACAAATGAAACGTCGAATCTTTGATTGCCAATTAAAATAACATTAGTAGTATCCAATTATTCCATTCTTCATAAATTAGCACTATCGATAGGTACAATATAATGCCCGCCCTCGACATCCGGATTGCCCTCAAATAAAGATCGCAAGGTAAGTAAAAATACATGGAACCTCTGCCTCTTCTCAAGCTACAATATATCTTAGGCTAACAGCAATGAAATGCATTATCGTGGATGCGGTTAAAGTATCGATATCGGCGACATATCGGGCTGCGTTTCACGTCACGCGCGCCGGTTGTCGCGGGCGGTCACGCTCGCTACCAGTAGCCGTAGAGACGTCACGTCTGATTCTAAGTATTTATCGATTAATTAAACACTCATATCGACGTAGTAAGCGCAGGAGGCATAGATCGGTAGTTAAGAAAAAATATAGGTTTAAAAATATAAGTAATTGACCGAGCGTGCGAAGCATCTCCATTTCAGCTTGGTCAAAGATTCTTTCAATGCACGCAGGTAGCTATTTACGACCGATATTCATGAAATTTTGGGAGCAGGTTCGATAATTATACTCGTGTAGTTTTTTTTGTTCAATCAGATTTCCGAAAATTTTCAAAATGGCGGGGCTTAAGACGTAAAAAAAATCGCGAGGTCTACAGCTCACAGAGCAACTAATCTAGCGAGTTTGTACTTTCATTCTCCTGTTATCGAAAAGAAAATACATCAATGAGTGTATGGAAGTATTCGGATCGGTTCCTGCTATCTTCGGTACAGTTTGTTTTAAAAGACATTTGAGCACCTTATCCTTTTCCACGTATTCTCCCTATGGACAAATTGAATGTCCCACGTTTTCTTTAAACTTGAAGTTAATTGATAAATTAAATTGAATAAACAAACAATCGGCTAAAACACTTTTAGCAGATTTGCTTATAGAAATTGTTATTTTTCTATCCTATTCTTGTGTCTTACTCACTGCTAATATAGTCAATACTATTAGACACTTATAAAATTGTATTGAAAATCAGATTTCTTCAGGAAAAATCTTAACAGCGTGACGCCAGTACAGTGATGTGCTATCTAAATCTCAAATTATTCTTTGTCCTGTCATCATGCTGAAATGGCTGGACGGATTTTAAGCAATTTCAGTAAGGGAAAAGCTGGACGTCCAAAGATGGCTATCGAATACTTTTTACTCGACAATAGTGAAGAAAAAAAAGCGCGGACTAAGTAAGCTAGAATAGAGGTAAGGTATGGTAAATAAATAAGGCCCTCTAGTATATAAATAAGCATACTGGACGCGTGCGAAATTGCCAAGGTTCCCGCTGAAAGTTATGGCTTCCAAACCTAACCAATTGGTTCAAGTCGTGTTTGTATTTCGAGCTTTCTCCCCTGTTTCTGGTTCTTATATTACAGACGAACATAGTTAACCGACGCATTGACCTGGGTGTCGCGAATCGACGTAATATATATCACACTATTACGATACCTATAGGTTTCCTGCGACACATTTGGAGAAATTTATATAACGTTGCCTGGATAACTATACATATGTACAATTTAAATACACATCCTAGATCATGGTTAATGTGCTTAAGCACTTTAAAAACCAATGACGTGACGCAGAGGGCGCCGTAGTGGCGCAGGATTATGGAATCATAGATTTGACGTGATTGACGTAATGATGTGATAGTTCAGTTGGGAGAGCACAAAGCCGGAAACGTAGGGTCGCAGGTTCAAATCCTACTTACATTACAGTGGACATTATTTTTTTTCTTTCATAATTAATATTTGTGTCGTTAGCATATATTGTTTATATTTTCATACCAATGGTACGTATACGTTAAAAGAAATAAAATTGACAAACGCAAAGCAAATATAAATACTTAAATCGAATAGTGCGAGTATACCGACAAATCAACAATGTAATTACATCTTAGGTTAAGCACTTTTAATAACAAGACAATATTGTAACAAATAGGTATAATATTCAAACAAAATGCCAACAGTTGAGTTTCCTTGTTTTATTTTCTATACACCGTGGGAAATGCAGACAACTTCTCAGTTTCACATTTGTGAAAAAAGGGCCCTTGTCGCCTACTTACAGAATAAAGTTCATAAATCATAATTACCTATATAGTTTCGATTCAATAACAAGACGTGTACACGTAATTTTTTTTAGTAAAGCTATGACATATGCTACCCTTAACCAAATGTTTCGGCCCGGAAACCGTGCAGATGTGGGCTCAAATCCCAGCATTTAAAATTTTAGCTCATTAACAGTGATCGGGGATTTCTCTGCCACAACGCGGTATTTCAAAGAAATATATTTTTTAATATCAATATAGTCATGATTATCTCATCAAATCTCAATACAATAATTTTTTCGGCCAAGATAGCCGGATTACAATATAATTACCATGTCCATATAAAATAATATACACGAAATACCGCGTTGTGGCAGAGAAATCCCCGATCACTGCTCATTAATAAACACGCGTATACGTAGTTTAAAATATGTCTCATAATCGAGTATTTTTGACAATATAATGTTCGCAAACATGAACCGAATCTAAGAAAACAAATATTTTACGATCTTTTAATATATTCTGTAGTAATTTTTCAGCAAAATTACCGTAACTTTTAGGATATTCGAATAGAGTGCCTTTCAATGCCGCATAATACATTTATTTACTATAAAATGTGGCAGCTTTTATGGTTTATCGATGAAACCTGTATAAGGCACATGCCTAGCAACAAAGCCTTGGTCCGTGGGAAAATCGCAGGCTTCTTAAAATCTAAAAGCCAACCCTAGTATGCCACACTCATAATAAATTATCCATTACTAGATTATCCGGTAAAATTATTTTGAACTCATATTAGGAGGTGCTACGTGGGAAAACTCCGGGTATAAATGAGTTTCGTGAGGCTTGCCAATACTGTAGGTTACAGACAAAACACTAGGTACCCTTTTTTCCAAATACAGCTCAGTGAATTGATATCATAAGTTTTCTCAAGCAAAATTGGAAGCTGAGATACTGTGCATTAATTTTAAGAAGGAATTAGGGTTAGATTATTCGCTGGATTGGATGTTTAATGAATACGAATCGGTAGGTGTTTTAAATGTTTTAGTATGTTTTTTCAGTAGGTACTATTTCTGTAGCTTCGTAACTAAGCTCATTTTAATAATCAACCCGAGTTAATTAAATAAATACGTAAAAGTAGAGATAAACTAATGTACAAAATGAACTCTGTGACCTCAGTGAAAAGGGGTATAAGTCGGGTCGGATTTAACCTAGGAACAAAAGAGCTTAAGTCTCACAATAAAGACTTTGTTGAACTTTTTGTTTTTGGTTAATATTTGACCATTAAATAGTATGTTAAAATTAATTACTCTTCAGTAAATATTTAAATTTACGAAACCAAATCAAACAGATCTTTAGTATATTTATGAATATTAAGTAACGAGTGAAATTATAGAAGCGTGAATTTCTCACCAGTAGAATATCCTCTCGATCTACTTCTGATATCCGTTCTCAATTTTCTCACGCTCGAAAACTAATCAATCAATCGATCCTATTTAATTCTTGCCGAGCACCAATCACAGTGATGGCCGGTTAGAACCCTATACACTTCAAGTTAGTACAACGTATGCTTCAATCTACGTCAGTCTCGGCTTAGAGACGTACGACCGTATTCACGCACCCGTGGCCTACACGGTTGTGTTATAAACAGTATTTTAATTCCAAGTGTAAGACGAACTTACGACTCGCCGCGAGCCGCGCGAATAGCTTTTACGCATCAGCGTGTAACATTAAGGTGTATAAAATCAAAAGGTAGAACCTTGATTGAACATGTACTTTTAGGTAGGTACCTATTTATAACGGCGGCAAAGTCAGACTGAGGAGGAGATAAATGGGCGTTGAAAATGTGTTCAATCCTTGGTGTAAATTGACTAAACATACCGCTTTGACGCATATAATGTGGCTCAGGCTGCACATTTGACGTTTCGTAAAACGGTTCGAGCAATCGTAAGCCTTACATGTCGGCCAAAGACGAGTCGGTCGTAGAAAGTCAACGTACTGGATATAATATTTAAGCTGTGGTTTATATGCGCAGAAGCCTCCCAATTACCAGGATCGCGTATAGTTCGATAGGGGCCATTCATACTCGTGCTCCATTCATAGCGTGACGTGACGACGTGTGTTGATGGCCGGTTTCACTTGGAGCCATCGAACTAGTTCACTAATGTAAATTGTTATGAGTAAAGGGACATGATTGTTCATTTATAGTCACTACAAAGGGTTAAGGCTTATAAACTAAAACGCCAATATAGACTGATACTTATCTAGATTTTCGAGTCAAAAGGCATGATTTTAATATTATCACAAATCTCGGTTTAGTTTTATTTATTTATTTATTATTCCTTACTTACATTTGAGTATACAGTATAGTATAAAGAATGGTATGTAAAAGAGTAAGGTCAGGAATCCTCCGTACTAGTAAAAACTGTATGACGGCAGGATGCACTACCTCTCTCCGGCAACATACTAACATAAACCTTAATACATATTATGTATAATTAACACTAATGCATTTCTTAAGTATAACAGGCAATTTAAAGTGGGACAAATTTTCGGCTGTAGAAGTATAAGCCGGCTACATACGTGAGTTGACAAAATTAAGTTAACCAAACAAATGGAAATAACAAAAAGAAACTTATACAATAAAGTGAGTTGGGTACATGACAGTGTGTGTATGTGTGTTTGTGTATGTGCGTGTGTCATAAGTGAGAGTGAGCATTTCCTCCAAGATCTTAACCGTTCAAGGTTCGAACAAACTGCTTCTACGCCCGAGCGATAGATCTACCCCCAGGATACGGCAATAATGAAGACACGGCTAAGCGCTCGTAGAAATACATACAAGTGTGTGTAATGTGGACGTGAGTATGCGAGACATTTAGAGATCATTTTTATCATCATTAAAGACATACGAAGTACCTATTCGGAAGTAATAGTTTGAAATTAGAACATGATAGATACATAATAATAAGAAATATCATATATATACTATATTATTATTTATTATATACAAAATATTAAGACACTATATTAAGACACTATAGACCGCATATAACTATTTATTATAGTACTATAGTACTAGCTGCGCCCCGCGGTGTTACCCACTCATCCCACGGGAACACTAAATTTATTCGGGATGAAGTCCTATGTCCTTTCCCGGGTCTCATATTATCTCCAGTTCAAGTCCAACGACAGGTTGCTAAGATAGGAAAGCACTTTTGGGTAAGTGAAGGGATTGTACACTCTGTATATCGTTAGGGTTACGGCGACGGATCAGATCAGATTATATGACGGTTATTTCGTCGTCATCACCGTCGAAAGACGTCCACTATAAGATCAAGGATCTCCGTAGTTCGTAGCAAGTTGTCATAGGTACGCTACCTTTATCCAACAGTTTCTTGCGATCTTGACCGGATCGTTCGTCTAGCGTTAACTTCCCCGATTTGATTGCAAAGGAGCATCATTGAGATTTATATTGTATTACTATACACTTAATATGCTTGAGTAAACTTTCTTTAGCTGTTTAGAGTAATTTCTTCCTTTGTCTCACTTTCCAATATTCTCTCTATCCTGTACTATCCAAAAGTGAGCAAGCTCATTAAATAATGTTTGAATGTATCTGTCCCAATTTTCAAGAACCCAATTAGTCGGAAGTTGATTGCCAAGTGAGCACATACCGGTACCATGTGGAGTGCGCTAGGTGGTCCTGCGCAATCATTCGGAACGTACCGAATCGGGCAATTAGGTACGAACGATGTGGTTCCACCGTGATTTACTACACTTCGCTACTCTCAATTTACGTACACGGCACGTACTATGGATTTATGTGAGTCAGCCGGGACATTTTATTGCAATCAAAACCTATGCAGCTAAGAGAGACCCCACACTAGCGTCTATTGAGCGTCGGCGTCCTGACAGCGCCCGCGCGACGTCAACGCAGTGTCGATGCGACGTCTCTAACGTTTTGAACGTCGGCGTCCTACCAGCGTTTTGTCAGCACCCACGTAGCGTCGCTGCGGAGGATAGTGCACAATGCAATCCCCTCGCCCCGCACCCGCTACCTACTGAGCCATACCATACAAAACGCTGGCGGGACGCCGAAATTCGACGGACGTTAGAGGCGTCGCGTCGACCCTGGCCGAGCGATGCGTCGTTGTTGTGCGGGTGCTGGTAGGAGTAGTAGGACGCCGACGTTTGGAACACGCTAGTGTGGGATAGTCTCTTAGTCTTACAAAGGGCATTGGTAATTGAGATATATCAGTGGTTTGATTGTTAGTTTATAGAATAACTAGAATGTAGAATTTAATGCAGGTGCCTCTGATACGGGCTTTATTATACAGCACGGTTGTAATGTTGTTTGAGTACAATACGTTAAACTAACAAGACAATAACGAATCGACGACTTAATAAACCCGGCTTTTCAGGGTAGTTTGAAATTACACATAGTGTCAGTATGACGTTGTACAAATACAAAAATAAACTCTGTAATTTGGTAGAGCATAATGTAAAAGGAAAAAAAAATGGAGCTAAGGTTAGATATGTACCTACTTATAAGAATTTTATTTTACACGCAAGCTAATGGGAGAATTGTAAATGCGAAATGAGGCTTAGGAAAAAACTTGCATCTCTTGCAACTAGATTTATAAATTCTAGGATACTTTTACATGAATTGATCTAATCCCAAGCAAAGATTAAGGTGATCTTATAAAATATATAAGACTTAGAACTACACTCACCCCAATATTGGCCTTTGTGGACAGTTGAACTCGGAGCGGTCAACGCAAGTAGACTATTTAGGTTTTTAAGTCATCAAACAATCGAACTATTTCCTTGTATTTAATAATTGATCATTCATGTACAAGTAATAAGTAAACCATTATATATACCTTTTAACATTAAACATAAATTACACTTGGCAGTAGAAAACACAAACAACTAACGACCTCATAAGCAATTTGCATTCACGAACCAACTGTAACTTCTAACGAAGCACGAAACAAGTGAAATGATTAAACCAATGCAACCTCTTAATTTGGATCATCTGTGCATAAGCAACGTATGTCGCAAGCGAGCAGTCTGTCAATTACTGCTTGGGATCGATCCACGGAACCTGGCTTTAGAGATGTGCACCATAACCGGTATTGATACATTTCTTCCTAGAACGAAAGTATTTGATTTGCCAATAAATTATTTACGGACCTACGCGCTCTACAAGTAGTACACTGGGAGATCGCAAAAAACAGGGCGCATTGGCGTCTTTTAGTATCGGAGGCCAAGATCCATTTCGGGCCGCTGCGCCAGTGGATTAAGTAAGTAAGTAATATGTAATTATTTGGAGATTGGTCCATGACACGTATCTTATCAACAACTCAGTATTCACTTCAAACTAATATTTTACAGGTAGTACTGATTACTTCCTAAGGATTGCAATATGTATAACCTAACCTGCATATATTGCCAAATTTCTAACATTCATTCGCATTTACCTATAGGCTCAGTGCTAGTTTTGTAAACGTCAAAAAATATAATAAGCATAATCTAAATGAAGAAAGTAGAATGCAATGAGTGAATCTAAATTGACCCGTGTCTTTAATCGAGTCAAATATCGTAACATCTCGATTGAGTATTTTATTTTTATTAGTTAGGTTAGGTTAGACTTTACCATAATCCCATCCGCGATTCCTCTTCACTCACATAATCGCGTTCGTATTGTTTCGTACTATGTGTAAAATGATAACTAAATAAGATTTCTCGTGCGACAAAGAGGCCCCTATTTCAGTCAGTTAAACTAGTAGTACCAGTGAACGCATATTCTCCGGTCACTGAATAGTACAGGATGGGTTTGTGTGATTTAGGTTTCTTTGCACGTTTCTTATTACTGGGTTTACTAAGCAAACCGCCCATCTCTAGAAGCCTTCCACCGTGCCATAAGTTAGTCAACTTAATGTGTCAGTCAGAGAGGTCAGCGGTGTGGCCCACATTCGCTCACTTTCTTAATTAGAACCAATTCCAAACGAAACGACTGCAAGACGTATTACCGCTTATGGACATAGTCTGTAAAACCGAATTAAGGATCGGCATACAATAAAAAAAAATAGGTAGTAAAAATAGCAAATTGAAGCAAAAAAGGTTGGTTTGCTCTACTTTCTCAACTAATCATCATCATCATCATTGGCCTCTTTCATCCATAAGGGATGATTCAAGCAGCGTCCATAAAAGTGCGGCACTTACGAACGTGACTCGATAGCCCGATTCGAGAGCGACAGCCTCGGCCGCATATCTGACATAAAAATGTTGCGCCAGTCGGTGAAGGTGGGAGAGCTGCGCGCTGATGTCTCAAGTCACGCTTATGAGAAAGAGAAGCAAACCAGGCTTCATCATGTGCGACGACACCGTCACACAGAGTCTTTCTCCACAAGTCACGGTTTTTAGACTCATTTTCCCATTTTTGAATGTCGATGTTGAATGACAGCATATCCCGCTTCGCGCTATCCTTAAACCTCAACATGGGCCGTCCAATGGGTCGCTTAGCGTCGGCAATCTCGCTTAGGAGAGTAATTCGTGGCAAACGAGATGGTTCCATCCTTTGCACATGCCCAAGCCAACGCAGACGTCTTTGTTTCAGGATGGCTGCGATACTAGGCAAACGTGCGATACTGAGCACCCTCTCGTTTGTGACTCGATCTTTCCATGAGATACCTAAAATACGGCGCAAACAACGCATGTGGAAATTGTTCAATTTTCGCTCCTGCCTAGCATACGAAGTCCAGGTTTCAGCCCCGTACAAGAGTATGGACAAAATGCATGTCTGGTACACGATCATTTTGGTGTTTACGGTGAGGTGTTTATTGTCCCATACTCTTGCACTAAGCGTCCCAAACATCGTGGATGCTTTGCCAATGCGGGTGTTGATCTCAACGTCAAGTGTGAGGTTATTAGATACCGTGGATCCCAGGTAACAAAAATTGTCCACTGTCTGCAGAGTCGAGCCATTTAGCGTTATTGTTGGGTCTTGATATACGCCTTGGGCCATTATCACGGTTTTCTTGGCATTGATGGACATAGAGAAAAGCTTACATGCCGCATCGAATTTATCCACCATACCCTGCAGGACCTCTGGCGATGACGCTACGAAAGCGGCGTCATCGGCAAATAGCAGTCTGTCAACATAATAATCTCTACAGTGCTTACGAGACTTCAGGAGTGCGATGTTGAACAGCTTGCCATCAGCCCTGGTACGAATGTGTATGCCCTGAGTGGAATCTCCAAAAGCAACCCTCAAGAGGATGGAAAAGAATATGCCAAATAACGTTGGCGCCAAGACGCAACCCTGGCGAACACCTCTACACATATCGAAGGGGTCAGACGTATTACCGTTGTAAACAACGGAGCCCTTCATGTCTTGATGGAAAAGTTTGATCATCTTAAGAAGCTTCGGCGGACAACCGATACTGTGCAGTATCATATATAAACCTTCCCTGCTGACGGTGTCAAACGCTTTGTTTAAGTCGACAAATGCTACCAGTAAGGGAGTTTTTTGCTCTCTGCATTTTTCTTGGAGTTGACGAAGGGTGAAGATCATATCAGTGGTGGAGCGCTCTGCGCGAAATCCACATTGGGCCTCAGGATATACACGATCGGCCAGTTTTTGCAGTTTAGCCAAGATGATACGGCCAAACAGTTTTCCAGCAATGCTCAAAAGGGAGATGCCACGGTATGAGTCACAGTTGCCGCGGTCACCTTTCCCTTTATAAAGAGTGACAATGTTGGCATCGCGCATATCCTGGGGGACGCACTCCTCATGCCAACATTTTGCAAAAAAGTTGTAGAGGATAGGAGCCACACACTGTAACTTAACTATGTCAGCAAGGATACCGTCACAACCCGGGCTCGTATCACGTTTAAGTTGTTGAGCAGCAGAGTGGAATTCTGTAATAGAGGGAACATTGTCAAGATCATGTAAAACAGGCAATTTGGGAATGAGTCCAATTGCTTCCGACTGTATTCCAATAGGCTGTGAGTATAACTGCGTGTAGTGTTCTGCCCAGCGGTGAAGCTGTCGATCTGTATCAGATATAATGGCGCCGTCTTGTTCTTTGAGAAGTGCAGTCTTTGAAGGAAGAGGACCTAGAGCTCTCTTTATGCCTGAGTACACGCCGGCAAAATTACCAGTAGATGCACTACTCTGGATACTTTTACACACTTCTCCAAAGTACTCGTTGGCGCAGTGACGGATGTTACGTTGTAGATCAGCTTTGGCCCTGGACAATCTCTCTCTAGATCTATCGGTAGGAGTGAGTCTATAATGCTGAGCTGCCTCTCTTTTAGCATCGAGAAATGGCTGAAGGTGATCAATATTCTGCTGGAACCAGTCAAACTTAGAAGGTTTTACATAACCAAAGGCCTCCGCAGCTGTATTTGTAAGAAGGCCTTTTACTCTAGTCCACTCCTGGCTGGCGCTCATGCTTAAATCCCAGCTAGCCGTTTGTTCATGGATTAGTTTTTCGAACGATTCAACCATCTCGATGCTTTTGGGTGTTGGAACATTAATTTTCCTGCGACCTGCAGCCTGCGACGAGTGGATCTTTTTTGCTGCAAAAGTGGCTGTAGAAACCACAAGAGAGTGATCAGTGTCACAGTCAGCACTATGGAAAGAGCGAGTATGAACAATGTGACGCAAATCCCTTCTCTTTGTAAGAATAACGTCTAACTGGTGCCAGTGGCCAGAACGAGGGTGCTTCCATGAAACCTTTCTCATAAATTTACCTGCGAAGTAGGTGTTTGTGACACAAAGCAAATTCTGAGAACAAAATTCCAAGCGTCGCTGGCCATTCTCATTTATATTTCCGATACCATGACGACCTATACACCCTGACCAAGATTCTTGTGACCGACCTACGCGTGCGTTGAAGTCACCCAGTTGGGGGGTGGGGACGCAAATAATACCTTGACGTCCCCAGCTAAGTTCGCCTGCACGTGGTCCTCCTGCTGTTCAACGGAAGAACTAGCAAAAGAGAAGGGAAACTCAAAACAAACCCGGCTCGGTGCCAGCCGATATGCACCTGCAACCGAACCGACTGCGCACGTATTGACTCTGTCTTTCCTGTGGGTTAAGTCGGTAAGGTCAAGAGAGTGATGTGGGTTCTGGGCATGCCTGCATTTCTTATTCGCGTCCCAGGCGACGCAGCGTCTGTGGAGAGGTCACTTCACCCACTTTAGCTTGCTGAGTGGAAAACAACACGGAGAGTGGCAGTCACCGGTTATAAGTCCAAACATATGGGCGTTAGTGCGGACGCCAGGGGTCACTCTCGTCAGTGGGAGGGTCCATTGAAGGCCCAATGACAAGTTACCGCCCGCTTCAAGCCGGGCAGCCCCCGGTCAGTTAGGTACTTGTCCGTCTCGGTTCTGACTTGTTTCTTGTGGGTGAGAGAAGCACTAGCATTGCTAGAAGGTCAGTGTCGTTAGCAACTACACCTGCGACTACAAAAAACAAGAAAATCAATCAGCGCCGCGAATCCATGCGTATCGGGACATGGAATGTCCGAACGATGAGGACAGGCTTCCCAAACACCGATGGGAGCTTAGATTGCGTACAACACCTTCGCAAAACTGCAGTTATCGATGCAGAATTATCTAGGCTAAATGTAACCATAGCTGCCTTACAAGAGACTAGACTACCTGATGAAGGGTCCCTACGTGAATCCAATTACACGTTTTACTGGAAGGGAAAAAGCTCATCAGAGCCTCGGCAACATGGAGTGGGTTTTGCTATCAAGAATAGCCAGCTGCACGCCATAGAAAGTCCAAGAGAAGTTTCGGAACGGATCATGACATGTCGCTTAAACACCAGCAACGGCTTCATTACTTTGATTGCTGCTTATGCCCCGACACTTAACTCATCTGTTGAAACCACAGACAACCCCCACTAGACGGAGCATGTAAGGCGACCCGCGCGCACCAACGATATGGTACGGCAGAACATTAAAGTATCAACACGGCGGCCACCGCTTAGTTGCGTCCTTGTTTATGATCCATGCGTACGTCAACGAAAAAAGAAATTAAATAAATAACATGGTAAATTGTAGTGTTAAGTGGTGTAGAGAGACCTTATAAACATGGACGCAACTAAACGGTGGCCGCCGTGTTGATACTTTAATGTTTTGCCGTACCATATCGTTGGTGCGTGCGGGTCGCCTACGGGTCGCGTTACATGCTCCGTCTAGTGGGGGTGGTCTGTGGTTGAAACAAAAGATCAGTTCTATGGTCAGTTATCTGAAACTGTGCGCAAAGTTTGTAGGGGAGATCGGCTTCTGATTTTGGGTGACTCAACTAATAGGGTAAATCGAACTGCATGTTTTCCTCCAATTTGCTCTATCGTTAGAACTAGTATAGCTAATTGGAAAAACAGTACAGTTCAATTTGCTCTATCCGTAAAACTCGTAGAGCAAACTGGAGGAAAATGTACAATTTGCTCTATTAGTAGATACAGGTCGTAGAGCATAGTGGATAGATTCTCTATTTCAGTATTTTGAAAATCTTGGCAAAAGTAGTTATGCGAAAAAGAAGTACACTATTATAAAATCCTTTCAATCCAATGCTCCGTACCTTAATATTTATTTGATTAAGAATCTATAGGATATACCTAGTGTAGTATTTAACTTATTAAACTAACCTTGTGTTTCAAAAACGAGAGGTCCCTCACTGGGATAGTCCTCCTGGCCACCTTGATCTCCGTCAGCAGCACCTCCATGGTGGCCAGTTCTTGGAACCCATGTCCTGAGAGAGCCAGACACGTGCGTTGCACTTGCTCTATGCATGGCGAGAAAGAGCAGAAGCGACCGCCTGGAAAAGAAAAGGTAATTCTAAGTGATTCTAGATTATAGAATGAGAATTTATGAAGATGTTCGGATATTTGGAGATATGGATATTTTTTACTTAATGACACATATCTATTTGAAGTGAGGTAAATATTTCAGTAATTATAAGGAGTGGAATTATCTTCAAGTAGAATTATTCTTCCATGAATATATACTTGGATCTCCTCAAGTTAAGAAATAACGATTATAGTCTAGCGAAGCAAGCTCCTTCCTCACCTTCATTTATTAGGGTTCCGTACCCAAAGGGTAAAAACGGGACCCTATTACTGAGACTTCGCTGTCCGTCCGTCCGTCCGTCCGTCCATCCGTCCGTCCATCCGTCCGTCCGTCCGTCCGTCCGTCCGTCCGTCTGTCACCAGGCTGTATCTCAAGAACGGTGATAGCTAGACACTTGAAATTTTCACAAATGATGTATTTCTATTGCCGCTATAACAACAAATACTAAAAATTAAATTAAATAAATATTTAAGGGCGGCTCCCATACAACATACTTGTTATAGCTATATATACATATATATAGGTACGGAACCCTTCATGCGCGAGTCGGACTCGCACTTGCCCAATTTTTACTATAGGTTAGATTGGAACTATGTATAATATGCTTCTTTATCTAAACATAATTCAACTTTTTTGTTGGAGTGCTGAATCTGTGGTTTCGTTTCTATGTCCTAGGCAAGCAAGGGTTTTATGGACGCTTTGCGACAGTATAGCACGTACAAAAAAAAATTATATCCCAACTAAAGTCGTTGACCCTATTCGAGCTTCAGTTCACGGGATACCTCGTCCCCTATCATAAGGCCCGATAATGACCAAAGGGCTCTCGCCTCGCGACGGCGGACCCGTTCGGGCCCGTAACAATGTTTGACACGCGCCGGGGGCGATCGACCTCGCTATTACACAATCCAAACAAAACCACGACGTCTTACCACTTCATAATGTGCCCGCGCACGTAAAAAACGATCCAGACATAACAAAACGTCGACAGATGTTTTCATTCCCATGTGATACGACCGGACCGTAGATAGAAAACCTTTTTGTTACCGCGATACCGTTTTGAAATTTTTACAAGCCCAAAATGCCCGGGAAACGACACATCGTCTTTTATGTGGGCCGCCGGATTTTATCTGTCAAATCTTATCGACCAATAAGGACAGCGTACGTCACTCACTCTGCCAATCAGAGTCGTCTGGAACAGCCGCGTCACGGCGGGGGGCGAATTTAAAATTGTTGTATTTTTAAAATGCGTATCGCGTGCCTGGATGATATAATAAGCCGCGCGGGTTCTATTAGCATAATGTAGTCGGTCGTGTAATGAAGCCATTAAAGGGGATAATATGAGTACACGTACGCGTATAGGTGGCGAAATATGCCGTGCTATCTTAATGTATCGCGAGTCACGTCGCACCGGTGTCGATCAGCGTAGGATCGCTATAACAAGGATTTCTTAGACATATCGACAGCTTTATACCTTTAATTAAAGCTAATTAATCATCGATGAACGTTTGATACGCCTAGCTAGCGGATATATATAACTAATAAACATTGCCGATTAGAATCTTATATTCTAATGTGTTTAAGCACTGACATTTATTAGTAAGTAAAGAATCTTATTGGAACATCTCATACGCTTTGTTTACTATATTATTCATACGGATACACGAGCTCGTCACGATTTGCGTTTAATTTTCCATCTAAGAGATTTAGTTCTACTTTTAAGGCGTTTCTTGTTGTGCTTGTGTTAAGTTTACTTACTTTGCATCCAAAAATACACTTTGTGGAAAATTGTTTCAAAATATTACATAGATTGGTTTTTCATGTGTTTGAGTAATTGTTGTTGTCTATATAAGGTTGATATTTAAAAACCGGGCTTAATGAAATTTAGAAATGAATTAACTTAGGTATCGACTGTTGTGTTATGCCTATGCTGCTGTGATCATGTACGAATACAATAAGTGATACCTACGCTTGCTTTTTAACATGTGTTGACACTTTACAATCATTATAGTTAAAGGAAAAACAGTTTGAATGATCATTATTTTGAATATTACATTTGTCAAAACTTCACGATACATTTACACGAAATAGCAACCTCAAACTCGATACTTTTCGTCGCAACTCCTTTGTTCCAGCATCGATCAAGCATTGTTATCCCAGTCACTGAGTACCCAAACCGCACCTTCAAATCGCCTTAAGCTTCCACATAAACTAACAAGCCGTCCGCTAGATTTACCAGATTTACGACACATCCTAAAGGCACAGCTTAACCCCAGCGTTAGGAAACAGCGGGTTAGCCGAACAGACAAGGTTACATAGTTTAAGGCATGATGTCCTCACTAATCTGTCAATTAGCTTGCATTCCTGTCCCGTGAACTGCGTCGCGCAACGAGTCGAGGATGACTAAGTATTGTTCCACCACCCGTAGAAAACCTTTAACATGTAACTAAAGTTCTCACATTGAGGATAATTAACTACGTTCAAACCGATAAACGCAACATGTATTTTTGATAAATATTCTTTGTTTGCATTTTCACTGGGCCTACAGTCATAACGGCATTCATTTTAAGTATTTACGTCATTCTACATCGATGATTTACGTTATCTAAATTCGGCGAAAAATTCAGACTTATTTACAGAAAAGATTTAATATAATGTTTTATGAATAAGCATATTCTCTCTGTACCTTTTTTAATGAGTAAACGTTCTTCATAAATGACAACTTATCTGTCCTAAACTAAAGTTGCGAAAAGTTGTAAGAAAATTTCTTCAACGTGTCATGCCGCCACGCCAGTGCCGCAGTGAATTCGCCTTGGGAAGCGCTGGGTCTAAATTTGCGCAAAGCAAGGCAGCATTTATTTCGGTAAGAATGTCAAAAATCTTGATAAGATATTTTACGTTTCGCATACATGACAATGAATGGAGCACCGCTAAACTCCACTTCCGCTACGTATTGCAAAAATGCGTTGCTCAACGTGTTAAACAAAATTGATCTAATTCGCGATTCGACGCGGTCCCATTTAGATAGCGTTGTGTGCAACAATGTATGAGATTTGTTGCCAAGCTCTACTCGGTATCGACACTGAATATCATCTAAAAGTAAAATAGCTTATACATATATGAATTTGGAATGGACTTACGTCATTATAGCATTGAAGTAAGAAGGGTAATCCTGCCTGGTATATTTTGTAACTATTTAGCCAAACGTTATGTAACAAAAGCTTTGTTGAATAAGTACCTCATTCACTCACAATGATGATAGTGATGGGAAAGCATTAACGATAACATTGATCGTATTATGAAAATTAAAAGTACAAGAATTTGTTGTCATTTTGCTCGTAAATAGTCCCAATGATAGAAGGCATGAATTAACATCAAGTGGTTTAGGTTAAACACGTCACAGACACAGATTCAAACCGAGGGCTTTTAAACAATGAATGCTTGGTGTATTTATGTTTATGCGCTATACCTACCTACGTATCGTACCTACGTCTAGACGTTTATTTAAAGGTAAATTGATACACAAATCGATACCAGGTATATTCTATATCTTGCAGGTTAACTAGAATAGTATGTAAAGAATGCGGCAGTTTGTTCGTAAAGCATTATGCTGAATCGACTCACATTTTTTAGCTAACGTGTAAAATGTTAGAGTATAACTATGGGTTCAATCCAGTTCGCTAGAAAAGACAAATGGGCCCATCACTATTCCAAAGCGACGCAACGTAATCACAATGGATCCAACCGTCACTAACAATACTGGACAAGCTATTGATGTATTAGGCGAGATAACGCGGTGAAATCACATGTGAGCCCTAGGATACAGCGTAGACAAAGGCAGTAGATGTACTACTAAAGAGACTGATATTTTAAAGAGAAAGAGAGTGATATTTTAAACACCACAGTTCACGGCCAGGTCTGATGAAAAATCCTTTTGACTTCCACGAGTAACAAAAAGCCATATTCGGTGGTCAGACACCAGCCAGTCCTTTTGTTTTTCACGTTAATAGCAACAACCTCTTGCGTATTTCTACTGCACAGCAGACTGCAGTTTGGCAGCCTGAACTTTGTAGTCAGTCAATTTAAGCTGGAAATGAATCTCAAATTGAAGTGTTAATACAGGAAAAACCTAATTGGCATCCAAAAGAAACACATTGAAGGCGTCTAGTTCTTGCTGAATTAGGTATTATAACTACTGGCTTCAAATAAGTCTGATCATGCCTAATATAATTGGAGGGTTGCCGCAAAGGATTGTTGAGTCTCTCCGTAATAGAATCCAGCCTTATTAACACAATTTTGGTGCTCATTGAATATACGCTGTACGGCGTGTTTATATCAGTCTCGTGACGGTTGTATAAAGTGCAACCACTGGCGCAGCATGGTTTGCGCGTACGCACCGTAATGGGGTCGCACTCGCGCAGACGGTATTGTTCTGCGATCTGATTGGAAATTAATTATTGATATGGTTTAAACTGTTCTATTGCCATTAGGTTACTATGGTTAGCTGTACGAAATGTTTCATTGTCAAGAGATGTAAAAAAACCTCAAGGCGACCGACAGGAATTACATGAACACCAATCGTAACTGCGAGAAGGTATTAGGATTGACTAGTTTAATTTCTTTGCCACATGCCAAATTCGTTTAAATGTATAAAATACACTTGACTGTTTAGAAAACTAAAGCTGTTGAAGTACGTTTGTCATCTTATACCAAGCATAACTTACCTTATTTTTATATTGTACACGAATTTTATTTTTAAGGTCAATTATTTTGGACTATTCCTTAAAAAAATACTTATGACTTAAAGGCCAAATGCAATTTTCAGACTGCGCGAACCCTGAGACCTCCAGCACCAGCCGCCGATCATAAACTTCAAATGTCATATCACAGTCAGTTTTAAGTATAAATTACTTGCTTTACCTCCATTAAACCCTTCCTTTGGCAGCAGACAATGAAGCCGTCTAAATATAGGTAAGTTTGAGCGTCTGGCGTGGGGCGTCGTCGCCGGGGTGGCCACGCTTGCGTCGGCCCCGCCCCCGCCTGAGACTTGCGCGAGCGCACCGACTGCGGCGAGGACTCCTCTTGTGTCTTCACTTTTGCCCATTGCACTTGAGTTTCTAGGGATAAACCCACAACCCAAACTAGCCCATAAACGTAGAATCAGGACATAAAAAGTGACGCCTCTGAACCTAACTTCAACACCTACACGAACGCCATCGACACTCGACACCTAAAAAGCAACAACTGGAACGCTACTATTTAGTTGCTTACACTACGAAAATCTTTGGAGAATGTCTTTGCTTGTAAAGAGATGCCGAATTTGCATGTTCCCGGAAGATTCGGGGTGGTTTATTCTCATAATGTACCGTAACTTGTCTTATCGTCCAAATTCGTGGAAGTTTGGTCCCATTTGTATGCTATTAAGTATGTCCTCAAGCTGTATAGCATCAGCCCCTTTAACAATCTCGAACGTATGTATCTACATACATTCGAAAACACATTTGAAGATGCTTCTGCAAATAGTACTACGGATTCAGTATTTCCTCCAATGGATGGCACTAATATCACTCTTCTGACTCAGTATTTCCAAAATCATCATCTCAGCCATAGGACGTCCACTGCTGAACATAGGCCATTTCCAAAATAATAGGATCTAGATCCGGTGATTCAATGTCTTAATTGGATTTGCTTTATCTACTCTTATTGCACGTAACGATGATTTTCAATATTACCCTAGTAATCATAATCGAGCTTAATCAAGGGATGCAAGTAGAACAATCAACAGAGACTATCGTGAAATACTACCTACAAACGAATGTAGTAATTTAATGTAAACAATCCTGGGAAATGGCGGGGACTGTGTCGTGTGTTTGTTTTACCATACGTTTGGAATTCATAAGTCGAGCTATGAATTCCGATACCGCGTAACTATGCGGAATTCTAGAGAAACTAAGATATAATTTCAATACTTGTTGGCGCGAGTGACATGACAATAATGGCGGCCTGTGCTCGGTTTGAATTTAGACACTATCTATGAATACATGCATGCGTAAGCGACGAGACGTACAAATTAGAATCTTGTAATGCAATCAAGTCGGTTGTTGAGTCCGAGTGACACTGAAAATCAGCATTAATCAATATTTTATGTTGCGAATGTGTATGTTGCGAAAATTAACTTGAAAGTAAAACTTATTTATTTATTCATGTTTTATATTTAACATAATACAATTATGATTTGTAGGTATATCAGTATTAATTAATATAGTGTTACCTTTGTGTGGTAGAATAATTGCTACTTACTCACCTTTGGGTTACCGGTTCAACGTTTTAACCTTTCGACCGGAGACGCACTGTACTGTTGATTTTTGTATATATAATATAGCAATTTAAAAATGTCGTGTTAATTAGCACATTTGAAATCAATAGTATTCCGAAAGAACTATTGGTAAAATAGTTGTTAGTTTTTATCTCATTATCAAAAACCGAAAATTTACATTCTATGACTTACTTAGGTAAGGAAAACGGTATTTCCTGTGACTGACTGTATCTTGCAGTAAGCGTTGTACCTTGTAGTAAATATTGTACCTATTACATTTAATATTTCTCCTAAGAATATTTAAAAATCTGCTTAAGTTCTGAATAAATTCACTTTTTCTTAAAAGTTTATCAATTTATTTAAACAAGGAAACTGTGTATGATGCAATATAATGTTCATTTGACATGATTTAAATTTTCAATTGGTGCTCCACTTAGCGATAAATATCCCTACAAAATAACCAGGGCAACAAGTACCGGGAAGAAATTCGATCCGGGATAACAGTTTCCGAGTACGTTCAATTAATTTAAAAGACATTCGTTAATTTTATTAATGCGCGAACCTAAATCTACGATCGGCGATGTGATCGCAAGCGCCTTCTCATTTTCGAAATTAGCAAATGAATAAAAACAAACTGTTAGTAACCGCCAACAGAGCAGACAAGATAAAGAAATATACGGAGAGGTGCTGCGTTCGAGAGGCCAGATAACACCATTAACGCCAGGGAGGCTGAAGAACAAAACAATAGAAGGAGACGGGATAAAACTCCCGCAACACAAAATTACTCATCTCGCATAACTGCCACCACAAAAACGAATCCAGTTATAACAAAATTGAGTCCAAAGTCTCATGAACACGTTACAAGTTCTTATGGTATTTATTTTGCTGGTGAACGCAACTACCAGAGGTAGTGTAACAAGGACGGGGCATGATTGTAATGATAGCGAAATGAGTGGAGTAAGTTTTTCTCAGCCACCCAGCCAGCAACATAATTAATGATGCTCGTGTTGGAGACGAATTTATAAATTGGCTTTATTCCGGTTTAACAAAGGATATGCGTGATAGGCCGATAGTGTACGCAGGCTCGGCGCATCTAGTTGGAATCCATCCTGATTCCGAGGAATACAAAGAAACATTCTTTCGAATAATAATTGCAATCGCCAAAATATGTGTATGCGCGATGTTCACGACATAGGTACTCGTATAAGCGTGCATTTGATGATCAGAAGGTTTCCTTCGGCAGGATGAACCTTCTGAACCTTAAGAGAACTTCACAATTAATAATAATCATTTATTTCTAAAAACACCTCTTTCTCAAAATATAAAGAATACAAGGCTTTCTTAAAAAAGATCCTATAGCTCTACTCGCTAAATAGGCGCAAACCCTGTGCTATAGGATATACAAATATTATACATTTTGGATTCTGTAAGCACATGTGTCAAATCACTGAGGCCTAGCCGAAGGCACTTTTTTCTGTTTTTCGTACGTGGAACGCGAATGAGTGACTATTCGGGGTTATGATTTTTAAAGTAGTGCTAGCACACTAAGACATTGCACTCGCGATGAGAATAAGATTGAAGCAACTGTAATTTTATATACATTTTAAGCATGTTTATGGTGCAACTGTCATGTCACATTGGTAAGGGCGAGCGTTTTGGAATGTCGTTTCAAAATATCGATTCGGGATTCCGTAAATAGATTACCTACTCATATGAGTTTATTTCAGTTCAAAATTACAAGGTTCAGTTGTGCAGTGACACACATAGCCAACGCTTTTCTAATTGTTATTGCATCGTTGCTGTTATTGCTAAGGTGGTCCACAGATTTCTATGGATTTATTATTTATTTTCCGTTCAAATCCCGATCCAATATTTCGAATCGAAATTTCCCCACTTTACAGTATTTGACAGGTGGCGTAACAGCGTGATTACGTGACAAGTGTGGCCCTTGGGAGTGAAATTGGAAACGCAAGTTTAGAAGCTAGATAGGTATTTATGCATAAAGTGTATAAAAATATTATTATCATAAATCAAAGATAGAAACTGAAACAATTTTAAATAGACCCTGGCCAGATTTTAAGTGACGCTTTATGCCATGCTGGGCGATACACTCTGACCAACTACACTACAAAACATCAGACTTTGTATTTCCATAATATAAGGCTCCAGTTCAAATCTGGTCAGCGTCAAATATTTTTTGACTTGTATTTAAAATAATGTACAAATAAATACTATAATTGGTGATTAAAATTACCAACTTTATATTTGTATAGAATCTTTTTATCGATTCATATTTTTTATGTGGGAATACTACATAAAAAATATATTATTTATAAAGATTAGGCACCAACATAGATTTTTTTTATCATGGTATTAAAATTAATATTATTATTATTGCTTGGGGCAATATTAAGCACATGTGAACAATTTAAAACACTGTTATAAAAGTTCTAATAATTACTCTAATAAAAGTCACATGAACTTTATACCCTAAAAGTATGGTGAATAAAGGCGATAATAATAATATGGCGCCTAGCATTTAATAAACCAAAAGTGGTACGGCGAAATATAATGATATTAATGATTAATTTCACGCGATGTGCGATGTGTGTAGCGGCGCGGTAGCTCAGGGGTCAGAACACTACTCCGGATAAATAGAAGTCGTGGATTCGATCCCCATCTGCAATGCAGTGGATCGCGTAAAATTTTGGATTTATATTTTACCTCGGTATGTTTACTATTTCTATTATTTATATATAAGTAAAGTACCTTTATATAAGTTTAGTGATATTGCTGTAAGTGATCTAACTTCCAAGGGAAGTTAAGCCGATGGGAAAAGTTCTAAGCCACACACTTTATGTATGCATATTATGCGTGCGTAGGTACAATATAATCTCGATCCAAATTCCTTTCTCAGCTATAAATAAAACCAATAAGCAATCTCGGGTCGTAATCGTTACTGTGAGAGTATTTGTTTCGCATTTAATAATGGCATATTTAGTAGGTATTATCAGTTAATACGGAGAGGTTGGCATAAATCCGCGCGAGCGCAATCTAGCATCGCGCGGCCCTCGCCCCGCCCCCCGCGAGTAACTCACTGCTATCGGACCCGAATATTGTTAATCAGTGTATCATTAGCTCGAGATCAGTGCACACTGGGTGCATATTTAACCATTGTTCTAACGGCTTACTCTTTCTCCGACTTCTTCATAGAATTGTGGCAAGTTTGGTTGGTGCAATCAGAGGACTATGGACGCGGTTGCGGCGTCGCAGGCTCTTGTTACAATAGTTTTAGCAATAGGCTTTGATGGATAGCCATAGGTTTGAGGATGGCTGGAGTCGTCTTCGTGCCTCGGTCTTCCTTGGTCGTTAAGACATGGATAGTATCTCTCAGAGTCGGGCCCGATCCGGGAGCCACATATAACGGCTTGGCCGCAAATTTGGTCAATATATTAAGTATATGGGAATTGCCTTCACAGGACGCGTGGATGACTCTTTCAGAGAAGTAAATGTTTGCGTAAACCTACTATTTTTCAAGATCAAGGGATGAATTAAAAAATACCCACTGGTCCCTGTCAGGATGTCACCTGTCATAGTTTATTTGGTAATTTTCAGGTGCTACAGACGAGAATCCCTTACGTATTTATATAAATTTCACTGTCAAATACGATAACGTCGCGAGTGATCCTATAAGCATCTCAACTTGCCATCGCTTTGTTTATGATATAAAAATGCTTTTCCAAACACATGGATTTAACGAATGTATGAAATGCCTATAGTAATGTTACGGAAAACAAGGTCTCTGCAGCGTGCCGCACTAAGCGCTATAGGTTTAATGTAATAAATACCATTTACTTAGTTCCCATGGAAATTATAAGTAAACCACCCCGTGTGCGTCAAGCGCTAAGCCGAGCAGATGGTGACTCGCCCGCGCGATAGCTCCATAGCGCACCGAGCGATACAGATAAAACTAACGGGGAGGCGCTGCTATAAATCCAAAAACGAAGAAACGATCACTCTGTCCTGCTCGCGCTCGGGAAAAAACTAACCCCTTCCGCCGTGTCTCTCTCGTTTCGTATAGTAAGCTTGTTGTGTATTGGCAAGACTGGCATGAAAGAATAAAAATATCTCGCTAGTTTAGGTGTTTGCGTTTTCGAATACTTATATCACCTAGATTCGGTAGTCTCCGTTTAATACTTAGGGAGTGCGGCACATTTCGTTGTTTATAATGCTAAGTTTCATATTATTATTATTCTTATTATATATTGGATTGTATAGTGGATTGGAAAATTAAAATTTCTTGAAACTCTAAATAAAAATTGTACCTAACGTTTTACTTAGGTACCTATTGCCATATTACCTTTGTTAAATAATGTTAATATGAATTCCGTCGATGGCTACATTTGCGCTACACGTTAGCAGAAACTAGTGTCGGCAGTGATTATGTATAAACAACAAGTATTTTGTGTGGTATTTTTGCTCAAAAGGCAAGTAGTTAGATGCATTGTGTTACAAAATATTCTTTAAGAACAATGATACAATGGTAATTGTACGCGAATTACTGCTTTCAGTTTATGCTGTAATGCTTTTAATTTAGGATAACCAAAATTGCTCAGAACCACTTGACTTTACTATTAGACGCAATTCCTAATAAATTATTAAAACATCAATAGTATTTGCAAGGGTCAGTTCACACTACACGTACTATAGAGCAATAAAGTATTTTACAAGTGATACAAGAATGTACTGCAATCTGCGCGCCGGATCTTGCTCGTTGCTTTAACTTTATAAATACTGTGCTATTTATTTCTGGAAATCAGCCGCGTCTCATCAATACTGGTTCGGGTGTTCGATGCTCGAATAAAGCTTAGTTCGATTCCAAGTATAAAGTGTTGGAGCTCCTAAAGGTCACTGTTAACACTATCTTCTGGGTAAAGCGTGTGAAAGGTAGCGAAACTTTGATCTTTCGCTTAGCGTTATCCTGACAAATATCAAGGTTTGCTTTCCGCGCGACTTCTGCGCTTAGTCCACTTTTGCGCATCCTTATTTGTGTGTCTGTTGACTTTCAAATTTGCAACATCCACTTACCTATTTCCCAGAGAATATTTCATGGAATATAACTTTGTAGGTGAAACAAATATGAAGTGTGAGGCTTAACCCTATTACCATTATACCATAACAGCAAAAATAACTTAAGGCCTATTTTCATCATGGCATGTATTCGTTATCAATGACCAAATATGCCTGACAAATATTAATTAATATTATGCTATATTTATAAAAAATATGGACTAAGTACAAACATAGCGAACTTATGTGATGATACGTATATGTTTCGCCATTGAGCATCTAAAAAACGCGTAATCTATATGTTTCACAAAATTTTGTGGAATCACGGGTACTATTTTGTGTAAACCTATTCTTTTTCCTCCTTTTATCGTGTAAGTAAGAGCTTGTGTTCTTCTAAACATCTCGAACATGTTTTTGAATGTTTTAAAAAAATAGTGAAACCTCGGAGTAGGTGGGGTACCCTTGAAAAATGGGCTCCTTCACAAATCAATTATTAAGTATATTTAATTATAATTAAACAGAACTCAACATAAACGCAGTCGCACACTCGTCGTATATCACACTCGGCCAGTAACCGGCGACACGCGTGTGCGTCCATTCATTGCGTATAAGGACCCGTACAAGGGCTTGTAGGCCCGACACCGACAAGCCGTGTAAAGTCGCGCTACTGCTGGCGGTTGGGTTTTTAAGGCATAAGGAAATCGATTTATTTTATAATGTGCTATTTCGTTTGCGGAGAAATAGGCAGAAACATTTTTTGCTTCAGTGTAGTGGGTAAATGAATTCCAGTAACTATACTTGTCCAGTTTTCCTTGTATCAGATCAAATTGTCAGATTCTGAATACTAAGGTGGAGGCTTTTTTATGACATCTGGACATCTGATAATCGGATTTGAAGATCCGTGTGCGTCGATTTAATTCGAATCTATTTATTTTACAAGGTAGAACTTTGCCTCAGCGTAGCGGGGCTAAAGGGCTATGGAACTAGTTATAACCATACTTGCATACCCAGAAGTGGACGGATGAAAAAGAATACGTTAAAAAATCTACAAGAAACACACTCGGGCGGTAAAATTGTGTATGTGTAATAAATGTTATTTATAACTATCACAAAAAAACTGTTAATGAAAAGAATACATATATCCTACCAAAACATTTTCATATAAAATGATGCCAAGACGAGACCATATGACTCGCACCTCGGACTGTCAAAAAATTACCAGATGCCATGTAGAACCAAGCTTTTGACTTTACGCGCCCTAACTCTACAAAGCCCAACTCCACCTTAGACAAAATATATGGGAAAATACATCATATTGTAACTATAAATTTTATGGCAGTTTGCTTAGTTTAGGGCTAGGTTTTGTGTTGTAATAGTAATGTCCAAGATGTTATTTGTTGTTCCTTAACGCCTTCCCCTCTTCCTTTTCAGGTACTCTTGCCAAGTTTTGAACATGATCCCAAATTTGTTAGGACGTTACGTCTGATGCCATCTGACCTCTGTGACCCTACCGATAGAGAAACTAGACCGATAGGATCATAAGATACATATTCAGTTACTTCAAATCCGATTATTGGATGCCATCCGAAATGTCAAATTCTGCGTCTGGTATCTGAAAATTTGATTTGGTACAATAATAGTTCAAGGGCATGCTAGAGTCTTTAATAACTATTTACCGGAGGAAATACGACAAGAGCCAAACCAGAAAAAAATCAATAGAATGTTCAAAAAACACTTTTTTAGATTACTCCCTTTTTACCTACGTCCTAGTGAGGACTGGACTACACTAAATGCCTCCTGTATCATGCATCATCCGTTTCGTCTTTTAGAGACATTTTTTGCAGTGGATACAAATTTTGTGATGGCTATATGGACCGATACGATAGCGACACAATCATGTGATTTTCAGACTGAAATAATTCACTCTAAATGCTTTAGTACCAATTTGTTGTCTACGCATCCTTCTACTAGCTAATATTTTGAACCAGCCTACATCACATCACAAAGCTTGCCATCCTCTAAAACGTGTTTTTGCCATCCATCTATAGCTACGGCAAATGTGTTCCCGTTTTGCTATGCTCAGTTTTAAAGGCAGCCATGTCACGTTTGGCATAGTCCTTAAAGCGCATTAATAACATATTTTACATATGTAAAATTGCTTAGCTTCAAGCTTACTTCTGCATCTAAATTCATCAATGGTTTTATCTACTCTATAAAACGAAACCGGGTCGACTTAATAACGTATTTCAACGGTACATTGTCGTTGACTTAATACAGGACTTAGTCCGTTAGCGGCTCGCTCTTCAGTAAATCATCAAGACGTGGCAATGCCTACCGCCCTGCACCCGTGTCGCATAAGGCAATAACATTCATTCACACGTTCGTCAATTTAATGTGGCAAACTGGATCAAAAAGACCCTTACCGCAATATTGGCTTAAGTCCTTATTGACCCAATCTTCATACGAATACGAATATGTACAGCACAAGCGACATTTGCGTAAGATTCTCCGTTTAATAGATACCTTATTAAAAACGCTTTTAACCGGATCGATACGCTATTCAAAGCAAAATAAATACCTACCATTTTCAAATTAATACTGGCAGTTGCGTTTACGCGCCTTGAAATTGATTTACTTTAGTTTCAACGGTTTATGTTTGATATTCGCGTTCCAGTTTGTGACTGTATAATGCTGGCTTAGGTTTGCATATGATTTATTTTGATACGGTGCAGGTAATTGACTAATACAGTACATAATTGTAATTGCAGTTAGTAACTTAATTTTGTGAATAATTATAACTGGTTAGTCACGGTCCTTTGAGCATGTTTCACCATTAAGTATTTCATAGGGAAGAAAACGTATTAAATGATTCAGGAATACTATACTATTACACCCGAGAGGGTATCGCAATGTCTAGAAATTATCTCAACGAAGATAGGTACGGCTCAGTAAGCCTTCTCCATAAACGTTAAAATCCTTTATTATGATCTCTAATCATAATTAGGTTGAATTCCCACATTCGCTTACAGGACGCATTTGCCTGCGAAGCGTGAAACTGCTTATAATGAGACTTCAGTGTGCCCTTATTAAGATGTCCCATAACCCTATACGACCAATAACCCTCTTTTAAAATACACGTGATTTTTGGAAAGTGTTAGAAATAATAACACAGCTACGACTCCAACCGTAAAGGTAGTAGTCCCTAATTATATGGTAAAGAGTCTTAGAGGGGTTTCAAATATTCAGTTGAATAATATTTCCCTAAAACATAATCCCTTATTTGAGGAACGTCTCACTACTCCTGTAGCTACGAAAAACTTAATTTACTAGAGTATCTATGTATATATGTATAGCAACAACAACAACCACAACAATACTTTATTGCACACCAATAAAAGTTTACAAAAGGAAACAAGACAAATACAATTTTTAAATAATGGCAGAAAACAGGCGGTCTTATCGCTAAAAAGCGATCTCTTCCAGACAACCTTTTGGTAGTGAAATTGATGAAAAAGCAACTTCGTAAGCAAAATGTAAAGAAAAATCGCATCACCATAAAGTGTTACTATTTGTGCGCTATAGAGTTTCCCAGCGGTCTGCGAGAGTAGCAGCGCGTGAGAACGCTTCCTAATTATCCCCGTATAATACGAGTCTTAATTCCCGGCTATTATCTCATAAATAATCCTTAGCGAGGAACCACAGTAAGGTCAATCACCTTTCTCCAAAAAGTAAACCTCTCATCTAAAACGTAAATAAAAGACACATTTCTGCAATATGTTACTATCTGTGCACTAAATATCCAATATAAATATAACCACAAGTGAGGTAGACGTTATTACGTGTGGGCACACTCCTTAATAATCTCATAATGAGCGTTTAGCGATGCTTCTGTAAGGTCAACTACCTTTAACATAAAGTAAGGCCACATCTCTGGAAAGTGTTACTATTTGTGCATTACCCGCACAAGAACAAGAGCCTCCACCTGCGAGGGTAGCCGCGTGGGAACGCTCCCTAATTATCCTGGCACATAACGAGTCTAATTCGCGGGCTGCGCTGCGTGCCCGGCGCCCGGCTCTCACGCACGCATTGTCTTCGGTAATTGCCGATCCTGTTCAATTTGTTGGATTTGTTGCCTCTCCGCACTGTGATTCCTTTAAGTGGCCAGTTTCAATTGCTTAGTAAATCGTATGCGCGCTTAGTTCGCCGTATTAAGGGGTGGGATTTTTGTGCAAACATAGTAACGCGTCTATGATTAGAATTGAGGCGGGTCAGTAATCTCAATAAGTGATTGCTTTTGTCGTGAATCTCCTCATACAAAAGCGGGTAATGAAATACTGTGAACGTATTAATTCATGTCTATCGAAAACCGGAGACCCCCGCGCAATTTGCACGATAGGTCGCGTCAATTATGGTATAGCTCCACATAAATTCCCTTTATGCAAATTTCCATCCACATACAATAGATGCGCACATTTCCAGTACAAAAGCTGTGAGTTTAGGTGCGCAAGCGCAGGGCGTTACGCCCCCGGGCGGCTGATGAAGACATCACGTCGCCGCCAATTGATTAGTCGCGCGACGACCCACGAGCGGTGCGGACGTGTTATTATGCGACGTTAGACACGCGTCCCGGTTACAACTTGGTATTAATTCGCTTAGACTATGGAGAAACGGGTCTATAAAATATGAAACTTTTTTTCTAGAGACCTGAGGATCGATACAAAATTAACAGTTATTATCATATTATATGCAGGTAAAACCACGATTTAAAAATGAAATATAGGGGTCCATACGACGTGTGAAAATTCGTACGAGCTAATTAGTACTCTATAAATATCAAATGTAGCACAACGTAGTGTGAACTACAACGAATAATGTCACTTACATACTTAAGCCACATATGTTCTTGGTCACTAATTTTAATTTACAAGACTAAGCGATTTAAAGAATGTCAGTATCAAAATCGTAGTAACAGGATAGATCAATAATGTCTTGTAAGAGTCGCAATGTCTAGTAAAAACGTAGCAAAAGCAACTCTGAAAGTATCTTAAAAGCAATGTTACAGGAAAACAAGTACACTCGTATAAGCGCAATTAGGCTTTTATTTAGTATATACATGTTAGTCTATACAGAAAATCAATCTTGACACTAAATGTAACGGTGCACGAACGCCTTTAAATAACGCTCATACGTAATCACCTTACGTTTTACTCAAGTAACTAAATACAGGGACTTTGCGTCAAACGCTCTTAGACTGAAAGCGAATTATGTACCGATATAAACTCAACTTGGCCAAAGCAACAGGTCAATAGGGAATTATTGCTCGAATTACCCAGTCTAATCGTGGTCGGGAGCATTCAGGCGAGCTCAATAGAAATGCGACCATCGAGATGGCATTCCCATGAACACATAATTATACGATTATACGTAAGGAAGGATGCTATCCATCGCAGTGTAATTAAGACGTGGAACTGAACGGAAGTTTGGATTTAGTTTTAATTTGACACAAGATAAAGTTCGTTTCATAATCAAGTATAGTATAAAAAAAAATTGTTTTATTTATCCTTTCGGGCTATTACTGCTACAAGTTTTTGAAAAGTTAAGTTCAATATAAAGAGTTAACGCATCTTTGTAAAAAAAAAACATTATGTGTGGTAATTAATACTGATAAAATTATTTATAAGAAAAAAATGTAGGTTACATGTACCGAAACCCTTAACTTTTGTAATTGTCCACAAGGAAGACGGCTTGATATATACCATAATACACAAAAAATGTAAAGATTTAACCACAACGTTATCAACACAGTAAATAAATGTAAATGATACATTTGGCAGATGACCCAAGTTCGCGACCCCCTCTTGTCCCAACCACATAATTACCTTTGACCTACCACTTATAGATGCAGCAAATAACACTTACGATCTGTACACGCGGACTCAAATAAATAGCTTATAATTTTATACTCATAGCGTGCTTTCGACCATTTAGCATACAGAACCACACTGCGCACATAGCCCGGGGGGCGCTTTCAGAGTTGTTTTAAAACATTCGCCGGTCTCTATTAATTGCTAGCATAAATGATTTTAATGCGAAACATTCGTTCTTGCTTTGAATAGAATAACGTTTCATTGCAGTTCCTCTTTACATAATTTGAACACGCGTCGCTGGAAATTACAGAGGATTGACGACTTCATCGACTTCGATTTATTGTTAGCCAGCAATTGAATGTGAGAACACAGTCACAACATGCGATTTAAAATAGCTTCACAGGCTATCTCGACTCGTACTAGTATGTAACAATAAATCTTTAAGACACAAATAGTTTAGAGATCAATTGATACAATTTTAAAATTTTACTATGTATTACTTGTCTATAACTCTTAAAATAATATTATTTTGACTTTAAGAGGCCTTATTCCTTTTAAAATGCTGATTGTTTAGACATTTTTCTCTATGATCAAACATAAATAAATAAAATAAATAAAAATGTATTTATTCATTAACACGATTACATCGACATAACAGTGTTTGATGCCCCTTTTTAAGTATTGACTACCTGTGCTAAGGGGCACCGCTCATCCTTAGGTGGTAAATTATAGATATCGCGTTACAGGTACACCTTAAAAATAATATTCAAATAAATACAATTTAAATTTAATATTAGCAGTGAAATAAGACTCAACAAACATAACATAAATTAACTTAAAAAATCTTCTATCAAGTTATAACTAAAAATTTAATATTAAATGTATAATTGAAAAATTATTACCATTTCGTAACTGAATATTTGTGTGTTATACAATGTCTAGTTGTTATTTGTTATTAAATGCACATAAGTACCTAGTTTTGTACCAAGTTTTCTGTATCATTATAGTTAAGAGATTTTAGCCATTTATTTATTAAGTCTTTGCATTCATAGTACGGTAGAGGGTAAATATTTAGTTCTTTGTTGATAATATTATACAGTTTTCTTGATTGTATAGTGTATTGTCTACTTGCAAATGCTGTATTTGTGAAGGTGGTAGGGACTATAAGGTCTTTTCGCCTTCGATTTTGCGTGTCTGGAAAATACGGTAAATATTTATGTAGTCTTATAACCACACACAAGATATACAGTTGCCTTACAGTTAATAGATCGGATAGATTATATAGCTCTATAGTGGGATATCTGAAAGGCTTAAAATGCATTACTTTCAATAAAGATCTCTGGGCTCTCTCTAATTCTAACAATTTGGTTTTAGTTGTGCCTCCCCAAACAGGTATACAATATATAATAATCGATTGAGCCAAGGCTATATACAATCGTCGGAGAAGTTCTTTATTGGCGATGTGCCTAAGATTCTTAAACAACCACATTAGTTTTCTAGTTCGGGTCATGATCAGTTCTATATGTAAGTGCCAAGTAAGGCGCTGATCTACTATGATACCCAAGTACTTGGTGCTCTCTACTTTAGTTATTGTTGAGCATGAGCAATTTGAATTAGTTAGGTGATTGCAGGTATGGATTCGGATTGTAAAGTTATTTTCTGGTTGTGTGCGATTATAATTTGTAAAACATATAAAGTTGGTTTTGGCTGTATTTAACGTGAGTAGATTTAAGTTTAACCAGGTTGCAATCTTAGAAAGGCCCTCTTCTGCATAGTCCTTTAATTCATCCCATGAATTGCCCGAGAAAACTACTGCTGTGTCATCTGCGTATGAAAAAATATGACCTTCATTAATTTCCATGGCGCAGAGTTTATTTATATAAATTAAGAATAAAGTCGGTCCAAGGACACTCCCTTGAGGGACGCCAAATGTTACATCAGTATTATTGCTAATGAAGTTTCCTATCTTTACTTTTTGCTTACGTTTTTGGAGGTAGCTTTGTAGTAACTTTAGAGGAGTGTCTCTTATTCCTATGTTCTGTAACGTGGCAATTAGAGTAGATATAGAGACGGTGTCAAAGGCTTTCTTGAGATCTAAAAATACTGCTAGGCATTTCTTGTTTTTGTCTACTTTATCAACTATTAGAGAGGAGAGTGCCGTTACGGCGTCTTCAGTTGATAATCCTGGTCTGAACCCGTATTGAGATTTTGATAATAGTTTAAATTTAGTTAGGTAATTTAGTAGTCGGTTATTAATTAATTTTTCTATTACTTTTGAAAAGGCAGGTAACACAGAAATTGGCCTATAGTTAGATGCATCGTCTCTATTTCCACTTTTATACACTGGTGTTATTAGGGCTTCTTTAAGAGCATCAGGAAAAATTCCCTCTTTAAAACAGATGTTGACAAGATGGACGAGTATGGGTACAATTAGATTACTAGCCATTTTTAAAAATTTTGCTGATATATTGTCCCAGCCAGGGGCACTGTCCGATTTTAAGTTCATTAAAACTGTAAGTACTTCGTTAGGATCTGTTTCCAACAGCACAAATGAAGTTAAGGGAGGTTCTGTGGCATTTGACGGGTCATTGGGATTATACGTTCGGTGTGTATTGTTCTTTATAATATTTTCAGCTAATGATTTCCCAACACCTGCAAAATAGTTATTAATATCATTAACGGAATCAAGCGGATTGTTTTTAATGTCTAACAGTTCATTATTTTCAGTTTTCTGTGGTTTGCGGTTTGTAATTTTGTTTATTGAATTCCATAATGCCTTCGAATTGTTACTTGCTTTAGTTAATTGTTCCTTTTCATAGGCACGTTTTAATTTTTTGATTAAGTTGTTACAGTAATTCCTGTATCGTCTGTAAGTAATTTTTAGGGTTACGTTTTCAGGATCAGACCGTAACTTCATCTGCATGTTGTTTCTGTTTCTAATGCATCGTAAGATGCCCAAGGTAATCCAGGGTTTAATAATGCGATCTTTTCTGGGAATTAGTGTAGTGATAGTATTTTCTAGAAGATAATTTCTTAACTTGCTTATTCAAATTTCAGTTAGTCTGTTAGGATCAGTAAAAGAGCATAATTCGATCAGATTTTCTTTATGTAAGCTAGTCATCGCTTTTTCATAGTCTATAACTGTTTTCGTTCTTTGGTGGTTCTGTAAAACATTTAGCCTGGATAAATTTAAAAATATCATAGAGTGGTCTGTAATTGTTGTGTTAAACACCAGTACTGTCGCACATGTTTTACTTCTATCTAATTTCAACATAAAATGGTCAAGGCAAGTTTTATCCCTTGTTGGTAGTAAGTGACCCGGGAGTAGTCCGTGCATAGATAAAATATTGAGGTAGCTGAGTCTATTGGTGCGTTCATGTGATTGTTCATTAGCTTTGTGAATTATGTTTATGTTCAAATCACCAGTTACAATGATATTTTTACACGTTTTTATTGTTCCTAAATGTGAATTAAGGGAGGTAATAAAGTTATCTGCATTATGAAAAGAAGGGGAGCGATATATCCCAAGTATTTTTATGTTAGAAATAGTTATTTCTAAACAAGAAGCCTGTGGCAATATGATTTCTTTAACTACTGCTTTATGAGTGTTTTTAATATACATGATCACGCCGTCATTCTGATTATTTTGATTAATTGTGTTAAAAACGACGTAATTTTCGATTGTAGGTATAGACTTGTTTAGGTTTAGTCTGCACTCACTCAGTACTAAAATATCAACATTAAAATGAAGATGCGATAACGCCAGGAGTAGCTCGTCTATATTATTATATATGCTTCGAATATTCTGCGATATTATTGTGAAATCGAGTTTATCTACATGAATATGCTTAGTTAGGTCTTCAATTTGGCATGGAACAGATTGTGCGATAGCTAAGTTGTCTAATTGGTTTAAAGTTGTGAGTGTATTATCCATATTTATTGACATTTAAACAAAACGGGTAGATAACAGGTGGTGCATATATTGTGCTGTGGTTATGAAAATGCATGTTATAAGCATATATATTTAGGTAGGTGGATTTTTGTAACTGTTTTGTTTTTATAAGTTGGTTTAAATTTTGTATACTATTGACACACATAAAACATTGTACAGTATTAATATCAGAGGTAAACCAATTTCTGTAATTAATAAAAACTGACTGAATCAGTGTAGTCTTTGACTTAATATACAAATATAAGAGTAATAATAATATTCTATTAGAGATATTTTGAGATCTGTGAGATACAAATAATAATAACATAATGTTACTTGAAAACGGATGTAGTCATGCTTCCTGCATCAGCCGGTGTATTTGAGCTTCGTTGTTTACCAGAATCACAGGAGAGTTTTCATTTTTCCTTACGAAGAGTCTGCCAAGGTAGGTCCAGCAGAAAGAATAGCCTTTAGACTTCGTCAGGTCGCTTGCCAGGAAACGTAGGCGTGCTCCTTTTGCAGTCAGTTGTTCCGTGACGTATACAGGGGTATCCTCTTTCTTAGTATGACCGAGATGTTTTGCACTGAGTTTATTATTCCGGTTTTTCAGGTTGTGCTCTTTGCATTTTTTCAAGATGTTAGCTTTCAACATAGTTGATGACATCTCGATTATGATCGGTGTGTTTTCGTCTTGTTTTTTTCCACGGAGCCGGTATATGTCCATCACGTCTGTCGCCATAATTTTACAATCAATAGACTTTGATAATTGGTTCACCATTTGTAATAGGTCATCCTTGGTTTCTTTGCTTACCTTGGGCACATTTTTTATTTCTATATTTCGCTTCCGGCTCTCTCTCTGCGTATCCTCCAGCCTCTCTTCCAGCAACGAAATATACTCCTTGTCTTTCCTGCTAGCTATTTCTAAGAGTTCAACCTTTTTCTTGAGTTCCTCGTTCTGTTCTGCGAGAAAAGCAACAGATTGCTCGATATTCTTGTTTGTCTCCTTAATTTGGTGAAGTGTGGGGTTAATTTTCTTTAGTTCGTTATCTTGAGACAAAAGTAAATTCTGTATCATATCTTTCATTTCTAGTTTAAATTTTTCAAAGTCTGTATATGAAGGGATTTCCGTTTGTTTTTTAATATGCTGTGCTGAATTTGCCTCATCCAACCTTCCATTCTTGTCAGTGGTCGCTCTTGTCGTTATACTTTTCATATTTGCGTGGCCGAAAAATGTGGTTAAGTTCAACTAAGTTCACGGCTATTCCAAGAATTCATTCACTAGTCCTTGAGGAGCGAGCAGCAGTCCTAGTTCGCGGCTAAAATGGAGTAAGCGCCGCGTTTTCAGTACCACTTACGCGTTTCATTAAAACTATTGACGTAATTGAACGAAATTTGAGTGTTTTTTTGTTGTTTTTCGTGATTTGTACTTAATTAGGCTGTTAAACTTATTATCTTGAAGTTGTAGCACAATCACTGTCAAATAACGAGTATTTTGGTATAACTTTCACTTTATAAAACTGAGTTTAAACTATTTAAATTGATTTTTAAAGCGGAGTGTTTAACGGATACTGTGTTCGCGCCGAAGCGTGGAATTTCTTAACATATTATTGATGTTACTACCTAGAACAGGGCTATTGGGATTTATTGGTATATATTTGAAACATACAGTTTTAATTTTCCATTGATAATTTTTGTTCGAAAAACTACTCGAAATTGACAAAATGCATGTGGAAAATTCGTTTTTTCAACTTATTTTCGACTGCACGCAATGAAAACATGAAATAGCTACGTTACTACCTAGAACTCGGGAAAAAGTATTATTCACTTCAAAAAGTTGGTTGAAATTATCAATATATTCGTCATAATACGAAAAAAATCAATTTTAAAAGGAATAAGGCCTCTTAAGACAGCAGTCTTGGCATTTTTTTGGTAAATTCTTTAAGCTTTCTTCTTTATGACTTCAAGAAATGGAAAAGGTCGTATAAAGGCTGCTCCAACTCCGTTATAAAACCAAATAATCGCTTAGTGATATATTCTTATAACAGTAAGTCAATCAAAAGTAGTCAAGTAGTCAAACTATTAAGTCCAGTAATCGTTGTGAAAGAGACCACTATGGTGCAAAATCAGAAATAGTGCGACTGTTATACCACTTCTACACAACATACTTGTTCTATAAGCCCTGTTTCGGTTGAATTTTACTCCACTTCATTGCACTATAACTGTGCCCAAACCCCGTCGTATAAACTAGGACTCGACTCTTTGTATTCATAGTTTAGGACTCGACTGTTATACGACTATATGCCACGACTAAATGGACACGCAGATACGTTGTCATGATGTTTATACGACCTGATTTTGCTGGTTGGGAAGTCATCAGGCGTTATAATAGCAATTTAAGGGTTTTGCTCTTGGCGTTGTTGTATGAAACAGATTTTTTACTATATTTTATGCGATACGGTGGATATGTCATTATGCGTAGTAAACGGTTCCCCCAGTGACCGGAAAATATATGCGTACTTACTTATATGTTTATATGTGTTCACGGGTTTCCCCGCAGAGGTTGCATATTCCATGTGTTTTCGTTTAATTTCGGAGGAGCTTATTTGATCGTGGTATATTTTTTTGACGCATCATGACAAGACTGTCGTAGCACCTTTCATGATCGTCATAACAAAAAAAGCATCTAATAATTAAGGAAGTGTGAATAAGAGACGATTGAGCGAACAGAAGAAGAGGCTAAGCAGTAGTAAACAGTGTTAACATAGACTTGCATATTCGATTAATATCGAGAATAATTTAATCTTATATCAATCTACACCTACAGACATTATACGAATGCAGACAAATTTATTATTCTTTCAATTCGTACACTACTTATCGTTATAAGTCCTGCGGTTTTAATGGAATAAATTCCCATGCAAAACTGCGTTTTATTATATAAGCAAGCTATAATAAACAAGGGGCAATAGGTATAAATTACTATGGGCCGACAGGCACATTTACCGCGACGTCCGACCATATTGAAACTAAATCATTTCAACGTGACCCAGCCCGGTACTAAATACAAATAACAACAGTAATGAAGTTTGATTAAAAACTGATAATTATTACTTGGAACTAACGGATCTACCTTCGGGAACTGCTTTTTTTGGACCAGCTTTTATTAACACTAAGCTAGCTAAGCTTTTTACAATTACTTTATATGGTGACGTGGTGTGAATGAAATCATGGAAACACTTAGAAAAGTCTATTTGAAAGCGTTTAATTTATTGTAGAAGCATTTCGACGTATATCTAATAAACAACATAAGCATAACCCGAGTAAAAAGGGTTATAACTGTAGGAATTATAATATATAGCAGTGCTATCCCGAAATTATAGGACTCGATATGACGATTTTGGCCATTCCAGGTGCATAGCAACACGACTCGCTATTGTGGATTTTGCACCTTGCCAAGATAAGTATGCATCTCGATAAAAAATTATATATTGTTAGGCATATTACGAAAGCGAATGGTGAGATATAGGATAGACGTCAGTGGCAAACGTCAAAAGATGCTGCAGTTTTTTGCTAATAGACTCAAGGCAAGAAGCTACCGTTGCAGACGCGGGTTCGAACCCAACCTGAAGCATTATTTTATTTTTATTTTTTACCTCATTGTAAACATTTGGTTTACGCTAGCAGACGTTACTGCTTTAATAAAAAAATAATGTATCAAGTATAGATTTAAATTAATTATTGGTGCATAATACTCATGTTCTGCATAATTTGTTGCATCTGCTGAGTAATTATCAGTATGAATCATTCAAAGCATGCCATACCAAATATAATAACGTATGAGCACACTACCACGTTAATAATGACCTACTAGCAGATGCCCTCAAATTCGATTAGGTACACGGTGAAAACAAGTTATCTTCTTTTTTGCTTTATCGTGCAACGGTGACGGACGTAAAACTATGTAATTGCAATTATTAGCTGCCTGGCCCGTGCAACTTGCCGTGACTTCGCTTGTCATACGATTCAGCATCACCCTTCTCACTTGCACTGTATTCAGAGGCCTCTTTCCTTTCCTCTTGCCAGGAAATGCTTGTCCCGCGAATCCCGCTATAGAGTCGCGTGTCACGAATGAGCTAGAAGTGCAGATCCGCTGCTTTATCTTTAAACGTTTAACTGTGACCTAACAGCAAATCAATTTGAAGGTTACCAGTGGCAGTTACAATTAACAAGCAGCCAGCTTGAATCCTACGGAACATAAGGCCAGCACACATCCAATAAATAATGACGTATGTGTCATTGTGGCATTTATGTATATAGGCCCTTTTGACCTAGTGTATCAGTGACGTACGACAAGCCCGGTATGCGGGCAGGGCGCGGCGAGTCAAGGCAAGGGGTCACCAAGAGAAAGGCAGCCTAATGTCTGTATTAATTTTATGCTTTACTTATTAACTGGACACTTATTAGTATCTGGTTCGCGATAATATCAGCAGTTCCCCACAGACAATGTTAATGATCACGTTGAACTTTCGACACTCATTTTCCTGAATACTAAATGGGTGTGGAAAACCTGTAATCCTCTAGTTTATCTCATACACAACGTGTAGCCTTTCTTCAACAAGATTTGTTTAATCTTAATGAGGATCTGTTTTCTTCTGGCTTCCATACCTTCGAATGGTAAATAGCATGATCGAAAAACCGTTTCAAATTTACTAGACAAAGTAGCTGTATGCCCCAATCCTATGTCTTAAAAAAAGTTAAGTCGTAACTATATTGACAAAAAAAGGACAAAAAACCAACAGACTTACATGCGCAGTTTTATATGTAGATAAAGACATTACAGTTGCATTTAAATATTTGTCGACAAATTACACTCTTCGCGACAATTGTTCTTTAAGGAAATTGATTTAAATCAAAGATAATTTTACCTTTTTTAAATTTTGCATTCTACTTATTAGGTATACGCTTAATAATTGTACAAAACGTTTGTAAATCAAACATCGTGAACCACATTAAATGACCTACAAGATCCAGTCAAAATTCATCTTAACACAATGTGGAAAATTTGCAGAAAATCAAGCTCAAGTTTCACTCAGCCTTACGCATAAAACACCCGATATATAGAATAGAGTACATTAGGTAAAGTTCAACGCTAAAGTTAGCTCGCTTACATACCTACAGCACGCAAAGCTCGCTTCGCCAGCTGTTGACATTGTGCTTTGATCCACATTGGGACCAGTTCCAGCGAGCTTATATCTTATCTGTATCTAATGCTAATCTGGGCTAGGTTAGGTCAAAAGTACAATTAATTGTATTTGTCCTCGCAATAAACGCATACTTTTGTTAATGTTAATTAGGGTAATGACTAACATCATTATTATGATGTCATGTAGTCAATAAGGTCATGTTATGCCTAATGAAGCGTACAATAAATAATCCGTTGGCATCAATTAAAATGCTTACGCTTTGCCTTGATTATAATTAGTCGGTACTTTACACTATTATTATACTGGATAACTTTTAATAAAATTTGTCTCTGTAAAATTTCAATCGTAACAAATACGATATCATAATAATTCATTTCGATATTTTGATGCGAATCATACCTGAATAATATTTTTTTTATTTCTAGATTTTAAATTTGTATCTATATGAGCTTGATGAGTATCTATTGATGGTTGAGTTATTTTCTCACTTCGAAACGATTAATAAAAAATAAACATTAATATCCGTAGCTTTAATTAAAACGTTAACGCTTCACGGGCTACTGCGCCCCAAAACAAAAAGGAAGAAGTCGTATTTTGACATATTATTGAAATTAACAATTTATTCACCGCAGATATCTTAGATAAGATAACATCAATCTCAAGTATGCAATGCAATTTATCTTATTAAATCATTAGCATCGATTTATCACAATATCTTGGCTTATCTACACTCGAATAGTGGAATTCGATTAATCTTAACAGTGAGGACTAATTAAACTAAGATTTAAATTAAACGGAAAACGAAATTTGTTGAAATTGTCAGGTGGTGAATTATAGATATTTCCTATGTTAATTTTATTCTAGCCACAGTCAGGACTTATTAATTCAGTACCGAAGTAGTGAATCGGCAATTTTAAATCTGTCCAGTTGTTTTATGCAGTGCACAAATAGGTCGGGAACTTTACAATAGTAGGTTTTAAATTAGTAGACATTTATGCTGTGACATTTCGTATTGATTGCAATACGTCTTTTGCCTACTTTATTCTATTATTCTTAATTTTATAAATGAAATGAAATAATTTATTCAGTAAGTAGGCCACAGGGGCACTTTTATAAGTCAGATTGTGAATCTACCGGCATTTCGCAAGAGGAGACCGCTGTTGAGAAGAAAGCCGAAAGAAACCCAAGTAAGTAAGTAATTTTTTCGTAAATAATACTTAATACAATTACATGATACATTTGTGTTATAATTATAACTAATTACACTGGTACACGTACAGGAGATGTATAGATACTCCAAATCAATGTTAAGTAGACATAATTAAAATAAAATTTTAACGATAAATTTAAAATATTAAATACACCCAGAGATGTATAAAGTCTCTGGGTGTCACAACATGCAATAAAATATAATTACTTAATTAATTTAATTCCACAGAGATGTATAAGGCGTCAGCGTAAATAATTTACAATAGAAAATAATTATTAAACCTAAATTTCTTAGAGATGTATATGGTCTCTAGGCGTTATAAGTTATAACATGCAATAAAATATTTTAAAATTATTTAATTCCCTCAGAGATGTATAAAGTCTCTGAGTTTCATACTACACCCTAAGCTGCTTCTTAGAGATGTATACAGTCTCTAAGAGTTCAAAAAGTTAAAACCAACATTGAATAACTTCAATCGAGTACAGGATGAAGTTTCTCACGTTTACTTAATTTAACACTAGTATGCGGTTGCTACATATTTAATTTGGCCCTTGTTAGCATAAACAGACCGGACCCCACAAACGCTATAATATCTTGCAGGTTTCCCGATAGGGCAAAATATTTCGACGAATTTCGACTTCAACTATTTTAATTATTAGTTAATTTAATAATTCTGTGTATTATTATTCTATTACTTCCAATATTAATACACTTGGATTTATAAACTTCATGTTATTATGTATTACGTACATATTTTAGCAACAGTTAGTTACTTATTACATGTTGTGCCAACTGTTTGAAAAGCATACCAACATCGTATATCGCTTTGTCGGCGCGTTAATTACCATCACACAATGCACAGGATCCAATCTAATTAGGCTGATTATTTGCGATATGTTACATGTTATAATCGAATAGCAAATCATCAAGTTACACCATCGTTATTGTCAAGTTTTTTTGTTGGCCGTAACAGTTTTGTTTTGCAACGTCTTAGATTTGGATATTTAATTATCATGAATTGTAAGATTATAAGACTATTTTTGAATAGAGTTCTGGTTGCTTGTGAGCTCTTTAAGGTACTCACAAGTTTTTTTTTTTAGATTGCTTTATTTTTGGTATAAACTATTTTTTGCGTAGTTCAACTACTAGAATCAGTAAAACCGAGCTAATAATATTATAAGTAATCAGATCTTAGTTTCAATGAATGTGAGTGCAACTGGGTGTAAATCTAAAATGACAGCTGTTTTAAATAAAGTTTATGTTTTGTTACATAAAGTTGACTGCTTTAACGAATTAAATATTAATAGGAATTCTATTCACTGCGCTGTTGTTAGTCGGTTAGTTGAACAAAATGTCGGTTAGTCATATGGAGCGGTACGGTGCGATAATTGTATAAGGCCAAAGTTAAGGCGACTCCGTACGTGGAATGGTGATTTTTAAAGTCCTAAGGCTCGTAATCTAGCCAACGGAAAAATCTGAAAAAAATATATGTTATTTTTGACTATTTCTTCTAAAAAAATATAGTTGGATTTTTTTTTAAAGCAATATTTACTATGGAAGAAATAATGTTGAAATAGGGTCGTTTTCAATTTTCAATTCCCTAAGGCTTCTAAACTACAAGTGATATTTACACGGCTCTTTCGCAAGAACATTGACAATTCATTGATCTTTAATCGTATTGTTTAAAAGTTAGTAAAATGGAAATTCGGTCTAATAAAGCATCAAAAAAACTGAATTTCCGCGAGCGCGGCCGTGCCCGGGCTGCGAGCTCAGTGTAAATCTAACCGTCGAAGGGGAAGGCTGTGTCACTTGCTCTCGCGATCCATCTAGTTACGGAAAATTGTTATAGTACCGGATCCCGCGGAGGTTCGATCTATCTTCGTGCGTTTGAAGTGTATTTTAAGAGAGTGTAGTTCGTTTTTTCACACGACTACGCTATGCGACGTAACAAAAAGCACTCATGTTCATATACTTAGAATTAAATTCAACTGTTTTTTTTCGTATTTAGGTATCTATTAATTTTAAGTACTTATAAAAAAAATTGTCATTGCTTAGCATTCCCGAACACATTTGGATACTTAGATATTCTCAGTCATGGGCCCACGCCAGGCAGGATTCCCAGAAAATAACACTTTTGGTGTGGGTTTTAGGGCCCTTCTCTGTGTAATATTAGAGTACCTTAGGTATTTCGGTTAGTAAAAAAAATCTGATAATACAGATATTTAAGTATGATAACGTCTAATGATCTTTATGAATTCAACCCTAAGAGATATGAATATCGTAATGCAGAACAAGTATTGTTCGTTTGAATACCATTGTAATATTCGGTAAAACGCTAATTTACGAATACGAATATTTATTGTTAGTATTCACATTCGTTGCGTCATCACTAGTACAGTACATGGCATATGATATAAAAATACATTATCAAAAATTACAATAATTTTCTAGTCCAAGAAGGCAAGTGACAATTTTGGCATGAGGGCTTATTTATGTAAATATAGTCAGAATACATATTTGCATCAATAAATTTCCCACTTCATATTTAAATCTAAATGAGCGTTAGTAATTATTGATATATCCGCCGGGCCTAGCTAGACATACCTAGCCTGGCCATAAGTTCTGTTCCAATTGTTTACCGTTTATAAAATAAAAACCTGATTTTTATTACATATCGTTTAAAAGACATATATTAATGATCGGATTGCAGTTGAATTAATGAAAAAATATATAACTTTATTTAGACTCATCGTAATGCCCGAACTTGATTTTTGACTAATGCTCAGAATTTTTCTCTCTAAGTTTGCCAGAGGGCAATGAAACGATCTTGGATCAAATTAATCGATCACGGAAGGAACGCCAAAACCCAAATAGCTTACGTAACCCAGACAACCGCTAAACTAAAGTAGAGCTGACACGTTTGCCGCATGTCAACCGATCTGCAGATCAAGAAATCTACACCCACCCAATAAAATTCGGCGTCACGGTAGATCACGATGGAGATGGTGGGACTACCTGGATGTATTACAAAAGGGTTGGACATTGCTGATCTAAATAAGGACGATTGGAAAAAAGATAGAGGCCTTTACCCGACAAAGGGACGGCACAGGCTTATATGCATAATAATCTAAAAAAAAACTTTTGAGTCATGTATAAGTACATTCAGTTATCGAAAGCTTGTTATTTTATTAAATCTTTTATCTATCCAAATATCATAAACCCTCCATGATGCGTTCAAGAACGGCACATTATGACCACCATAAAAATAGACTGTTTTTTAGCACAAATTTCTTATTTCGATAGTATTATTTATTCAAATTTCGAACATCTCTGAAAAACAAAAAAAATTTGATTTGACCTCTATTCTAATATCAATCGAGATGACGTTTAGTTCGAAATGAATTGTCAATTTTCAATCAAATTTGACAAATGTCACACGTAAGTAAGATATCAAACGATATGATAGTTAGGGCCGACTAGTTTGTCTCTGAATTAAAATAAAAACAATGACAGCTGCCAGAAAACTTCATTACCGCCATTATAAAAAATAAAAAATGCCTTTTATTTCTTGCAAGAACAAAAAATAATAATAATAATGTTACACATGTTACCGCCATTTCCGGGTAATATTTGTTATAATGTGCGACTTCTGAATGCATCATGGAGGCTTATGATATGTGGCTAGATAAGTATATGTAACTGTACATAATTAGGCATTAAAACACTCGTGTGATGTTATCATGAAACTTGCCTTCGGCTCGTTTCATAAACCCACACTCGTGTTTAATACCCTTTATTATGTACAGTCACATGAAGTACTAGTTATTGTATTCATATATCACATTACACCGGCAAAATATGTTATTACCTTCTTAAACTTCAAAACCTACCTTTGCACTATAAAATGGTAAACATTTAAAACTAGCCTGGTTATGAATAACATTTTCCATCTTGAAATTTTATGCGAATGACCATTTTTATCTGCTAAATTTCATATATACTGATTAAAAGTGATAAACCTCATTATTTATAGATTTAGGTATTTTTACCGGAAAAATCGGAACCCATAGGATCATTTTGCTGACCGTCCGTCTTTCTGTCACGACCCTTTATCTCGGTAACGCGTGTAGGTGTCGAGTTGAAATTAAAACCGTCTACACGTCGTACTTTGGTCTACAGTCCCTTGAAGCTGTAAAAAATTGAACTTCTAAGTTAACGTAAAAAAAAGATACAGCTCTTTATGCCGCAAAAAACCGTATCTACGCTGGAAAGGAAAATTATCCAAGAGACACGGAGCTAACTTTACAGGAGATAAAAAACTACGAACTTTTTCAAATAAATAAAAAGTTATTAAATATTCTGTGGACCTACTTTTTAAATGAAACATTTTATAATTATAAACAACATCATGTTCTCTACATGTCGCTTTTGTTATTTTGTCTATTAATGGAATAATTTAAAATTTAGCATCGCTTACGCAAAATGGCTGTCAAAATAGAATTAGGTAAAATTATCTAAACGACACGTTTCCCGAGATATTAGTCAGGTAAAATAGTATAATCTACATTTTACACAACAATCAACAAAGTAAACAATATAATTATATGTGCATACGATGCTCATTTTATATATACAATATCATGTTTTTTACATGTTGCTTTTGTTATTTTGTCTATTAATGGAATATTTTAGGATTAAGCGTCGCTTACGCAAAATGGCCGTCAAAATAGAATTAGGTAAAATTATCTAAACGACACGTTTCCCGAGAAATTAGTCAGGTAAAATAGTATAATCTATTACACAACAATCAACACAGTTAACAATATATATGTGCATGCTCATTTTATAGTCAGGTAAATATATAAATGTGCATAAATCAGCATGAAATAAATCAAGAAAAATTATCTAATCGCCTTTGTCGGAAATATTTCAGACATGAAAAGCTATTTATCGTACAATAAAACCTCACGATTAATGTTTTAATTAGAGGAAAATATTTATTTTCAAACATTAAAATTAATGAAGTGACATTTAAAGTTCTGTCAGACAAAAACTTATGGTCCAACTACGCAAGTACAAAAAAAAAACTGCTTTAGAAATTTTTTAAGATTTATTCATCAGATATCACGTGAAATTTCAATTTTATCAATTTTTATGTGTGATCCTGATCTGTTGAAAGATTTCCAGTAGTTCTAGACCAATGTATGGTAGCAAACGATAGCTATGACTAATGAGAACAGCACAAGAGTTCTCAAGACTGCAGTTACTCCCCAAGCAGCACATTAGTGAATTTTGCAGCTTATCTTACAGCTTTAAGTTCTAAATGAGTGGTTTAACAGTGTTTGATGCAACTTATAGCTCTAAACACAACTCAAAACTGTATATGAGTTCATCCTATCACTTGTAGTTGCATAGGAACGTTTTTTGTTTCTACTTTATTACTTATGGTGGGATAAAGTCGATTTTGCTACTTAAAGTTGCATGCAGGTTCAAATAGTCACTCAATAAGAAGCAATAGTGCTATATAAGGCCTTAAAATCACTTATAAGCAACTTTTACATATAAGTGGCAACATACCCTTATTTGGAACTAAAAGTTCCAAATGACTAGTACAATAGCGAATTATATCACCAATAGTGGCTAAAGGGATAATTTTACGGCTCTTTTGGAACTAAAAAATATTGCAACTTTAAGGCCTAAGAAGTACCTTATTGCCACTCCGACGCATAAATAGGTCTCAATAGGAGATTCTTAGAACCAAAAGCAGTTATTTTCACTTATTTCAAACCACTAACGAACTAAAAGTTCTATTATAGTTCCTATTGCGCCTTGTCAAAATATATTTAATAGTTGCACTGCTTTGCCACTCGCAAGATACAAATAAGTGATTATTAGACCTAATAGTTCCAAATAAGGAACAAATAAGTGAAAATAAACACTGTAAGATCTTTTTTGTTTCGCCATGTTTACAAATGGAAGCCAATGAAAATTAATTATTTTGACCAGAATTTTATCACACTCACGCATAATCACAGACTTTTGATAGTTTTGACGATGTTACTTTAACATTGTAGGTAACCTACAATCATTAGGTCAGGTTTTTAACAGTTTTATTTCTTATCAGTATCTATTCCTTATTTAATTTAGCACTCTCTTTTTTAATATTCCTGATCAAATGAAAGGCCCGTCGAAATTTACAAAGAAAACATACTATAGTTTCACAGTAATAAAAAATTCGCAAGAATTTCGTGCTTATTTCAATGCTTGTATAACGTAAAGTTTTAATCACTCACCAAACAGACGTATAAATCCAAAATAAATATGGCAGATCACGTATTACACACAACACAATTTGACAGTTGCAGTTGCCTCGCCACTCAAAGATAATTTGGCGACTCATTTATCACTCATTGAGCGAACTGAAATGTTTTCATTCGTTCACTGCGCATAACTTTTACCCTTAGTTCTAATTGCCACTTAAGGTGATTGTGAGATCTCTTATGGACGCATAACTTTCACCCATAGTTCTAATTACCACTTAAGGTAATTGTGAGAGCTCTTATGGATTCTATTTAGCACCAAAAATAGGCTGCAATTTTTCTCCTTTTGGTTCTATATAGGTGGCATAAGGGTTATTGCCACCTATATAGCACTTAGTCATGGTGGTAAATTTCACTTAAGCATCTAATTAGATATGATATACGAGCTATTTAGATCCAGTTGTGCTACTTGGGTCGATACTCATTAAGGAATTTTAAATCACGAACTACGTGAAATTTCAAGTTTTACAATTGCAATGAGATAATATCCTATCCTAACAAGAATAACAAAACTACCTACAACTCTGTGTGGTATAAGTGACGTCTCGTAAGACACTGTTTGAGTGAGATGGCGTTTGGGTCCATCAAGCGAGTCCAAAGTAATGCCTTAGCGCCACAGACACAGCTTTACACCGCAGGTGGGCCTAACGGCCTTTATAAATATGTTGAATTACTACTAAATGTGTGATATTTTATAAAACAGAACCGGTAAAGTTGTCTAACTACCAATTTAACGAAAACATTTGTTTTTTTAGTACATTCTATGCGACAAATACGACTCAATTGTCATTCAAGCATTTCAAGATAAGCGACAGTAGTCGATCAAAGTCATATCAGGTAAAAAAGGATAAGCGACAATGGTTTCATAGTATCAAAGCAGGTAAATTTGGATAAACGCCAATAGTTAAGATACGACAATCAGGTAATTTAATCTAACTATGTTATTTTTTTTTATAGAATCTTATATCGATTCTGTTTAATAATGTGGAAATACCACATTTTTACTTTTTGGCTAATGCGCATAAGCATTTTAAACACACATGACACAGAGGGCGCTCCAGTAGCGAAGAATTATGGAATCAAAGATTTAGTGTGATTGACGTAACGATATGATAGCTCAGTTGGTAGAGCACTACGCCGGAAACTTAGGGTCGCAGGTTCGAGTCGTGCTTACATTGCAGTGGATCACATTCAATGTTTCTTTCATAATTTACCTTTATGTTAATTTTATCATAAAGACATAGGTAAAATGCCTCAAACGACATTAAAATATATTTTACGATTAGGTAAAAACAGTTAACCGACAAGTGCAAGGTTAGTTGCAATAAAGAAAAATTATCCAAGTTGTTTGATCTGTTTTGACAAATAAGTAAAAAAGCTCTAAGGTTCATTATTATGCAAAAAACTTTTTATGTAATCTCCATTTTGCAAATAAAACCTCAAAAATCAAGTCGTTTAGTAGAAAAAGAGTGTATAACTCAATATCCCCAGAAATGTCGCTTAGATGAGTTCTCCTTTCCAGCATCGGCATATTTTGACACTCAAGTAAATTAACATTTAGAGGGTATCCATTGACCTTGAACATTGAAATTTGCCAAAAAATTCGTCTAGTAAAATATCGTCAATATCAACAAGTATAGGGGAAAATCTGAGAACATTACTAATGTAGTCATAAAAAACTATCACTGTTTATAAGTAGGTAAAGGACGTAAATCCGTTTTCCAACGGTAAAGTTGAGTTTGTCGCTCTATTATTTATAGTTTATCTTTTCATTAGAGCAGCATAACCCGGGAGATAAAGCTGTGCCTCCACTACTATGTTAAAATATCGGTTCATCCGAGATCGGTTCACGATATGATTTATTTATTGAAAAATGATATTTTACACGTATAACCAAGAAGCTTGTCGGCATTTTATCTATTTTTGGTAGGTAGGTATACATACAAAAGAAACTAAAAAGTATTTTTCGATTCGAGACTTCCAAATGGCCAATTTCACTTATTTTTTTGGAAAATAGCTTTAATGCATTTTATTTTTAATATTCTACTGTATTAGGTAAATAGATATTTAGTAATCCGAAATAATGATATCATTGTTTAAATGATTTATTTTACTTCGAGATTTTTCAATGCATTTAAACAAGGTTTGTTGATCTTCAACTCACGCTCGGACTATGCGAGTGTATGAAGCTGCTTGGACGCCACTCAACGAGATTATGAACGAAGTAATGTTCCGGGGGCGCACGGTCGGCGGGGGGAATAACGTTAGGCTCCGCCCAGATCCTCAAGGACGTTGGGATTGGGAGTCGCCTTAAAACATAATATTTTTGCCTCCCCTATTCGTAAAGTAAATATAATAATATAGTCATTTTCATAAGTAGGAAGAACACAAGAGATACTAAAAATGGGATTCTCATTTTAGTTATATTTCTATGATTATATATCGTACGAAGCCCTCCATAATATCGGAGCACGTGTATATTGTTCACGTTTGGGGCGTTTGAACGTAGCTACAATCGAATCAAATCGTAGATATGAACAAAAACACAGTCGAAATGAAAAGTAAAGTTTATAATTGGAATAAAAATAAGCGAGTGATCCTATAAGAGTTTCGATTTTTCATTCCGAGGTACGGAACCCTAAAAAATCCTTAAAAATAAGATTCCGCTATCCACTGTACGAATAATTAATTGAAAATTTACCAACTGTTACTTATTTAATAGTCTTCAAAAATAAATATCAAACTAACGTAGTTAATCAACTTCGTAAAGGATTATAAAGCCTAAACGTAAAAAAGGAAAATACATGCCGCGAATGAAATCACTCTATGGATGTTATCGTTTCATTCATATGTGTTCAACTCAGTTCTTTAAAAAAATACCTTACGTAGTTTTATTTCCCGCCCAATCACATGCTCTATTGTCCACGGCTGTCGTTGTCCGAGCTTTATCTTAATTGACTGCGTTTTGATTTAGTACTGCACTATCACCAATTTAAATTTGCCGTCCCCAAACACGTACAACACAATATCAGTAAGAAACAGTACCCATTATAAATTCAGATCCAATTTCGATACTGGCATTTGTAACTTTGCTTCTATAAGCGCGGAATATTTTGGGGATGCAGTTGGAAAACATACCCGCGTAACGAGTTTGGATCTTATTTTTATTACGATAAGAGTTTAGTGTTATATAGAGCGGTAGTAGTGATAAGTTTGTGATATAGTATTGTGAGAGTAACGCCTAAAGGGACATGTTATGTCATGCTATTTCTTATACGACATGTTGAGTAAAAGTAACAAGGATATTAGATTGCTATCCAGCGGTGCCATATGGAATATGATTGAAGTTCACTTGTCGTGAACTTATTTGATTTCCTTGATTGGACATACTCGATGGCAGCCTGATAAGCGGTACTTCATACTTATATTTATACACTAGAAGGTGACCGGATCTTCGTCCGCATACAACATTTTTCTTCACCGTAGTCGGGTAAAAAGTATCCTATAACCATCTTTGGATGTTCATCTATAGAACTATCCTGTACCAAAATTGGTTAGAATCCTTCCAGTCATTTTGGTTATTTGGAAATAACATATTACAGATTTTTGATAGGAAGTATGTTATTTATACGAATAGTAGGCTATTCTGGGAAAAAAATCTGGTCATGACACTACCACATCAAAAAAAACATTATGATAACAAGCATAAACATTCTTTATCATAAAAAAAAACCAGAGCCCATTTCATGTAAGGGAAGATTTACTATAGAAATCCGACTGTCCTTCACTTAAATAACAACTTAATGCATGCCGATATTTTTTCATAAGCATAACTAACATAATCAAGGATTGACGTAGAATAATTTTACACGTATACCTGCTAGTTATTAATACAACATCCGTATTGCAAATCCTTGATAGCATCGGCTGCGCGATCAATAAGCGTTGAATAGGCGAAGGTTCGACCTGTACCTTTATTGAATAGCACTTAGCTAGCATTAATCAGGGGGCAGTGCTATGCTAATCAAGTTAAACGCTTCGTTAGGTGCGAGATTAACTAGTCGTAGAAGAAACATGCAAGTAGCTTAGTTTTGGGCGTTTACGGAACTGTTGTATGCAAGAACTATTAACATTATATAGTAATTAATCTAATCGGCATTACAAATCTTTTATAGCATCAGGTGTGTAATCAATAAGCGTTGAATAAGCGAAGGCTTAACCTGGACTTTTATTAAATAACTAGGAGGCGCCCGCAACTTCGTCTGCGTATTTTTTTTCTTAACCGTAGTCGGGTAAAATGTAGGCTATAACCATCTTTAGATGTTCAGCTATCTCTGTGCCAAAATTAGTTAAAATTTGTCCAGCCACTTCGGCGTGATGAGAGGACAAAGTATGAATGAACAACTATGGAGACGGGTCTCCATAGAAAACAGATTTTCGATACAAATCTAGAATTTTATAATAGTATAGATAAATGTTTCAATCAATTTAAACGCTTCCTCAGGAGCGATTAACTTGTCGTAGTAGAAACATGCTTAGTTTTGGGTGTTTCGGGACTGTCGGGCGTTTTGGACAGATTTTAAAGAGGACTATTTAAGAGACTTTTAATCAACATTTTTAGGACTCCATGCCTCAAAAGGAAAATATATAGGATCACGTTGGTGTCAATTCGTCCGTCTGCCTATCGGGACCCTTTATCTCGGGAACACATGGAAGTCTAGATACAGTCCCTTGAACCGTAGTCTATAATTAAAGTGTTTAATCAATCATTGAGGCGGCAACGATATAAATTTGTACGGAACCCTCTGTGGGCTAGTGATCGTGTCGTTCTCGCATCGGACTACGCAGCCATAAAAAAATTGTGCGCACAGGACTAGCTATCATCTGTTTCATGAAACGGCCTATGACCATGCTCCTTATTTTGTTGTTTACCTACTTTAGATGACTTTAGTTTTTTATGTTTACTGAGACGAAGTAGAGTCGCTGTAATTTCAGCATAAGATCACAAGTCAATTTCGAATATGGACTTCTAGCCCGGTGTTAGTTACGAGAACGTTTGGCATGCGCCTCTGTTTTGAGCGGAGTGACACTCGCGCGCCGATAATATTGTCAGCTGTCGATCGTGAGCCGATGGAGGCTCGATCGATCAGGGGTTACGAAATCGGATCTTCGATGTAGGACTTATCGCACCTACGTAAAAAGCATCTATTCAATAGTATATTAAAGGCGGGTTATCTCACCAACACATATATTTAGACAACGCGGTTGGCGCAGTGGTAGCGCAGTTGCTTACTGAGCCGGCGGTTCTGGGTTCGAATCCCGGCATAGGTGTCATGAATTCGAATATTTGATTCCTGTTTCATGGATGTTTCACATCTATTTAAGTATATATTTTTATTTACTTATCCATATAAGTATGTTTATATTGTCGTCTAGTACCTATTATGTTTGCGTATTCAACCATCACTGTACCTACTACTCAATTGGTCAAAATCCATTTAGGCGTTTTGAAGTGATGAGGCCTCGGAAATATTCCGAGCGACGTATGACGTTGTAATCAAAGAAAACGTGCCTTGCGATGTTAAGATTTATGGATTCATACAAACTTAGTTTGCAATGTTAGTGTAGTTTAGAAGACAAACTCATATTATCTTTTGTTCCCTTCATGTGCAAGATTTACAGTAACAGCGACTAAAGTCTTAACAGTACATTCACGTAGTTCCCACAGGACGAATTAGGCTCTTAATGTGCCGTCAGGCTTTCTATCCTATTCGCATTCGAGGTTCAGGCTGGCATAAAGGGCGCTATTTTTCACACTCAGATAACGTCCGGAACCCGACAGCTGAGCTAGGGGACTGTCTTATTAGAGTTCCGCGCTGGACCACCGTGGTGGAGAGTTTTGTTACGTGTCCCGTCAGAACATTTGTTAGTTACTGCGATTAAGCCAGTTTAGTGTTTGGTCTGTTGTTGTGAGTATTATGTTTGTTTGGAGATGTCAGTTCAGATCCCGTTCCATGTAGGTAGACATTATTTCACACATTTGGATTTCGATAGCAAATGTTTCATATTTAATAAAAAATCATATTGTTGAGTTTTATTATTTGACAGTTACTGAGTAAATTTATCATATTCGAAGTAAGGATGTTATACTTATGTAGGTGCTTAACACACGCTACTTACCAGGAGTTATGTTATAACCCCGTTATTCTACCTATCTTAAATTTGAATTATAGGTACAATATACATAAAGTAGTCACAGTGCAACATAATATTGGATAGAGAAAATGTTTTCGTGTATCAGGGTAAAATTGGTTTGCTTTATATCAATCATCTCATCACAGTGATGTAGCAGAAAATTGGAATAAGAAAATTTTAAGGGAATACATATGCATGATTTCACTACTTAGTAATTGGTGTTACTGTTAATACATATACCTAAATATGCAAAAACCTACCACTTAACAGTAAAGTCTTGGGTTTCAGGCTTGCTGTGAGTAGGTAAACTATACGCGTTAAACTTCTTTATTCCACTTCTAAAACATCTCACAAAAGTAACGCCACAGTTAAATCGTAGCATTAGTGGCAGTTCACAAGGCATAATACACACATTTCTCATACATTTATAACGTCCATTGTAGCCCGGTTCATAGAGCCCGTTGTCCATTTATTAATAGGACATATTTGGACAGGCTCCGACAAGTAATAAATAAAGGTATAGAGCTTACGTTCCAACCGAGCCGATCGTTAGTTACGCTTGCATTGATTTTTAAAGGGTATTAGAGTTTGTTAGACATATTTGTTACAATAGTTGGCTTGGACGGCAAGAGATTGTGTCCAACTGTGTTGTAGCGGCAGACTGTTTGGAGCCGGGATATATTGAATATATTACAAGTTTGTTTTATAAGGAATCTTCGATAAAATTAGCCATATTATAATCTTTCTAAGATTAACAAGTCGTTGATAATATTAGTAACATTGAAAATAATACATACTAAAAAGAAAAGGAAATCGCTCTAATGTCACAATTTATTGTTAATATTACTAATACTATCTCTACCGCTTCTCTATGGGTCCTGTGACGTCCAGGGTTTCAAGGCGGGAATAGATTCAATAAAGCAACGTAATCGGGTTGACTGTGGACCACGACATACATTCAATATACTCTATGACTACGACCTGCCCACTCCCGTTGACGTCTGTCATAGTATTAGCGGGAGCGGGCAGGTGGCTGGGACATTAGATGTCTTTACACTACAGGCCCCATAGTATTTGTACATACATAATATATCATCAAGTTATGGCTCAAATACTAAACAGCGATCATAAAGCCTTGCATCACATTTAGGTACCCCACATATTATCCCCATCTTCAATACAGCACATAATCTCCATCCATCTATTACTTCTCCAAGCGCGTATCTATTAAACCACGCGTACAATACCAACCTCACTGCATCGATTACAGAGTCTACAATCCTAAAATTTACACAGAATATAGGAGCTACAGAAAGAGCACTCAATATTATAATTGCACAACAAGCATTACGTCAACCGCACATTACGCTTATTTGCCCGCATATATTACAGCGCAACATAATTATATGTTGCTTGTATGTTGCGGAGATGCCAAACAAGTGTTTACCGAAATTGAGTATAATACGAAGGAAAGTTGAGATCAAGTTGGACTTGGAGGTAAATAATAGATGGCCTATTTCTCATAGCAATCACGGTGTTTGAGAACCATGCAGAGGAGGCAAGAGCTATTTTTAAGGGCAGGCTGTTTCGAATTGTACCTACCTACTGTAATCGCAAGTAATGTGCATAAAGAAAACTATAGCATGGGAAATTCGTCATTTTCTAAGCACTAAAAGCTGTGCGTGTACAACAAACATGATGGATTCGTAACTCTACTCCGACTGTACTTATTTGAGCATTTCTGAAAAATTTTGCCCACAATTAAGACAGAAATTAAGGTCCAATATAATTTTCCTATTTTGTTACTAATTATTTTAGTAATTTTATATGGCATGTATTTAAATCGATATCTGTATATTCCCTTTTTTCGATCAAAATATTTGAAAGTTTCACCAAAAATACTGACTTGCACACTAATTATGCACACTAAATAATGCGAATAAAATTCGATGCGAATGCGAAATGCGAATTCGGTTAAAAGGGTCATCTCGTTTTGTATGATGTTTAAGTTTTTTTGTAGGACATGTTCAGTTAATCAATTATTTTTTTTTGCACAGCATTCGTTTTTCTGGTAGGTATGCATTCAGTTAATTAGTGGAGTTACCTAGTGTGCTGAAAAATTATACAGATGTGCATTTAATAAAATCCCATTTTATATCAATGTTATGGCTGTGTTCGATAATTAAGGTTCTGTTATGCTTATACTTTTTTAATTATACATAATCTGATATCAATGTATAGGAAATCACGAAAAAAATTGGTAACAAAATAGGAAAATTATATTGGACCTTAATTTCTGTGTTAATTGTGGGCAAAATTTTTGAGACATTCTCATTTAACGAATATGAGCCAAACGAGTGCGAGTTTAAAAAGGTTTTGATAAACTACTTATTGTTAACACTTGCCTATATTAAATCATAATTCATGCAAAGTGTCACATAAGTATTTAGCAGTGATTAGAAGTGAAAGCTATACCGAAGGGAAAAAAGTGCTCGCCTTTTGCAAGGTGAAAGATACCCTAAGAGATTTTACTCTCGGAAAGTATCACTAGGTGACGTGGAACCAATAATGGTGGAAACCACACACAGGGCAACTGGAACAAGAATTTATTTTCTGTGAACAGGTAGTTTTTTTTTTATTTATTTCTACGTTTCAAAACATATCTTTGAATTCGTAGACGTACATGTTCGTGGTTCCAGACACTAGTACCCACCGACGTGGTGAATGTCCAACCTCTTCGTTATCGATCGGTTATCGATATCACTTTATCTTAATCGCTGGTCGAGTTAAGGTTCATGGCCAGAAAGTTAAGAATAGGTATATGCAAAATGTACCAACTGCGTTTAAACCATATTTCGAAGGCTAATGTTGCAATATTATTCAATTAAAAGTGTAATTTTACTACTAAGTCGTAAGTATTATTAGTCGTTAATGGAATTCGATTTTAATCGAGTTACATGGAAGTTTTGGCAGCTATCCTGTAAGTAACACCCTCAAGCAGAAAGCGTTTAGGGAAATTTAGGCCCAATGTTGTTTCTTTACTAGCATTTTAAAAATAAAAATATGTTCAATTTCCATTGCAACACTCAAAAGGCCCTGTCTATCGTAAAAAATAATGTATAAAAAAAAGTGCGTACCTATTTGGAGGCGCGGATCTAAAAACTAAAGTGAGCAGCCTTAAGGTAGGTCTATAGGCTGATATGTATTATCTCTGTAGTTAAACTCGCCCTTAACAGATATTGTTTGGGTACTTAATACTTTTTTTAGGGCTAGATTTACTTCACGCTTGCCTAATTGAATAAGCAAAAAGCTTTAACATCATTATCGACATATCTGACGCGACATTTACAACAAAGATGTAGGTATCAAGACCACTTATTCCCACCATCTATTAGAACACTTCACAGTCATCACTAACACTTTGAATTCCTTGCGCCGCAACAATGGAGCAACTAAGAGCAATTTCAAGGATAACTAACAACTGTTATTGTGTCGTTTGTCGACCGATCACTGCGATGTGTATCGCTATATAACTAGTTCCAATTAGGGAAATCAATTTAGGGTTGCCACCAGTTAAATATCTTGGAAGTAAGAAGTCTGACTTTGTATGAGTAATATTTATAACTAGCTTTGGCCCGCGGCCTCGCTCGCCTTGAAACATTTATAGTACAGGTACTATAGGAACCATGCTTTTTTTAGATTAAAAGCAGCCTATGTGTTAAACACTGCTATGACTCATCTTCATGGTCATAGCAAAACTTTTCAAGCACCCGTTCTAACTATTTTCCTGTTTTACCAAATAGTCGTACATAGGTACATACATTGATTATAAACATATATATGGTCCTTTCTTTGAGACGGACTGAAGGAAAAACGCGATCTAACTATACTCATTGATTTATCCCGAAAACAGGTGAAAACAACTTGTGTCCCGAAAATGCGCGTTTCTCAAATGACAAGGAAATAGGAATGTAGGTATACCTATATAAATACATATGTACTATGTAGGTTCTGAAGAACTTGGCACCTGCGTATATAAGAACCTACTTCCTTATTTGCTAACATACTAAAACCGTGTAGGTATGGAAATACAAAAACGCGTATTCCAGTTAATCAAGAATCATTTAACAGCCCTAATAAGTGCAAGATTTAAACTACTTTCAAATGGAACACAAATCGATGAATCGATTCAGAATTCGTTATCTAGTTCGGCACCAGCAAGTTTAATGAATAGAATCGAATAACTTACAAGGGGATCTGAATAATCGACACCGGGTAATCAGATCGCAATCTGTTTAGTCGATTTATAAGATCTGCGGGTTCCTGCATACGACGATGCTATCGCGTCTGGTGAGCATTAGTTATAGTGATTTGTTTCAATGGCTGAAATTTACACTAACGACTAAGTGTGTTTGATTGATTTTATTAAGCGGTCGTAGCGCAAACCCTTCTTTAAAGTATATATTTTAGTGATTCGATAGCGCCGTCACTTGGTTACTAGTTAATTTTATCAATAGAGAAAGTTTGCATTTCCAGTAGTGTGGAGCACACGTAGACACAGCTTCAACAGAGCCTTTAGTAATATGCCCAGGATATTCTTGGGTTTGAATAAAAAAAGTTATCGTGAAGGAAATTTCTTGTAATCGCACGACTTGTCTGATGTACCATTCGCAAATAAGGATATGTGTGTGTTTTTTTTCATACAGTTTATTTAAAGTGAATGACCGTTCTTTAGAGTTGCGTATAAATAAATAGGAGCAGCTCTCGATATACCAGTGATCGCCGATGGCTATTCGACCAGCGGGTAAACTTACCCTACACTCTTACTGCAAAATTCAATACCTAAGTTAAATAGCCACCCCTGCTTGATGACTCAAGGGGCTAATTTGCCAAACAAAATTAATTATATAGCACTTACCATCTTCCTTCATGGCGGCGACTGCATGCGGCACCCCGACCCACGGCGCTGGTAGATCTAAGAACACAGCATCAGCCTTTTCGTTCAGCTCCTCGCCAAAGCCTTGCTCCAGGACATCTCTATGCTTAGCCTGAAAGTGAAGGTCGACGGTAATTCTGGGGCGTGCTCTGCGCGATGCAATAATTGATCGATTGAGCGAAGCGTCTCCGTTTTAGCTAGGCCCAAAACTATTTCGAATGTTTTATTCGGATGTCGGACGCATTCCGGCTGTTCTCGCCTAGATGTCGCATTTTCAATCAATGTAGGAATATGAGTAGGTTCGATAGGTATGTAGTTTTTTGACGATTTAGTTTTCCATATTTTTAAAGCGGAGTATAAGTTGAAAACTTAAAGAAAAACAGCAATGGCAAAACAAACGCGCTAGGTTTACAGCTCACAGAGCCACTAGTTTAATATTTTTATGAACTAAAACATCTGATTGTGACGCGCGGAAATACAAACAAGGGGAGCCCTTTGACTCCTAGAAACTTATTGCGTCGAATGTTTCATTTCGCCGAAAAATCATTACGCAGAATTGTTATTCGTCTGTAGCCATACATTTTACATCATCCTAGCAAATATCATCTTATGGATTAGGTAATTTTAGGTTTGTTTTATAACAATACCAAATAGTATACGGTTGCAACGAAATTGATTTCAACGAAACATTTGACAAAAAAATAGTGCGTGGAGTCCCTCCGCGCGGAAACTTCGAGAAGTGAAACTTCGTAATGTGGAAATGAAAATAGGAAGCGGTAGAAATTGATTTTTAGTGAACTCATATCGTTTCTTTAAGACAAACTTCTTCACTCTCGCTCTGTCTCTTTCTATTCCCCCTCCCCAGTAGCGTTGAACGTTTAACGCAACAGTGCTTTCCTACCCCCTCCACGGTAGCGTTAAACGTTTAACGCAACCTTGTTGGAAGTCGCATTAGAAGTTTCACTTCAAAAATAATTCTAGCAGTCAATGTAGACCAACAAACAAGACTTACAGTGACAAACTCAGCTATGCCATGCGCTTCAAACTCCTCTCTGGCGATCTTGGCGCGGTGCTCGTGGAAATCGAACGTGTGGACGTGCCCGTGCGGGCGTACTCGCCGAATTAGGGCGTGCGTTAGGGAACCACTGCCTGTACCTGTTGCAAAAATATCGTCACTAGATTTTGCTCTAACGAAATATATAGTAATTGAAGTGAAACTTCTAATGCGACTTCCAACAAGGTTGCGTTAAACGTTTCTACCCCTTCCTATTTTCATTTCCACATTACGAAGTTTCACTTCTTCCGCGCGGAGGGACTCCACGCACTATATTTTTTATGTATTTCGAAACTACTATGAGCCTACGTACTGGTTTTTCCTAATGTAGGTACATAGTATTTTTAATGTAGTGGCGATAAAAATAAAGACAATACTATAATTTTTATTCTGGTGAAAAATCATATTTTCGTTCAGGATAAGGAGAATTTACATAAGTTAACATATTTTTACAAGAACAGGTTAAATCTTTTACAATAATGTAATGCAAGGACCAATCAATCAAGCAAGCAGTATAAAAACTGATCCCTACTGGTAGTAGTCTACTTTATGTATCTTGTGATTGTTCATATTATACAATTTTAAAATAATGTTATTTCTTTCATATATGACCAATGTTTAATTACACATATAATTCTGTTTTCTCTTTAAGAGAAGCAATGTTTTATTACTGTATGCAACATACAAAAACCTATTACTGAATATATACAAAGATCAGCGGGTGAGGAAATTATCTCAACTGTCTAACTATCACAGTCATCAGACACAGTCATCAGACAGACAGTCAGACAGATGGGCAGTGGAGTCTTAGTAATGGGACCCTCTTTACCCTTTGGGTATGGAACCCTAAAAATACTAGTAAAAGACATTTATAAAAAAAACTAGACAAGAACATAGATTCAAAATATTCACATCACGTAAACAAAGGGTAGCAATTATTTTCTCAATTGATTTAAATCATTGCTTAATCATGTACTGCTGAAAGGCTATCATGATTACATGTCTGTATTCGGAATTTTAGTTAGGGCTTTTTAAAGTAATCAATGTTTAATTTGATAATGTATCATAATTTTTTAATGATGTCATTTCTGTAAGATTTGATTGAATAAAGAAAGTTTTATATAAATATAAATTTAATCAAAATCTACATTAAGGAAACTAATTGTTTCTGGCAAGGTTTTGTTACTAACACTTTATCATTTGAAAATTTTAAGATATTATTTTATCACAAGCTGAATAAAACTTACTAAAAGGGGAAATAATCACTCTGGTGCCAAGTGGGCTATGAGCCCATAGCAATATCATGCGTGTGAAGAGCAATTTACAAATCATCTAGTGGTATAAAATATGCTGCAACCACTCTTGTTCTTGTGCAAGTGGGCTATGAGCCCATGGCAATGTCATGTGTGTGAAGAGCAATTCACAAATCATCTTGTGGTATAAAATATGCTGCATAAGGGTATCTTATTCTTATCTCTGCAATGAAACAGTGCTTATCTGTAATGTTTTCCAAATTATTTTTTTTCTTGAATACCATAACATTTTGAGGATTTTATAATAATCGTTTTGAAGAACCCATTAGGTTAGATTAAGTTTGATCTATAATTATTCTGAAAAATTTGCATTGCAAAATGCCTATTAGACAAATTAAAATTTGGTGAAACGTTGCAGATGGGAAACAAAAATAAGTGTTTCAGATAGATAACCCTGCATAAGATATGCCTCTGACTTACCAGCTTCAATAACAACACATCCTGGAACCAGATCAAGTTGTAATAGAATCATACTGATGTCTGGTGTGTAGATGATCTGTGTGCGATGAGGCAGGGTCACTGACCACAGCTCAGGAGTGGGCTGTAGGACGTGACCCCAGCCCTTGGACAGTTCTACCTGTTTAATTAAACAACAAGATTTTGGTTTACTTTAGCCTGTGACAGATATTTTTCATTCAAAACTAACAAAAAATACATTATCTGTTTATGCAGCATCTTGGGTGCAAAACGTCTGTTTGCATATAAATGTTACTTGTATGACTTTAGTATCTAATAGGGAAATACATACCCGGCTACCGTATTCCACACCGATTAGATTCTTAACCTTCAAAGCACCAAAAGTTGTTTGAAAAACATTCTCTACCATGTCACCTTTCTTGGTTTTTATTTCAGGTCGCACTTCTATCGCATGAACATTATTACTTAAATATAAGATCACTGTATCCCCTTCGTCAATTTTGTCTTTATAATTGCGGAAACTCATTATTGGTTTTTGCTAAACTGTATAATATGTAGAGTTTGTAAACAAAAACTAAAAAGTCTGTCAACCATGTGGTTTTGACATTTCAGCTTTGAACTCTAGGGTACGTTCGGAAACTAAAGGGATATTTTCAGGACTGAAAATTATCAATCTGGTTCGCAAATCAAAAATTAAATTGTTCAACTGACTCGTTACAAATACATTAAAATAAGTATTAACTTAGATATAAATCGAGATAATACTTTTTTGGTAAAAAAGAAGAGAACTTTTGTTCCTGTAGTCCTGCTACGTTGTTTGAAACTTTACTAACAACAAAAAATCATCTTGTTTTGTTAGTTGTTTTTCATTCATGAACTCATACCATTAATACATTTTATTGAAAAATGCCTCAATGACTAGCTCCAATGAAAAAAAATCCATTTCACACAATATACGTCCGCGTTGAATCATGAAATCATTGTTATAAAGTAGATTTTTTAATTATTGTGAATCTCAAATACGATATTTTGTATTTATTTAACTTTGCATAGTACTAATGAGGTCATCTAAAATAAATATACACCCAACATTTTTGTCTCAATTTCATTTTGAACAGAAATATTCAAAACGGAACGTAAGACGTTTAAATATCCGTGTGTCAAGTCAAGTGCGAAATGAAATGAAGTGAGATGCGATCGTGACAAAACGTCATCGCGTTGTGTTATATTGTATTGCAGTGCAATTTGCCTATAATAAATTGGCTTTTCTTTACTAAAAATACCAACATAGTGAGTGGTTTTTGTCAGTGTAGTTTATAAAGAAAATGATAATTTCATTTCATCATTCGTGACCTACATAATTCTCATTTAAGTATCGAACTTTTCAATTATGGTGCAAATGGAGACGTCGAAGAATACCAGCAAAACCAGTTCCCTCAAAGCTCTAATACTCAAAGCTTGGCGAGAGAGGTGGACCGACATTCAATGGGGGATAAACATCAAGACAATTATACCCAGAGGAGTCAGCGGAGACATATACAATTTAGCAGATTGTATTCTTCAGCAGGCCATGGTTGGTTGTGGAGCTAATCAGTTGGTAATATCCTACCTTAAACATTCGTTGGCGTCACATTTGGTGTCCTACGCGGCTGTGCTTCAGAGGATTTCAAAATTCGATGCATTTCACAAACCTCACTGCATTTTGAGTCTGTTGGAGTTTCTGGAAAGTTTTCTAGACCATATTACGTGTCGAGGCAAACTAGAAGAAGAGGTATTGGCCAACTCCGTGTCGTCTATAATACTGTGGCTTCTACAAGTGTATCATTATTCTCTGAGCAAATATCCATCATCAAATCCTGTTCAAAGCCAAGAACTTTTGGAAAAATCTACAGCCCTGCTCAATTCCATAGTAAGTACAGATTTTCTACTTGCTATGTTTTATTTGGCTAAGCAAAATGATCCTGATGAATACAATGAGGTAACCAAGAAGTGCCAAGAGATTACAGCTTTTATGATGATGAATACACAGTTCAAAGCCCCTGTAGCAATTCATGAGACTTTGCAAAAGATTTGTAACTTGGATATTGACAAAACAGCTCCATTGAATCTCAAGCCGGAGCCCGTCACTCATTGTTTGCAAGCATTAGTTGCTATAAACATTTTGGCCAATCCTAGTGCCGATATGCAACAACTGTCAACTCAGTTGCTTATGATAAAGAGAATCAAGGGATATTCACTAGGTAGACTTTTCTGTGAACTCATCAGAGCTTGCTTCATTTCTTTGAATGACTCTAGTAAAGATGCATCCAAACAGGCTCTATGGGCAGCATTTACTTTTTTAAAAGTCCCTCAAGTAATAAGCTACCTGCATAGTACATGTGGTACTAGCAACAAAGAAGGAGACTTCTCTGCGGAAACTGTTGAAGCATTTGAGAAACTGCTACAATCTACTCCTTTATTGGATATTGTAGATACTAAAAACTCTTGTAATAGTGTTTTGTCTTTGCTGGAGCCCTTGGTCAAACTGAATGTTGTCACAGAGCAACACTTGTCCTACTTTGGCCAGAAACGGGAAAACAAAGAGGTTAAATTGCAAAAATTGGAACCTACTGGCCTTCAGGGGTCTGTTCCTTCATTCATCACACGAGCAGAACCTACCTTGGCTGGAATATTGAAGACAATGACTGGAGATTTTCATAAAATGCAGGAACAATTGTATGCAATGCTGTGCCAGATTGTAGGAGGAGCTTCTTTGAGCACAATCTTAGCTGTTGCGGCAGTTGAAGGAAAGTTGAAATTATTTGTAACAAGGCTTATCAGATTCAATGAATTTGCATTACTCGCAGCTAGCGAGAAGGGTGCTTCCCAATCCAAGGTGTACATTTTTGATATTTCATTTTTAATCCTATGTTCCATTGTTCAAGACTATGGTGTAGAAGCTGTTTTAGAAGAGAATGGGGAATCCTTCTTTGAACAGTGGGTCAGAGAATGCATGCCACAAAAGGGAATCCATAAGTCACCAGATCAAATACTCCAAAAGTGTGATCCATCAATTGTGGATATTTTTATTCATCACTTGAGTGCACCAGACTTTGATTTCAAAAATACGAATTTAAAACCTCATGAACTCTGCATGAATGTCAGTAGGACTGTAAAAGAAGTATTATATGCATGGGAGCAGGGCTCTTTATCTGCCGTTGATGTTAAGAGAATGTTGGATTCTTTAAGGCAAAAGATGGCATCTCTGGCAGTGTGTGCCACTGTATGGCTCTGTGCCTACATTGATGTTGTTCACCAAGATGCTTTCTTGAAACCAATAAACATGATTCAACAATTTCTAACACCCCCAAGTGAGGTTGAATTGGCTCAAATTGATAATTTTAAGGAGCGCGCTATTTTAATGTGCCAAATTATAAGAAGGATGCAATATGACATTCATCCTCCATCAGTACCAAAGAGCAAAACTGTGACATTTCCTCAGATAATTATTTCTCGACAGCCAATCTTAGAGCAACTGCAATCTGCCTGGGAGGATGTCAAAACGAGAGGCTACCTGCACATTGACGCTACGCATGTGATTGAAAAACTTTTAAATACGGCAGGCCCAGTGTGGTTTGTTACAAATTTGGTAAAAGAGACTTTAAAGTTCAGATACCAGGAGGATCTTGATAGATCAGTGGACATAGTTCTTGCCATGTTTCATTTGGACATAGAAAAGTGCACTGAAGCCATGTTATTACATGTCTTACCTCAATACTTATACAATGCTAAATTATGTGAAGAACTGGTGGAGCCTCAATCTGCGACATTAGCTAAGTTGGCAGTGTATTGCCTCTATGCTGCTCTGGAGCAAAACAATATTTCTAAATCTCAGAGTAGCCGAAAACGACGGCATGAAGATACTGATGACTTGGACGCAATGGTTTCTTCTAGTAAAATCCGGAGACTTAATGACAATAGTACTGACAGTTCCTCCATGTATTATTTGCAGGGACAGAATGTGCCTGGGATAAACATGAAAGAGCCCCTAGCATCTGCTTTGGACACCCTGTATAAAACGTTTTCTCAATTGGCTGGAAAAAATGGTGATGTGACACCACAGACACAATTCATACTGGAGTTTCTGGTTTATGTAGTGCAGTGTGGTCAGGATCGGGCACAAGTTGTGCTTCAGAAAATGCCTAGTGAATTAATTCCAACCCTTATAAAGGCACTACCTGATAGCTTTAATATTAATTTGATATTAAGATTACATGACTTGTCTACTCCTCATGGCAGGAAAGACACTGCCAGAGATTTGTGTTTACTCCGAAATATGCGATTGAGACCAGAGTAAGTGTTTATGTTGTGCGTCACCATGGTTTGCATAGTTCTTAAGTATCTACCAAATTGGATGATGCTTATTGTATTAAAGGTAAATGAAATAAAGACTTTTAAAATAGTAAAATCTTTACTTTTTCAAACTCAATTCAACAATGTAGGGATTATAAATTAAAACTAGAACTAGATGTTCAATACTCTTTACATTTTCTTATAAAAGAATGCCTCTCCATACAAGATTAACACATCCAAGCTTTGTATAATTAACTAATTGAATACTATAATTATGGACGGATTTTGATTACATATATCAGCATTCACCAGGATCAATTTTCAACATAATAAATGTCTTCTTCATAAGTCTGCCAATGACAGTAGACCTAATGTTTTTTAATTCTTTTTCCGTAATTGCACGGGTATTTGCTATTATTTTTTTATTTAAAGTCGAAATACAAATTACCGAGAATAATTAATTACAATTAAATTAACATTATAATACTAATAATATGTACATCGTATACACAATCGAATCACATTGTATGTGAAGAAGTTTATGCTAAACTTACAATATGAGAGTAATTTGTACAAATTACTTACTTCTAATGGAATATACAGTCTGCCTAGCATCATACAAAATCCTTAACGCTATAAAGATCACAGGACAGTTCCAGAGCTTTTGTCTAAATAAAATAAAATCATTAAAATAGGGTAACATAGTATTGAACTATTTTATAGAAATTAAACAAATTTAATTATAGTTATAAAGCAGGCTTCTTAGCATCCGGCGAATCAGGATGTGGACGATCTAGAACAAGAAAAAGAGTTATTTAAACATACAATACATTCAATCCGTTAGTCAGTTTTCATACTGGGCACGCGCTACGCGGAGGTCGCTAAGAAAAATATATGCACTGCCGAGCGGTACAGATTGTTCCACCAGGCGTGTTTTTATACAAACTGAGTTCTTCGCATAGAATGTGAAATACACCCGCTCCGCGGCGCAGCGCGAGGTCAATGTGAATATAGCCTAATACATATTAAAGCGTTTATGCGAGTAGGTACCTACTGCGACGGCGCCTCTTACAGCTATTGCTTTTTTGCCCGAAGGGCATAAACTAATCGACTTTGACAGGCTTAGGCAATTAGGGTGGAGCGAATTTTTTTTTTTTGGAAATTCAACTCAGAACGTCTCTAAAACGTTGTATTAGGCTGCCAGATGTACGAGAAAAATAATAATAAAAATATTCTATACTACTTTTACCCTCTACTGTCATTTCGAATATTATGATCAAGCCCATCTTTAAAAAAAATTTTTTTTATCAAAATCTTGTTTTTTTTTAATGAAATTATTAAATCTTTAAAATACTGAATTTTAATTTGGGTCACAGGTTCACGTAGTAGTTGCCGTAAGTATGAAATAAGCTCAAAACATTTGAAGTTGAAACCCTTCTTTATAAATGTAATACTAATTACGTAAAAAAAAAATTTTTTTTTACTAATTATGAGTAAAACATTTTTTCTAGCTCAAGTAGAGGGCTGAAACATATTTAAAATCAATTACATATATATATATTCATTAATATCTTATCTAAAAGCAACATATTACAAATGTTCCAGGTCGATCAGACAACTTTTTTTTTTGTCCATACATCTACGCTCCACCCTGTTAGGCATCTTTCCAAATACCGGGCAAGTGCGAATCTTATAGCCGAAAACGTACAAAATCCTAAAAACGCTTTTTTTGTATAAGTATATTGTGATTAAGGTCACCCTTTTTATTCCATTAAGTATGTCAATATTTCAAGTCTCTACATATATTACAACCGTAAGCTCAGTAATAGGGTCCTCTTAGCACCGTTTGGGTGCGGAACTCTAAAAAAAGATGCAACACTTTCATACATCCGCGCTCCGCGGTATCTCATCAAACATACATCAGAGTCCATTCATACCAACTTCTAAATTCACAGTCAGAATATTTTCAATTTATCGTTTTTTTTTCAGCGGTTTCCACCGCTTAGTAACGGTATTTTGTGAGATGGATACATGTCTTACACATTTTACGAATGTTGGCTTAAACTTAAACTCACCCATTTGCCTTCTAAGTATATCTCCTTCCCTTGTTGCGTTATACGCTGGCGGTGGATTACTGACCCTCATTTGTAAGCTTAATCTATTAGGATTGCAGTTCTCATCTGCGTCGGCAGTCGCGAACGATGCCCTCTGACTCCTATTCCATGTCTGCTGATAGGAACTTTCTGTTGTTACTGTGTTACATCTATTGTTAGTATGAGGAACATATTGCTCTGGCGACCAGTCGAACACGAAGGTATGACTATAGTTTTGTGTATAAGCGGACGGAGTGCCAGATGGAGTCGGAGGAGTGGTCGTCACGTATGGACTCAAGTCTTGATGACAGACATCAGGAACTTTCTGGAGAGCTGACTCTGACCACGTTGGACTTGGATTCCACTGATCAACCATCTCTGTTTCTGATATGTTAAAGTTTTTGGATCCTGGTCTTCTGCTAGCTATTGACCCTGTTACGGCAACTAGAGTGTCGCCCCCAGAAGTGACTGTTGAAGGCGTGCATCGGGGAGATATATTCGAAACAGGAGTGCTGGGTTTTTCGTCTGTATTCTTTCCTTTCCGTTTGGCATTTGATTGAATCCTAGTATCCTCTATCCTGATATTGTGGTACCTGAAATAGGAGTCTAATGTTAAACATGCGATATAGTTATTGGTCGAACATATGGGGAAATAGAAGAAGAATATTCCTACATTTATGGCGTTAATACATTTATTTATAAGTTGTGAAATATTTTTCTCGTGTTTGTGAATTCACATTGAATGGCTTCAGGGCTGATAAAACTAAACATTTTTAATATTAATTAATTATGGTTATAGGTAAAAATCTCATTGTTTAATCTGGGTATTAAAGCTTCATAAGGTACCTGTTATCCTGCAACGGGACAGAGTAATCCACAGGTCCATTATCAGTCCTCTCATACGCATAGTGCATCGGGGTCAAGTGTGGCGTCACATGCGGGATGTGAGGTTGCAGGCCGGGATTTGGCATCATTACTTGGCTTCCATTAATACAGACAGGTGGAGTCGGCGTGTACTGCATCGCGGGAGGGTATACTTGGAGATCAGGAGGTGGTGGGCCGTACATCCTCGTGGCCGCTTCGTAAGCCAGCCCGTAGTGAAGCTTGGACTGTACCGCGTAGTAATGGTAAAGCCAAGGGTTCGCCTTCATGACTGCTGCTTCTTGTTCGCTGTGGAGAAGTTGATCCATTAATACACTGCTCAAGCTCAAAAATAAGTATACATAATCATAACATTCGCTTATAATTACGGTAACTTTCGTTATTAGGCATATTTTATTTATTATTACAACTATGTGATGGCCAGTGGCGTGGAGTCCCTATAACCCGTTTCCCAGCGGATTGCCTATTACAGAGCAATTTAGCATCATTGTCTATTGCTAGATTGCTACTGAAGAAAAAGTAGCGAAATCTAAACCGGCTTGTCCTGAGATATTGTTTGACGCCACGCGACTGTTACATCAGGTAGGTATATTGATTCAGGTAAGTATAATCAACACCAAATTCTAGGTGCATTGTCCCAGAATTCTAGACATTCTTATGTTATGATTTAACTTTTTTATTAAACTGTAAGGTCTGTAAGTGGCACTACATTGAGTTTGCATAGGTTACCTGCTAATGGCATTCCGACGGTAATGCGTAATTATAGTTCAATAAATAGAACGACATACGCCAGGACATAATAAGGCTATTTAATGTTTGAGGTAATTTCATCTGAGATAATGTGAATGTGGGAAAGAATTCCCCCATCAGTACGATGTTACAAGGTTTGGCCATTAGTAGGCTCGAGAATGGGGCCCACTAAAGTTTAATGTTTAGTTATATTAATACACTTAGGTAAGTAGTACTTCTCTACTTCTGTTGGGCTTAAATATTAAAGTAATAACAATCTTGAAGGGGTTGCAGCCTATTTTTTGCACAGTACAGTGATATGAAAAATCTAAAATTCTTGCATTTTCAAATCAAGGTAGGTATCAGTGAATTTTTAATTTTATATCTTTTCGGTTTTTCACTAAGTATCACAACTATCCTTTTTTAATCGTTTGATATGTATTCTACTTTATGTACCTAAACCTGTTGAGTGCATTTAATCGATTAGCTTTAAACTTTGCAATTATGACACGAATATACAAAATACAGGATGTTTAAAAATATCCAGTCCAATCATTACAAAATGAAACCAAGCAGTAGGTAGCAACATCCGCAATTCTATAGACAATAAATTAAAATCAACTAAACGACAATAGCACTCAGTGTTCCCGCCGGTAAGGTAGTATTAAATTTGTAGGGACCTCGGTTAACCTTTAACGCTGTGCCGACGTTTGAGTAAGGCAACCTTTAAGATAGTGGTTGCAGGGAAATGTCACATAGTTGGACTCAGCCCTGGACCTACATAGGCACAGTCGCGCAGAAAAGTGTTGGGGAGAAAGCTCTGATTGAATTGAATTTGGGGTGGGAAATTTATCAGTTCTATGTCCAAGAGTAGGACGTCTGACGACGTAAAACTAGCATCTTTATTCTGTGGTAAAACATGATACTTAATCTCTTTTTTTATTGCTTTAATGTTTCAATAAATGTTAATAAACAAATAGTCGAATATTTGTGTCGTCGAATGAATATTATTACCTATTTCCCACATTTACATAGTTTACATGAATGACGTCCGGTTTTTATTTGTTAAAATCTGTTACGATTGTAAGCTATTTGTCACAAAATATAAATGCCTAAATGAATAAAACATATAAATAAATATTCGCGCTTGTAAAAACGTCCAGACTTTAGTTGGCGACGATATCTAGGTACATCAAAGTTTAGATATGTGTTGGACGGCGACAAATCGCTTTAGCATTCGCATTAGGAAAGAGATAGCGCCGAATCAAAGGGCGCGGATAGCAGCGGGGATGTTTACACGCGTTCTGCATTAATGAACTTGGCCTTCGCACTAATGGTGACTTATGGCCTTTGAAACATAGTCGTAAAAATTATTAGACTAACTAAGATCTAACCCTTCAGTTCGTTACACTCGTTACAGGTTTTAAAGATTTTGTACCTACTCGTAGAGAATAAATACAACGTAGATCTCCCTTCGGCGGAGTTATTCGTGAATTTGTTAGTTTTACGGCAGAGATGTACCTATGGATCTACAAAGTGAGCATTTAGTTTATTGACAGAAAAATGTATCGAGATCGAGATACCATGTAATAAACCAAATGTAGGTATCATACTCTGTAGGTTTAGACCAATTAATTTAGCTTTCTTTGTATTATGTTGAAATTGTATCTCATATTTTATTCTTAAAAGTAAAAATGACCTTACGTGGCTGTTTGGTTTGAAATTGGACACACTTAAACTACTTAGGTAGAGCCACGCAACAGTGTAGGTTAAGTTACTAGTTTGTTTTATTTTTTACTGCTTCGGTTCTATAAATAATTCATTCCCGTATACCTAGAGTGATTACTAAAGGTAGGTTTCTGACCTACAGTTTTAACATGCTGTGTTAGTAAGTTAAGAATGATTTCGCCTTAACTTTTTGCATAGTAAAAGAAAAACAAATATACCTAAAAAATGTTTTTTATAAAATCTCCGGATCTATTACAACTAACTAACATGGTTGAATACTATCAGAAAATCGTAAATGTTGCTGTCGGAGAAAAACTAGCGTAGGTAGCAAAGCTAACCTCAGCGGGGTCAATTGCAATTAGAATTAATGAAGTAGAATTTACTGTTTGTTTCGTGTTATAGAGGTCGCTTAGAATTAGGTACCTACTGCGCTTGGCAAATTATTCTCCTTGGTAATTAAATCAGAAGCTTATCGGCCGATAGCTAATAGAAGTAAGTGGAATGATTGTTATTATTTTGAAATAATATAGAAACTTAAACCGAAAAAATATTTAAATGTGCGGGTCGAATCGGGAATAAGGGCGAATTTTTATTTGGTTGTCGATTTCTTTTTTTTCTCAGATTTTAATAAAATTTGGTGATTCGGTAAAGTTACTTATTCTGAACAAGGTAAACCCACACACACTATGTCCTACAAAATTTTCCATTGAGTTATAAAAAATGTATGGAATTCTTTTGAACTAAACTTCGTATTTTGTACTAAAATTAAGTTCAAAATAAGCAGCTCGAAATGAAAAATAATTGTCGGTGGGCCAATTTATGTAATACATTTTGTGTAACTCAATGGAAAAAAATCTAGGACATACTTATCGTGAGATTGGGCTTGCCATGTTCAGAAGAAGCAACTTTACCAACTCACCAAAGTTTATTGAAATCTGAGAAAAGAAAAGAAATCGACAACTAGATAAAAAATCAGCCATAAACGAAAATCATTGCGATAATTAGGTACATCGCAATGATTTTCGTTTGATGTAAGAAGTCTAAGAAAACAAATTACAAGTATTTTTTAATTATGAGCTCTACTTGTTGTTATAATAGCTGTCGTAGTACAAAAGACATCAATGCGTTTCAGAATTGATCGAAATTTATCGTAATCTTAAATTTCCGGAATGGAATTTAATAGTCCCTTTCATAAGAAGGTAAGATTTTACGCAGTTATTATTTATATCGAAACGGAATCTCAATAGGTAGGTACTTACTTAGATATAAACGACTTCCTCAATCCACAGTCCTTACAAAGATCAACTTTTTCCCCATCCCGTTAATGAAATCTGCGTATGTATGTAGTTTTTTAAAGAATACCTCGTTATGCATAACCGAGTTAATAGAACGTTGGAAATATCCGTCGTACGTAGCTTCCCGCCAATTTGTGCGTCCGCGCTCCGACGCATAAATCTCTGCGACATGACGTAGGCGGCCGACATGTTGACAATTTGTTGTCGTTCACTGTATTTGCAAGCGGCGCGTCCATTGGCTGCGTATAATCTACTTAATCTTTGCGACATTTCGATAAAAAATGTATCGATGATTTGTTATAGGTACATCCCTATCCCAACGATACATAGGTGAGGAAATTGTTTGACGACGCGGTTGTCGCAGTTTGTAGTGCACCTGACTACTGAGTCGGCGGTCCTAGGTTCGAATCTCAGCCACAGCAAATATTTGTGTAATCAACTCTAATATTTGTTCCTGGGTCTTGAATGTTTACTATATATGTATTTATATATTTTGTAGGTATATCGTCGTCTAGTACCCACAGTCCACAGTACAAGCTTTGCTTATCTTATAGTTTGGGACTAGGAAGATTTTTGTAAGATTGTCCATTATTTTTGTTTTAGTTTTGTCTGATATATTAAAAGAACAATAGATGTTAACACATGTGCGGTTATAGAGAATGTCTTAATAGCAAAATTTGGCAGCATAGGCTGTGTAGGAATAAGCGGAGGCTGTTTTCATAAAATTCCTAATGTTTCGGCTTGCTTTGACTACATCGCTTTGCCGTAGCGTCGCTGAATAGTGGAGCAGCGCTTTCGAGTCGTAACTTTATAATCCCCCCGGACTAATACGTACCTTCCCTAACTAGGTGCATTATTTATTGCAGTAAATCTATCAAAACTGATAACTGAACGTGTCTAAACCTAAATGGGCAGCTCAATCTATTTATATAAGCAACAAAGTTAAGCCCTGTGCGCCTATTAAATTCGCTATCCACATAATCCCGGCTCATTATTGAAGGCATTTCGTGGTAGCACTATTTCGTGCGCGTATTAGGGTAACGTCGTATGTGCTAATGGGCTGGGTAGTTACTTAAGACATTATTCGGCTGAGGGTGGTATTTGTCAGTGGAAAGCACGAAGTAACATGAGTAGGTTGCGCAAGCGCATCTGGGCAGGAGACAAATGACGCAATCGCGCGAACAATGCGCGCTTGTGAGCTGGGTTAAGCTTTAGGGTGATTTTTGGGGCTATAATTTATGAGAGCCAGCGATGTTTTAGAGATTGGTGTCATACATATTATCAGTGTTAATCACTAGTCATAGGAAATTAAACGTGTGTGATGTTTTATTTCCAAATGGAGTTACCTATATATATTTATAAATTACAAGTAATTAAGACGAATCTACTTGTAATATGGTCTATTTTTGGGAGTAAACGTTAAATGTGACTTGTCAGAATTTGTTACGATTACCTGATCTACAGGTAGTACGTTATACTTATATCTACTTACTTAAGGTTTGTATATAAATAATCCTTAGTATTTTAAAATATGTAGGTTTAGTGTAGTACCACCTACACAAGAAGTTAATTGGCTCTCGAAAAAGCATGAACTCTACGGCCAAAACAATATAAAACAGAAATTATGTAGGTACGATTTTGTTAGGTATCTAAAGTAACTGAATACCTACCTAGCGCTTAACAAGTTGCTATTAAACCTAATGGGCTTCTTCGTTTCCCCTAGAGGACAATTTTTAATAAAACGGGTTATCATTAAGATACGGTTTATTTGATTGTTATTGAACTTGTTCTTAAAATGGCTACCTAATTAAACTTAATGTTAATAAACTGTATAATAACATACTTTGTCATCGATATCTGTCAGAGTATGATGGCCGCATTTATAAAGCGATGTTGATAAAATACCTACCCATCGCTCTCGCACTTTTATACATGTCGGGAAGTGAAAGATACATTACTAGTAGCGTGACATCAGACTGAATCTCTAGCAAACCGGGACTGTTTTAGCTGACTTTCTCATCGAAAACAGTTAATAATCGTCCTCAAACGTCATAAAGTAGGCAAGCCGGTAGGAATTGGGTTCTATGAACGTCACGCCACTGCCACCTATCGCGTGATAAACGTGAACATAATAGACTAGCTCATTTCTCGAACTGGTCAGATGTAGCTTAAACCCGATGTAAGATCTTTGCCTAGCAGCGAATTACAGGCATAATGAATATTATTATCAATAACCTATAAAATGCATAGCCATGCATCTCGTTTTGTACCACAGTTGAAGCTTAACCTAAGCGCCTAAGGGCCACATAGTCACCGCCCTTTGTGCCTGATTGTTTAGGTCAGCTGGGCTGTCACCCACTCGTGCATTGAAATTAATTTAGATTTACAATCTACCCAGCGCCTACTGGCGGTCCAGATGAATTGCCTCTTAGTCATGCTAGTTTATAGGGATAATAACATTGTTAGTACAAAGTGTGCCCCTTTAATGAGTACCTAAGGCTAGTTTCGTGTCCGTTATTGATTTCGTTGGTAGCTGAATTAGCTAGTTAATCAATAATGCATTTCGAAGGTAACTTAAACCGTGGCTTATCGTGAAATTGTATGAAACTAGCGTAAACGTTTTAATTAGAGAGAAACAATAGGCTTTTAACCGCAAGCGCGCTTAACGGCTCAGCCTCGAAGGTTTTTAAACTAAAACGTAATTATTAAGCCAAAGTGTTCCAGCCTCCTCTAATCTCCGCTGTGCAATCAATAAAATTACAAGCTGCGTCTCTCAAAATTAGTCAAGTTTTCGTGTATTTTGTGGCTATAAAATATGGTTGGGATTAAAGCGTGGAGCGGCGCCATCGATCAGAACCGCCGCTTGTTAAACACAGTTTCTCACATCACAACAATAGCCCTCTGCGGGCATATTTCAAACCATCCGATAGCAACATCGGCCGGCCGATCGGCTCGCAAGCCGCACTCTAACTCAATAAATCACCTCTTTACAATATTTATTCGCCGGTAACCCCACCACGGGTTCGCGATGCTATTTCGCTTGGTAAGCGGAATGTTAAACACGGATGGGAAGCGATAATGGCCGGATGATGATGGACGCGCTCGGTGCCGAGGATCTTGCTCACGTCACTTCTCAAGCCTTCAAAATTATTAATATTTAGTAAAGTTTGTAATACAGATAGAAAAAAGTGAACCATGCTACAGTTTATATAGTTACATCGCTGAAATGGTAATAATTTTGCTCAATCTGCATAAATAACCTGTTTACATTATTTATCTAAGTAAGTACCTATCAAACTACTGTTATTTGTTAAATGTAATGCCGTGCTTATTAAGCTATCATACTAAAAAGGGCAATCTCGATTAATACATTACCGTTAACGTAACGCACATATAAATTCAATTTATTTATCTGACCATATAAATGCTACGGATGAATATCGAAACTCTGCAGAGGTTATATATATATCTACAACTAGCTGCGCCGCGCGGTGTTCCCCGCTCATCTCACGGGAACATAAAATTATTTCGGGACAAAAGAAGCCTATGTCCAGAGTGTCACCTTCATACCAAAATTTATTGAAATTGGTCCAACCGGTTGAGCGTGAAGAAGTAACAAACATACACATGAACACACTCTTAAACTTTCGCCTTTATAATATTAGTGTGATTATATTTCCGCGGTAAAGCCAGGACACATCACTAAAATATCTTGGTACGGCCGGTTAGATCCCGATCCCGCCTAAAGCGAACTAAATCGCACTCAGCCCGATAGTAAGGGCTGTATTTACGCGGGCTCCATCCCGCGACGTCATCTAGTATTGATATCTCAATAGGGAAGTTTGTAAGTGACCGCGTTAAGTTATGATGGTCATTTTTCAAAGTCGGCTCGCTGCGGGTTGGCACTGGACTTGTCGGTTTAATGGCACGGCTTTTAAGCCAATTAGTTCACAGAGTCGGGTGCGCCGGTGTTTTTAAACGCATGCATTTGTCACTTAAATATTTTTGTGGTATCTGTGGGCATATGATGATATTGATGGTTGTTTTTATCAGGCGATAAATAAGTGACAAAGCATCCGTCACGTTTTGACAAAAGGCGAGTGTAAGCTGTGTGAGTGACAGATGCTTTTGTCACTTATTTATCACGTGATAAACGCATCCATACGCACCCGACTAAATCAAGGTTTAAATACTTTGAAAGGTTGGAATCAACAGCAAATATTTGTTTCTTATGTAAAGTTTTCAGTTTAATAAATAAATTAGCAGTATTGAACATGTTGATACTGCATAGAACCGATTTTGACGTAATTTATCCAATTATAAAGCCCATTGTAAGCTAAAAGAATTCAAAATATTTCAACATCGTTAAGTAAACAAAATTCCTTTGTTAACGTATAAAATTATCTCCAATTATTGGTTAATTCATAATTACTGTTTGCCGTACCATACAACAACTATTAAGGTCGTAATCATAATTGGTTCTTGCGGGACGTCGCAGACTGCCGGTAAATCTCATACTCTTCTTAGCCGGGGCTTACATGATATTATATCTATTAAATTGTATCGCGAGAGCATAAAGAACCTATCGTACTATTAATTTTGTTGGGAATTAAAGCAAAGAGCCTGTTATTTACGTAGAATTTCACAACATAACGCGACGCGCGCGATTATTTTAAACACAGTGTTAGCGTCATGTTAACTACCTATTGACTTGAGATGATAGAGCTTTTATCGTACATGAAAGCTATTTTATAAAATAAATAGTTTTTTTCAGCGCCTTCCCTCCGTTGGGTATCGTATATTTTTCGGGGAAAACGTAACATGCCACTTTTCTGTCCATATTGTCCATATTCTATTATCTATGGAACAGTCCCTTCAATCGGGTACTGCATTTTACTTAGTTATTAATATTTCACATCAATTTAATGAACATGTATAATTTGTTGTCCTTACTTTTCTGCCCAATACGAATTCCGTTAGTAGCCTAGGCATTGCGATTTAGAGCTTGTTTTTTTTTACCAAAAGTTCATTAAAGTTCGATTTATCGCATCTGTGATTATAATTGTTGCAAATGATGTCAAGAAATTTGAATCATTTCATCAAATAAAACCATCATCACTCCGAGTATAATAATTTCCGTCAGAAGTAATTTCACAGCAACAAAGATGATGGCAAGTTTTGGTTAAACTTCAAAGATCAATCGAGGCCGCCCTCGTAAAATCAATCACCCACGTGATCATGTTGGATTGATTTGACAGAATCACACGTTACAATTATGCAAAAATGTTTATGTTCATTTCAATTTATTACTGGCCATACAAATAATCTCAATATCATTGGGAACAGCATCTCATGGCGAGGATTAAAGCTAGTAACGAGCTCGCATTACAAATATTAGAGACATTGATTTAAATGAAAAGCAATTCCACGATTCGATACGATTTGTCGATCGGAATATAATTATTGTACCGGCTAACATTTCACGAGATATAAGACAGGCAATTTAAATGGATACATTATTCGTGTCAATAATATTGATTTTATTATTGCGTTCTCTACGTTCGGCTGAACTTTAGACTAGTTTTGTGGTTTTGGGAAATGTTACTTTCGAATTTGGGGACCACTTTATCATAACATAATAAGGTAAGTAACGCCTTCTCCGTGTTGCCGGAAGGCATTTGTCTGTTAAAGGAAACTGCAACTTTATTGGTCGTAAAACATGTCCACGAAAATTTAAGGTATTAATATCAATTGACATTGCCAAAAGTATATCAGTGTTTTGCGTGAATGCGTTAGGTATCGTAAATAATTATTAGAATCAAAATGCAAGGTTATATTTTTTTAACCCTCACACATTTCGAATGAGTATTTTCGAGAATAGTGACGCATCTATTTGAATATTGTTTTTCGGTTGACTTTACCAAGCTATAAAGCAGTCCACTATTCCTAAACGCGGCCGCGCGTATGTTACCCCGACATTTTGACTGATAGTCTCAGTTGATTTTCCGAGTCAGTTAGATCGCAATTTCATTGATTTATGTCTGAATAATGGTCGGGCGCATGTGACCCGAGCGCACGCGATTAGTATGTCGTATAAAACTCCACATTTGACGTTTGTTCACGTCGTAATTGCGACGGCGCTGGGCGGTCATGATGAAGTGATTTCACCCTTGATCGCCGCTCGATTGGCGGTTGTTTCGATATATTAATGGGTATTAAGAGGTTCTCCAAGGAAAGGACGATTAAGCTGAATGTTTGCAAGGGGTCAGATAATTCAACGGTCATAAGTTAGAGTGGTTCTTATTAGGCCGAGTGAGACTTAACCTGCCATGGCCGGCTACGGGCTATACTTAACTTATGAATGCGCACTATAATGGGAGATATGAACGTTATGGGAAATATTTCACTTTGTTGTTGTTGTGTTGGTTTTCTACGTACATCATGCTTCGCGTAGATATGGCCCTTGTGAAGTATTGAACCGGACAGCCCAATTATCCGGCTTTAAACAAAGATTTTTACCTGTGAATATTGACGTTTGCTGGATGATCTGTGCGGTTTCGTTATGTACTTAAGTAATTTGTCAAATTTTGCTGCATCAACAAGGTCACATGTGATATAATTAATTTATCAGTAGAACTCGGAACATTAGATCGCTCTTGCTCGGACTGCGTTACATTACGTAACTATGCTCACCTCAACACTAGATTTTCCTCCAGTAGTAGAAGGGCGTGGATCTATTAAAACTCTCCAGACCGTTGCTGCAGCCCTAGAAGTGCCATGAAGGATCGCTCTTGCTCCGAATGGGTCATGCTCACCTCAACACTTGATTAGTGCACACAATGACTGGCCGCTGCGAGTTGTCCAGGTTGTCCTTGAGCTGCAAGACGGCATGGACCCATAGAAACTGTCCTGACCGCCGTTGTAGCCGCAGCAATGCTATGCAGGACCGCTCTTGCTCCGACTGGGTTACTGTGAGAACAAAATGCATAGTTCGATTAAATCAGTAAAAAAATAACAAACTGACAGTGACAGCATTATATCAAATATATGATCTAATAGATCACGAATATCTGAATACTACGAGTATGTCCTACGTTATGTACAGGATAAAAATTTCACAGGCGTGTATATTTTAACATGGTTTTCGATTTCTGAAATAATAACAAAATAACTCTAAGAATTACTTTTTCGAAAAGAACGGCGGCGTGGTTAATTTTGAAAATGCAATTGAACAATAATTTACATATCGCCAAGTTTTGTGTGTCTTATTGTATTGGCGATAAGTCTGTAGTAGGTAATGAATGGATATTAGCTCTATACATAAATATGTTCATAGCTACGGATACATTCAACCGATAATAACCAACGTCAAAACTATGCTTGCATGAAAATTACACGCTATAACACGAGATACCAAAGTTCTGATATCATACACGTATTCATTAGTGAACAGGAACACTCTCGAAACGCATACTTCCGCAATCTACAACCAAACTCGCCAACAACCAGTCAGCTCTAATCAATGGAACGCTTAATTGTCTATCACAAATCCAAAACCAACAGAGTGTGAATTGTGCTAATCGAACGAATCTGAAATTAGACTATTGTTAATGAACAGATTATCGACTGATAGCTAAATAATATACCGCTTAACAAGACACCTTTGCGTTGTGCATGAAAACGTAATAAACACCTTATTCTTACAATTGGTATGAAATTTTATTCGTTGCTATTAGGGTTTGGAATTGACTGTGTGGCCCGTGGAAAGGCGTTGATGAGTTTAAAGGTACGGTAGGCATTGACAATGTTATGATAGTAATTTACATAGTCCAGGAATGGCCTGGGCGATGATGGTGCGTAAGCGCATACCGTATATGGCCTCCAATTCGAGCCCATCGGCGACGTAAAAGGCTCGGTCTGTTTGTTGATGGAATTTGCTGATAAGATTTGGGTGTAGTTTGTTTTGATTGGGCTTTTTATTGTAGTTTGAATAGTTTATGTTGATGAAAATGCAAGTTTTTGAAATAGTTCTCATTCTCATGATGTCATGATAATGTTTGTTACGGTGAATAACATTAGTGTTTAGGTTAAATTTGGTTCAAAAGCATCAAAGAAAGAATATAGTATTTTTAATCACGTCACACACAAATCGCAATACAATATTTAGGTCTGCCATGCTAGCTGCGTTCATTTAATCGTTAAATATTATGATAAACTATAAAATTGGGCTTTAAATATCGCCTCTAACAAAATTATATTTTCATACAATTACAAATAGATAGCTATGATATGATAGGTACCTATGACAGCCCGGCAGAAAAGCCGTGTTACGTGAAGATGGGTGAGGATCTTATAATCCTTATCCTATCCTATACATCATATTCCATGAGATTATTATTTAGAATCATCTGATAAGTCTGAGAGCTGTAAATAAAATCTACTGCGTCCTAATGAACTAGAATTCTATGGCGGCTAATTATTCGATGCGCTAATGATTCCGAAGGTCTAGTGACCGTTGTACGCTGGTAGTCATATTCTATGAATAAAAATTATCCTTTTACATAAATTGTTAAAACTAGTATCAATTATCGTAATAAGGTGAGTCCCAATTTTATTATTAGTAATGCGAAGTATAAAGAAATTTATCTGAAATTACTTGAAAAATTAGAGAAAGTTTTCTATTTACAAAAATAAACCCGATTTCGATAATACATGGTTTTCACCGTAATATGTGGTAGAAATTATACTAATTAGTTAATTAAATAGGCACGAATTAAAAAAACAAATAAACTTGTCCTAAAGGGTGGCTAAAACTATCAGAAAGTATTATAAAATCATGGGCCTTTTGGCAGCGTGCCCATCATACAGGCAGCATTCCCGCGCTGTATTGCGATGGCAATTCTTTGCGCGAGAAAGCAGAAAGCGCGAGGGTCACCCGTTGCCTCCCTTAGGCGTTAGCTTAGCCGAGCGCATTTAATTAAATGATTTATGCTAACAAATGAACTTGGCAATAAATGTCTTGTATAGTATACATAGTAAGGAAAAATATTATAATAAAATAAACACTTAAATAATTCACCCATATAATATTTGTGAAGTCCTTTTCAATAATACATTTCTGTTATGCAAATTACAGATTAATTAACAAACAAAATCCCTAGGGCAATCTGTTAAAGGCTTACAAATCAATCTGGTAATTCTGATTATACAATCGTATATAAATTAGTTTTAATTGCGTGACATTAGACCATGGACTTAGGTACTATGTTCGTTTTAACCTATGCTTTGTTAGGTATTGAATGATTATATGTGATATATCAGAATTAATTTGATCAACTGATCTATTTAATTAAATACTGACAATCGTACTTGAACGATACATCGGAGTTTCTTACGGTACGTTATGGTGATCAATAACAATAAGACGTAACTTGAAATTTAGTCTCTAAACTCACTTTTTCCATTTGTGATTTGTACCTATTAGATGTTTGAATTTCATTCACAAATGCAATGACAATAAATGAATACTGAATTATAAAAAAAAATAAGATTATTGCATGTTACAGAAAAAGTACAAACGGCTGATTTAATACCATGGGACGTTCTCTACCAGTCAACCATAAGGCCAAACAGATACATATGTAGGTGCGGGATTGGTGTACATCAAAACGTTTATAAAAAACGAAACAATAAAGAACATTAACGCTCGGTTGCATTGAAGTCATAGGACGAGTACCTACATACACGTTATAACGTATTAAAAAAATCCGTAGTTTCACTACCGAAATTGTATTTTTAACTTATTACTTGGCTCGGAAAAGATTTTGACTCGGCTTCTCCCCAGGTGGTCTATTTACGATAAAAAAAATACATCATATCATTAACTAAATAAAAATGTCATGACTAACTGTACAACAATAAGGGAGGCGCTTTTGGAATCGTATTGGTCTTTTTAAACATTAAGTCATTAATAAAACATGGTTCAATAGATACGAACAATACTTCACAGCGTATCATTCACAAAGGTCACCGCACACGGATCCGGCCTTGTCGCTCTCCATTATCGAATCATTCGAATGATGACTCGAGACATCGACTCCGATGCATCGATTGCAACCACATTAACTTTTTAACAACTACATTCATACTGGCACGCTATAAAACACCTTATGTCGAAGCATGAAGAAATAAGAAGAACGTATGCGTGCCAGTTCGTTTGTTGAGGAATAATGAGGGTTAATGCCAGAGTTATTTGTGCAATCTCGGCTGTTGGTTTTAGAGTCAAGAAGAGATTGACGACTGCTATGATTGTGCTCGGGTCTAACTGCCAGCTTGTTTATCTTCGGGCACTTATTTTGCCCGAGAATGTACATATTGCTAAAGTGTATTTGATTTGCTGTTTTCTGAGACCAACCTACGCTGTACGTGGAACTAATGGTGTAATGATATGGATAGACGTCGAAATAACTAATTGTTATTCTCAGCACTTGACAGCAGCACCTACGGTTCGTTTAAATTGGATTAATATAGTGAATTAAATTTAATGTTTAGTGTCACTTTAGAGTTATATATCATCGGAGTAATCGCTATTTTGAGCGCAAGGCAATGTCATCGGTTAAAGTTTATTGTTACATAAAGTGAAGTTATGATCATGTTGATAGATGTCCTCGTTTTATATTAAACTTAAAATTAATTAACCTGAAATACCCTTTCACTTCAAACCCTCGTTATTTGTTTTGTTTGTGTATACATGCGGTTCATTTCATAATAATATTAAGTGTTTTGCACAGCACGACCTGTCCCCTGTCGCGTGACCTCGGAAGAACATCTTCACGTTCCAAACATAAGAAAGTGTTCTAATTTTGAATTTGCTCCCAGCTGCGAACCTTCCGTCAGCGAGTCACGAATCCTGCGCAACCGTTTCTCGAAACCGTTCCAATTAACACGTAAAACTTAAGCCGTAGGGTTGGGTTTAGTTTGTTTATAATTTGACAGTTCGTTCGAGTTGTCGATTTATTCGATTTAATCGCTCACGTAGTGTAAGGTAAGCGTTCACACACGGCTGTCACGCGCGACTTCAGCCATCTCGCTTTCACTAGACCGTGTGAGGTTGGCTTAAGTGGTTATGGATACCGTTTATTATAAACGCTCTATGTTGTCGTAGGTTATCGATAATGATCATGAGATTGGTATTAAGATATTGTTATATTACTCGTGTTTTCTCTTTACTGCAAAGTTACCTATTGTAGATAAGTATGAACATAAAATAAGCGGACGTAAGTAGGTAGGCTTCGCGGAGCTTTGTGGTTTTGATCTGACATTATATTATATTTGTTGTTGTTGATGAACGGTAAGGGTTTGTTTATCAAAATTACCTACCCTATTTCCTGAACAATCAACGCATCAATATACTAATCTTATCAACAATGCGAAAAAGCCTTTGTAGGTAATGAAATAGGAATAGGCACCGCCGATATCGCTTTTTAGCGGTTAAGGGGTAAAATTGTCCCTAAAAGGGAATGGAAAAAGCGGAAAGAAATAACACGCGTAACGCTTGGTGTCAAAATGCGAACTTTACGCCGGTACAGCATAATTATATACCGGGTGTTTCCTGTAATAGGAGCAATAAATTAAAATATAGATTCTACTCTTCAAATTGAACAACATTTGTTCAGCAACTTTAAAAATAAGTCAGTTTTCAGAATTTTATTATTTCAAACTAATTAAATAGTATTTTCAATGTACGTCGTCCAACATTGACATTTCTTGAGCATTGACATAGCTGTCACTCTACTAATATCGGACATTTCGCAATACATTGCTTCTTTGTCTAAACATTATTCTACAAAATATCATTTAATACACGTTATTTTCAGAAGTTGCTTAACAAATGTTGTCCAGTTTCAAGCGAAGAATCTATGTTTTAATTTATCGCTCCTATTACAGGAAACACCCGGTATAAGAGACAGTAATGAAATGAGCAATACTCACTGAGGCGGTGTTTACTCTGCGCCTCTTTACAGCATTCTGGATGCAGCAGATGGTACCAGCTCACGCCGTGGAGTGAGCTCCGGTCCCAGCCCAAGTGCCACTCGCTACTGGACATAAAATACAACATTAATATATAATGATGTTAAATACAAAGGAGAATTCAAAACTTTTTATTACATTTGTCACGTTTTTTTTTCAGGGGTTGATTAGACTAGACATAATTAATAAAAAAATGTTGAATATACACCTAAGTCGACAATGCAATCTTGCTGACAGCCATTTAGCAATGAGACGTTAGTGTAAGTAGCTTCTGGAAAATAGTTTTTTTTAATGATAAAATAATTTTACTTATATTAGGTATGGCTTTTCCTGTTCCTGTTAAGACCCGACCTTTGGTAAATCATAAATGGTTGCCCCTAAACCTTCAACCAATAATAAAACAATAAATTCAAGGAACATCAAAATCCAAACTAAAATCGAATCAGAACTTATTATGCAGACACTATCAATTGAAATTAAAGTTATTGTAAGAACTAAGAACAGAGCAAGGCCGGTTGATTGATCGATGAGATGACCCCTCAGATATTTGTTTAGCTAGTGTCAAGTTCACTTTAATTATATTTGTCAAAATTGTAATGAACTGTCTTACTTAATATAAACATCTGTTTCATTTTGATAAATCAATACATGGGCGGGTCTTTGAAAAGCGAAAGTTGATACTTGAAATGTATTCATTAAATATATTCTTTGCATAGGTAAGTTTAATTAAAGACTTCGTTTTAAAGGAATTTATCGCAATTTAATTAGATTTGATATTTTTTCTAGGTGCTTGCCTTGTTCGAATATTCATCATATTAATATTCGAACCTAGGACCGCCGGCTCAATATGCAGCTGTTTTACTACTGCGCCAACCGCGTCTTTGTACATGCTTTGACGGTTTTAATTAATGCTTTAGAATAAGTTTACTTATTTTTTATTAAAGCTGTAATGATTACTAGCGTTAAAAAAATGTGTACATTGATGGAAACGCGGGTACAAATCCCGCCTGAACCATTAATAAAAAAAAAACATAATATTTAATGTAAATATCGACGGCTTAAAGCGTAAACGCTGTAAACGCCAAGGGAATTTATTGGTGTTTACAGGGTTTACGCTTTTTGCCGTCGTTATTGAATTTAATTAAATCTTCAATTTGAGAATATAATCTGTAGCAATATAAGAAACGTGCTAAATATAGCTGCGGAATTATCTTTCGAAATTAAACCAACAATAAAAGGTTGTATCCATGACCTCCTTTATAAGAATATTCATACTTCAGTCAAGTACCATTGATAGCAGTTGAGACAAATGCAAACAGCTAACAGCTTATAAAATCATACATTGCGTCAATATGGGATATAACTAATCATTGTAGCCACTTATGTTAAAGAATAGAGACTGCAATCGAATGACAAATGGCGATTTTTAAGTGCGGTAGGGGATAATTATTTATTATCAATGCGATTTATCCATCAAGGTCGGGCTTCAATCTTAGAACATTTTTACTAAATTATACGTCTGCTGACACACAATACAAAGGAATCGACATTATCGGACAACAAAAACGCCATTGTAAAAACCATTAGATTGTATCGAAGACGTAGCAAATTGGAAGGAACACTCGTTAGCCATATTGACACGTGTGAGTCACAATCCTTCATGTTTTACAAGCTATTATTATTTTGTTCAGTTGGTCATCTCGTTTTTATTTATTTATATGTTACCTAGATTTTACTGAGCAAAAACGTGAATTCGCTGCTTTTAAACTTACTTTGATGAGATGTATCAAATTAATAACTGAAAGAAAAAACTCAATATTATAGGTAAACCGTTGTCAAATTAGTGCCCTGTTTGATGTACAAAAAATTAAAAAGTACAATTTTAACACGGAAGGGTATCAGACAAGTAGTCATTATAATACTACTCTACTTTTATTATTATTATTTTGTCTACTAATCATCACTACATAGTCGCTTTCTCTGTCCCTATGTCCCTTTGTATGCTTAAATCTTTAAAACTACGCAACGGATTTTGATGCGGTTTTTTTTAATAGATAGAGTGATTCAAGAGGAAGGTTTATATGTATAATACATGCATAATTTATCAGCATTGCACCCGTGCGAAGCCGGGGCGGGTCGCTAGTATGCTTATAAATACCATAGTTCAGTAGGTAAGCTCGCGGTAGGTTTTCATAAAATAGGGCGGTTAGTTCGCGACTACTAGGCGCCTTGAACATATAAGGTGTATCACTGAGCGGGGCGTTGCTTCGGAACTAATCGGCCCTTTAAAAGGCAAAATGTGAATAAATTTGTATCAATTACATAAGTCAAGCGGAGACAATAACTAACGTCAGATTTTATTTATAATGAGGTAGTTGGTCATTTGAAATGAGCATAATGTCTACGGGACAGGACAATGATTGTTGTTTATGAGACAAGCAACAATAAGGTGTGTGCTGACGAATAGCTGTGTGAGATTCTTCTGTTTCGCCAGATGTGTAATAATTTGCCTACATATTTAATACTGATATTAAATATTATAAATTTATAATCATATTGTGTTATGCTTTATTTCTGTATATTTGTGCCCAACCGATTTAAGAATTACTTATTCCTCATTTATAGGGTATAAGGAATGAATATTCAAACCTTCATACCAAGAAAATAGCAGAGAATACGGAAGCGTGGCTGCTGCCTTTTCCTCCACCAACTGGACAACTAGCTGAAGCTTGGACTAATGTTCTAATCGAGTATTATATTATAACGCGATCTGAGATTTAAATTGCATTATAGGTATCACCTAAAAATGTATAATATCCCGATCATGTAGCTGAATATCTTGGTGTAGAAGATTTCAGGTGCCTTTACTTGTATTTCTTCAAAACAAAAGAACCATCTCGACAAACAAGACTTTCGATTTATAAAAACACCGTTCTAAAATCGGATCACCCGTTTGGATGCTATTATGCCACAGACACACAAGATGCACACGTTAAACTTATAACTAGGCATCGGACGTCTGATATCACGAAAGTATTTTATAGAGAGCTATGGAGCCGATATTATCAAAATTACCAATTCGTATGTAAAATTTGCCTTAAAAAAATATAAAATTAATTGCTCCAAAATCTTGTACACCGAGTGTTGCAGGTATTTAATGGAGCCATTTAAAGGGCTTATACTTCCTACTACTTCAACACAAACAAGTGATAAAAAAGCATTATTTAAACGGCTCATGATCTTGAAGTAACTCGTTTCTCAAAGCAAACAAAACGCTTGTCATGTTCGTATTTGCTTATACAGTTTCACGGTAGCTTGTAACTCCGTCATTGTATGCAAAGTTACACTTCCGAGCAGGTGACAGGCTTAATGTTTACATTTCATAAACAAAGCGGGAGGTGACAATGTTCTAAAATAGAGAGTACTTATTTATAATAGTAACTAATAATAAAATGTCTTTGTTTCTACACTTCCCTGGATATATAGAATTTGATTTAAACAGTTATACTTTTACGCCATCTAGCGAAATCTACCTAGATATAGTTTACGCTATATATTGAAAATACGGCAAAATATTCTCCAATGGCTTTGGAAGGTAATCGCGTCACTAGAGGCGTTCTTTCTCTGCTTTATTTTGTATGTAGGGTCACATAGTAGGGTGTAGGCATCCCTTGAATAAAACCTAATATAAACAAAAATATAAACTATTACTAATACAATACTACCTAACCATATCTATAAAAGGACAGGCCGCCTAATCTTATTTACTCATGTAAGGTTCCTGAAATAGACTGAATAAGAAGCGGCTTTAACGAATAACCTCTGTTCGTCCTTAGCAGGTTTTATCTGAAATTTCAATCTCCTACTTTACTCGTTAAATTTATGCAGCCACCCTTTTTGTGCCGTCAACGAGTGACAAAGTCTGACCGCTGTTTGCCATTGCATATCATTTCAACTGGTATTATTTCATGCCATTGAGCGCAAGAGCGGTGACGCGGTTCATGAATATGAAGCGGCCTCAATAGATATGTTGTCATACATCTGCCTGCCTTTGATGGACAGTAGCACTGACTTACGCATCAATAACCTTTGTTTATTGTCTCCGGAACCTTGAACCAGTGTGGGGAATGTAAGGCGGCGGTTTAGCGGGTCTTAGGGGAAAAGCGGATTATTTGCTATTTGGATTATCTTCTCCCACAATGAAACTATACTGCTTATCTTACTGAGGTCATCAGCAATTTTGCACTCCGCATATCCGTGTCTGACAAATAAATATGTTAAGATATGGCACAGACAACAGATATGGTCACCCCAAGTAAGCTTTAACAGACTTTGGACTCGATCTGCAGTTCTCGAGTATTTCGGAATAAGAAAAATGATGACTAAACTTAGATCGCTCACTATCCACATTCATTTCATTACGCTTTCCGTGATTTGATCGTTGACTTTATTTTCAGATTCTGTAAGCCTGGCATGACAAACGTAGTGTACGTATGTTGCTAGCACTTCTAGCACTAAAATGTGATATGCGACTAATTGTCATTGTGCCCTGCAACATGTAAAGTCGTGGCTATGCCCAGCAGCAGGTAGATACGACAATCTACTACTACAGCTTACTTGGTGTCAATGTGCAGTATCTTCATGTCCATGGTGTGAAGCGTGGTGAACACGTTGGTGGCGCCGTGCACGACGCACTCGCGCGTCTCGGGCATGGCGAGCGGCGTGCACGCCGCCAGGAACACGGGCTCGTTGCGGCTGCACAGCGGCAGGTACGACACGAAGTGCCCTCGCACTAGCACCACCTGGAATGTAGCGATTATTAAACAAAGGAGATAATACACAAGACACTTGGCAAGAAGACGACGGTAGATGGTCAAATTCGGTCACAGAGTGGCCATGACTAGGTCAGAAATCGGTGGGAAGACCATCAGCTTGATGGTCACATGTTACTTATTTGAAAGGTATCAGACAAAAAAAATCCTTACCAATATTCAAAAATCTGGTAATCCCATCGATAGGGATACGACAGACAATCGCCATTTATCGCCATAGTCCCACATTTATCGCCGACAAATTAGACGGCGCAAAAAGTTTAATCCGTATGATATCATTTGTTGAGCCGGATCCATTTGGTTTTCAACGGCCTCGCGATGATATAGGCCAGAGATGAGTCTGTACGAGTAGGTAATAAGGAGAGGCGCAATATAGTTTTAATGCATTTATGAATCCTTACAATAATGTGTTTTTAGTACAACAACGTAAAGTGTACCGTACAACGTAAGGTCTATTTATATATTGTTTGTTCATCACCCATGATAGCCCAAGATAGGCAACATTGATTTCCATAGACACATTAATTCGTGTGTTATTAGTAAATAAAATAGGCGCATTGTATAAGACGTTGAGTAGCGGAAATCCAGCCCGCGATAACGTATAATAATATAATATTAATATAATATTAGTAAGTTGTATATATTTTGCCAAGGAGATTTATTCTGAAAGAGTTGTAATTAGAATCTGTCAGAGAAAAATTATAATGAAGTCAATTCCCTTAAAATAGTTTTGTTGAAGGTAAAGGTATACGACGAAGGAGTGCTGGCGATAGGTATAGGTATACGAGGGACCCAAGTAGCAAATAAGCTGCAGAAGCGCATATACAGCCCTTCTACTGCTAATTTAAGCTGAATAAAGGCTGTATAAGCGCTTCTGCAGCTTGTTTTCAACTTGGGAAGTCAATGAAGGATCTAAAACGATATATTCCTTTTTAATTTGTATGCAAAATCTATATTTAATGAACCTCGTTAATCCAGATGATACAAATCTAATCAGAAAATAAGGCTGATTGATGTATTTACTGTACTTTGTATACATATATGTATGTATACACAGGAAAGATACAAACATATACCAGCTATAAACTAGCTAAAAATATTATTCGGTGACTAGAAAATTCTAGTATTATGAACGCTGCGTCGTCCAGCTAGTATCCAATCACGTCAAAACTGCACCATATCTAACCGGTCCCAAACCAATCCATCTCACCATCGTTACACTCTGACCCGTGTTAAAAAGGCTGTAGGCGGGGCGGCTTGACATTCTTAAGCGGCGGTAGACGAGACGCCGACACAATAGTTCACAGCCCGACCGCTCACCGTACGATCCGGATTCACGCGGCCTTGGACGATATCGAGTACTTGAATTGATATTGCTCTTCCTACATGGTTACTGAGATTCTGGTACCTACTGTACGTTTGATTATAAAACAAAAAACGTATATTTTGATTGTGTGAGTGTTTATCTACATATTTGGGACAAATAAACGGTAGACACTGAGTTGCCTTTGAAGCTTAATAACATTTGCAGCTGTGCTTAATAAACATGGCAAATAAAATAAAAAAACAAATGGTTAAACTCGGTGCTCCCGACGGCATCGGTCCGAATTATCATGACTACACGTCAATTTTACCGATACCTTTAATGATAATTTAGCCATGCCACTTCCCTTGTTTTCCGGGGTTTTCAGATGTTATTTGTTCGACAATCGGAGTGGTTTAGTTCAATCATAATGAGAATATTGATTTATAATACGTAGTATGTGTGATTTAATGTTAAGGCCACTATTATCAGAATTTCGAGTCTGTAGGTAACTTCAGCAAGTCATAGCAGGAAAGTTAGACATCAGGTTTGCAGGTGTCTGGCGTGAATAAAACGGCGCAACAAATTGCATAAAAACTTAATCTATTTTACAAGCCGTATTTAAATCATTCTACTGTCGGTCAGATTATATCACGTCTAATAAATGGAGCAATCGAGAAAAAACTCTCAGATTATCCCATTTTTATTTATTTTGAAATGAAATGTAAGCCTATTCGTCTTGAAGTAAAGCAGAATTTGCAGCTAGAGCAACAAACAAGGTATGAGACTTTGAAAGTTATCATTGGCTGTACTATTGTATGACATGACAACGTTTATTATTAAAAAGTGTCTGCATTTTTAAAAGTTCAAAGTATGCGTCAATCTGAAAGTATGAATATTTTATGTCAAGTTCAACCTCGCAACTTTGACTTAGAAAGGATGTTGGTAGAAAAGGCCAAGTTCACTTTAAGTTCTAGATGTTGGTATGTACCTATTAAGTTGCGATATTTTTCCGCTAAGGAAAAGACGTAAACAATTACGCTTCTATTAATTTCACGATTATATAACGAGTATTTTGCTCATCAAACAAAATCTAACTCATTGATTTCGACCGTAAATTAGCAGACAAGATGTCAGAGCACGGAGATTCAATTCAAATCGACGAACAAGACATCTAAATACAAATGGGAAAAGTTGGACGAGTACGTAGTAAAATATATTGTGCCCTATATGCAAAAAATGGGTAGGTACACCTCTTGCAGAAAATTTTAGGGTATTAGAAAATAGTAAGGGTACTACATATTAAATAAATAAGTACATATAAGGTCAGTCGGGACAAGTGTGCTTTCTCGTTTGGTGCTGACGAGATTCTCGTTACCCAGTTTTTTCACATAGGGCACAAGTATAACATCTGTACCTACATACTTTTTGATATTTTTATAGTAGTGGTTTACCCCATATGGAATGCTTGTCCCTGCAACCTTAAGTAAAACATTATTTGTGACCATATGTTTCATTACCGCTTTTCTCCCGCTGATTCCATAATATAACACAGTAACAGTAACAGTGCTTGAATTGAGTAACGTACAGGGCGATCGATCGTGACATATTATCAGTTGGACCCGAATCCATCAAGCATACCTACACGCGCAAGAGGTGAACAATGAACAGCTTTCTAATGACTGATAAAACCGAGTGACCCGTGTCATGTGTGGGTCGGTAAAGACAGTAGCTTTGACAGTTATGCTGGGGTTTATGATTCACTTATTGACGTGGTGTCGTGTTGTTGAACGGGGCGTTATCGCAAGAGGTTTAGGAGCAGATTTAAAATCATGTCGTAATTAATTACTTTTTCTGAGATGTAAAGGAGGGGGGACCCTTTTTTATAAACAAACGTTTCATAGAATGTTTCTATTTATCTGCTTTGCCCGAAGGTTGACTGGTAGAGAATGCCTCATGGCATTAAGTCTGCCTTTTCTACGATAAGTTTTCTTTTGTGCAATAAAGATTAAATAAATGGTTAAATTTCATAGACGTAGGTATCTTTTCATCGAGAGCATCTTCTCTGAAAACATAATATATTGTGGATTGTTATAATTATAAATCAAACCTAGTTAACTTAATCTACAGGATGAAATTTTCAAGATTTATGAATAACGTATGACTTGAGGGGAGTAAATGGTCACTGAAATGATAAATCGATGAAGTCAAACAATAGACGGAAAAAAGAGACGCTCTAGAAATATTGGAATAGACATGTTGACTAATTTTTTTTGAGGATGGCAATCGATTCTATTTTTTATTGAGATCAAATGTCTATGTGGGACTGACTACACTTAAACTGCTTTAAAAGTCAGAAATGACCGTCAAAGTTCAACATTCTTACGTAGCGCTAAAACGCTCCATACAAAAGGCGTCCAGGCTAGTGACGTCACAGGCCGGTATAGATACCAATAATTGTATGGAGAAATTAAGAAATTTGCCATTTTCACCGTGAAAAAGTGCGTTTAAGTTTATGGTTGCTATATACAATTTTTGTTTTGTAAAATTATGAGGATTCTGAAAAAAAATTCAAAATTTCTTTTGGATTAAAAAAAAATATCATAAAATTTGCGTACTTACCTTTGAAGTCACATATTTCCAAAAAAGTTTTTTTTTTTTCTTTGTTTCGTGATATCTTTAGCAAATTGTATTCATATAAGTAACTACAGTACGCTGTAGAATTCAACATCAGTCAACATGTCTATTGGCTAATTATTTCATCGAAAACTCTGTACAATTGGCTCCTACTTGTTTACTGGATTGTCATCATGTTTGGCATCTGTTTGATACGATTTATTGGTAGGCAAAGCATGCATTGAGTTTCATGTGAAGGCAAAGGGGCTTTCCAAATCAACATCAACAAATCCGTGAGAATTCGTTGAAAAGTCGGGAGCGCGCTGACCCAAAACTAAAAATCACGGTATTTTTAATGATAATCAATTATGTATAATGTGAATTTAATAATAATGTAATGTATATTGTATAATGTATACTTGTTAACTTCATTTAATAATAATTTATATAATGTATATTGTAGGTATTTGATGACATGACTTGTAAAATGTATATTTTATTAATAAAGATCTGAATCTGAATCGCTAGGGTTATAATACGTATCATGACTTCAAATACTGCAAAGTAACGGTACTAAACCGCCAATTTAAGCATCAAAACAAAAAATAAAAATACTTTAAAAACCGAATACGTAAACAAATCACTTAACCGTTTTCAAATAAAAATACGAGTGTAGAATGTAGATTTACTTTTAAATACGAAGGCTGAGTCGAGTCTGGTCAGAAGAGTCACGAGATTCAGTCACGAAAAGTTACGTCAGGACACACCTCTCATCTTGTACTATGTTCCATTTTTTTTAAATCCTGTGTAACGGTTTGTGGAGTTTACTGGCCGCGTGCGCCGGTCAATCACGACTCGACGTGTCCCATCCTTATATTGTTGTAGTGTAGACTCGGATCGTGTTAATTAAGTTTTACGATGTCTATTGTTTCCTTATGCAAGAGGTTATACATTTATATGCGCATATGCATTAAGTTGTTTTTGATTTACAAATAATTGAGGATATAATTGAGAACTAGTTATCGGGCTAGCTTATTTTGACACTAAATCCTTAAGAGGAAATAGCACTGCTCATTTTTCCATACAAATCAGGTTTTCGTTCTCGTCTATTTCGTACTCCATAACTTAACCAATCGTTACGAAATTGAAATGGGACTAAATGGCAAAGAAATGTTCTGTGTCGAACCGTTACGATTTTTGCGCTTCTTATTATGAAATCTGTGTACCAGGCGTCTGTTTTTGCGCTCAAAATTGGTCATTGGCGCAAACATCGAAACGAATGGACACAGAAAATTTCTTTCCCATTCAGTTCCTAAAATTTCGTAATGATTGGTTATGTTTTGAAGGAGGAAACAGACGAGAACTAAACCTCGATTTGCATAGGCCGGTTACGTTAAGTTTGGACCTCATTTGTATCCGACGCCTTAGTTACCAGGTGAAAATTTAACGTAAACTGATAGTCTCGGAAACGGAGCAGTATATCACTGCTCCGTTTCCTCTTAATAGTTACACGCTGCGCAGCAGTAGTGTAGCGCAGTAATGGATTTTGTTAAATGATCGAGTTCCTAGCCGCTGCATATTCGCTGCAACGAATACACCGCATACGCTGGGACTGGGACCCGTCATCCGTCACGCATACAAAATACATAAGTATATTATTGAGCTGCTTAAACGCATCTTCGGCGCATTTTGAGCTTTGGTGTGGTCGACCCTTTATTCAGACCTTACTGCGAAGTTTATGTAACACTTGAAACGTGAAACGATAGAACAGCTCTTCTTGATTGGTAGCTCTCTCGATAAGAATCAGCCATATTAAACTAACACCCCTATTAGTTTACTTTTGTTAAATCACGAGCAAGTTTTTAATCGATACTAAACTGTTGTCACAGATCGATCAGTCGTGTGCTCGTGTGCTGGAGAATTCGGCTACGTAGCGCACGCGCCGCCGCGGTCACGACGAGCTCGTGACGTCACCACCTACACGTCACGACCGCGATACCTTTCACTACCAATTTCAGATTCATTATTTGTAATAACTTTTTATCTAAATTAAGTAGTTTAATAGCGATTTTATCTTTTATATCCGTTAGTTATGACATGATTGTACAAAACTTGATGATACTGGTTATTGATACGTTTATGTAAGTTGTCTTTATTTTACGCTACTCTAGTAGATGTGGATATTTTCTTGAAATGTCAATTATGCAAACATATTTTAAACATGTTCTGTTTCATCTCTGTTTACTACTTTTCTATCAGACTTTTCGTACAACTAAAGAGGCCTATGAGAAACTGAGAGAGTTTTTCAGATTATGCAATAAAACTGTTCTCACTCAAATCATCACATGAAACGAATTACAATAAAAAAAAAATTCGAATTGAGAACCTCCTCCTTTTTTGAAGTCGGTTAAAAACAAAGAAGAAATAGCCTCTGTTGAGAGCCCTCTTAAAGTAAGTTAGGTATCAACAATAGCTATCAGACCGAAATTAAATATAACATTAATTGCAGGCATGTATTCAAAAGCAAATATGAACACAAAGTAACTATCAGATTTGCCACCCGTAGCCTCACACACAACAGTATACAGTATGCAAATAATACATCTTAATATAGAGGAGAGCAGTGCCTTCGAGTTTTGTTATTACAATCAGTGCATTTACATTTCATAAATAAATGCATCTCCTGCGGCTAACGACGCCACACCGAATGTTTTGTGGACATGAGCCTTTATTTAAATACATTTTAACGTATTCAGTGTGAATTTCAGATTCTACGGCAGTGGTTTTATATCGATTTTGCATTTAAACTGGGGGGTTTACGGTGGTACCTTAAAATTGTCTTCGCCACGTGTTGGCTTATCTGATTTTGTAGGGAAATGATACCAGATAGGAACATTTTGCATTTCTAGAATGTCCTAAAATACCGCTTATTTGCATACGATCCGATGGAATCTACATCCAAATAGTTGCTCGTATGTATTAATGTAGGTATGTAAACACTTGATTGTACATAAAAACAAGAAAAACACATTACAAAAGAATAAGCATGTACAAAGGCGAACTTATCCCTTTAAGGGTTTGCTCGTTTGGACATCGAACTGGTAACTAAAGAAGAAAGTAAGTCAATACTCAACTGATTCTTATAAGATTCAATAACTCACATATTTCGAAACTGTGCTTCAGCTGTCTAAGATAGTTTTATCGAACAGACGAGAAAAGAGTTATAACTAATTTCCTCCTCATTTGCAACGGCATTGGTCTGATCATTAATCATTTGATAAAAATGCGGCTTTGTGAAAAATATATATCTAATATAATTGTTATAGTAAGGAGTTGGAAAACCTGATGACTCTGAGGCCCATAGGAAAACATAATCTCAAACGTTTTTGAAAACGTTGTCAACACGGACTACTTAAATGGAATGCCTCTGTCCTTCGTGTAACTTCATATCGATTATTTAATTTACTCCCACATTTTAAGTATGACAGTGCGAAGATTGAAAAGTGCAGTCCAGATAAACTTATGTTTGTATCGGGTGAACCGCGATCAAATATTGTGAGCATAGGATGATAGACGTTATGATGGCGTTGGCCATATTTGACAACCATTGATGTCACGATTTCTTATTTTTAACCGACTTCAAAAAAAGGAGGGGGTTCTCAGTTCGGTTGTATGTTTTTTTTTTTAATGTTTGTAACCTCAGAACTCCGTCTCCGTCATTTATGAGTCGATTTGGATTTTTTTTAGTTTCATGAATATCTCAAGATTGGTCCCATTAAATTTTGTTGAAGATCGGATGACGAGATCTATGAGGAATCGAAGGAATTCCTGAAATTTTATAGGCACTCATAATATTTTTCATATATTTTCTAAAATTATTTATTTAAGTATTTGCATATGGTAGTCATCATCTTCCAATACTGTGCTGATGATGGAAGGTACAACTCCTTAAAGGTTAGGAGTTAGGAGATAATTCAAACGAGATGCACGCCCTGAAGACCTCCCTAATCACCCTGCCATAAGTATTTTATATGAATCACTAAAAAGCAAAAAAAAATAACAAAGAAAAGAACTGACTTCAGTAAAACTAAACTGCCAAAAATAACTTGTTCAAGTACAGATTACATTTGACTCACCCTTTGAAGTCGGTGCCAAACCACACATAAACTATAATATATAAATATAATAACTGAGTGGTTTGAGATTGACTTCAAAGGGTGAGTCAAATGTAACCTGTACATGAACGGGTTATTTTTGGCTTTTTAGTTTTACTGAAGTCGGTTCTTTTTTTTGTTAATTTTTTTTTAATTATGAGAAGAAAATACCTGGAACTAGACGTTTGACAAATATTCAGCAAAGTTAAATGCCGGGCTGAGAGCTAATAACGAATACCGTCAGCTTAATAGATATTGAAGCAGCTGGGATTCACTCCGTTGCAACACTTTACTTAATACATTCGGTTCCAAGATTGAGTGACAAGTGGAGTCAGTCGTAACAGCTAACTTTCAAGTTTGATTGACGCCTGCACTTACTCGTCGAGTTAATAATATTGAGTACTAATTTATATTGGAACCGTGTAACCACTTCTATTTACTTCAAAGCCGACATGACGTAATCCTTTAAACGTTTGCTCTTAACACTTGGAAACATAGGTTTTATCTGAGCAATTACAGCTAAGTCGATCTATTGAACAAGTTTAGTCATAATTGAGTAGCGTATGTATACCTATGCTAAAGTTTGTAATAGGAAATCTTATGTGCAATATATTGAAAACAAGATCTTTAGTATTAAATAAATAAAATATGTAATTATTTCGTAAGTAGAGAACAAATTTAAATAGGTAGGGAATATTGTACTCGATTCTATTTTTTTTCCCGAGCAAATTAAAATGAGACCATAATTAGAGTAAAAATTGCATCTAGAGAAAATAACTGCAATAAGACCAACAAACGACGGGCCTTACCTGGAATATGAACTCTAACACCAATTTCGGTGCACATTAGCGGCTATATCAATTACAATGGGAAACCCAATTGAATGATACATGAAACAAATTAACCTATTGAGCAAAAAGCTACGTACGTAGAGACATATCATTTGGCCGTGTTCTCACGGAGTCTAAAAATCGAGTACCAATCATTACATGGACCTATCGAACTGACACGTAGGTATATTAATTCCAGTAATGACCGTTCGAATGAGGCTTCTTTCGTCACACCGTATAGAAAACATCAAATACATATAATTAGAGGTATCTATAAACTACGGGAATTGTGATTCGTCTTCTTTAATTACGAAGGCCGGCCTCGAAGGTTGAGGTTGAGAAATCTATTGATTCTGCTCGAAGGTGATGCGATCAATCAGCGAGCATTTATGTTCAGTGCTGGTGAATTGTACCGGTTTTATTTAATTGATACTTTGGCCCGAAATTTGCGGTAGTATTCCATAAAGTGGTACATGTAGTAACCGCAGAGTTCTTTTATTGTTTTATTTCGAGCTAAAATTAAATGAGCTTTCCTAGTTATATTTTTAAAACTTTCACGGACAGTACGGTGAAATCCATTAGGACCCTCGTGATACGGCGCCACGTCTATGGGCGGCCACTTTATATGTATTTATAAAACTGTGTCTCCGTCTACAGCCGAACATTATTTATATTATAAAGGGCAATGCCTTGTACCGTGTAAATGTTATTAGGTCCCTAAATATAAGTATATATATTTTTGATCTTTGAATGACCACCCCTTTCGAAGCTACAATACAATACAAGTATGCTTTATTTTATTGCACACCAAAACATTTACACAAGAAATCACATATAAACAAATTAAAAATGGGCAAGTGCGAGTCCGACTCGCGCATGAAGGGTTCCGTACCTATATATATGTATATATAGGTATAACAAGTTTGTTGTATGGGAGCCCCCCTTAAATATTTATTTTATTTCATTTTTAGTATTTGTTGTTATAGCGGCAATAGAAATACATCATCTGTGAAAATTTCAAGTGTCTAGCTATCACCGTTCTTGAGATACAGCCTGGTGACAGACGGACGGACGGACGGACGGACGGACGGACGGACGGACGGACGGACGGACGGATGGACGGACGGACGGACGGACGGACGGACAGCGAAGTCTCAGTAATAGGGTCCCGTTTTTACCCTTTGGGTACGGAACCCTAAAAACGGTAGACAACAGGCGGTCTAATATAACTTCGACTGTGTAAAATTTTCAGTAAAATCTAAAACTTTCGAGCATTTTCATTAACGTTTGTAGCGCTTGGCGCTTGCAAAAAGCCGTTAAAACAATTCATTAAATTTGTATAACATATTAACCTTTTATATGGTTACAGAAACTGTACATTCTATTGTTAGAATAAATTGTAGATATATCTTTCTTGCGTTTGAACTGCATTACAATGTCAATATGTCGAGGCTTTTTAACATTTTGACAAGCAATTAAGACTGGGATCTTGTTAGATTGTATGACATGGACGTAGGTACATGTCGTATAATTTTTAGTAGAATTTAGATACCTACATTTATCCCGAGGCATTTGATATCCTGGTCAAGTCATAAATATTACTAATCAATCAAAGCGTTTGGACTCCCTAATTTCAAGTAATGAAGTATCATATTATTTTAGTTCCGAGCAGGACCTACGAGACATGACACAGAGGGCCCTGAACGTCGCCACTTTCTGGTCCCGCACTGTATGATATTATGAAACCATCGACCCGAGAAGAAGAAGAAGTTCCAAAGAGTGCTATATAAATAGCAAATGTCTCTAAGCCGTTGTGAATGATAAGAAAATTACGTTTGCCACTATTAGCCGTGAAAAAAAAATGCATTCTGTAGATGTAGATGAACCTCATCTTAATTATGATGTAATTCTGAAATAATAGTAATGTTCAATTTTGTAAACAACTTAGTAACGAAGTGGAATGTTGTTAGGCAATATGACTTAAATAGTATTGAAAATTTCTTCTGTCCATTTTGTTACTAACTTTTTCATATAAATATCTTACAAATAACAACAGAGTAGAATAATATTAGCATTTCTTATTGCCTATTACCTATGTCCCAATTAATTGCATCACTTCTCGCAAAAATGCCTATTTACTAAGAACACGAAAAGCGAGGTGATGAGTTACTGAATACGTGGTTAATATTATCGACCTTTTCTTGTTATATTTGCTCATACCGAGTTTAGATCTAAACAGATCGAGAAAATTACCCCACATCTATATCAATTGTCATAGAATCGAGTATCGTTTATTTTTTCGTTCTACGACTGCAAAGGTCAATACAGCATTGCGATGGATCTACATAACACAATGACATGTTAGAAAATGTTTATAAGAGCAAGGTGTGTGCATCAATGAAGGCATTGTGGCTTCATTGATGATCGAGTGCGGGCTGAGTTGTTTGAGATAACATGGGATGTTTTACAGAACATCAACACCTTTTGACGTATCTGTTGTATAACTGTGATACCTCTTACTTTATTTGAAACCGATTCATATAAATAAGCTTTGAAAATTTTCAATGTTATGGCATGTTAATGATGAGATTTTAAATATCTCATAACTCATGAAGCTAGACGCTTAGCTCATTGCAGATTGTTCTGTAATAAGGAGACAATATTTTTTTTAACTAGAGTAAAATTTACATATTGGATTTAACGTCACACTTGCGATTGCAATCACTACTTACCTGTTTTATTTTAAATTAGAGATGTGTAGCTTGCGAGTGAGTGATTCAAAAGTGCTATATCATTTGGTTTTGCTTTAGCTCTTTCGCTCACTGAAGATTCAAGTAGCTCAGTATCTCATCTATCATCTCAGTATTACTCGCTCGCTCTCGCATTTTTCTCGTTGTTTCGTCTTTTAAATCTAGATTGTCTCTAGTTCTCTATTCACTCGTGAACGATATAGTCTAAAGATCTACTGAGCTAAAGAGCTAAATGAGCTAAATGAGTGATACATATCTCGCTGAACTAAAGACACATATCACTCTTTTCACTTTAGTGACACATTCTGCGCATCTCTATTTTAAATACCTCTTTGTCGGACAAATTAATAAAAATACAGGTATAAATACTGATACGCATCAAGAGATCGAATACACTATACATTGTAATATTAGCTAATGCATGCAGAGAGACTGCTAGGAATGCCGCGTATAGAAACGATCGACGCCATTATTGTAATATGGAATAAGGTCAGCTCGTATCCTATGTACCGACAGCAGAGCAAAATCGGGCACGTAATTGCTGTATTCATGCGAAATGGTGAAACTTATGAAAATCGCACCTAATGTAAAGTTAACAGTAATGACTAAAGAAAAAACCTACGCGACGTTAGTGTTCAAATGTAAAAGGTAAGGTGGGGGATAAGACTTTTACCGCGGGAAGACTGCCACAGTCCTATAACTTACTAACTGTTAGTCTTATCCCGTCAGACAATTAAACTATGTTAGTAAATATTAAATAACAAGGTTGGCACAGGCTTTGTGACCATGTTATTCTCAGTAGGTACTGTTAATATTGACTGCTTATGTTTTTTTCTAATTTATTTCACAGGCATTGAATATACTATTAAATAACAAATATCGATATACAAAATCGTTAATTTTAAGAATTTCTTTACAGTTTACGTGCGATCTTTAATAAATATGATAGTATCATATCATCCTTGGTATCATTAAATTTCAGAGATAAGTAAAACAGAAAGAGATAAGTAAACAATCATCGCGGCTCTTTTCTCCAGCCAGTACCCACAAGAATGTATATTTTAACTAGTTGCACAAGTTCTTTTGTCATTGTATAATAATGATGCTGCGTTTCTGATGTTTTGTGTTGTGGAATGTGCTACGATTAGACTTATGCTATGCGCACAGACACGGATTACACATACAGTTATCGATACGCATTCAAAAACACAAAAAGCATATTAATGTTGAAGTCTTAAAGTCGAGAATGAGTTGTAAAGCGTCTAATTACATTAAGACTTATGTTTTTGTTGATAGCGTGATCGATGGTTTTGGTGACGCTACAGCGACATAATGGGAGTTAAAATTTTGGTCTATAATTGATGGGGAGAAAGCCTTACATTTGATTAATTGGATTGGTTCGTGTATGGGTTTGCAACGCCTCGGTGGTCGGCCACCAGCGACCGAGTTATTGATAAGCGCTTGTTATATAAAATTCCTGGCCGGTTGAAAGGTCGATTGCGAGCAATAGTTCTGTTGCGGTTTACAAATTGCGATTGTATTAAAACATTCATGAAAAGCGGCAGCGTTGCATAATTTAGTTGCTTAGTTTCGTAGCTGGACTGAGGGAAATTATTACAGAAAATGTATGGACGGAGAAATAACAGTCATTATAGGTGTTATTCCGAAACATTTGATGGACCGATTGAGGACAGGATGAGTGTTGTCAATTTAAAATGTTACAGTATTTTAAGAGAATTGTGAGTTTTGCAAGTGAATTATTTACAAGTTAAAACTTGTTCTTATAATATTAATAGGTTTTATACTAATTTACAAATTTTCTTTTTAAGTCCTCCTTAAAAAAAATCGTAACAGGAAAATAAGCGTGATGATGCGACGCCGTGTCGTGGAAATACATAAATCCAAAATCAACTTTATCTTCATTTGACAAGATACAAACTTAAACTTTAACCACGACCACTTTTCCCACTAGGTACCCTGATTCCATAACATACCTAATTGTAATAGTGTTTTTTTTATATTGTTGATCCTTTTCTATTCAATACAGTGGGAGAAAGATTGGTGACGCTGTATCACCCAATAGGCGAATTTGCGGCAATTTTTTATCAGATCCATCAAACTTTTTTTTAAATTATTATTTACCGTCCCCAATAAGTCTCCTCAGCGCTCTTTAACTTTATGAAACATTTTGTCTACAAGAGATACTGCCAGGATTTAGTATGTGTCGGTTCGTGACCGCATACCCATTAGTGCTAAGCGACGCTTGCGCAAAGCACACTTTAGTTCAGCAGTTAGGCCCGAGTTAATCTGGGAAAATGTTCCCGCGTCGAGCTGCTATCGAAATGTCTATAAAATATTAAACGTTTTAGTCAGCGTTTAGATTACAACCTTTGACCGCCTAGGGAGTTGTGTGATAGTAAAGTAATTTTTTGTCATAATGAAATAACTCAAAATGACCAATGTGAATTTTTAATTAACACTGCATTAATAAATCGTCACAGCTGCCAAAACCAAGATTACTTAGGTAGGAAGCTATCAAGTGACAGGAAATATAAAGCGGGATGTATCGTAGATTAAAGTGAGGCATCATGGGCATCATGACACCCGGGTTACACAGAACTGAACTGTGTTTAAGTCAATCATAGATTGATTTGTCTATACGACCCAAGGCTGTCGCGCAACTCATTGCACCGCTGAAATCGCAGATTTCTTTCATCGCGACCGCGCCAAGATTCTTGAGCGCAGCGCGTGGTCATTGAGGAAACCGCCAATGTGATTGCGGCCTAAAGACTGAGTTTAAATCTTTACGAAACCTTATCGCATATTGTATTTCTCATATTTTTTATCTAGGACTCTCTTTTTTGCTAGAATTTTACGCACTGAACTGTACTTAGCTATATTTATTGCAGTATATGCAATACGAACGAGTGACATGTTCGATAGAGTCATGCACTTTGTACTTAACGATGCGACGAAAGGCGATAGTGTTAAATACGAGCCTTTAATGAAGAGCTGTTATATGGTAAAATGGCCCTGGATAAGCTGGCGACAGTTTCTTGTAAATAATGATCGAAAACAGGATAATCTCAGAGTGGCTCTTCACTCGGCTGCACATAATGAAGCGAGATTTTGTATGTGTCAGTGAAATATCACCAACTTCTAACAAATGCTTGGGCTTAAAATACAAACTAAAGGTTATCATAAATACATTGCATTAGCTATCAATATTTTAGTATTTTAAACCTGTCAAAGGGAGCAGAGCAAGGGTGAAGTTATAAACACAAAAAAAAACAAGTAACTGAATGAGTTTATTATTCTGAATAATCGTCAACAAATGTATCCCATATATCAAATCCGAGGACGATTTGACTGAAGATACAGGATGCACATGCTGATCGGCAATACTTGCCAGTTCCTTCCTCACCGGGTATCCTTGCCGACCCGGGTAGGTAAGTATACGACGGGTGGAGCAATCCATGCATTTCGTATTGGTTTCAATTATTTTTTGGTCAGTGGAACAGAACCGAATCGGTAGGTCTGTGGCCAGGTTAGACTTTTTTAATTTCCTTCATAGGGAAACTTTCCGCTAGGTACTTAAGTATTTGTGTTACTTCTACGTTTATCAATTGCAAAATCAAATAACTATTCCCAGGCGCGCTGAAAAACCGACAGTTGCAATATTTCCTGCAGTTAACTGATTGACAACCGATCAGTGGGTGGCAAGAACTGGGACAAACTGCATTTGATTTGCTCATCAGTTTTAATAGTGTAACCGGCCGCGTGCGATCGTACCACAGACAACCCCCACTAGACGGAGCATGTAAGGCGACCCGCGCTCACCAACGATATGGTACGGCAGAACATTAAAGTATGAACACGGCGGCCAGCGTTTAGTTGCGTCCTTGTTTATGATCCATGCGTACGTCAAAGAAAAAAGAAATTAAATAAATAACATGGTAAATTGTAGTGTTAAGTGGTGTAGAGAGACCTCATAAACATGAACGCAACTAAACGGTGGCCGCCGTGTTGATACTTTAATGTTCTGCCGTACCATATCGTTGGTGCGCGCGGGTCGCCTACGGGTCGCCTTACATGCTCCGTCTAGTGGGGCCAGTGGGGGTGGTCTGTGGATCGTACCTACGCCAGTATTCCGGGAATCTTGCGACTAAAAAACGGCACGCAAACGTCGATCGCGCGGCAAAAACCGGGTCAGAGATCAGTTTGAATTACTTAGAAACTACTGTAACATAACAGAATTTCTTTTGAGCATTTACTTGTTGGATCTTTTTTATGATTGCGTGTTAACCTCTTTTTATAGTAACAGTTAAAAAAATTATACATTTGACAGGTATAGTCAAATATGAGACTTTTCTTCATGTCAATAATCCCAAGCTTTTTACATACATATTGAGCAGTTATGAATGGCATAGGAGTGATTGCATGGAAAGTGACATATATTTATACTCTTCAGGGTCTCTTTTCAGTATATTGCACAATTGACATGACTACATCAGAATTTTCATACATAGCAGATCATTTATCTGAAACAGATTGCCGTAGACTCGTAGCTTCTTTGCAGTTTTTGGACTATGATTTGCCTATTAATTTATCTGATGCCATGAAACTGGTACCTACAAATGTTCCATGTATTGAACTTTTATTGATTTGGAACCGTGAAGACTCAAAGACAGGTGGCAAAGGTAGGAGTCACGTGGACGTATCGCACAGATTGCGACAGCTCAGAAAGAGAAAACTGGCAGATTGGCTTGAAAAAGCTAAGTTTAGCCAATTAGCTCTTGATGTTGACTCAACTCTTAACAGTTATCCGTTTAAAGCTAATGAAATCATTAAGCCACTTGCAAATGAACATTCCAAGAATGAAGAAATATTAGTAAGTGCTGAACATTGGACAATTTATGATACAGTTCTATGGACTGGTATTATAGCAGGCGTTAGTTTTGCTTTTTGTCAAGTTGCATCGTATCGTATTTGCGCTAATAAAAGGCGAGCAAAAGATGATGAGCTGGAAGACTTATTGTTTCGAGATAATTTGGACAGTGACGACGAGTATGCTAGCGAAAATATTTATTATAATAGCGTTGAACCTTTTGATGAGGATTAAAAGGAACGCTAATATGAAGACACAGCGAAGATTAAAATATAAATTTGCAAATGACGGACTTTTTGTGAGTGTGAGTTTTATATGTGGCAAACACTTCAATACCAGTCATTTCAAAGGATAGGGCTGTTATAAGCTGCTGTCACACTCACTGTCCACTAACAAGGGGCGTGTTGAATGCGCAAACGCAGCCATCAGCCGTGTCATCGCGCCGGCGCGTCGATAAGCCTCATTAGTGGCCGTCGTTCTTAACTTCATCAACCGATAGCGGCCATGGGATAACTGAAACTACTTAGAGATTGAGTAAGCTGTGTTTGTTTACTTAGTATCGGATGCTTTGAATTTAAGTAGGCGTATTTTCATGCGCAGACGTTTGTACAGCGAAGGCGATTGCTCGAGATGACATCGACATCTTTACCCATCCTTCTCCTGAAAGTATTGGTTGGTTTATTCGTTTACAAATACTTATACCAAGCAGTTGAGTAAAGGATCAGCGTGATTTGTGGCACGGCATCTCTGCTACTTATTTAATCTGAAAAATGCATGTAATGGTACCTTACTCAAACGGATGCGTTGCGGTGATAATTTGTTGGGTTTTAAACTGAAGACTAGTAGTAGTAAGTAGTAGTAAGGTAAACACTAATTCACTAAAAAAAACATCTCGAGTTGCGTAATTTGTTATATAGTGGGATGCTGTTTATGTGTAAAGATTATGTGGATTAAGTAAGATTAAGTAAGTGCACCGGATAATGTCATTATAAACTCAAAATATAAGCAAATAGGGTACGGGTGTTGTTGAAACTTCTAATTCATTTATTGTCTAGGAACCTATAACTCAAGGCCTTATTATCATAAACAATGTACAGAATATTTCCTTATTGCGTTGCGAAGTGCTAAATTATTTCGTTTTGTGATTTATTATTCAATTTATAATAATGTCATTATAAATTTAAGATAAAGTCAATATAGTTTCTGTAGAATATGAGTTATCTGTGAATTATTCAGCTCACTTTTCCTAATTAATCCTGCTTAACGAAAAGGTACAATTAACGCTTATTTTTGGCGGCTACGCGATATCTTGTTATTGATTGTTACTTATCTTGATCGGGTCAGAAACTACGGCTACGAACCAGATCACACTTGCATTGTTATAATTATCCGAAACGATTAGGAAAACCTGCAAAATTATGACAATTGGCATTCTAAAAAAAGAAATTTATCAGACGATGCTATGGATTTTTTTGATCTCTCAATTTATATTTCTACGAACAGGGACTGGACAATTATGAATGATTTAAGATGAACTTTTGCCCTGAACCGAGCTTAAAATTTACGCACAGTACAAATATGCAATGCAGTTTTATTAATGTTGTTTATTTGTGAATTTATCAAACATGTATTGTCTTATTATTTTTATGTGGGACTGGTAAACCAGAGGTACCGGGTTCGATTCCCTGTCTCTTCCGTCAGGTTACGCATTTAAATTTTTCTTTGTACTTTGATCTTTGTATCAATAGTTTGTTTATTTGCCTTTATAACTCAACCGAACGCCGTTAAAGCCAGTATTTTATTAACACATCATTATCATAACATAAGACCACACAAATGTGCGCGCCGCGCGGGCGTGGCGGTCATAGTATTTTCATTATAATTTCCGCGCTACGGCCCGCGGGCACCGCTGAATAGTAATAGCAAAAAAACGGCAAGAGTTATTTTGTGTTATTAAGTAACATGAATTCCAGTTTAACTAAAATTTATAACATTTAATATGTAACTAGGTATGCATTTAACCCTTAACGCCGTAAAATAAAAAAAGAAACGAAGGTTCAGACATCGGTGTCGTTAATAGTCATATAAATTCTGTTTAAATCATAATAAGTTTCTGTCAAAAATTTCATTTTAGTGACAAGCTTTTATAGCCGACTGTACTTTTCTTTGGATATCAATCAAATGCTCACTGAGACGATTCTAAAGAGCCCAAGGTCGGTAGGATTGTTTTTTCTATTATAGAGTTCCTATGGCGACCTTCCGGCTCCATCATCAGATCAGCCCCATGGTACCATATTATTGTATTGTCATCAAAGTTAAGTAAGTATGCAAAATTTCAGCTCAATCGGTTGACGATATCTGCTTCAAAATTGAGTTGCAAGATTCCACCCGAACAAACATACTTACATAAATACATACATACAATGGAAGTTAAATAAAAGCTTGTAAAATACAAAAAGTTGGCCATATAATATGTATGTATCGTGAAATTAAGGTTTAAACAATAATATTTATTTAATTTTTGATCGATTTTCGTAGGATATTATGTTTTGGAGAAGCGACTATTTAAAAGTACCTATTGGCTCTATCTCATCTGTTTATACACGTATGTTATGCCCGAAGATATGTTAATATTCACCCTTTATTTTCACTGTGAGTGTTATAATGCTTAGCTACTTTTGCTGTTGACTGTACATGAACTTTTTCATTCAAATATGTAAATATTGTGCACCCTAAAGTGACTCACTAATTCATTATATACAAGTATGTATACCAAGCTAAAGGAGTCGCACGTGCGCAGGAGTTTATTAATCGCCCAACTAGCAAAAAAGTCTTAGATTGCGCACTTTATAAGAGTGGTGGGCTTATAGCGATCTTATAATTGTTTTGCTGATGCTGCTGCTCTTATATTAGCTTTAGATAAGATGGTACGGACTCAAGAACTCTCAGTCTTATTACCTAGTCTCATATATGTATATAAGCGCATTTTATAATACTATTATAAGCATCTTACTCCTACAACAACATTTACTAAGACTCATTGTACTTGAGAATATCTGTTCTTATAGCCACATTCCATAAGTTGATTTGATTTTATAATGGTCTTGATAAATGTTCTTATAAGAATGTCAGACTAATATCAGCATAACATAAAAGCACTATAAGTGCATACTTTTTTGGTCTTCATGAAACTATTATTAGATCAATATAAGATGGTTTGATCTTAAATCGATTTTGGGAACACAATTGTAAGAATAACGTTTAGTTAGCCATATTGTTTTGTGAAAAAGAGAGTGCTGTGATTTTAAATTTTGTGTAATAGGCATGAATTACAGAGATTCGAAAAAGCATTCCAAAAATTAATGTTAAAAAATTTAGTTTTCATGTAGGTTAAGCAAGAAACTCTAAATTAATTCAATATGGCCGTACCACTTGTATTCAGAATGCTAATATTAGCGTAAATGATCTTACAGTAGTCTAATAGTGCGCTGGAAAAATGCAACTATCAAAATGGCACCGTTATCACCACAAATAAAGAAATAAAAAATTATAAGAGGATATTTAAATTGAATATTTGAGTAGGCGCATGAAATTTGAAGTGTAAAACAGGGTCCACTTTACAGTAAATAATATTTTCCAACGTAAAAACTTGCCGCCCAACGCAACATAAACACACACCAAGATTTTCACAAACACGTTATTTTATTACGTTACCATCACTATTCGGTACTTTATAAACAGTTGTGACAATAATATTTATTTTTTATTGTCACGCTGCAGTTTCACTCAAGACATACAAGTAATCAAAATAAACTTGTTTAGGCTCACAAGATTCTAACGTTGGACCATGTGGGCTTACAAAACACTTACGTGAGAGCGATATTAGCCTAAGGCCGCTTAAATTAGTTTTGGCAAGATTACTGTAAATGCAATCAGTATTCAATTAGACTGATATTAGGACGATATAAAGTAAATACACTTATAATTTGCGCCCAAATCCAGGCTTATACGATGATATAGGATCAATATAAGAGGGAAAATTTGTAGTCTTTAGACTGTTGTTAGTGCGATTTTGCTGGTTGGGCGCCTACCAGCCGGCCAGGACTGCGTGCATTAGTTATTCTCAGCGTTTCATGCTCTACGGCCATACGGCTCCCATCTGGCGTGGGAGCTTGCATAAATACTGTCCTTTAATAGGTAGCATATATTTCGTGGACGGTCCAGTGTCTGTCTATTTGTAATTACTGGTCAAAGTTTACACATGAAATTTTACCCACTTCCAAGTTTTTGATTAAGCAAAATTTAGCTTTATGTAACTCGGATGCCAATGCAATTTTTATCAGCAGAAACTCTGTAGTAAAACATCGCAACCCGGTCGAGTTTGGGCTCGTTTGGTTCGTCTTAACGTGCAATGCAACCCGCAATTGACGTATAAAAATTGATTTCCACATATTGTCTACTAGCTGCACCGCACGGTGTTAGGTTACCCACTCATCCCACGTGAACACTACATTCTACTCTACAATCTAGGCTGTCAGCTACCTCCATACAAAAATTTATCAAAATTGGTTCAGCCATTTAAGCGTGAAGAAGTAAGAAACATACTAATAAACACACAGACTTACGCCTTTATAATATTAGTGTGATAATATGAGTATAAGTTTGCCTTGGAAATATTGTTTTTATTAAATAAAAATTGTACATATTATATAATTATCGGTATTTCTAGTATTTAGAGGATAATTTAAAACGATTGTAGTGTTTTTTTTTACAAAGGCCTGAAAGTTTTTGTGATTACACATTGCAACAAATCGTATCCCATGACGCCTAGCTAGTTGCTCTATTTACGCTCTTAAAAGTAAATAACAGTTATAAATAAATACGTGCCTGGCTTTCATCATAAACGTGTCTAAAAGGCAACCTTTGCGGCCAGTAAATCAAACGGTAATCGATAAAATATAGACTGCCGCCATAAAAGAGTAAAAGTTTTATGGTTCTAAAACACTACTAATGATCATCATTGGTAAATCTCGTCATCAATTACTTTACAAGGTAGACTATGGGGTCCGCTTATTATGTGTGAAGTTAGTGGACAGGTTTATCTACTCGTAATGGTAGTGTCCATTTGAATTGTGGATTTTTACAGATTTTTCCTTAATAGCCTATTTCTTGCTCCACCAGGGGCTAAGGGATTCCCCGCTTCCCGTGTCTCTTCGTCTCCGATGAAACTTAGCCTTCTGTCCACTGAAATGGAGCGGAGAAAATAAACCAATCGGACTGCGTCTTTCTGAAGCCCAAATGAAGTGCATTTAAATCTGAGAAATGTGATTGCTCCATCGCTCCGTTCCGTTCCAGTGGACAGGCTTATTCTATTGCAGACGTTTTTACCGAGTTATTTTATGCGAGGGATCCACGAATAATATTATTATCCTTTTGAAATTTATTTTTACACAATAAACATTAACGTAGTTCTGGCCTATTAATATATCAGTGCCTTAGTTTAGTCACTGTAATGCTGTGTAACTAATTTGAATAAATAAATAAATAAATATTGTTTTTTTATACTTACTGCGGAATTGGATCAAGCATACAACTTGTAACGAACGGAAGGATTTTCAGTATCATTTAAAACCTAATCCTACATTTCTAATATGAACTTTCTAACCAATGTAATCCATACCGAAACAAATTAAACTACATGTTTCCATTAACCTAATCATACCGTGTGCGTCGACGGACAAGTGTGAACAAGCCAAAGTGCTAATAAAAACGGATTCGTCAGATAAGCGGCTATCGGGCTTATTACCATAGGGAAATAATTACCAGATTATCAGGCTAATGCGTGCTTTTTCAATTACGTGTTAAAATTTCAATATGGAGGATTTTGGACATCCGGTTATACGTATTATATACTACTCAAAAGAAAATAAGTGCCACTACAGTTATGCACACTTTGCAAATTTGAAATTTTCATAACAACCTTTTCAATAACAGTAAATGAAAATCAAAATATTGGCTTGAGGCCTGTGTCCAGCAGTGAACGTCATATGGAAATGAATACTGGGTTAAAATTACGTTATTCCTTATCCCAAATGAATATTTTTCCTTATTCATGGTCATGCTGTTTTTATGGAGTTTAATACTAGCGCATGTAGAAACATGACAAATATATGTTTTTATTATAGCCTAGTTGCCGTTAATAAATAACAGAATACGATCAAAACTATAAATATTAAATATATCTACAATCTTTAATTTTTCACCAAAACTAACCGGCCTTAACCAGTAGAAATGGTATTCTGAAGAACAATTGAACGAGGTTCTATATAATACATGTCGTCATCAGATCTGCACCTTATTTGTATGGGACCAACTTGAAGATGATGCTCTTTAACAACAAAATATTTGTTGAAAGCGGATCATAAATTACGAGTTCTGAGTTAACAAAAATCAATATATACATGTATTCAGCTGAATTGAGAATCTCCCTCATTTTGAAGGCGATTGATAAAGTGATTGATGTGATAAAATCTACCTTCAATTACAGCCTAATCGCACAGCCATTTCAATACACAAGCTCAATCACTCTGCTCAAGTTTACCAATGTGTGCGTTTGGTCTGGTAGACGTTTTTTATACTTGATACTTTATATTCACTTAAATTATTTGAAAGTGAACTCGTTAATTTATGCTCTCATCAATTTTATAAGTTATATTTCAAAATTGAACTCTCACATCGTTCGGGTCACGTGTTATAATCTGCTGATTAAAAATAGAGTGGAAGTGTGTAGTGGAATTAATCTTTATTGGGTTCCGTACAAATTATGGTAATTATAGTCTGACTAACGTTTCTGATTTCTTTTATTAATGTGTGGCCGACTTTATACGAAATCGATTGCATGCCATATGAATGCAGATAAAAGCTAAGTAAACTTATAAGACGCTGCTGTAATTCCTGAAATTATGTAATGCAGAAGATATTGTAAGTTTATTTATTTAGGTACTTACAACTAAGAGCCTAATAGTGCGTAATGTCAATATTTTAATTAGCCAAATCACTAACATGCGGGAATGATCATCGATTTTTGCAATTAATTGACGTCGCCAAATTGTAATTTGAAATAAAACAGTTGAAACATCGGATAAGCCCCTTATCTAACCAAAATTAGTCGGTGAGAAATTTTATAATTTTTTAATGTGCCGTTAAATTGCAGACATAATTTATCTGTATTTTATTGGTGACAGAATTATCAAAATATAGGCCATTAAGTAGGTATTAATATTTATTAATACGTATTTACTTTATGGATATATTAGAGCAGTAAGTAGGTACTAAGCCTTCAAAGGCGGAACCCTATTGACTTGTTGGTAATCATTAACAATTTCTGTACCATATTAATTAACTTTCGAATTGATTACAATTTTAATTATTCCTTTTTTAATAATGACCTAACTCCGCAGCTGTCAAAGTAAAGTAAAAATTAATAAGATAGGAAGGCAATGATTTCAATCACAAAAAGTTAAAATTAAACTGTCAAATCCAGTTAAGAGCAACTGGGCAGCTGCTAAATGATGTCTAGTATCATGGATAGCCAGTATGCCAAATATCAAAGAGGTATGATTATAAATTACTCGCTTAGTTAGGTTATAATTATCCGTTACATGTAGTTTTTAAATATATGCAATTAGTCGTCGAAATACCTAGCTGAAAAAACTTTGACTACTAAAATTAGACACGTGCAGGTGTGAAAATAATCACAGTGTACAAGCGACAGGTGGTTTGAAACCTGCATACCTTCGTCCGCGAACTTATTGCCGTATAAAAAGGTAACTAGATTGGTGACAAAAAATGTTGTAGCAAAATTGAAGAGAAAATGTGCATTTCGCAGTGAAGATTTTTGCCATAGAGGCCTTTTTACATTACTTTTCTTATATATATATACATTTTTCAGTAAACTCACCTTCTGGTCACCAAACCGCATCTGCCTCCTCGCGTTCCTGGCGACGTTCATGCGACAGAGGAACACGCGGTCTTCGCCATCAGCTGGTGCCCTCGACAGTTCTCCTCTTACTGCCTGCTGGTCTTGTTTATCAATGACATCGTACACGCTGTCGCCGTGGATAAGTAGGTCTTCCTGTGGATGGATGTTGGGTGAGTTATTTCTGTGATATATATATATAATTCGACGGCAAAAAGTGGAAACGCTGAATGAATCCCTTGGCGTTTACAGCGTTTCCGCTTTTGCCGTCGATGGTATTACGGAGATGCTACGACTTTGCGCGACCAGCGACGCGACGAGCGGTTTAGCGAGAGATCCGAGCGCGGCAAGCCATACGAGTGAGCGAGACACATATACCGCGCAACGCTGCCGCTGCCACCCAAAGACCTGGCATCTCCGTTAGCATCGCTGGGGAGAAACGGTGAAGGTGGACCTGCGTATGTATCAGGTCGAATATTGGAAGGAAACTTAAATTTTTAATTAAATTTATTCATCATACGTTTACACACTCGTCAAAAACAGTATCGCGCATAAAAAACTATCCAAACAAAAGAAATGCCAGCATGGAATGGTAATTGCGGAACCTACCACCGCAGAGTTAGTTAAACGCTTTTATTTTTAAACTGCCGTATACTTAGGGCAGATTGCGTCGACATTTTCATCAGTGAGCGACCGCAAGGTATTATTTTAATCGCGCCCGGCACCTTTGTACCGTTGGCTGCAGTCTAGACGAGCAAACATAGCCTAAGTTGTGTCGGGATCTATAAATCTAAACTACGACGTTCTGAATTCTGTTATGAGTCTAATACGTTGATTTCAATTCCAGATAGAAAAAATCTAGTTATAGACGACGGATTTAGTTATGAAGTATGTATAAAGTATACGATTTTGTTATTAATATGTTGTCCACCTGGTTGGTATAGGCGTGTATGACCAGATTCTATTTTATGTTGCACTAGCGACCCGCCCCGGCTGTGCACGGGTGCAATGCTGATACTAAATGAAAAATGTTTCTCTATACTATATTATGCAATCCTTCCTCTTGAATCACTCTATCCTTAAAAAAAACCGCCTCAAAATCCGTTGCGTAGTTTTAAAGATCTAAGCATACATAGGGACTGACAGACAGCAGGAAGCGACTTTGTTTTATACTATGTTGTGAAAATAGCTACACAGTACGCACTAACCCCACACATTCCCCTTGGTATGCTTTAAATCTGAATTCAAGACAACAGTTTTTCTTCTCTTCTAATACTAACAACTAAGCTCTTATGAGTTAATATCTAATTTAATAATAATTTCCAGCGCGACCCCCTGTGACCCCACTTCGGGGTCAACTATAAATTGTAAAACAATTCCTTTCCTTTCCGAGTAAACTTTCAATTAGCCTGAGACAGGTAAAATAACTTTAATTAAATCATAGCGAGTGAAAGAAAATTTCCTCTAGATTGCAAGCATTGTGTTCCACAATAGGGTTGTGCCAGCAGTAACTTAATATCTTAATTAATTTTTTTATATAATAATTTGTATTGTGAAATGTAATAGAATTTTTATAATGTATTGACTTGTAAAATGTTGACATTTTATTAATAAATGAGTATGAGTATGAGTATGAGTAATGTATGTAGGCTTATCAAACTTTAACAACTACTTATTACTTACCTTAGTAGTTAAGTGAAATACGTACGATTTTTCGATTTGGATGAATATGTTTTGGTAGGTACACCTACATTATTAGTGTGTAAATATATGTATGTATCTTTGTATATACAGTAATCACATTTAGTATTTACTTGTACAGTCAGCCAAAAAATTGGTCTACCACTTTTCGACTCTATTTCCCGAATATTAAGGTGCAAATGTGGTAGACCACTTTTTTGGCTGACTGTACCCCAGATGTTCTCTGTACGATTAGATTTCCGATTTGGTGCAAAAAAAAAAACTTCTATTATCTCTGTTTGGCCCTATGGTTGACTGGTAGAGATTGCCATTTGGCATTAAGTCCGCCATTTGTACTGACTTTCGTTTAGTGCAATAAAGTTTAAATCAATAAATACATAAATTACCATATTTGTAAAAAAACCGTAGCGCACGGCCAGATAAAACAGACTTAGGAGGAATGAGAAGTGGTTACCGTTATCTAGATTATTTGACATTTCCTCACAATTTAATTACTAGTCTGTCTACTCTTATTAGCCACACACTTGTGCATATAGCCAATAATCATAAATTAAGTTTTTTTCACCTTAATTTAATGAGCGGCAACCCTGCGGGTGGGGTCACGCGTCACGCCCCGCCCACCTGTCGCGCGCCCTGCGTTAAGACATAATTGTGCGCGCGCGCTCGCTGTGTGGGGGGCGCCGGCGACGGGGGTTGTTGTTTTTGTGCGACGTAATAATCGCTCTCTATTTGCATTCTGTTAACCGTGCAGAGTTTGATGGTAATAAAGTGATACAGGGTGAACAATGTTTGACCATAGTATTCTATCGGATAAGGTCGCATTTAATTTGCTCTCTCGATAAGCTACAATATGAGCTTAATCGACATAATACGAAGACAAAACTTTATTCACTACATCTGTGCAGCCTGAGCGGAAAGCAGTGCCATGTGAAGGCGTTGCTATTGTCATTTCCAAAAGATTGAGGAAGCTAATCCCTAAATAATGTCACGAGGAAAAGGAGATGAAGAAGAATATTCTGTCATTCTCAACACAACGCTACATGCGTCGAATATTAACTGAAACTTTAGGTATATTTTGTATGCTACCACTTATGGTCTGGGAAACTACTGACTAAAACTACTTGTTAAATAATATTCACGATTTATAACTGCCTCAATTTTTCAACAAATTCATGATGAGACTTATAATTTAATTTATCTGGAAACATTATTTTCCCGTAATAATTATACGAGCAGGCAATTTAAATAGACGCAAGCATAACAACAAAACCTCTCACCTTCTTCCTTGAAAGCCCTAGACCACCAGCACGTCTACCCTCCTTACAGCATAATGCACTAAGTGAAAATAATTTAATTGTTTACAAATAAACTAATTTCTTGTGGGCGGAGCCGCCCGGGGCAGTGATGGGCCTACATGTGAACAATGCAATTTATGCACACTAGAGATGCGCCTGAGCACTGTGATATATGAAAGAGTTGATGTAGTTGCTTAATTACGGTCTAAGAGCTAAGGCTTGTACCACCCGGTTACAGGGTTACAGAGTTCGCGCAACGTCAGGTGATTTGAAGAAAAAATTCATGTGTTTACGACTTAAAAAGTTAAAAAAATTAAGTCAACATATTATTTATTCAAGTAGGCTAGCTACAAGCACTTTCAAATCGTCAGTTACAACCGGAGATCAGAGCAATTTATTGATTAAATTATCAAATATTTAATATACTATTCCAGCTGTTTTCACGTCCGTTAATCTTGCTTACTGCACAAAAGCTACCAGAAGTCAGTCTATTCGATAAATTAGTAATATGGGAGTGTAGCTTATAATCGAATGTTCTTAAAACCGAGGAAAATTATAGCGTTTAGTCTTTTTCTCAATTAACAATTCCTCATGCCTTATAACCAATACACATAAACTAATATATTTAATGTCATTCTAGGCCGAAGTCTTACTTCCTGGCTATCTATATAGGGCAAGACGTAAAACTTTAGACGCCCTCCTCACCTTCAGTTCGGGCCACAAATACCTGCGATCTAGGACATTTACAAATTCACCGCCCTAGGTATGTATTGATATATTATGTGTGTATATATTTCTCTGTGTGAAAATAAGTGAAGTATATTATCCGCAAACAAAACTATGGGTGGGTCTTAACTTAAAAGTGTACACAGCGATTCATGATGATGATCAGCAGGTTTATTTTGGCAGAGTGAACTTTTACCTCCTGAACCTTTTGGACCTTTAAGATGGAGAGCCGCCTTTCGAGAAGAGGAGGCTATAACGATATATATTTTTTCTACTCCAGTACTTTTTTCTGTCATTTATATAGTTACTAACTCTAATATAAAGACATAAATTATGAAAGTCTGTAAAAGTCTATACTCTATTGCCCAAAAAAACACTGCTAAACGATGTTATAATGTCGCCAAAAAAGCATCACTTAGT